>JAYGXS010000001.1:110228464-110318956 GCA_036362985.1 Ligula intestinalis | reverse complement strand
CGGCCTGGCAGGCGGTCACCCGTTGGGGACCTCTGACCACCACACGAACTTTGTTTAGTTCGGAAGTCTATTCGATCGGTGTTCGCACATTCCTGAGTGAATATTTATATAGATATATATATGGAACAAAGGTCCCGGGTTCGAATCTTGGGGGTTTCGACCCCTGAGATTGGCTATGACTGGCTGATGACGGCTAACAAGCCAGAAATGGCCATTCCGGTCTCCCTTGTCTTTGTCGGATCCACTCCATATATATATATATACGCTTGCTGGTGGCGGTCAAAAATGGACTGTAAGGCACAGCGGGATGAGTGTATCCCGTAATGCGATTGGAGAGCGCTGTTCTACTACATTGGTATTTCCGAACAATGCCTAAGGAGGTTTTTTCACTGTCTGTTCTTTTTTACTCACTTCCATTTACTGGCATCGTCACTCTTTTGACATGTTCTACTGCATTAACGCATGTCATAGCTGCTCAAGGAGTTCAAAGGCATTTGCCTATATTTCGCTTGATCTGACTGCAGTCAGATCTGACCTGATTTGCTACAGTCATTGGGGATGTTCGTTGTCAGTGTCGCTGGGAAAACATATGTTTCACTCAATCGTGTTTAGTTACACATCAAATACGGATGGCTAATCAGTGGAACGACCGATGTGCATTTTACAGCCCACGGACTTCAAGTGCTAGAAGACGTGGCTCAGCCTGTTCACTGTCTTCGTGAATATCACTAAGGCCTTTGGCGTTGTAGATCATGCCATTCACTTGAAAAATAATGAGAAAGAGAGGGAGAGAAAAGACTGCTATATTTAGAATGGAATATCTTAAACTTTCAGCAAAAATGGCTCAATTCACGGAAAGCAAGGGAAAAGATAGGTAAGAGGTCTTGGTAAAAGGTAAACGATATACTCCAACTTAAAAGTTTAACACGATATCCACATCTACTATGGAGACAGGTCAGCTTTCAACTTATCAATTTTAGCTTCTTCACACGTGAGGTAGCGTGCTAGGAATGAGAGTACAGAGTGCTGATATGCCGATGTACGGCAATACATATGACGCAAGCCTCGGCACATTGTACGGAAAGACTTCGCAGCCATTAGTTAAGAGTGGAGAGGGTGAGCAACCTTACTAAGGGTGTGATCAGCGAATTGCTTGACCGTTTTAAAAGGGCGCTGTACTATGATGTCAGCTAAAAAGAACGTTAGAAACACCGGCAGCTAAAGAGAGCATTTGGAGGATACGTTTAAGTGTGACCAGGTCTTTTAAGTAAAGCTGGAAAAATAACTGTAGAGCAGTAAAAAATGAGGGAAACTGTGTGTCCTCAACGACTCATACTGATGACTAGGCTGCTTTATGCCGGTTTCTTGCAATGTGTGGCAACAGTAGTTTAAACAGTGCACCCCATATACCCCCTGATTCCAGCATTTCGTCCTACGGAAACGGTGCTTATAGGTGTTTAAGGGGTGGGGTAGTAGCATAGGCAGTGTAATATACGTTGATGATTGCTATGTTTATTTTATTGTATTGAGAAATGTTGTTGATTTATATGTTTAGATTTTGTTAATATGTATTATCGTTTAAGGTCTTGCGGAAAACCCGATTATCAAAATGCAGGTTTCTCAAAATTTATGAAAAGATAGAAGTGGTGGTTAGGAGGTCGTCTAATTCAACCTACCTGAGATCCAACTTACCGTTCTGGAGTTAGATTAGTAGAGTCCGCGATGCGAAGCGCCCCGCACACCTTCAATTTACATGCGGAACAACTTACTCCCACTTGCCGCGGGAAACAAATTCAACTATATTTTTCCACTTTCCACTCACTTCCACAAATGTTCTTCACTGGCTATCCTATTTCCTCCTCCCAAAACCCCTATAACCACCGTTTCCGGAAGGCCAAATGCTGGGACTAGGAATATATGAGGTTCACTACTTAAACCACCTTTGTCCGATTTATTTTGAACAATGGCTCAAGATCAGGGCTTTTGCAGAGAAAAGTAAGATGCAATAGGGCTGCATCCTCGTCAGCACGAGATTGAGGAAAGTTTGGACGAGGATGTAGCCCGATCAAGCAGACATTTGGCATAAATTATCGAGCCGACACTAAACTATTGTAAGTTACTCCACTACATGTCGTCATTGAGAGCTACGAGACAAACAAACTGAACGTGACAGCCAGCGCAGACCTGCCACGAAGCCCCGGATGCACCAACTGGCGGCTTACCACAAAAACGCAAAGACCAGTTCTCAGAGGCCCACTACCGACCATGCAGACACTGTATGTTTCTGCTATGAGTCCGCATTCAGATTATGTAGTGGGCCCGTGAGACGCCTGCAAATCCACTAGAAAGCCGGTGCTTACAGACTTGCTCAATGCTCGTTAGGTTCGCATTCTCCGCCTATATGTCGCTCACACATTGCGTGAGTGTATTCAATTATGTGAGCATACGCCACAGTGACAAAAATATCACCGATCTCTCGCGCATTCAGTCACAGTTTCATCCGTTGCGACTATGTGCGCACATGATAACATCGCTCCTTCAGCGTGCATCAATCGCACGAGGAAGTTTGCTAACGTTGGTCGGCTCAGATCGGTCGGGCGGACCGAACTAACCGATGCATCAAGCCCCTATTTTTTCCACTCAACCCTCGAAGTCGCTTTTATACTACCAGCAGTGGCTGACAGCCGTAACTTAAGAGATTTCCAGCTAATGAGGCAACACGGGTCTGCCGAAGACTGAGTATTAAGTTGTAACGGCTTTTCCTTCATGAGGCTTTATAAATGCCCTAATTGAAGTCTGAGTTCACGTTAAACTCAGAATCGGGTCGTGCATGGCATGCGTAGACGGGATGATTGATCTCTTTTTTGGTCACTGCGCCCACGCCGGTCTCTGTTGGTGTTCATGTGCATTTTTTTCTTTTTCGATTTAGATGCCATGTTATTTTAACATTTCATCTGCCATTTCCACAATTTCTTGTGTAAACCAACATTTTTGATCACGGAAAAAAATACTTTAAAAGGTTTAGAACAGCATTTGGCGAGTGTACACTTTCGGTAAATTCTCCACAGGCCAAACATTTACATGGGAGTTTTAAATTCAAACAATCGATCGATCGTCTCTCCTTGCAATCGGGAACCAATCAGAGTGAGGAATGATGCGAACGTTGCGTAACCGTTGACCATGCCAAGTTCGGGACTTGCAGGAGGTTCTTTTGCGCGCACAAAACCGGCTTTCTCAACCGGATCGTGGCTGCTTCTGCTGTTGCTGGCTAGAAAGGAAAGGCTTCTTTGGCAAACATGAATATTTAATGCGTGAAGTTACGAGGCTGGTCTCCCAACGCATCGTCAGACTACGGAACGTGTACAGGAACAATTAACCGTGTCTTAAAAATTATTCAACAATTAGCTGAAGTCTGTGTCAATAGGCGTTACATACGTTTAGTCGTCCTGCCGTGGTTGGCCGCGCGCGTTGAACTATGGCCTTGAGGTTATTATAGCTGGCGTCCAAATTGATATGCTTTTCCATGCATGCCTCATCTGAGTGCATTGCTTTCAGGAATTCACAGCCTTTTCTGGTTGGGCAAGTGCCAGCAATCCGTGTGTTCACCCGCGCGAATTAGTGACCGGTTTCTAGTGTGTGCATGGCCACCTGCGATAAGTGGTCTCGTCTTCTGACCGCTAATGGAAGTTTGTGTACGCGGGTTGAGGCGCATTTTCCAGTTTGGTCACAGTAAACTGCACCGAACCTCGTTGCAGGACTTAAGTGTATGCTTTACTTGTTTACAGCCCAAAAGAAACCAGTCCGCTTGATCTTCGCCTGCCCCGTGAAGGACTGTGGCATCTTCTGTGCGGATGAGGCGGCTTTTGAGGCCCATTTTGACGCC
Source organism: Ligula intestinalis (assembly GCA_036362985.1). Taxonomy (NCBI): domain Eukaryota; kingdom Metazoa; phylum Platyhelminthes; class Cestoda; order Diphyllobothriidea; family Diphyllobothriidae; genus Ligula; species Ligula intestinalis. The sequence goes on along the minus strand of JAYGXS010000001.1, from coordinate 110,315,073 downwards.
CACCTCGACGATCAGCCAGACCACCTGCTCAAGGGCCTTTTTCGTCTGCGAAAAGGCGGGCAAAAGGACAGCCGACAGTCACAGTCGCATAATTCTGCCTCCGACAGCCAGTTTCATGATGCCTACTGTACGCAGGCGGCACGGCCCACCTCGCGCAAGTCTGCAGACACCTCGCCCCAGCGTCTCCTCACACCGCGCTCCTCTCTGCCTCCTAACTGTGCCCTCTTCTCGGACAGCGTCGTAAAGGGGGGCGACGACATGCTGGCATTTATGTCGCCAATCAGCACCACCGCCACCGAGAGGCCCTCCCTGCCGGCCGTCAGTTCGGCTGCTGCCACAGACTCCGCCGAGGTGACACCCTTCGATTCAGCGCATACTTCGCCCACAGAAGGCACCAGCCCAATGTCCATTTCCGATGGTAACCTGGCAACCACATTCCTCCTTTTACTGCTTCTCTCTCTTTGCCTACTGTTTCTGCTGCTCGCTTTACTCTATTGTGGTCCCAGCGTTGCCTCCGCAGGTCCTTTTTTTACCATCACCAGAAGTAACAGCTCTTTTAACTGTCGTAGGCATCTTTGTGTGTGTGTGCAGTTTCTGCTGCATTTGGAAATCGGATCTTTGTGTGTGCGTGCGGGTTGCCGCTGAGTGCATTTTTTGCGTCGTAGGTCACTTGCTCTTATTGCCGCACACTTGTGCTGTCTTAGTGCATTTGCATGCCCAATTATTTGGTAGGCGGGTTCAGTAAAGCTGAATAAGGGAGTCTACATGAGAGAAAGTAAGGGTTTGGCGCTCAAAAGTCTGTTCCTTACACTACGCAGGAGTCCTTTTAATCTCTTAACCATGTCGCACAGCCTGTCTCATCTGTAAATGGACATTAAATGCAAAATTAAGATGCCGCGCATCTAATTTGTGTCCTTTATAAGACATGTTCTATCGTATAATTTAGTTGACCCAATTGTGAAAAAAATTGCGGCATTTGGTGGGATTTGGACCCACGTAGTAGGGAAAACCTTTACGCAGCCAACACTTCACCAGTTGAGATACAAATGCCACGCCTTGCACCTCGAGTTTGATCACAAAACTTGCTTGGGCGGTCAGCTCGCTGGTCCGTATTGCTGACATCCATACGAACGGTAAAGTTGAGCGAGTAAAATCGATCTAAGTGTGATTAAACTCACTCTGCGTGGCGTGGCATTTGTAGCTCAATTGGTAGTGCGTTAGGTGTGTAAAGGCCTTCCCTACTATGCGGGTTCAAATCCCGCCGAATGTTGCGAGTGTTTTCACAATTGGGTCAATAAAATTAAGCAAATCTCTCTAGCCTCCTAAATAATTATACGTGTATTCGCCGCTGGGGACTGGGAAATGTAAGCTCTAGGTGTTTTGACGCTGTCTCAAAGCGCGGTCTTCTGGTGTTTGCTTTTTTATTATTTGATGCAATAGGCAACGCCCAGAATGTCTGACAGCCCCTAAGAGACAGCGCATATTGATACTGTAAACCAACTTCTTTGTCATAGTTGACTTCCGGATATCCTCCGTAGCAATGTCATGTTTTTACAAAAGAGGTTTTAAGTTTTCACGATTGCTTGGACAGCCCAAATATCTAAAATACCTCTTCCGCTGAACGAGCCTTTCGCCTGAAGTCGAACCGCTGACTCATGTTCAATGCCCATGTGGCCCCAGCTGTGATGTAATTTACTCCAAGGTCACCATTTATCCCCCCGAATAGCGGTTGTTTTCGTTGAGTTCAACAGTCCGACCATGGTCCATAACAACCTCTCAGAATTGTTTGCTATTCGGTCTCGTTCGACGGGGCTGTGTCCTGTCGCCAATTCTATTCAAATATATCATTGACTGGATTTTTGGTAAGATTATGTGAAGCGGGCAGTGTTAAGCTTGCACCCTGACGCCGGCTGACTAACCTCAACTACGCCGATGACATCGCTTTACAAGTTTCCAGCTTTGGCGATCTACAGTTTGTAGTGTCACGGGTGAATGAGGTCGCTGCGGTGGTTGGTTTGTCCAAAACACCGGGAGGACAAAGTTATTTTCGAGCTGTGTCCTTGACCAGTAGATTACTGGCCGTCAACTTGAAGAAGTAGACAGCTTTCAATACTTACCATGGTCTTAACGGGTTGATGCATTGATTTTCAAACTGACAAACAATTTTAGACTATCGCTGCAAACTGTCAGCTATTTCCGTTGGTTAGAGTCTCTTACTCTCCGATTTCTTTGACTTATTTCTGTCAAGAAGAATTATTTTACAATTATTCTACAATTAATATGGATTTATATGTATTGTAGCTTTTTTAACTTCCTCAAGTATTAATATCTAATTTGGATTAGGTCAATATGTTCGAGGGTCTATAGGCACAGACCGACATTTTTTCAATATTTGGTTCGAAGTCCATCAGCTCTTACCTGTGCTGGCTAGTGTGGTAAATAAGTAGGCAGCAGTAGTTTAAGTAGTGCACCGCATATATCCCTAGTCCCAGCATTTTGTCCTACTGGAACGGTGGTTATAGGGGTTTTATGGGTGGGGGATTAGGATAGGCAGTCGAAAATACTTTAACAACTGCTATATGCATTTTTATTTTATTGTATTCAGAAATGTTGTTGATTTATATCTGTAAGTTTTCCCAATCTGTATTGTCGTTTAAGGTATTGTGGTAAAACCCGATTATCAAAATGTAAGTTTCTTCAAATTCCTTAAAAGATACAAATAGTCGTTAGGATGTCGTCTACTTCAAATTATCTGACGCCCAACTTACCGTTCTGGAATTAGATCAGTAGAGTCCGCGGTGCTAAGCGCCGCACAAACCTTTAATTTACACGCGGAACAACTTTCTCTCAGTGGCCGCGGAAAAAAAATTCAGCTACATTTTCCTACTTTACCGTTTCTTCTAAAAATTTCATTCACTGCCTTTCCTATTTCCCCACCCCAAAAACTCCAATAACCATCGTTTCCGTAGGACAAAATGCTGGGACTAGGAGTATATAAGGTGCACTGCTTAAGCTACCTTTGCCAATAATCATACCTATTTATTATTTACCGCAGTAGCTAAATGCTGGCGCACTGAATCCAAGTTTCTCAATCTTCTCTTCTAGCCGACGGTCGGGGACTGTTGCAGGCTCTCGACTTGCTCCCAGACGATCTTCTGGATGAGCTGCTTCAGGAAGATCGTGCCCCGTTGTTTGGCAGTAGCGGTGGCTGTGGCTCCTCCAGCTTTGAATGCAGGCCAGGCGACCTGAACCTGCGGAAGCTTTCCAACTCCTCCATAGAGCTAGCCCCGCGGGTCAGCGAGCTGACGTCGGCCGGTCTCTCCGATGTGGATATCGTCTGCTCCTCCTCTTCGCCTCCCGGCGCCTCTCTCGCCCTCCCACCCAATTCCTCCCCAGCGCAGTCCTTTGCCAACTGTTGCAATCTCCACTCCCTGACCGATCCGTCGCTGAGCTATGAGGGCGACGATGACGACGACAGGGAGGCGCTCTGGTGCTCCCAGCTGCCCGACCTGGCTTCAGCCCTGATTCTGCCCGATGCGGAGCGACGTCTTCGTGACACTTTCCTACTGTCCAGCGGTGGCAGTGGTAGCGATGGCACCACCTCTTGTCGGCAGCCCGTTGCCCCCTCTGACGTGGGTCGCAGTCGGCCGCTCACCCCGGACGCGCAGCTGCGTACTCGCAGGGGGAAACGACAGCACAGCTGCCTCAGCTGCCCACAGAGGAGACAGCAGGGCTCGGAGCAGTTGGTGGTTGCTGCTGCACAGCAGCTCACCTCCAACAACAGCGTCGGCAGTCAGCTTTCGTCTGCTGCCGTCTCCTCTACCTCCGCCCCGCCTTCCGCCGCTGCCGCGGCCCCCCACCACGACAATCATCCTGCAGCCAGCCGTCCTCCTGCCTCTGCCTCACAGTTGCTCTTTGTAAGCGCGTGTGCCGGCCCTTTTTGCAGCTTCTTTGTGCATTTTATTGCCTCAAATTACTGTCTGCTGTCTACCCCTCAGGTTGTTCAATGTAGAACGTTTGTTTGTTATGCCCCCCTCCCCTTTAGGTATTTTTGCATTGTCTCCAAGAATCTGTCCTAGGTGGCAATTTATGATGAAAAAGTAGTAGTTATTTGTATGTTGCATGTCTTAGAAATAGACGGTGCTTTCCTAGATTCTAGCTAAATGACTAACCGTAGCTCTCGGCAATGCTCACCACACGCTTCAGGAGGCTGAAACAACCCGGCGATTACAAGGAAAGTAGACTCGCTGGATGTGCCTTACTCTCTGACCACTCCAACACCTGAACCCGATGTCAAGACATAGTCGGAAAGACCGTAAATGAGGGAGGGTGCATACGGTGTTGCGCGAAACACTCCAACACGCGCCACTGCAGCACCACCTTGCTAGGTAGGCTCCCGCCTGTGTATAAGCGCCATAAAGGTCACATTAAAAAGGAGCCATTGAGCCTGACTCTAAGTTCGCAGTAAGCCACTCCACACAACAAGACACACACTGGGCCGACTGTGGCGCAAAAATTCTCCCGTCTGTTAGCAACCCTCAAAGCCACGGCTTTTAGCGCGTCGTGATAGCTTCAAGTGCATCACTTTGTTTTTACTGACGACAGGAACGCACCAAGGGTCGACCTCACTCTCTCCCCCACCACCAACAGCAAGCCATTGCCTAGCTGATCGGTCGCCTGTGGTGACCAAACACTAATCACAGCCTGAACACTAGCCCAAACATTCGTTGCATCCTTCAGCCTACACCACACTGTTGCCTTAAGCCTAACTTCAAACTAACCCTAACTCTTAGCCTTAACAATAACCCTAACCTAAACAGCAACAGTACTCCCACTGGAAACTAGCAATAGGATCCTGAATTGGTGCCTCAAATTACTAGCTATCAGGTTGTTGACGTTGGGACTTCTAGTTGAAACACGGTAGCTTGCAGCGTTGACTATACTCTTTTTCTCCAGGTGAATCCTGATTCTTGATTGGTTTTTATGACTCCTTTTGGGACATCCTTGCATTGTCTCGAAGAATGTCTCAGGTGGCATTTTATAGTAAAAAATAGTAGTTACTAGCATGTTTATTGTCTTCGAAATGAAGGGTGGTTTCCTAAATGTAAGTTTGACCACCGCAATCGGTGTTGTCCACCATATGCCCATAAGCGGGAGTGGGGACTGCGGTCATGTTTAGTGAAAGTAGAGGGGCAGCCACCTACCCTACTCTAAACCCTCTTCTCTGCTTCAAACGTTGACAAGACAAAGTTGAAATGACCGAGCAGGAATCAGGCGTAAGCCGTCTTCTCCAAATGCAGCCAGAAATAGCGCCTTGTACTTGTGCTTCTTACGCCTGCGATCATGACTGATCTAGCCAGCCTCAATTATGTTCCGTGTGGTGCTTCTCCACGCGCGACGGACCGTGGCCGCAGATCTGGACAGTTCAAGCCATTCTCTTTGCCAGCGCCAGCGCCGGAGACCGAATACTGAAGGTCCAAGAACCACATCCATGTCCTGATGGACTCAGTCGAGCCAGGTTTTGAGTTGACCCCCTCTTCGACGATTCCAATTAGGTAACAGTTTCAAGTCGAGGGCAGTAGCACTGAGCTCTTGAGGTTGGCGACGAAAAACGTGTACAAAACACCTGAATAGCCTGGGATATCCTTGTGATTTGGTCACAACGAGTGCGGACTGTCTCATTTGAGACGAAGTCAGTGTACTTCACTCGAAGGATGTTCCTCAGACAGTAGTGGTCAAGGACTTCCAGTTTCTGTTCGTCCTCCATGCGCATAACCCAACATTCGCATCCGTATAAGAGAACAGACTGCACAGCTGCACGGTACATGCGGATCTTTGTTGAGAGGGAAATATCGCGTCGGGTCCATAAGCACTTCCGAAGGCTGGAGAACACTCGTCGTGCTGCGTCAATTCGGGAGACAATGTCACCCTTACTTTTTCCGTTCGGCAGCAACCTTGCTCCCAAGTATTTTATACTGTCGACTTCTTCAAGTTGACAGCCACTAATCTCGAGAGGTGCCTTCTCTTCGGCAGGGATGCAACATGAGAACACTTTGGTCTTCCCGGTGTTTATGGACAAACTGACCGATTTCGCGACCTCGTTCACACGCGACACCATATACTGGAGATCGCCAAAGCTTGATGCTTGTAAAGCGATATCATCGGCATAGTCGAGGCCAGTCAACGGCCGTCCGGGTGCAAGCTCAATACCGTCACTTTCTTGTAGGGCCTTCACGAAAACCAAGTCAATGGCGTAGTTGAAGAGGATGGGCGACAGGACACAGCCTTTCCGATGCCTGACCTAATAGCGAAGGGTTCTGAGAGGTTGTTGTGGACTAAAACCCGTGCAGTGACGGAGCGGTAGTAAGACTTGTAGATTTCAGCGAGGATGCCATCCTTTCCAGGCGCCTTATTGCTGCGCAGCCTTTTTATGGCATCAACACTTTCTGCTTCAGAAGGCAGGTCGCATGACACTGGATAAGTGAAAGATGGAGGGGGCTCTACTGTAGATGGGAGCAGGGGGGCTGTGCGCTCCGTGTCGAAGTTGAGCAGGTGCTCGAAGTGCTCACGCCAGCGTTCGATCTTAGCCGCGTTGTCAGCAATAAAGCTGCCATTCACATTACGAACTGAGTCACTCGGTGAAGACAGTCTACCACTAGCCTGGCGAATAAGTTGGTAGAGCTTTTGAGTATCACCAACGTTTGAGGCCTGCTCCATGGAGGTTGCAATTTTAGCCGAGTATTTCTTTCCTTCCTCTCTGGCCGATTTTGCCGTCATCTTTCTTAGTTGGCGAAAAGGATCATCATTGCAGGCCCTAGCTCGGGCTGTCTCCGCAGACAACTGCAGGGTTAGTCCGCTGATCCAATCACTGTGGCGCCGCTGGGTGAATCCAAGAATTTTCTCGGCTGCTCCATAGACTGACGTTTTCAGCGAGGATCATGGGTTAATCCCTTCGTTGTCCGTGTGGGTCGTGAAACAGGACCGAATTTTATCTGCTTTGGGCCTCAGCGGTGTTGGGTTGCCGGATTTCGGCGAAATCGAGGCGTCTAGCGCGGGGCACTTTGGGCACAGATGAGAGGTGAGCTTTCAAGCGTGTGCGAACAAGAACATGGTCAGGGCCATTTGCATTACCAGTCTAAGCACCGCGCAGCGACCGACTATCATGAACCCAGCTGCGGAATCTTGAGCTGACTATAACATAGTCAATCTGACTGGCCGTATAGTGCCAGGTCAGCAAGTGTTTGTTGCGCTGCTGGAAGCACGTGTTCGTTACAAACAGTCGGTTCCGTTCAGCAAAGTTCAGCAATCCTTAACAATTCTCACATCGAGAACCAAGCCCAAAGCGGCCGATAAGATGGCTGTTTGTGAAGTCACCCGGTCCAGTTAGGCCATTCCAACCCCGGCAACAATAAACAGATCGCGGTGAGGGAGCCTTTCAACCAAAGTTTGTAGCTGAGAGTAAAATATGTCCTTATCGTGTGGGTCAGCAACGGACGTTGGTGCATATACCGCGACCACTGATATGTTTTTGAAGTGGCCCTTCAGGCATACATATGCCATGCGTTCATTGACTGGTTCCCAGGCAACTAGTGCACGGCTCGCTTGTTGCGAACGAGCAATTGCCACACCATGTCTGCCGGAGGAGTCATGGGGGCCACTGTGGTATAGGGTGAAGTGGGAGTCAGCTCCAGGAACTTTTATTTCCTGAGCGCCGAAGTCAGAAAGTCGGACTTTGGACAGGCAGCAGACATCGACGTTGTACTGATTAAGACTGCGCACCGACAGGCTTTGTGTACCAGGGGCCAGGAACTTTTGCACATTCCAGCATACAATACCAAGAGTCCGATTTCGATTGAGTAGTCCAGCTCGCATACTATTCGCCCACACCACTGGACAAGGGTTGCACAGCGCATCGGTTCCCGCAGACGCCGTAGCATGGATCGTATTGCAGTTATCAGACATGAGCTTCATTGAGGTGACTTGGGAATTTTGGGTACGAGCGGGTCCCCAACAGCCGCACGGATTGTTTGTTCGAGATTGTCTTCTCTAACTCTTTGGCTCAATAGCCTAACCACAAGGCAACGGTGGCAAGCGAACTTATTTAATGGCGGTTCACGCTCACCATGTCACAGCGCCGTCGTCAGACTTTGCGACACTTTATAGGCTTTCGACTTGCCAGGCCTCAGCCCGCCGCGCCCTGGTAGCACTGCTGCTGCTGCGTCCGTAACTGCTTATTCGTCAGACCCGAGAGTCTGCTTATTTCCCAGCTAACCTTCACTGAAAGTCGTTTCACTATCCGTCATCCGTGGACGCGCCGTGTAGCCAGCAGCTAGTCTTATGGGTAACCCGTCTTCCCGCCTAACTTAGTCTCTATTGACAGTATACTTTGCTCGGGTATTACTGCACTGTGAGCACCATGTGGCCTCTGCCTTATAGCATAGCGAAGTATGTGAGTTTCCTTGTATATCATGTGTACACTCGTTGATGAACGTTCATCGACCGCTAAAGGAACTCGATTGTCCCGCTCCGCTTTTACCTTGGGTCCTGACAGCAACCGTAGCGGCTAGTAGTCTAGGTAGATAGTATTGTCGGAAAGGATAAGGGAGACTTGAATGGCCATTTCTGGCTTATTAGCCGTCGTTAGCCAGTCATACCCAGACCTAAATGGTGCTACACCCTAGGCTTGAACTCGCAACCTTTTCGATCAGAGTCTAACCTTCTGCCTAGACTACTAGCCGCTATGGCTTGAGAAATGCGGCCCAAGACAGAGCGGGACAGGTGAGTTCCGTTAGCGGTTAGGTAAATGTTCATTAACGAGTGCCAATATCCGCTGACCTACACCGGTAGGACAACGAGCTCGTGGCTCAGTGGTTAGGGCGTTAGACTCTGAGCAAAAATAAATGTTGTTCCAGTGATCGACTATACGTCTCCTTTACCAATAGAAATTCCTGGAATACGAGTATTCTCTCGCATTCGAGAATTGGATATGGAACCTAAACTCGTCGCAGTGTCAGCATCTTCGCTGATGAAGGATTCGCGACTGCACTGTAATACAAAGACGGTACAAAAATCAAACGCATAAAATGCCTTGCACTGGTAAGTGCAAGGCGTTCGTTCGTGTATCACTTATCGATTTTAAACATTTTGTACATGGTGAGCAATTTAAAATAGGCGTAAACAGCAGAATTTATCAGAACGACAGGTCACAGTTAAGAATCTGCCGCCAGCTGGCTCCAGTAAATTCTCTTGTTTAGGACTGTTTTTAATCACTGGTAGGAATAAATCGTAGGGTCGCCCAAGAGTTGCTCTAATAGTGTTCTTGGTCTGCAGGTTTCCTTTGTTAACCAATAGGAGGTGTTCTTATAGTTTTCTTGATTTGCAGGTTTCCTTTGCTAAACAATAGGACTTTCTCTTGGTTTTTTTTTTCTTTTCGCAAATTTTTCACGTGCATGGTTTGTTCAGTAAAACAATTACAAGAGGTTTCATCTCATTCCTTACTGCGCACTCAGCACGCATTAAACACGTATTAACCGCTCATCAATCAAGCATTCAACGTTCAACTATGAATTCTGTCAGACACCTAAGCTGGGAGAGTTGTTTCTACAATATACTCCTAAAAAGCTACTTATCTTCACTTTTATGGGTAGTCGGTGACTTCTCGCTTATTGAATAAATTATGATAAGCTGCTGACAAACATCGTGGCTTTTGCAGAGGGAAGCTGTAGAGGTAGGAACTTTTCCGAAATTAACAAGCTCCCTTCGACAGTTCAGTCCCACTGGTAGTTAACGTTAGCCCTTGTCGAGGCTATACACGATGATCTGGTATCTTATATGCACACGGCTGAGCACTGTCTTATGAAAAAGCATATCGGAAAAAAATGTTTAGCACCAATATAAAATTTTGCCAGTTTCGAAGGAAAGCAACTTGATCATGTGCTTGTGGGTGTAGACTTTCGGTACTGAAAAATTCGACAGTTTGCAGAGTGTGTATGTACCTGGGAGGGGGAGGCTGATTTTCCAGCTTTCCTATTGGTAAGCCTTGCAAAAAAGCAGTAAGTAAACAAACTCTGAAGGTTCTGCTACATCAACTCTCCTTACTTACACTCAAAAGGCATTGTAGGCCCCTGCGACCACTTCAACCCGTTGACGAGTCAGGCTTCTGACTATTTAAAAAAATTGTTGCACTGTGTTACTGGGGCTTAGACTGTACAAGAAGGGATAATTTTAAATATGGAACCCCCTGTGTTCGTGACTTCTAGACTTGCAAGCAGTACTGATCGCAAGTGATTTTGAAAAAAAACTCACTAGAAGCCTAAATGTGAGGGCAGCCATAAGGAGGTTGGGAGAGTGAGGAATTCAGACTTCGTATATGCATACGTTCATGAGGGGTAGGAGTGGGAGAGCTAAAATATTCTGCCTAGTGGCGTTGTAGTAGTCGTTTCTGTCTGACGCCCCCTAACTCTTGACGCCACAGACAAAGTCACTCAGAACATAGGACCTCACGCAAAAGCAGTTTTCCCGCGTGCCTCGAGGCATGCGCAAACGGACGGGCGACCACCACGGCTGCCAGACGCAATTGACGTGGCCCCAACCCACAGTGGCTTGACCTCAATCCACCCAATGAGATTCACACTTTGGTAGACTGACCTCGTTTAGTAGGTTGGCCTCACTCCGTGGGACAAAGACGACAATGCGGTGTCTACCTTCAGGCATCACTCCGGACTAGACCCGACTAGGGGACGGATGCACTAATCCGCGAGTCAAAACTCCTTCCCTCTATTCTCCTATCCTTCTGCAGAATACACTATTCCTAACAATCTGGCCTTTCCAAGACATCTCCCATCTCCTAAGGAAGCGGCCTGGAAGATTGTAGCTGTTAGGGTTAACCATCTTAGCCGTAACACTTATAGCGTCTCAATAACAAGGCAGCTAGAAGGAAAGAAACCCTTGACTGGTTTCCTAATAAATCAGGCTACGAAACGTACAAGGAGCAGTTTATCGGGACAGGAGGCGATGATTCGTATGCCACCTTTTCCTAAACACAGAAGACTAAGAAAGAACAGAATCTTTTACATGGGCTACTTATAGCGTATGCGCCCTAATTGTTTGACAAAAACAGACCAAACCTCTAGCAACAAATGCAACCCTAAAAGTCATCGCTAAATGCCACAGTATTAGTTCGACAATCGCAAGCGACGATGTCCACCATTTGTCCGAGAGCAGGTCACTGAGGTCAGGTATAATGAAAGTAGACGCGCCGCCATATACCCCACACTAAACCCCCATCCGCTCCGACCCTTGACAAGACAAAGTCGAGATGACCGAGCAGGAATCAGGCATAAGCCGCTTTCTTCAGATGCAGCCAGAAACACCGCCTAACTTAGCCTTTAGTGACAGTAGACTCTGCGCGGGTACTATTGCACTGTCTACTCTCACTCACCTATACCTGGTGTCTAGCCAGACTCTAGGAAGCCAGGGCTCGTACTGCTACTACCACTACTGTTATTTCGAATACTACTAACTAGGGTGTAAGTGAGTGATAGTATTTGCTGGTACTCTTACTGACTGTATTGTAAGTCAGAAGTGACGCTGATTAATTTCAGCACTGAACTCATATCTCCATTTCAACAAGAAGTGTCAGCAAGGAGTGTGACTCTGGGCTTAAACTACAGGGTGCCCCACGAAAAACCCCTTAATTTATGATAATGTTTATACTGTTATAAAAATAAAAATTATTGATTACAATTATAACTAACAACTTTATTGTGTAATTAACAAACTGTTACCTAATAACAAGTTGCAGATACCGCTCAAAATGCTATCCATTAACTGCAGAACAGCGACGTAAGCGATCCATCCAGCTCTGAGCTGCTCGACGAATGACATCAAGAAGGATGTTGTTCCATGTGTCTATCAACACATGTTTTATTGACTCAATATCAGTGATTCCTATTCTTCGTCTCTGAACCTCCTGTAAGAGTACACTCCAAATTCAAAAGTCCATTACATTCAGGTCAGGGCTCTTGGATGGCCATTGCTGGGGTGTGATGAAATCTGAAGTGTTAACTCGGAGCCAGGCGACAGTGTCATTGGCAGTGTGTGGCTTTGCACCATCTTGCTGCCACGTCCAGGGTTCTCCCTGCATTACTTGATCAATATCTGTAAACATCTGCGGGCACATCTCCTCTCTGTAAACACCTTGATTTACAGTTTTTTTCGTTCTCGGACTCGGTGCAACACCTTCCTGCCCAGCAGCATCTCCTTCAATAAAATAGAGGTCTGTTTTGCCTTGCCAGGAAACAGCACCATAGCACATGATAGATTTTGCTGCTTGTCTATCTCCACCAGCAAATCTTCATCAGGAATATCAGTTTTGACTTCCACTGCACGATATATGCGTTCATTTGGCCTATTCAGTGGTGCAGACAAGCAGAATGATGATTCATCTGAGAACCACACTTGTTTCCATTTTTCTCCTTCACCGAAGCGCTGAAGCATGGCATCACACTTCGTCTTTCGAGCTTGCTGGTATGCTTCAGTTAAAACATGGCATTGAATACGTCGAAAACATTTTAAATTGGATTTTGCAATTGTTCTGTGCACATACCCTTTTGACAATCCCAGTTCTTCACAAATTTCACGTTGACTTGAATGTCTTCTGTGATGATCTGGTGGAGTTTCGGCAAGTTCCAAGACTGCTCGCCTTGTTGGGGAATCGCGCCTGCAAGAAGTGCCACTACCAGGCTTACGCACCTTTGCTACAGGTGATCCACCTTGTTTGAATGCAGCCTCGACACCTCTAAACTGGTCAGTTGTAATGGCACCAAAAAATGTAGGCAAAATGTTCCGACATTTCTGCAACCCCCATGTTGGATGTTCTTTCCGGAATAGGACGGTGACCTCGCACTGGAAATTGCTTAGCTGTGGCATGGGTCTACGCGTCTTACCAGAATATTCCTGGCATATGGTGCGCAGGTGGGCATTTTAGAACCTTCTCCTCTGCGACAACCACCCACGTTGTGTGGGTGCTCCTCACCACTGAGCGGAACATGGCGTGGGCGACATGAATGCGTGTGCGAACCAACGGGGGCGGCTTCACTTCGGATGTGGCCCAGGTGTTCTGTTTTCTCCGCCATCGATCGTGATGGCATGGACGGTCCGGCCGCCGTAACAATCACAAACTTAGGGGTTTTTTGTGGGGTACCCTGTATTTCGAGTAAGTACATGCTTGGGGCCCTGGGTACGGCTGCGCTTGCCTTAGTTTTCGCACTCTCACTCTAACTGGCTTTGGTAAGCATGATTATTAGAAATTAGCACTCTTAGCATAGGCACGTACCTATTGCAGCAGTATCTTAGTGCGTACCTAGTAGAAACGTACACAGCTTTCAAGACAAATGTCCACTCTTTGGATAACAAGCAAATGTTCTTGGTCTGGTATTTTAGGTATCCTGTATGGGCATTACGGCAACTTCACTCGAATTCATCGTATCAATGATTTATATGTACATCTTATGTGGTTGTTTGCCATACTAGGCAGTATCTTAAAGTCTAGGCACGTGTTTACCAGATATACTGTCGCTGCATTGCACAGCCGCAAGAGTTCAATTCATCAATGGGTCTTTCAGCATCTCCCTTTGTTCAAACTGGAAGATATTCCGGTTTCCAAAAGTGTAGCCTTCTGATTTCCCCAGAAATTAATTTCGAACTTCCTCTAGATCATTATATTCATGGGTTTACATTCGACATACAGTAGTTGCCGGCTATTAAGCCCACCTCGGGCCCAGACAAAATTGGGCTTAATAAGCGGTGGGCGCATTAAGCCGAGAGTCTTAGTTCTTGAGTAGCAAACGCAAGATAAACACTATGCATAACATAAGTACTGTATTATGTGTAGAACTTGGTTATGTACAAGCAAAGAATATTGTTTGTCTGTATTTTACGTAATAAAAAAAAACAAAAAAATTTTTGCGACACGTAACCAGTTGCGCACGCAGAGAGATGAGAATCTCACTCTATCCTGTTGGCAAACTGGGCTTTGTAGCCGGCGGATTTTGCTGTGTAAAATTCCGTCCCAAGCTGACTTGGGCTTAATACGCGGCTTGGCTTATTAGCCGTGGGCTTACTACCCGGCGACTAGTGTACTAGGAAGAAATTGTCCTCTTCATTGATTCTTAATCGCCCATATAGTATAGCTTCTAGTGGCTAACTAGCGTTACTGCCTACAATACCTATAAAAACGTAGCAATTAACTCGTAGTAGCCACACTTCCACACTGCGATGACTGAAAAGGGTAAAATTTGATAAACAGCCATATGAATGATAACGATACGACTCATGTGATCCGATCGTTTTTCGTCTGCAATAACCAGGAAATTGACTTGCAAGATAGAAGGATTGACCATGATTGGAGGCCAACTTTGATCGTTCAAACTCGTGAAAATCGTGAATTGCTGGAGTTCAGGTCACTGACCGTTGATTCTGAGCCCGAGATTGATCACCAAATTAGTGTCGTTAGCCGAGCAAGAGAGGCAGTACAGAAAAAAGCAACCGGTCTGTAGAACTACGCCACGAAGGTTCTGCCGTAAGAACCGTGTGTATTTCGAAATATATCACTCAAAGCGCATAGCGCATCTAAACAGAAAAGCAGGACAGGTACACACCTAAGAAGGAAAAGTGCAAGGACCTACAAGCTCCCCTATTTATCTGATGATTCAAACGTAGTCCCTCAAAATAGTAAGGAAACAGAGACAGAGAGTTATGTCACTATTGCTGTGGTTTTTGGAGGGCAGGCTATTTTTCGACTAACGCTCTTCACCATTTTTCTTCCGTCACTAAATAACGATATTATATTATCCCGTTATCGTCCCCTGGGCAGTATTTGCAAACAGATGCAAACATTCGAAATGAAAAATTGTTTTCTGCGGCTTTTGGAGATTTACTGTAAATGTGCAAAATTCCCCATCAACGAATTAAGAAGACTATCTGACGAGCATACGTAGCTTTCGATCAATTCTCCTCGGGCCATTATATTTATATAGGGAGGGGGTAAAAGTAACATGCTGGAAATTATATCGGTCATATCGGTTGCACGAGTTGGTGCTTATCCAAAAGAATACGGGAGCACCTGCCGGCCTAAGGTGAAGTCAGAAGCATCAACAGCTCCATACTTGCCCATATGATTGACTCCGGAAATCCCGCGGACCCCAGCGAAGCCGTTAAGGTAACTAATAAGGTCCTGCCAAGCTACCCAAAGGCCCTGGGTCAGCGTTTGCTAGCAACAGCAGAAGCAGCCGCAATCCGGTTGAGGAAGCCGATTTTGTGCGCGTAAAATAACCTACTGCAAGCCCGAGCTTGGCATTACCAACGGTAACATAACTGCCTGCATCATTCCTCGCTTTTCCCCCTTTCTGCCCTCCCCCTGTTTGGATTCAACAAACCTGCATCGCCCCGCAACCAGCCGAGTACTATCAACTTACCCTATTCCCATGACTAATTTGCCTGTAATTATGAAAATACTTACCCGCATGCTTTTTTACCTCCTCCCTATATAAATGTAATGGCCCGAAGAGAATTTATCGAAAGCTACGTATGCTCGTCAGCTATTCTTCTGAATTTACTCTAAAGTTTAAAGCAACTCTTGTCTGCTCCTTTGCACAATCTTCTAGGGAGACCTTATAGCTTTTGAGTTGCAGATCTCAGACGGTAATGGTAAGGTCATTTTCAGTATTCATAAAGAGTAAATCAAACAAAGAATGTATTTCTATAGACGGCAACAACAGCAGCATTTATTTGATCAATGCAATTGCGAGAGAGCTCGTCAGCTGCGTCCACTCCAATGTATTGTAAGAGTAGCGAATGGGAAAAATCCAAAATTCCATTGGTACAGAAAGTTCATAGGGCATGGAAGGCGGAAAGATAAACAGGAAATGGAGTTAAGGCGGAAAAGTGAGCAGGGGACTGTGTAAATCTGGGAGCCCGATGTTAGCAAGGCAAAGCTAAGTTAACCACATGTTTCAACTGCTTACACGGGCCAGGTTTTGATCGTCTTATATAGCCTGCCTCCAAGTTACCGCAAGGTACGAGTTGTTCGTGCTCCAACAAGTACTCGGAAGGAAGTTTAAGGGTCCACGGAATGACCTGTATCTAGCAATTGTTCTTTTGACCTTTCTGTACCAAATAAATTTTGTATTTTCTCCCTCATTACTCTTATAATGCATTAGAGTGGATGCAGCTGAAGAGCTCATCGATCCAATAAATCCTGCTATCTAGAAATTTGAACCTGGGAAACTATGCTTTATATATATTTCTGAGCAAACGATGAGTCATTTACTTACGGACACGTTTTTATGCTTGTGGAACCAGAAAGGTTGCTGCGCGTATATTTGCTTTTCCTTTCATTGCCTGGATTGACCCTCCGTCTGGATGCTTTCAGCGAGTTTACTTATACTCGCTTGGATAGGTAGCGAGGGAGTGCTTAAACCGCTCGTGTTTTTCGAATTACTTTTCGAAATACTTAATAAGATTAATTGTGAGAAAAATGTGTAGGTCTTGCGTCTATAGTTTGTCACATCGGTGCAAATCTCCTTTATAAAACAACCGAGCACGACTTCTTATTTTGTTTTTATTAATCTAAGAACGAAAACAGTGATCTGGTGTCTATAAAGTATCAAACCTTATCTTACATTTGCGTGGCTGGCTTTTTTCCCCCAGCCAGGCCACGCGCCAAAGAAAAGCAAAGTTATATCGAAGAAGATTCGATCGCTGGGACAAAGGCTTTTTCTACCAACGTTTCGAAATCCGTCGCGGATTCTTCATCAGAGACATGAGCAGAAAGCATATAAAGTTGCAGTGTTTTTAGGACAAAATCATTACAGCACACTTATGACAAATAACGATAATTTCCCTCTTGTCTTTTGATTGCTTGATTACCGGCATGCGGGCTCTGACCTGTTGAACTTTAGTCACGGGCGGTGAGCTCGGGCATGATGATTGATCGTCCGTCTGGCTCCCCGGTGTTGACGTACGATGAGGCGGTGGCCTGCCCGTTCCTCAAGTGACTGCTTGCTTTGGCCAAATTGAGTCTCAGCACCGAATATGGATTTGGCAAGTCGTTGCACTTGTTTATGGACTGGGAGCCCGTGAACCATGACTCAAGTAGTTCTCGGCCCACCCGACCGCCAACTCATGCTATAATTTCGGCCTCGTCAAATTTTGAATGGTTGCCTGGGTCTCATCGAATGAGCCGCAACTTAAGAATTGGCATCATTTCGCTGCATCGCTCTTGCTGCTGTTTTGTTTCCCAGACAGTGCCACGCGCCAAAGAAAAACAAAATTTTACCTTTCTCATTCTTCCCCCTCCCCTTTGTAGCCCAAACTCTCGTCCCGTTTGTCTGCTGTGGTGCCTGGCAGAGAGGGCCTCAACGATGCTGACCCTCCGCGTTCGGGGAACACTGACCTATTTCGGCGGCCGACCACACAGCACTCCCGATTCTGGTTGGAAGAGAGTGAAGCCGAGGACGGGAAGGAGGAAGAGGAGGAGAAAGAGGGTCTTTTCGGTGAACGCAACCCGCGGCCGTTCGATCTGCAGCCCTGTGCCTGCTTCGCTTGTCCCTATTCCCGCAGCCTTGCCTCCGCCCACCTCTCCGACACGGATATGCCCCTGATCTCCTCGCTGGGCGGCGGCGGCGGCGCCAACAATGCTGATTGCACGGAACTCTCCGCTTCCCGAGACGCTCTCTGGGTGCCGCATCAGCCGCAACACCAGCAGCAGCACCAGCGCTCCGCCAATCGCCTGCTTAAACGGCGTCGGACTTTCCTTAGGCGGCCCAATACGGGCGCAACTCCTCATTCGAGTCGGGGCGGTGGCGGTGGCGGCTCCTCGTCCACCTCGATCAATCCGCTCTCACCGCGTCCCTACTTTAGACCTTAATGACTGGGAGGAAAAGCGAACTAGACCAGTAGACACCCGCCTGTTGACAAACGTAGCGTTTGCAAAGATCTTTTTTTTCTGTCCATCAAATTTATCTATCTCGCTTTACCTCCTCTCCCTCTCTCTATACTTTGTAGTATCTCTGTCACTTTGTTTCACCTTGTTTTCTTTTTTTTTTCTGAGTTCACAATGCATTATTTTTGTATACCGGTTCCCCCGACTCATCTTTTCAAACATGTACAGTACGTTGTGACGCCCCCCCCCTGACGTTCGATCTCCTCCAAGGGCGCACACCTGCTCGTCCCCCCTCCCCCCCCCCCCCCTGTTCCCTGCAGTAATTTGTATTTACGCAGTCGTGTGCACGTCTCTACCTCCCCCTCCCCTCTCCCCACCCTCGTTGTCGTGCTACTTCCTGGGGCTGCTGTTGCTGACCCGTGGTCATATCGGCCTGTCACGCAATGTTCATGCATTTCCTTGATCCGAATGACGACACTGGTGATGCCTTTTTATTCATCATGT
This sequence comes from Ligula intestinalis, assembly GCA_036362985.1. Taxonomy (NCBI): domain Eukaryota; kingdom Metazoa; phylum Platyhelminthes; class Cestoda; order Diphyllobothriidea; family Diphyllobothriidae; genus Ligula; species Ligula intestinalis. The sequence goes on along the minus strand of JAYGXS010000001.1, from coordinate 110,296,625 downwards.
CTTCTTTGCTTTTATCACACATAATTTATTTATTCAATGTGTCTGTTTTCATTCCTCAGAAGACACCGAAGTTGCTCTCTTTTTTACTCGGCAGCGAGACGTGGTGATGGTTGATTTCGAGCATTGCGTGGTATTCAACCGTGTTCGGTATGATGAACGGCAGCGACTCGTAGGCAGTTGAATCGGTGATTTTGGATGCTGTTAAAAGTGGCGTAATTATGGTTTCAGTGGTAAGAGGGGAGAAGGGATGGCATCTCTTGGAAAAGTGTTGTTGTTGCGTAGCCTCAGCACTTTATCGGTGCACTGTTTCGACGAGTGTGTTGTGTAATAGAGGCCAGGGAAGCTTAAAACTGTAAAGAAGGCAAAGACGCGATCACTGGGGCAAGAATTGTATAAGTCTGAGCTTTTGGCCTCACACAAGAGACCATCGTCAGAGAAACAGAGAACAGGAAGCATTGGCGTTTTTATAGTCCAGCTACGAGGAAATGCAGGGTGGGGGGGGGGGCAGCATTCGTGATTGGTCCACGCTCACGCCGTATCGTCCCTGTGTGTGTCCTTGGCGTTATGGCGTGCGGCCTTGGCACCGTGTCTTGCGTCCTTGGCGTGACAGTGTGCGTGCATGGACACGAACTGTTCGGGCTTCTTGGTCGTGCTAACGGAAGGCAAAATAACAGGGCGTAATAGAGGTCAGAGAAGGTCAAAATTGTTTCTTAGGGGGTAGGTGTTAGGAGCCTAGCCTAACCAAATGTTAGCATAACCTTGCAGTTTGTCCTGAGACGTCGTGCCTGCGACCGGCTGCCAACAGTGGTTCTTTGTTCAATGGGCGTGGCCTCTAGGTCCCTAGTAGCAAAGTGGACAAAATCCGCCGCATGTATCCGGATTTTTCCAGCAGGATTCCATGCTTGAATCCGCTTGGATTTGCTACTAGGACGGACGTGGATTAAGTACACTCCGAACGCCTCGACTTGCCCATTATTACGGTTGTCCGTCCTTGGTCTGCTGGGACAATCATAATTTCATCGTCACTTTTGATTTCACCAACGGCCCTTAGCGTCGTCAAAAGAACGTAAAACCAGTTAGAAATTTTTATTGTCACACTAGAACTATTGGCGCGACAAGACAGATGGACCATTAAATTGTGAGAGGGTGAGCCATGTTAGGTTCATGAGCCAAGGATAAGGGAGAAAAATGACAGCCCCCGTGCTAGAGGTGCCTAGTAGCAAATCCAAGCGGATTTCATCATGGAGTCCTACTGGAAAATCCGGAAACATACGCCGGATTTATACTGGATTTTGTCCACTTGATTTGCACGTGCTACTAGGGGTCTTGTGTCTTCGCTGTGACTATCCCCACGCGATGACCTTGAACCGCTGGACCGCACACATGAGTGCCCCACTAGTCACAGTTCCTCAATTCATTAGGTGCGCCACGCATTAGGTGACCTCAATTCTCGACACCCCTCGAGTAATCGACAAACCAATCACGCAACATTTGAACTCGCGTGACTATTTCCTTATCAGCAACTGTCACATCTCAGGCAGTGAGTTGCAACACGGAGTGGATACAGCCAGTCTACCCCAGGCCCGGGCTTGACCTCGCGGCGGGACATCAGCCCTGAACAAATCCAGGGCACAACTGCCACTCGAGACAGCAACTCTGAGTTTTTTACGCAATAAAGACTCATTCGGTTGGCTTCCACATTTACGCTTTTCTTGTTGCGTTCTCCCTTAGGGATTCCAAAGGGCGTAATTAGGCGTTGACATCACAGTTGTCGCCGTTACAACCGTAGATGCAACGACTGACTGGTTATGATTTTATTCGACAGTCGCATTGATCCCACCGGCCCCGAATACCTATGAAAAGCTCACCATTTATCTCCCGAACAGAACCGGTCAATGCGGGCATCCACTAATAACTAAGCAAATCAGTCGGTAGAAGTTCTATCCGTTTGATTTTGATGCCACGGAGCAGGTCAGATGCTTTTGGGTACTTCGCCCATTTCTCCTACTTAATTTAAAGCATTGCTTCCCGGGTACGAACTTAAAGCAAGCTTACACAGCAGGATTTATTTGTAAAAACAAATTCTGGGGACAGCTTTTCAACTGCTACCTGTCTTTGCATTAAAAGATGAGAAATGGAGAACACAGTAGTCCGAATTTACACGGAATCAATATGTAAGAGTAAGGTCATTTTTCAACGCGGCGAATGGTCAATAATAAAGGCATCTTTAACCTTGGGATATAGGAGGGAAAAGTAGGGACGGGAATTAAGAAAAATCAAGGGTTGATTAAATGTAGGCATGCGATTACGAGGGCAGTTGAAGTTTAGCCACATGGTCTAACTGCTAACATGGGTCGGATTTCTCCCGCCGTATATAGGCTGCTTCCATGTAGCGCAAGCTTCGATTTATTGGTGCTCAAAGAAGAACTCGGAAAGATGTGTTGAGGGGACCACAGTGGCCATTGCCTAGCAGGTGCTTTGTAATAGAGGACCGTGATTCTATTGTTTTAAAATTTCCCACTTTAGCTACCAGTACGACTACTTGACTATACCGAAATTATGTAGTTCTATAATGGTATCTGAATGAAAGTAACCCACAGACCGGCAAATCTAAAGGAAGTATTCTAACCCTTGAAAGTAGCGTGCTTGTAAATCAAATTGCAATAAAGTAGGCGTAGTGATAAGAGCGTGCTGCATCTTAGCATTAATTAACATTCAGGAATTCAGGTAAGGCGAACGAACGTTTTCGATTAATAAATAATCAGGCAACTACAATAATATAAGGCAAGGTAGAGAAAAAACGTTTAGACAACCAATCAGTAGTAATAAGGGCACGAGGCGTTAAGGGAACAAAGGCGTCAGAGTCGAGTCATTTATGAAATGCTGGCGAAACATTCAATGTTCCTGCGTCAGCGGATATTTGCGACGGCAAACGCAATCGCTGTACGCCTCACTTGTCCAATTTTTTGCGCGCAGAAGGTGTTTGCAGCAGCCTTAAGGCTCCCGTGGCCGAAGACCAACTCAACATCAGTCCACACACGTGATGTCAAGCTGCGAGACGATAAAGGGACAGCGACAGCAAACATTACCCAGGCCAGCCGTGCCGTCACGGGACGATGACACCTTGCGTCCTCACGCTTCCCAAAAAAACGCGAGATAAGGACGACGGGGCGACATGACCTGATTGTCAGAACCCTTTCCTCCCCCTTCCCCCTCTCTGTTCTCTACCTAGGACTAGAATCTGACCCCTTTGTTCCTTTAACGCCTCTCCCCCTAATTACTACTGACTGGTTGCTTTAACTTTTGTTAATTCTACCCTTCCTTATATTATTGTATTTGCCTGATGATTACTCAATCGAAAACGTTCGTTCGCCTAACTTGACTTTCATTGATTAATAATGGAACCTATTGTAAATTGCCTAGAAGGCAGCGATAGAAAGCCCATCATACGCCCCGGAAACTGTCATGGGAAAGTGTACGGGAAAGAGGAGTGATGAGTACTAATCATTAGGCATTGGGGTGTATGCAGTGTTATAAGCGGAGAACCAAGTTGCAGCTGTACGGTTATTTGATGCTCGTGCATACATATGGATGTCGATTGCAGGAGAACATGTAGATAAAGGTTTCGTGTTGACCACGCTGTTATACGGAGCAAAAGCCATGGGCGGTGTACGGAAATCAGGTGACAGAGTTTAACTACTGTCACCTCAGTTTGCTCCGGGGAATACTGAAACTGCGGCGGCAGAACAAATTCCAGGACGCAGAAGTTCCCGAATGAACCGGAACCACTAGCATACTGAGGGAAATATAACTACGCTGGAGGGGCGATGACGTGAAAATGGACTGCAAACGTCCATCCAAGCGACTATTTTATAATGACTTCGTATCGGGTGCTCATTCACATGGAAGACGCTATATTCTTTGAAAATCTCCAAATCAACCCGAAAACCGGAGACGGCCTCGTGCAGGATCGACCGGTCTAGGGAAGGACAGGGATGACTGGAACCACATTCTATGAACCCAGCCGGATTGCCGCCACCACCGCGGACATTCAGTCTAAAACCTACACTACATCTATCATGTCCACGATGCCAACAGCCACTGCACGCATGGATCGGTGTCGTCTGACAAAACACATTACAGACACCGCCTGTGCGCCCACGAGCACAATTACAACTGGCAAAGAAATTTTCGATGTTCCATTACTCACCACTGTCGATGGCGACTAAGTCGGGGCCACAACCACCACCCGCACCACCAGTGAGAACCCATCCGCCGCTAGAGGCCAGTGTTGCCAGCACCCAATGCCTGCTGTTGTGTCCACACGGGCAACGGAAATTCCGGGCAGGGACCGGCCTCGAAGGACATATCCGCACCCAGTGCAGTCTTAAGCCGACCAGCCTGGTTCCAAACTCACAAGACGCCACCACCACCACTGCCTCCATTAGGTAGCAATTTTTTAGTGTCAAGAGGGCATCAGAACCACTGCTACCCACGAAAGAACCGACCTGCTCGGTATTCACGCCACGCGGGGCTAAGGAAATCCGCAATGAAGTAGCCAAACCGTTATTATGGACGGCGAGCACCTGCCCAACTGTCTCCCTTTCAGCCATCTTTTTATGGATGTACGCAGACAACGCGAACAAAGGCAGAAATGCATTAATACTTTGAAGACCACCCTCTACCATCTAGAGGTCAACATTTGGATCTGGTAGGAGCTCAGTGAGACTTCGCAAGCGTGGTGCAATGCCCTAGAAACTAGAGTAGCTGCCTTCGAAGCCAAATGAATAGTCGCTGGCAAGGCTAAGACGGAGAACTGCAGTGACGCCACTCCGCGCGGACGCTCATGTGATTGCAGTTATCGGCGGGCCTCTGGAACTAGCCACAAAGTTCACGCGAAAGCTTTCCTCGTACGCAAGTGCGCATGCACCAGCCTGGCCAATCATTTCCCTCTGGCTGACCCACAAATGACCTTGCTGTGACGACTACCAGGCTCAGAAACACTTTGGGTTCCGCCCCGCTTGGGTGCAGGCCAGCGCTCCTCCGATAGTCAACTTCCTCATACCTTTTCTCCTCTTCCTTCTGTAAAGCATTTACTATTCCTCCCATTTCTTGCCTTCCCCAAGGAACCCGGCATGAAGATCTTAGCGGCTAGAGTTTTTTCCATACTAACTTAGCCCCACAGCGATAGATCCGCAAGACTCCAATGCTACATATCAGTGACACCAGCATCCAATCACTGTCTAAACTGTCAACGGCAATTCCAGGTATGGGTCGAAATCGAAGGAAATTACAAATTTAACCTGACCAACGTTGGTTCCCAACTTACGAGACGATACCATCACCATCACCAGCAATATCACTTGTGAAATTAGCCTTCTCATTCGGCGTAGCATCTGCCAAAATTGTGGACTCAGCTCCCATTTTTTTTCATTGTGACTGGCTTTCCGAATTACGCACTGGTCTAGTCCATCTTTTGCCTATCTACGGCACTCTCTTTTCAGTCAGCCGTCGCTCATACATGTCACCTTCCCACACTGCTCCAGTACACTCAGCCACCGAAGGTACGTACGCGAAACTGACCGCATTACCCTGCTCTGTCAAGGCTACAAGCATGACCAGCCTAAACAGCATATCACGCAAAATGTATGCATGTATGTGACGAAAGCTGCCAACGTTGGCATGACGAGGGATAGGACTCACACGAGAATGCGTCCATGTCACCTATGTACTAGAGAAAGGTGTCCTTTGTAGTCTGCCGCAGGTTTGATCGGAGCATATTCCTGTTTGGCACGCAAAAAGAAAGTGCTTAGGTTTTTTGGTTACTGAGTGTATGTCTACCGCCAGTTATCGTGACTGTGTTTTACCACTGGAAGACGGGGACTGATGTGGGAAGAGGGACAGAAAGAAAGCAAATTAGATAAAATGAAAGCTTGCTTCTCTATAAGTGAGTTCGTCGCAAGTCGCTCTTGTCCTACGTTATGGGGAATAGTTGGACGGCATAGTCTGTGATAGGCGAAAAATCAAATACTTCTTAAGTCAACCGGCATTGGCAAAATCCTACTTTGGGTCCCAGAAATTTTTTAATTAATCTAATATCTTTGCAACAAAATAGCGCGCCATAAATAAACACAGAAATTTTCTTGCATAAGGTTTACTACTGTTATTTTATTTTTAGATTATTTTAGGTAATTGAGTTTAATTTACTTCAGTTTACGTTTTTTTAATTAGTGGAAAGCTTTTTAAATTGAGCCGCTACCCTTTTTCTTCCTCCAGCCGCAGGTAAATCCTCTCATATATCCATCGGTTGGCCTACTTCGCCCACTATAAACTGATTATTATCCCTCTTTGTTTTTTGGAACTGCACGAGGTTACGACGCTATCGCCATTTTGAAAGCAGTCCAAATTCGGCCTATATTTGCCGACTATTCCAAGGACATTTATCCACAATGACCAAAATTGCAGTCACCCAGGCGATTATGGGTGACTTTTGACTGTCCCGGTGTTGCGAGTTTGTGCACCTGAGTTTATGCCTTTTTTAATGGAAGATATTTTTTTGGCTGAACATTTTGGAATTATATCTTCAAAATTAAGCATATCTCTCTCGAAATATACACAACTTTAGATTGTGCAATTTCTAAGGCTCAAACTCGCGACTTCTTGGCTAGAAAGTTAACGCCCTAACTATTGACGGTGGGCAGGTTTTTGTCTAACGGGTGGTCCCTCGTGTTCTTATTGCCCGTCTTGTGTTGGTGTGGTGCAGGTAGTGGCGCCGACGAACTTTTCCCGACGAAATCGGAGATCAAGTTGTTGGCCTGATTGTTGATCGATCTAGCGCCGGCATCACCGGACCAAAGGCGCTGATGGTTCATTAGCCCCCGCCCCCTGTACCAGTTACTTGACTTTCCTTGACGCTTTAATCTCTGACGATGGACTTCAGAAAGAGCCCGAAAGCGCAGACGAATAAAATAATGATGCCACTGATCTGAACGCCTTTTCTTTCTCTATCTTTGAGGTTGCTGATGCCTTGGGAGAGAGAGTGAGAGAGCGGGAGTAAAAGCTTCGACCAACTCATTGCTGAGAGTGAAGGCAACGCCAACAGCACGTGCTCTGCCATTGGAGGACAGTTCCCCAAAGTGCCATTTGCACCAACTGACGGGGACAAAATAAGAGTCGAATGGCGGTGGAATCCTACTTTGTGTCCCAGAAATTGTTTAGCAAGTCTAGTGTTTTCGCAACAAAATAGAGCACAATAAATAAACACAGAAATTTATTGACATTTCTTAATAATTTATAGTGACGAATTTGGACATTTTTTTGCTTACTTATACTTTATAGTTTAGTGGGTTTCTTGTTATCCTGAAAGAAAATCTGGAGGTAATAAGGTCATCTACTTCAACTTACCTGAGGTCAACTTACCGTTCTGGAGTCAGATAAGTATAATTCATAGCATGAAGCGCCACACACGCTTTCATTTAACATGCACAACAACGTTAGGTTAGTGTAACTTAATTATTTGTATTTACGCTCAGTGGTCGGTTTATATTTTAGTTCCTTATTATGCCGCATATGTTTTATTTTTAGATTACTTTTAGTTGAGTGAGCTAAGCTTACTTTAGTTTACGTTTTTGGTTACTTTTTTTAAATTATGATGTTTCCCAATATTTGCATAATTGCACATTTTAATTATGGAGCGCTTTTTGTTGAGAATCAGTAGATTATTTTAATAATTATTCCTGTTTTTCTACTTTACGCTCTTTAACACCTTACTTTTGTACCCTTTTTCTGTCTCGACCTTTCCAGCCACGAGTACTTGTTAAAAGAAGAAGATTACGTAGTTGGGAGTGCTAACTGTCGCACAGACTTTGTCTTATTTTATAGATCGCAACACAAACACTTCAGTTTATGCGTGCGCGTCACTACGGTAACACAGAAGAAAAGGCAATCATGATGACTGATAGTGTGTTCTCGAATAACTCGTATTACTCACTTTTATTCATGTGCAGCCAGCCATTCAGCGCTAGGTAGTAAATCTGGGACACAAATGTAATGTACCTGGCCATCTGTTGTGATCTGATCGCAGATTAGGTGAGACAGTCTATGCCAAAACCGTATGAGCAGACAACGTCTCAGTTAATTTCGGCAACACATTTATTCAAAGTAGAAAAAACGAATAGTATCATAATATAGGGGGCATAATTGATGAAGCCTTCACTAAAATTTACCTAACTTGATTTGCCGTGCTAATTTGCATGCGGCAGCGCCAAAGAGTCTCATGAACGTCTGAAGGTTGATTTTTCGTATGTAAGTTTTCTCTGGTGAGGTGGAAACTTTTGGAATTTGAAGAAAAACTACTTAATGAATGCCCTTTTATTGCATGCCGATGGGACTGCACATTTAATCATGGTTCACAGAAATTGACATAGAGTTCATTTTATATCATTTTGAGGATATCGGACCAGCTGTAACTATAATGTTTCAAAGAAAGTTTATTTCAGTTTCATAAATGTTCCTAGCCATAAGAAATTTTGAGGAGTTTAATTGTTTATTTAAGTAGTGCAATGCAGGCCGGTTGTCTGGTAGTGATTGTGAAGTATGCAGCGTGGTCTACATAGTGTATTGCCTATTATATGAAATTTTATCATTTTAGCACGAATATTCGTGTTAGGCACTATCAGGCCTCGATGCCTGCCAAACTTCGTGCAACAATAAATCAACCGTCGTTCCTAAGAAGAAGGCATATTTTGATTTATGAATGGATGCTGCGTTGTTTAGGATTCAAGGATTTTTGCGTGAAATGGAAAATTCTCAAATATGAAACATCGGGTTTACTAAGAAAACACAAGTTTTAAATTTAAGGAAAGCCTGCTCAGGCAAAAACACCGACTGAATAAAGCAACACAAGCAGAACTACGTTTGAACAGAGTTCTTGTGTGAGGGAGAATGCTTTATATTGAAGTTAATATCCAAAATTTTCAGCAAAAAATGGCTGCAGTCGCAGCGAACCAGGGATAAGGTAAGGTAAAAGGTTGGATTGAAAGGTCATTGAATATTTGAAGTTAAAAGTTGACACAATGCCCTCATATGTTATGGAGACAGATCGGCCTTTAACTTTCTAAATTTCATTTTTTTCACACGCGAGGTAGCTTACTAGGAATTGGAGTACAAAGTGCTGAAATGCCAATGTAGGGCAAAACATATGACGGAAAAGTGAGTTTTTGGAAGGTTATTTGTTGCTTGTAAATCGGCAATAAATAAATATACATCACGAAAAATGTGAAGTAGTAGAATATACAGAGCACGTGATATTTAATTTCGAAGGTCAGTTCAAGTAAAGTTGATTGAGGGAAATATAGGTAAACGCCTTTGAACTCCCTCTTGGTAAATGGGATTTAAGAAATGCATCGGCACAGCCAAGCCTTCCAAAGAAGCCGTTGACACAATTGTAGACGACTACTCGCTTGTTACAAGCAATACACTCACACTCAGTTAACACGAGCGAGCAGTGTAACTGAGCAAGAAGAGCAGACAGTGAAAAAACTCCTAAGGCATGGCCCATAATTCCAAATGGAATGTCATTTGTGGTTTTTAGGAGAAAAACTGTCACTCATGGGGGAAAAGTATGTGTATGTAAATGATAGGAGCAGGATGCTTCTGTGAATGTTGTTGGCAGCCATGGCGTCCATGGCGAGTAATATCTACATCCGAAAGACCATACGAGGAGGAGACTTCAGAGTCACGAGAACGTCTCGAAGAACCGGAGATGCGACCATGATTCGCCTTTGCTGTGTCAAGAGCAGAGGAACCGGCCACGTCGTCAGCAGTCGGCCGATACGACAAAGGGGATGACGGGGCCGCGTAGCCTAGGACCACAGGTGCGGTAGATGCGACCTCAGACGCCATCAGCGCAGTTCACATAGTGAGCAGAGACGTCAGGTGCTAGATATTGGCTTAACGCATTTGGTTAAAAACTAATAACAATACTACTGAAAAATTACTATTAGTATATATTTATAGCATTTCATTTTCGGATTTGGAGCACTTAAGTGTTTGGATTCGGAGCACTCAATCACGGCAATCCTCATGAAATCGATAATTTTTTGCTTCAAAAACATCCACTGACGGGGACATGACAATATCTGCAGGAAGGGCGTTCCTGCTTGGATTACACTCGTAGAGAAAAAGAATTTTCTTGGGTCAAGTCTTGCCCCAGTCGCCTGCTCAAAAAAGTCATTTGTTTGGAGGCAGCAATCCTGACCACGCAACATGCGAAATGCCTGGATTAGGTCCTTGCGTAGCTGCCTGTAATCCAGAGGACACAAGTCAAGATTTACAAATCGGGTTTCATAAGGGAGGTTCCGTTGGCCTAGTACTCATTTTGTTGCGCGTCTTTGTAACCTTTCGAGGTTTTTTTGTCTTTCGCTGTCTAAGGTCTCCAGGCTTGGATGGCAAATTCCAGTTGGGGTCGCACGAACGTGCCAAAGATTTTGACAAATACAACTTTATCAAACTTAGTAAGGCGCGCTTGGTTAGATACAAGCTCGACATTGCGGATTTAGCCACTTTCAGGACGTGGAGTGATGGCTTCAGTGAAGGTGCGAACCACACCCCCAGGTCCTTCTGAGCCTCTACCTCTGGTTGCGGCGTGTGATTCAGGTAATACACCCTCCGAGGCGTAGTGTTGGTTCTATCAAAACGCATTAGGTTGCATTTGGCCACATTGAATGGCATGAGCCAAACGGTCGACCATTGCTCCACTCGATGCAAATATGCCTGGAGGTTTACTTCATTGTCTTGGTTGCGTATGACTTTCCAAAGTTTTATGTCATCAGCAAACATTGCGATTTCGCAGTCTAGTCCGCTTATGCAGTCATCAATATATATAAGGAAGAGGATAGGGCAAAGAATAGATCCCTGTGGAACTCCGCTCTCAACTGCTTCTTCCGCCAACCGCTGTTCGCCAATACATACGGTCTGGGTACGACCAGTCAAGAAGTTTGCGATCCACTGCAAAGGTTTCCCCTTACCCCTATGCCGCTGAGCTTGTATAAGTGACGTTAATGAGGCACCGTGTCAAACGCCTGCTTGAAGTCTACGAAGACTGTATGCACCGCATTCCCTTCATCGATCGCTCGGATCCATTGTTCTAGACAATAGAGCAGATTGGTCAAGCAGGACCTTCCCCTGCGGAATCCGTGCTGCTTATCAGAAAGAAGTTGATGTGGTTCTGCAAATATTCCCATTCTTAAGTTGAGAAGTCAAGATTAGCAAACATGTTTTCAGCAAATCATCGTCAGGCCAGAACATTTGCAAGGTCATTAAAACTATACAGATGGACAGGGTTAAATAGTGTAGTCTAATTACAATTCATCGTTTACGCGTCGCCCGCATGGCGAGGTCGGCGTGTAGAGGTTTGTGCGTCCGGGGAGGGGAGGAGGGGTAGGGGGGGGGTAATTGGGTTAGGTTGTGGGGTTGATCAGAGGGCAGATGCATGGGGGGATAATTGCTACTATTTGCGCACAGCGAACGACTGTCCCTGGGGCGTGGTGGCAAAGTGCGATCGTCACATGGTGTCGGGGTCGGCCACGGAAGTGAAAGGGCTTCTGTCAGTTTCTTCTGACAACACAGCACCGGATCCTCTAGCCGTGTAGCTACTGCTTCGGCTGTTGCAAGCACCCGTTGGCGTAGGCCTTTGGAAAAGTTGGTTGGTGTCCGGTAGACAACCTGAAAGGCTTTGTTAGTATCGACTCGATGATTCGCATCGACGAGATGTGTGATAATAGAACTCGAAATCGATCTAGTTAAGTAAAGGTGAAACTCCGAACAACGAGGTGCCTGGAAAAGAGGGTAAGTGAGCATATACCGGCTTGGTTAAGTAAAGGTGAAACCCGAACTCTCCCCTCCTACGATTAGAGAAAAAGACCGACTCCCGTTGAAGACCACAGCCGTGTGTATTTACTCTTTCACTTGCTCCTGTGGAGCAAGCTACATAGGCCGAACAACGAGGCGCCTGGAAAAGAGGGTACGTGAGCATGTTCCAGCCTGGTTATATAAAGGTGAAACTAGATCGATTTCGAGTTCTATTCTCGCACAGCTCGTCGATGCGAATCATCGAGTCGATACTAACAAAGCCTTTCAGGTTGTCTACCGGACACCAACCAACTTTTCAAAAGGCCTACGCCAACGGGTGCTTGCAACAGCCGAAGCAGTAGCTACACGGCTAGAGGATCCGGTGCTGTGTTGTCAGAAGAAACTGACAGAAGCCCTTTCACTTCCGTGGCCGACCCCGACACCATGTGACGATCGCACTTTGCCACCACGCCCCAGGGACAGTCGTTCGCTGTGCGCAAATAGTAGCAATTATCCCCCCATGCATCTGCCCTCTGATCAACCCCACAACCTAACCCAATTACCCCCCCCCCCTACCCCTCCTCCCCTCCCCGGACGCACAAACCTCTACACGCCGACCTCGCCACGCGGGCGACGCGTAAACGATGAACTGTATTTAGACTACACTATTTAACCCTGTCCATCTGCATAGTTTTAATTACCCTGGAAATTTTATGGCCTGACGATGATTTGCTGAAAACATATGCTTGCCAATCTTGACTTCTCAAGTTGATTTTGCTCCAAAAGTGCATGAGCTAACCTTTGACTATGCGCTGCATGAGCTTGCAGGATATTGAGGTGAGGCTGATCGGTCTGTAGTTATTTGCGGTCGCCCGATTCCCACTTTTGTGGATGGGTGAGATATAAGCTGCCTTCCAATCGGGTGGCACTTTTCCAGCATCAAGAGAAGCTCGGAAGAGTAGGTACAGGGGTACCACCAACTCTATGGCTAGCTCTTTTAGTAGCTTTGCAGGTATCTCATCCGGACCTGACGACTTCGTTTCTTTGAGCTATAGAAGTTCTCGCAGAATGGTAGCTTCCGTGAGTGCAACTGAGTCTATGGTCTGGATCTCACCAACACTGCAGTTTACAGCGGTGAATTCAGCCTCTCTCGTAAAGACCGACTGAGAGAAGCAGGATAGATGTTCCGCGTTTTCGTTAATCTCTTACATTTCTAAACCGTCGTCTGTTTTTAACAGAGGAATAGGGTCTCTTTTTCGACTGCATTGTCTAACGTAGCTGTAGAAAAGCTTTGGTTTTCGTACTGCACGGTTTATTAGATTACTCTCGAAGTTTTAGCGGCTATTTCGTATCAGGCTCTTAACCCGGTTCCTCTGCGCCTTATACCTTTTGTACGATTCCGGGGTCCTCTCTTTGCGATCGGTTTTCCACAGCCTTCCTTTGAGGTTTACTCTTATTTTTAGCGTGGGCGTTAGCCATCGAGGCCTATTCATTACTTTCTTTACCGTGATATGACAGAAGTCAGTAATTAGTCCGTCTAATACGGCGTTGAATGCCAACCATCATCAATACCGCACGCGGTGAATATTTCGTTCCAGTCTATCCCGCTCACTGCGGTTTCCATTTGTGTAAAGTCCCCTCTCCAGATGTTGCGTCTGGTTACCACACTACGATCGGGCACAGAGAAGAGTGAATACTCCCACTGAAGCGCTACGTGATCACTTTTTCCGGGAGGTGGTAAACAATTTACGACGTCCACCCTATCAGGCGCTTTGGTGAGTACTAGGTCTAAGCAATTAGCTTGTTGCCCTTCGCGTAATCTGGTCGGATATAGGACGTGTTGCGTTAGGAAAGATTTCTGTACTGTGCGCAGGAGTCGTCGATCGAAATTTACTTTTGAGCCGGGCGCAGAACTCACGTTCCAAGGTAGAAATGAAAGTCCGACGGCAAATTCAATTTCAAGCATTATGGGATTCGCGAAACTTTTAAGATCAAAGTACATACCTCTTTTAAGTTTCACCTGTGAAGATGACATACTGGCCAAACATAAAATATAAACTTTTTCTGCAAAGTATGATTGTCTCCTGGGTGGCACAGCAAATTAATACAACAACCCTTATCTAAGATTTCAGTTTTTAGTGCGTTTTATTTCCGCGGGTGAGTCAGTCGTGTAGGGGTGTCCAGTTAGAGGAATAACCGTGTAGGTGTGATGGTGACTATTCACCCTTACCTGAAGCCAAACTCTCCTCTGTACTTCACCGAAGCTAGGCACCGTCTAGCGGTCACACATTGGCAGCCGTCTCGACCGGCAGGCTAATAGGTGTTAAGGCTAGGACAGTTAACCCTAACAGCTTCGATGGGAGAAGTCTTGAGCAGGCCAGAGTAGGAGGAACAATATATTGTGCGCGGAAGTGTTAGGAGGAAGTTGTCACTCGGTCCGGCCGTAAGGGCGCGTGAGCGGGCGTCCCCGCTCAAAGCGGAATCCCGGTATCCGTCGGTGCATGATTTGACTTGAGGACTGGAGAGCGCTTGGCCAGAGCTGATTGGCCACGAGCGCTTCGGGACGCTGATAAGTCGGCCAGTTTTGGGCGCGGTCGTGCAAGGGAAAAAGTCGCGCGTCGGTGCAGACTGGGCCGTCGCGCTGGGAAGGGCGCGACTGGGCGACCAACATTTGCCCTGGGAGAACACATCAGTGGCGTACTGAGTTTGAAGGAGGTGGGTTGTAGAACCGCTACAGGCTGTCCCTATCTCCGCTGTGCTGTAGGTGGACCTCATCGGTAACGGCAGTTGCACAGCTCAAGTGCAAAGGGGTCACCTCAACACATCTCTCTCTGATAAGCAAAGGTTGACTGTGTTAGACCGATTGTCCCATTAGGTGGCGTCTTATAAAGTCAAAGAACTGAACAAATCTAGAGAAAAGTTGAACATGGCTATATACTGTTGAATGCCTACTTATATATTTCGTATGCACGAGGAAGACCTTCCGCGCAAAGTCGATCGCATGGCTATCTTTGAGAACTGGGAACTATGAATGCGTACACTCCAACCTCACCTTCACATCCATACCTCACCTACTTAGCATTTTTAATACGCCAGAAACCGTCACCATCCCGGAACTAAAGGAGCATGTAGTCGTGAGTCGTCCCGCCGTTTATTCTCACCACGGCTGAAGACGTACCTAATACTGTGAATGTCGTTTAACATTAATTTACATAGGATGTTATTAGCTGCGTAACGTGATCTCTGATACTTTCACACATGTGATAGGTGTACCACTCACCCTTTTTTTATAATCCTGGTGCTTGTGTAGGGGGAGCGGAGCATGCATGTAGCACGCTAAGATGTCGGCAGAACACTATGCAAAGTTTCGAGAATACACCCGAAGTAGGTCCAAGCACATCAGCATGTTCAATAGCATGCTGTTGGAGGTTTACTGAACGTAAATTAAAGACCCTTGGCGAATGGCTGTCCGCGTCCGCTCTCGATAAAACGACGCTCCGTTGGCTAGGTAATGAAAACCTGGGACACCATGTCTGCAGCTGCGGTTTGCAACTTCTGTTTTTGTTCATCGCCATTGCCATCGGCTAACGTTGGAAAAATGTACGCTTATCCGTTGAAATGTAGGTTTCTTCCGTCTACCAAAGTAGTATCTTTGTGTTTTTAAGAGCCAGCCTTGTTCAAAATTATGCTTTATGGTTCAGATAAAGCTGGTCAGTTGAGACGATGGCTGCGTATGCATGAATATTATTCCGATACAGGTGCAAGGACTGTAATTTATCATCAGGCCTCCGGACCTATACATATTTTAAGCAAATGGACTTGGATGACGAAGCTGCTAGTTACCTTTGATGATTATTTCGCATGCTTGACTATATTAGCGTTGTATACTGGGAATATGATAAACCATGGTTGAATAGCATAATGCGTGAGCTTAGTCACTCGCTAAGAGTACTGGGTCGTTGCTGGAGCTACGGGTAGTTCATTCCTGGTCTCACATGTTAGATATCCCTAGCCCCGGAATTCTGTCCTGCGGGACCAGTGGTAGGAGTTTACTTTCGTTTTTAGTTTATTATATATTTTATTAATTTAATATCAGTTTAAGTTTTATTTGTTTTGTTAAGTGTAGTTTACTTGAGTTAGTTAATTTTAGTATATAATATTTATTGGAGTATATTAGTCTACCGATGGTGGTATCTAACTGAACTTAAAACTAAAAAACTTAAAGTTAACAGATAAACTAGATAATAAACTAAAAAACTAAATTAATAATAATAAAACTAAAAGCAACCACAAGACTAGAGACTAGGGGTATCTAGAGTGGGCGACCAATTTAATTGTTACCGTTGATTTGATAATCATAAAAGTTACTTAATGCACTTTCGAGAGCCTTCAGTATGTTTTGAATCTCTACTTAAAATTTATTACAACTTGATAAGCTCTAAAAACTTTATAAATGCAAAAACGAATTCAAAAGATTTGCGCTAATTGGAAGCTCGCCATTGGTGGAAATCTGTATGAGAACTGTTGGCACCTACCTGGAAATCAAATAAGACAAGATATTCAGGATACGTAGCAAACAACATGCCATCAGTTTCCTCTGCTTTGGTAATTCAACAAGATTGCTGGTTTATACCTAATAAAACTGCAATGTTAGGCAGTGTTCTTAAAAGATCCGGATTGAAAAGTTTACAGATCAGTTTTCAAAGAAATGATCATATTCCATAAAACGCAGCAAACTGATGACAATTAGTTTCTCTGATGACCAATGCAAAGAAGATTGAGTTCCCGATTCAATACGATGTCTAAAAGTCGAGTTTTCTTACTGTTGTTTTTGGTTTGCAGATTTGTGAATGTTCTTTCCATTTTTTGGATGTGAAGAGACAGCAAAACGTCAAAGTTTATCTTCTACCAAAGACTGCCATTGTAATAGCCGCAGTTTATCTGCATACCGTGTACTGTACTTTTAGATCAAGATTTCATTTCTTCGGTTCCTTCACCATTTCTGTCATTTTCTTCCTTAACGCATATTTTCCATGAAATGTATTTACAGTTTTAAAGGCATTTAAAATAAAGAATGAAAAATGGGCACTAGGTATGTAGCCATTTTTGCGAAACGTTTTTGAAGGCGGCCGGAAAGAAGGTTGACTAAAATATATTGAGATAATGCTGTACGACAATTAATATTTCAACTCACCTTGAGTAATATTACTTAATAGAAGACATAATTCAGACCTCCGGTTACCATTTCCTGGGAAAGCACATCTACAGCATTTCTGAAGGCTTTATGTATCCTCCTTAATGGCATTATGAAACTTCTTTGAATTTATGGCTGTAGAATGTACGGCACTTAGAAGCAAGAGGCGTCTACGAGGGGATTTCAGGTAAGTCGTACAATCTGACTTCTTTGTAATGGAAGAATTCCGGTTAATGTTTCCTCTAATTGCGCAGAAAGCATCAAATACGAGAATACGCCTTAGGGAATGCGCATTTAAGCCATGAAAGTGCGCTAGTAGTCTGCCTTGTCTGAGACAATATAATCGGTGGCCTAGACTGGCAATTACGCGTGTGTGAGTTGATTAAACTGGTCTGTTGGTTGGTCACAAAACAGACATAAAATCTGACTATGGAGCCTAGATTGCTCGTAGACAATCAAAGGGAAATAGGAAAGAGAGAGAGGTTGAGGGGAACGCTATAAACAGCAGTTAGTACTTTGCAGAGCAAAATCGCAGAGTCATTAAGTTGCAAAGCTACCCATTTTAACAGACTGACATTCTGCTCTGTTGTTTAATTTATGAAGTATCTTCTTTTGATAATCTGGTGAACCAAAGTTGACCCACGTAAGCCGCAACTAACCCCGGATTATGGTGAGAAACCCTCTCAGTGGTTGAGCGTTAGTGAACGCCAATAAGAAGTCGCGTGATTATGTATAATTTTCTAAAGGAATGAACGCCGTGGTTTTGCGTTCTCAAAACGACCCAAAAGATTTGGTCTTAGTTAACCGCCCTTAGATCTCAGACAATTATATTCAGGTGATAAATAACACTGGGAGATATGAAACCTGCAGCGTACACTGTAAATCATTAAAAAAGAGCAATTTTTTTTCTATACAACTTTAACCGGATAAGATTCCGCGAGAATAGCTTCCACGTTGATTGTAAGGTCCCAGACTCATCTGCAATTTCCTTCAAAATGGCTCACTGACTTTTCGAGGAGCATTCTTCCAAATATATTCGTCAATACAGAAAAAATACTACCTTGTTAAAGTTTCTTCCCTGTTTTTTAATAGATTTTTACCCAATTACGGTTTGTTTAAAAATATCGTGTATAATCCTATTTTCCTCTTTGCTTTGCAGGATATGGCACTTTTTAAAGCACTGAAAATAAGAAAGAAAGCCCTGTGATTTTAAACAATTTCCTAGTCCACGCATGTTTCAAATACAACTTGTATCTTCAAAAGTCTGCAGGATTTCGAACCTGAAAGATATCTTCACTGCAACGATGATATATTTTTACTCTTTTGAAGAAAAATCTCGACGCTCATAAAATATTGCAAAAGATGAGGTTCTAGTTAGAAGATTCGGTAGGACAAAGGATTGAGATGGCCTTGCGCTAAATTCCAAGAAGGGAACCTGTCTCTTTTCCAAACCATAAACTTAACTAGAACCCTAACCATGACTTAATCTCCAGCCTAAGCCTAGTCACCCTGGAATTTGGTTTAAAATCATCGATATTATGACAACTTCCGATTTCCGTGTCTTATCCACGCTTTGAAAATGAAAAATAAACAAGTAAAAATATAGTAATCCGCATCAGTAATAATACGATTAATCGTAGTACTGCTTACCTCCTAAGGTGTATAATCAGGAACCTTTACTTATACAATTCGCATGGATTTTATTACTCTTGTATACTTTGCATAAGCTTAAGCGCAACGTACCTAGATATCAAAGAATATTGCGAAAACTCCCAGCTGACAAACATACTATAAAATAGTAAGCACAATACATCGTCCAAAGTATTGGATGACTACCTAGTCCTTCAAGAAAGTGGCCTTGGAGAAAGGGTATTTCATGTGGGCTAGACGTAGCCCTTATAGAGAGCGTCATCTTCAAATTACCATTTTCTTGCATGCTGGAAATTGTGACAATGCAACTAGAAGAGTTTTCATAAAAAATGGGCACTCCATGATACGTGATGCATACAACTGCGTTGAAGAGTTTCAAATGTACCCACCGTTGCCATATTAATCGTAATTATTTTACCATTTTCAGCATTCCAGAAATTATTCCAATTACTCTTGTGCAAACTGAGATCAACATCGATCTCCTCGATCTCTTCTCAGCCCTCCAGTACAAGCATGAGAAAAACTGAGTCCCCTGTATCGACGGATGTGGAGTCGATGAATATCCACCCCGGCCTCCAAAGCTACCAACAAAGTTCAACTTTACAAGCAAAACGTAAACATATACGTTTGTGCTACTGTTTGGGGAAAATGCTTGCTCATCATGACCGATAAGTCTTCGGATCAGGTACAAAGATTTATAACAACAAAGCCATTTGAGTTCCGTAGAGACGGAAAACCACTAACATAGACTTTATGGCTATTTATCCTTCAGAAGAACCGTGAAGTTGTCCTAAATCCCTCGATATTTGGCCTTTGTCATCCGAAAAGAGGATGGATTGAACTGTCCAGGTCTGCTGCTATTAATAACTTACGTGCGGAGAGCCAAAATCCATGACATCATCGACGTTGGACAGACCAGACATGATTGCAGCCGTAACGAATACAACTAAGCGGTTAACCTCCAAAGTTTGTCAAGTATTTGGGTTGGGGGGGGGGGCTTGAATCATCTGAATAGAAATACCATGCCAATCTCCCTAGAAGGAAGCTTAAGATTGCTAAGACTGAACTACTTAATTTGCTGCGGGACCATACAAAACGCTGGTTGTCGGCAGATTTGAAGGGTGGAAATAAAACCAGTTTTGCGCTGGCTTGATTTAAAAGACACTGAAGGCTAACTGGAAGGAATGGATGCCATAAGCTCAGATCCTGCAATCGGGCCGCATGCAGACGGGGGTAATGGCTAAGTTTAGGGTTTGAACTGTTGTAACGGCAGCCCAGGCCGAGATATCATCGCTAAATAACGCTGCGTTCTCGTTCTCGCTTTCCATCTCCCTTCTTCCTCTCCACTTCCCTTGCACAATCTGCTCTACAAAGCTCATGTTAGGACGGCCGAGTCATAACTCGGGCCGTCCTGAGGACACGAGGACAAAGAATTTGAACAGGCTATCGGTGCATGCAGAGCGGGCAAAGGGAGTGACCTTCAAAGGACGACACACGAGCACAAAGGGACGTCTGCTGCCGGAGTCTGCCACCTATGAGGTCATGCCTGGCCAGGGGCAAAGCGCGCGCGCCAAGCGTCACGACGAGGACACGATGGCTCCTCGTATGGGCCACTTGCGGACGATCCAATAGAGAATAAAGGCTGCCGGTCCTTAAATAAGACGCCATGGGCAGGAGGCGCACTCTGTTGCTGGAGACGCTGCCGACGACCCGAGACATTGCTGCTAGCGATTCGGGACACGGCTGCTTGAGAAACAGGACGCTGCTGGTCGAGAAGACGACAAAACACAAGCAGCTAATGGACACGAAAAACAAGCTGCTGGACACGCAGGAAACAGATGTGCTGTACTAGTAGAACTGACAGTAAACTACTATCGGCTACCCTGTTCTGCCTTCTCTTCCTAACACGTAACTGAAGGACAAAACCAGTGTTGACACAGGAGCACACTCGGTCACCACAGCTCACCTGCAGCTTGTTTTTCGCTTTAGCATTGCGCCCATCCCCCTCAGATGACTGATCAGCTGGGCGGTGGTCCGTTGCTGGCCTTGAAGGAGGAGAGACTTAAGTCGACCATCAGTGCATTTATCTCCTCAGTATCAATCTGATACGCTTTAACCTGTCATTGGACGCTAAAAGCTGTGGCTTGAAGGGCTGCCAATTGACGGGATAAGTTGGACACCGCAGTCAGCCCAGTGTGTATCTTGTGGAGTGGAGTGGCTTAGTGCGGGCTGAGAGTCAGGCTCAATGGCTCCTTCGTAATGTGGCCTTCATGGCGCTCCCGCGAACGTGGGATCCTATCTACTGAGATTTGCTGTTAGTACAAGTATTGGGTGTTGGTTACACCAGCCGCCTGCGCCCTATCTCATCTCCGGTTTTTTTGCCTTTTTTCATGTCAACAGCTCCCGGTATGGGATTGGTGAGAGTAGGGCCTATTCTCCGCAATTCCACTAGTTCAATACAATCCAGTGGGAGTCATCGCGTTGCTTTAGCTTGCTGAGGCTCGTAGTGGACATCGTTGAAAGCCACGTTCGAATTGTCGGACAACCAAGTGTAGTGAACGTGCAGAGCAAATTGAACGATTTACGGGCACCCGGAAAGTCATGTTCTAAAGCCTCTGAAGACAGTTGAATTCCTTGGAAGTTTCTGCACAGGATCGGCCCCGCTGTCACACGAATTAAAACTGCTACCTCTTAAAGATTGTGTAAATAGCAAAATGTATTGGATTCATTAATTTTTAGAATGCTCATCAGTTGCTTCCTCTCGTTGCGTAACGTGAATTATGTCAGAGAAAATACAAAATTGAATTCAGACAGAAAGATCGATACAAAATGCAAGGTCACAGGAAATGGCCAAGACGCAATCAATAAAGTAAGAAAGTGAAAACGCTGTGGGCAGCAAAAACTGGGGAAAAACATCTAAGGCAAAAGATGGGGAGGGTAATGTGTAAATAGGAGCCAGTTTTACCACGACATAGTTAGGTTCACCACATGCTCCAGTTGTTTACATAAGTCGGGTTTAAACCACCGTATGAAAGCTGCCTCTAGGTAGCGTAAGGTACGAGTTGTTCGTGTCCGAACGACTACTCGGAAAGAGGTTTTGGGGTCCACGGAATGGCCCTTATCTAGCAGATGTTTGGTGATTGATGAGGAGGGAAATCTGTTTTCTTGTCTCAATAACCAGCTGGGTAAGTGCTCCTTGGCTCTGGTGGCCAATTGCCTGTGTGTTCGCCCTATCTACTTGCATCCGCAAGTGCACGTAAATCCATAAACACAGTCTGAAGTGGCGTGCATCGGCAAGGCATACTTTGCACAAGGAATTGGCAAAAGCTTAGTTGGATTGCAAATTATAAGTTCAGCAGCCTACGTTTTGACTTTCATATTTAATTGATTGTCTCGGCCATTTCCTGTGACCTTGTTGCTTTGTATCGATTTTTCTGTATGAATTTGATTTTTCTGTTTTCTCTGACATTATTCACGTTATGCAATGAGAGGAAGTAACTGCTGAGAACTCTCGAAATTAATGGATCCAATAAATTTTTCTGTGAACACAATCTTCAAAAATATGCCTTTATCTCTCTCATAGCACTAGGGGCAGCAATACCATCAAAAGTAAGCCCAGAAATATATTCAGTTCTGAAGAAGAATAAGAAGAATAAGAAGGAGAAGAAGAAGAAGCGATCACTATAACAAGAGTCCTATTGTCCTGATGTTTTGGATTCTGTCGGAAATCCTTAGTCATAGGTAATCGTGTACAAGTCTGAGACCTGCACAGATAAGGGTGATACATGCACAGATCGCACGGTATTATAAACTATAAATACCGTGCGATCTGGGCATTTATCACCGCCTATCTTCGTATGTCCCAGACTAGTTCACGATAACCTATGCTGAGGATTCCCGACGGAATCCGAAGCGTCAGGAAAATAAAACTCTTGTTCCAGTGATCGCTTCTTCTTCGTTATTGCTTCCTGGAACTCGGATATTCTCTTATACTGGAAAACATTATCAGTGTTGATCAATGCTTTTGCACTTGCGTGTAGTGTGAACGTCAATTATTGGTCCCGTTGGACATCTGTGTGTCCACCTCCGAAAAAAACCAACAACCCTTGGATAAATTCACTAAACTCGCTGACAATATGGAAGTCACAAGTCTCCGAAAACTCAACAAAAAATAAGATGGCTCCCCCTTTTGTTATCTCAACTAAGTCCATAAAATGCAAGCGGTCCCTACGCTTTGGGAAACTGAATACGGCAGTCCAGAAACTTAAGATTCCCAGCGCTGGAGGAAGAGTAGATGATACATTCAATTGCATCCAAAAAAACACAATCGATACATTTTATTAGGGGAATAAATGGAAGGATTTAAAACGTAAATTCTGCGAATTCACAAAGGAATCGGAAATAAACACTGGTAAATAATTACAGGAAATAAGACGCTTTTGAAACTTTCAGAAAATAGGAGGGAAGGCAAGGAGGGGCAGGATAATTGATGGGTAATTTGCCGTTTGAATCTCCTCAAGGGCAGACGCCAGAATCCGACTTTTCCCGACAAGGACAATAATATTGTGAGTTTATGTGCGCGACGGCCTAAAAAATGTAAACGCGTACGTCAGGAGGCTGGAGCCTACGGCGGTCGCTAATGAATGAAAATCAAAACATATGAGCATAAGCACTTTTATAGATGCTTTTATCCATCTGCTGCTAACTGATCTTACAATCAGCATTGACTCAGGCTGTGATATTGGTTATTGTATAGTCTATTCTGAAGTCATTTCAGTCATTATAAGATGCAGGGTTTTTTAACGAGCTTCGTACTGACCACTAGCAAAATGTGTCTATTCTAAAAACTGGCTACTTAATAGTATGCCTTTTTATCATTTATTATGACTGCTCTTATAAATTCAAATATATATTATGGAAACGTGCACGAAAAAAATGGTTAATTAGACTTCTTTGATAAATCATTACGCCTTCTTAAAAATTTATGCTCAAAGATAGGATAGATTGCAGTCATAGAAACGCTGTTCAATAGCCGAATAATTTTTAAACATAGTGACTGCTACTATCGACTTCGAGGTTTAAAAACTGTGCAATAGGTACATCCTGTTTAAGTAAAAGTACGTTTTCACCCACCGTTTGAGAAAGAAGTCACATAGTTGTCATACAATACTGCAATAGATGTGGAACACATTTTATACAGTATAGGCAGCATTAATAAATAAGCGGGTACGATTATTATGAATAAACACCTCACAATTGTAAAAAAGGTCATAATTAGAATAAAGATTTGCAAAACCGAAGGAAGCATTTGTTTGAGTATGAAATTTAAAGAAGGCATAATTTGCTATCAAACAAGTACAAAAAAATTATTTTTTTCGACATGCTTTCCATAAAATATATTTGAATTTATAAAGGCAGTCAAAATAAATGACTGAAAGGCATACTACTTAAGTAGCCAGTTTTTAAAATAGAAACATTTTACTAGTGGTCATAACGACGCTCGTCAAAAACCCCTCATCCTATTATGACTGAAGTGAGTTCAGAAGAGACCACACGATAATTCGTATCACAACTTGTGTCAATGCCGATTACCGAAAGAGTATCAATCCTTCGCATATGTCGATATGTTGCGTGATCTTCGGCGTCCACTGTACTCATGCCTACAGTAGATTCTATATCTCATGAGATGTCAAGCAAAATTCTTAAATGAGTTTTTGATTTGAAAACATTGCTTAAGCAGGGTTGTGAGATGGATTATCGTACAGTCTCATCTCGAGATTTTTCAGTCATATCAGGAAGCCGACTTTTGACTGAACCCCCTTCCGAAAACTAGACCCTTTAATAAATCAAGACCTAAGTTGTAGGTGTTTTATCCTTTCTAAATTACCCTTATAAATACGAGTACATTTCCTCAAAAATATGTTTCCTTATGCTCGTATAGTAGAAAATTACGCATTCTTCGAATTTTATGCTTGAAAAACGGCATCTTTAAGTTTTAAAATTGTTTTCCAACCACCGAAATTTTTTTAACCCTACTGACTTGAACTGCAAGTAAACTCAAAGTTTCACAACTAAGCTGTATATATATTCTGTCAAAGGAAAAGAACACATTTTCGTAAATAATGATGAAGGAGGCACTTAGTTCTTGCATGAGTTCCCGCTAGATGTGAGTAATTTTCTTTTCCTCATAGGGCTTTTATATGATGAATACGATGCATTGCGGCCGTAAAAATCGCAAAAATAAAAAGTTTTTAAAAACAAAGGTACGCTTTTTCGGGTATAATATTTGCAAATGGTGTAATTTGCTACCACGTGAGCGCAAGAAAGAATATTTTTTGCACGTTTTCTGTGAAGTGTATTAGAATTTATAATGGTATTGAAAATGAATTAAATAAATACACATACTACATCAGTAGTCATTTTTTACATATTATTCTTTTCGCAGGCTCGCTCGAAAGTTGGCATCCTTACTTGTCTGAAACATCTTGAGATTAGGCTGTAAGCTCATCAATATTGCAAATTTACAGTAGTCGCCAAGGGCCATGCAATTTTCATAACTTTTTATAATTTTAATCATTACTCGAATACCAGTGTGAATGCATTTAGGAAGATACCGAAATAATAATGAACTATATCAGGCATATAAAGTACTAAAAAGAAATATCCGAATTACTGAGTGTTTGCAAAAAAAATAAAATTTTCTCGATTATCCCGTAGTTTTGGAGACGTAAAAAGTCCTTTGAATTAGAACAATAAATTTATATATTGCGTTAAACTGAAATCCCGAAGCAACCACTTACTATATAAGGATCGAAATTTTCTTTAGTGAAGATATTCTGTAAACTTAACATTTATTGGATAAGTATTTATTGAATGTCATCAAATAAGTATGTTATAATTTTCCATGTTTTCACTGTCTTCATTGATAAATTTATAAATTCTGCATCTGTTCGACGTTTACAACAAAATCTTTGAAATAAGATAGATATAAAGAGCATTTATCGGAATGAAGTGTTTTTCGATATTAGTTTTAATAAATATGGCAATTTTTTGAGATATAGAAATGCCTCAAAACAGCGAAACACATTGTCGAGGGTAAATCTTGGCCGCCGTGGAGTTTTGAAACTAATATTCCTAAGATTAATAAAAAAAAAACTTCCCATAAAAGTTGACCTCTCAGAAAGTGCTTTGATTAGATATTCAGCTAACGAACTTCTGCGCATATTAACCTTTTCTAAACTAATAGCACAATGAACTTTGAGAATTTTGATAATTACTTTAAGTTTTCTGAAGATTAACGATTTAACGATTTAATTTGACTGGAGATGAACAAACTTCCTTTTCTCTTCATAATTTAATATTTTTTGCATAAGTGAACTAGTTCCACTTTCTGATATAATTATGTGAAGTCAAAAAACTGGCCATGCACATGGCCATTTTTTGAAATACTTATTATTCTTCTGTTTGTTCCGTTTTTGATTAACGCAAAAAGTGAACATAAAGTACACAAAAAAACTATATTTCTACATTTCTTACATTTAATAAGGCATTCTTTGTCTTAAATTCGCATCAGCATGTTTGATATTTTGTTTTTGTTGCAAGGTCAAGAAGCGGATTATTTATGCATTCAAACAAACACTTTTGTTGCTGCATTTTGTGCAAAAACCTTTGCAAGATAGCTAAGCATAATTTTTAAAATACATCTTCAAGGTAATGCAAACAAATTTGATAACTTTAATTCAGCTTCATTTGAATCTGAACTATTTTTGACAAACTTTTCTAGTTCGGGAAGGGATTTCTTTCATACATTTTTAACTTATTTTGGAGTTCCGTCATAGTATAATCGACATTAACGAGTAGTTTGGTTCTCTTTTTTTAAAAGCAAAGGAAATTCCTTCGATATGAGACATCTCCCGATTTCCCCAAAATTAATGGCCATTTTTCTTAGTAAACCTAACTAAAATGACGATTTAACTAACTAAAAAGCTTTCACAGAATTCAATAAACTGAATGAATCAAAAAAGTGTTACTTAATATACGCTAAATTACCCAGTCTAATTTCATCGTGAAGGTTGCATGGTCTTCGGAGGCTACTGTACTCAAGTAATTTGTTTGAATCGAAAACACATTTCCAGATTTTTATTGATACTTAATGAGATAGGCAATCTGCTCTATGTGTTTTCGACTCGTAGGACTGACTGTCACTATACCTGATCACAACCGAAGGAGAAAGTTGTATGTGACCTAGAGATAGAATTTTGGATTCAACGCTGAATGATCAGACCCTGGGTTCCAGTTCCGTACTACATGGAACTCAGATCAGGGGCTGACGGCTAATAAACTGGAGCCGGCTTGCATCTCAGCCTCCCATATTGTTTTTAGCATCCTTTCCGCGTCTTCACTTGTTGCTATGCAACTGATCGCAGGCCTCAAGATTTGAGCTCCAACGCAGCTGGGACGATCACCAACTTTCCTGCCTCCAGATCGGTGACCGATACGCACTTGCACTAGAACTGACTGTGAATATCACCATGGAAACCCTAGCGAAGTTCTCTACTAGCCCCTCATGTCTGAATACTTACACCTATTCCAGCCGAGAGCAACCCACTGAAGAATTAAAGTAAGTTGCGCAACAGTTGGGAATTTTGCAGCAAACAATGCTGTTCAAGAGATACGCTCCGGACATTACTCGGTTAACATTAATGAAACGCATTGACCTGTTTGCGTAGGTATAGACCACATAAAGTCTACACAGCTCCTGTAGGGAGGCCAGATAGGTCGGCCTACAAGTGTATGCCATGATTTTCGTGCCATTTTTGACCTTTATTATTTTTGCAAAAACAACATCGCCAGAGAAATTACCTTTGCCAAGCCCAATATATACAGTACAGGTGGTACTGCCCACCTTTGTGACAGATAAATAATCACTCGCAAAGCGGCATTAAGTAGGGTTTTGATAGTGATTATCGTGCAGTCATATCTTAAATTACTTCAGTCACGTCAGGATGGCGGCTTTTAAGCGAATTGCTTTCTGCACGCTTACCAGATGCACATTCTATAAAACAGTCTATAAAACATTCTATAAAAGCAGTCTGCATTTAATTATTGATTTTGACTGCCTTTATATATTAAAATATATTTTATGGAAATTATTCACAAAATTATTCTTTTTCGTGATCGTTTGGTAGAACATTATGCTGTTTCAAAATTATACGCTTAAACAAAGGGTATATTGCGGTTTTATAAAAATGTCTTATTATGACATTATATTATTATTTTTATTCATAATACATCGTATCCGTCAATTTAAATATGCTGCCTATAATGTATACAGCATGGTTAATATCCATTGCTTAATTTTATGAGAACTATGTGACATCTTTCTCCTTTCGTAAGGATAAATGTACTTTTCTCTATACAGAATGAACACAGCACGCCGTTTTGAAACCTTGATTTCAGTTGTAACGGTCGGTAAGTCTCAAAATTATTCGGCTATTTAGAAACTTTTAAAATCAAAATATACCCTTTCTTTAAGTTTAAAATTTAAGTAAGACGTAATTCGCTAACAAACGAGTAAAATAAAGAATAATGTTGTTAATGCTTTATATAAAAAATATATTCAAATTTATAAGAGCAGTGACAATCAATGAGTTAAATACATAAAACTAATGTATCCATTTTTTACCAAATATATTTTTTGTAAGCAGTGACAAAGAAGCTGTTTAAAAATCCGGCATCCTACTTGGACAGAAATTTTTTAAGATCAGGTTGTACGACAATCATTAAACGAACTAGAAGTCTTAGACCAACCCAACACACACATAAAACATCTCAGTCCCGGAATAAAGTCTGGGAAAAGGAGCCTTACTTCGTAATCTTTTCTGGCCATATCCTGTAGGGCTGCATCCCTATCCGCTGGTTTCATTGCACGCAAGCACGATGCATGAGTATCCCGGGGTCGACATCTACGTATCCGCTACAATGGTAGTTCAGCGTCAGTCAGTTATGGAACAACAACAACCAAACCTCAATCTGATGTTTTCTGGCATGTTCGGCCTCGAGCTTTTCTTGCATCCGTTCGATCCACTCGTACTGGTACCTATGACTCAGGAGGGAAAACATGGATCCACACTCCGCGCGCCTACCTACACTGCAGGAAACAGAACGAATCCGATTTATACATGCATATAACGGTTGACAATGATTTTCATCGGTTAACAAGTTAACTTGAATTGATACATTGAATGCATAAATAGCCTGCTTCGAGGAAACTTTACTTATGCGGGGATATCCAGCACAGTTTATCGACAAATATACCATACCCTTACGGCCTAAAATGACGCAACAGTCAGTTCTGAAAGCGCCCGTTTTCATATTCTTGTCCCTTAAGGGCGACAACATCATAAATAATGTCAACAGAAGCCTTCTTAACGCCATCGAAAGGACAAACTTTGCTGCTGAACTCATTGTCCACAATCCAGCAAATCCCCTACTAATACCTTGCCAGTGCACGCCACTTCAGATTGTGTTCACGAATTTACATGCACTTGCAGATTCAATTACATAGTGCGAGGCAATGGCAATCGGCAGCTACAGTTAAGGAGCATGTGCCCAGTTAAAATAGGAAAACAGAACTTCTCCCTCATCCACTAGTTGATGAGCACTCTCGAACTTAATGGATCCATTAAATTCTGCTAGTTATGCAATCTTCAATGCAACTTGAATAAGTGCGTAAAATTATACTTAAGCAGTCATAAACTATGAAGACGTCCGGGTCTGGTCTATTGTGGAGAGAGCCGACGTGATTCACATGTACATTGCTGTTCTTATACTAACTCTTTTCAGATGGCAATGCAATATCAAAATGACTGGAGGTGTAGACATGGGCGCAAGAGAATTTGATATGCACACTGATAATGAGGAGTAAGTTTTTTTCATGCGATAACTATCTTCTCAAAAATGAGTACACCAAAGCTGCCCGCCGCACACTTCTGTTTCGTTTTATCATGCAGTGTGATTGTCTTTAGATGCCCTACTTTCCTTTGACTTATAAGAATAACCTACTTTTACATGTTCAGTAGCCCGAATTTCCTTGCTTTCGTTAAATTCCGCCAAAATAAGATCGAATTTGCATCAATAGGCATTAGTCTGAGCAACAGGAGTTCAGGTTGGTGAATTTGCTTCTATTAAGCTCATCACAACAACTATAGGTGGCTTTACTTTGATATTTTCTGATCATCTTCAACACAATTACACATTCATTTACACTCCTTAACCAATACTTACGTGTTTAACCGCCAAATCAGTAAGACAGTTGGAAGGGGGGCACGCATATTACGGTGGCCATACATTACAGGTTTGCCTAGCGTACTTCTTCTCTACCATAGGCTTGCAAATTCAATTCAAGCAGCTAGCTGCTTTTCAGAGATAATACTTTTTACTGCACTGCTAACACGGCACATCGTAGAATTTCATACTGCTGTCTACTACTGAAAGGAATGTGGCTGGGAATGCAATATTTAGCAAAATAAAGAAACGACGGTGGAAAGGCAGAGAACATGGACTTTTAATCGGAGGTATTATCATCATGCATCAGGAGCCCAACTAATGTGCAAAGCTTATGTTTTCTAAAAGGATACTTTGAGCGCATTATTCTACCCGTACATGGTCGAGGATTCAAAAACCTTCGTATAAAAAATGGTTGATCGAATTTTCATTTCTCATAGATAATGCAGAAATGCAAATCACCCTACAAATTGGCAATAGGAGGAACAGTCAGTGTCAAAGAATTAAGTTGCTTTCCAACGCTCTTCATCAAAATGCAGGAAATAATGTGCATTTTTATCAACCGCCTTTGTAGTTTTATTACGTAGCGTATAAGAACAGCCAAGACTACTGCATGAAACAAGGTTTAATGACTCAATTGCTACTAAGATAAACTTTCTTATCGGCATCCTATCCGCACCGATGGACTAGTAATTTGCACACTGTTAGGAGTTCTTTTTAAGGTGAAGCGTCATTTTGTGCACCTAGGTACGAAAGAACTTTCAGAAGAAGAAGCGATCACTGGAACAAGAGGTTTATTGTCCTGATCAAAGTGCAATAGCCTTCAGGTCAAATAATATTCAATCTTTTCAACCCTCCGAATCTCGCTCCTCATAATTGATGCAGTAATTTAAATCTTCCCCCGTGACTTAGATTTAGGCAGGGTTACATTGTTTGGATCCATTTGAAGTCACTGCCTCGCGTATAAATTAATGTCTAGGTCACACATTCCTGTCGGCGAATCATGTTGGTTTCGTCCATATCTTTGCGGTTTTTCGTGTACGTTGAATTTATTCGGGTGGGAGGGAGAATTTTGGCCGATTTGAAAGATTAATATGACCTAGAATATGGCGATGAGCTGCAAGAAACATTCCGCAATTAGAAAGAGACCGGTAATCACTCGCAAACCAACCTTGAGTACGGTTTATCATGCAGTCAAATTTCAATTATTTTTCGTCACGCTAGGATGCCAACTCTGTGATAACGTTCTTTTCGACCACTGCGAAAAAGTTGATTCTGCAAAAAAATGGCTACTTCAATAGTATGCATTCTTATAATTGATTTTGGCTGATTTTATCAATTCAAATATAGTTTATGGAAAGCATACACCAAAAACTCCTCTCTTTTACTTTTTTGATAGAAAATTAGACCTTTATATTTTGTTATTAAAGAAAGGGTTTCCTTCTGTTTTAAAAAAAAATTCTAACTTGCCGAATGATTTTGAAACCTATTGATACTAGAACTGAATTCAAGCTTTACAAACTGAATGCTGTGTTAATCCTGTTTAAGTAGAAGAACATTCTTGCCTACGGTTTAAGGAAGTGGGGGCAAAGCTCTCGTAGAATTTCACAATAGGCATGGATCATGCTGTATATATCAGGGGCGGCATTAATAAATTGACGGATACGATGTATTATGAGTGAGCACCGCACAGTCATAAAACGAACTCAAAATTAGAAAAATTTTCAAAACCGAAGGAAACACTTCCTTTAAGAATAGAATTTAAAGCAGGTGTAATTTCCTATCAAATCAGTAAAAGAGAGGACTTTTCGTGCATCCTTTCCATGAAATATATTAGAATTTATAAGGGGTAGTCACAATCAATGATACAGAATCAACTTTTTTGCAGCAGTTAGAATGAAGCCCATCAGAGAGTCGCATGCTAGCGTGACTGAAAATAATTGAAATCGAACTGCATGATAAACAGTATTGCAACCTTACTCAATGTTGGTTTGCGATTCCTTACCGGTCTTTTACAAATTGCCGAATTTTTCTTGCAGCACTCGCCATACTGTAATTGTGCAAAAATTTTCTATCAGAATTGGAGGATTCCATCGGTTACATTAGGTTGGGCGATTAAACTGATCCAAGTGGGATTAATCTCACGGCTCCCGGTAGCGAGCCTCGTAGCTCAGGTAAGTAGATTGTTGGATTTCCTAAAACCTGCCCCTTACCGGCGTGGATTCATATCCCAACGAGGCTTTCAAGTTCTGAACTACTGCGTCAAGTGAAAAATTTGAATTTTTTCAGGGCAGACACGCAAAAACCTTCAATGGCTACGCCTAGAAATGTACGATAAGATCGACTGAACCAAAATATCCGCCATCAAGTGGGGCTGTGTTGTGAGCACCATAACAGCAGTAGCAAGGGTGAAGAAGGTATAAAGTTGTAATAAATGGCATGACTGTATTTCCGGGCGCCTTAAATAAACGCTTTCCAACATCATCGTTTCCTTGAAGAACTTTAAATTAAGTGCAATATCTTTCATGTCAAATAAGATGGGGGGTTGAAAAACCCCCCAAACAAACTGTGCAAGTCGGAATTCCGCTTCATAATTGCTGTAGTAATTTAAGTCGTATACTGTGACTGGGATTTACGCAGGGTTACGTTCGTGCGATTCATTTGAAGTTAATGTCTCGCGCATAAATAAATGTCTAAGTCACAAATGCCTGCCGGCAAGTCATGTTTGTTTCGAACAAATCTCCGCGGTTCTTCGGGTAGGTTGAATTTAGTTGGGTGGGGAGGGGGGAATTGACAGATTTAAATAACTCATTTGATTTAGGTGATGCAATTTCAAAAAAACGCGACGTCGGTGGGAATCAAACCCACAGCTAACTCTCTACCACTTGAGCTCTAACGCCACGCTGTTAATTTAATCAAAATTGGGAATCCATGATAAGCCGCATGGCGCTAACTGACTTTTTTTTAGCCTGCCAAGTCTCGTGATACTCTCTTCTGCGCGGCCGGTCTGTCAAAGGCTCTTGCCGACCCACTGGGTAGCTGCCTGTATTGTTTGCTTGTCTGTCTCCCGGTCGGGTCGAGGCCTCTCGTCCAGGCCTCTGTCATAGCAAACTTGACGCCAATCACTGTGCACCATTCCCTAATTGGCTGTATGAAAAAAGCATACCCTGGGCTTCTTAAACTCCCGCGTGTTTACTTTACTTCAGACGCGGCTGTTTGATCATCTGACAGTCAGATGCCTCTTACCTATTCTCCGTCCCTTCTCTACAGAGTAAACTGTTCTTACCACAATGGCCTCTAATGTCTTTTCTTTTCCTAAAGCACCGGGCTTGAAGATCGCAGCTGCTAGGATTTACCCTATTAATTTAATCCCTGTTTAGGGGTTTTGGCAGATCTGCTTAATTGAGTAGACCCAATCGTGAAAAATCTCGCGGATTCGGTGGGAGTCGACGCCGCATAGCAGGGGAGGCCTTGACTCAGCCAACGCTCTACTACTTGAGCTCTAACGCCACGCTGTTAATTTAATCACACTTGGATCGATTTTACCCGCACAAAGTTTCCGCTTAGGAATCCCTTCCTGACGTGGATTCCTTTTCCACCGAGGCCGCCGAGTTTTTCACAACTGCGTCAAACTAATAATGTTTCGCCAGTACTTTATACAAGACTCGCAACGCCTGGTTTAGTTCCACCCTGGTGACCACTGTCAATCAGGTGAGCCACAATCGCGCTTGATATTGACTTTACCTCGCCTTGGTTTAGCAAAGCAGGATGGTGTTCTCGCATGTGCTTGGATAGCTGCCTAGTCGTTCGACCAACATAACCTGTCCTCCAGGATCATGTAAAGGTATAGGTCCACATTGAAGAGGTCTGTAATTGGAGTCTATCGTTGCCTTCAAGGCGAAGAAGTGGAGTGCTTGAAAATACTAATCTTAACTAAGCTGCTGGATACGTACGCGCGATTGCAGTATTCAAGCGAAGATAAAGAAGTTCGCTTGCTAGATCCCCCTGAAAAGGCAACGCAAGAAATAAGGTTTTTCTCTCAGCTGTCGGCACTTCCGATTTTGGTGGACGTTCTTCGAGAAAATTTAGTGAGTAACTTATCGGGGAACCCATTTTCTTGTAAGGTATTTTTAAGCAGCGCGAGTTCGTCCTCCAGTATCTCTGAAGAACATATACTCCTGGCTCAGTTCGTGAGGCAGTGGACTAGGCCTCGTTTCTGCCTTGGTGGCACAAAACTGTAGATATTAGTGCATTGCCCTGTCCAGATGTACCTGCGAAATAACCTTTACTTATTGTTCCATCGGACTATCTATTAAGACGGACGTCTACAAAGGGAGAGGCACTGTCCGTCCTCTTTTTTGAAGGAAAATGTTAAGGCTGAGTGCACCTGATTCACTTTATCGAAAAAAGCGTCCAACTCAGTAATTCCATCTGCTATTATAAATATATCATCCACATATCTAGCATAGGAAGGAAGGCCCTTTATAATAGGGGAAAGTGTATTACTCTCCAATTTGTCCATGAAGACATCAGCTTATAACGGTCTAACTGGTGATTCCATGGCTACACCATCGATTTGGCGGTAGGATTGGCCATCAAACCTGAATTGCACGTTTAACGTACAGTGGAAGAGTAATTCCTTTTGGTCTCCGATCGGCATGCCGATTGGAAAGTCCTGTTTGACAATCTCATCACACAAATAATCTATGGTTTCTGTGAGGGGAATTTTGGTGAACAAAGACGCGACATCTAAGGATAACATCATTTTCCTCTTAATATTTGTGTTGCTTATGGAGTCGACCATTGTAAACGCGTCCCGTAGGCCGTACGGTGCGATTTGGTGCCAAATCGATTTCAGCTTTTCTGCCAGCCACTTTACAATTGCATGATATGGCAAATTGCACCTCTGGTTTGTGAATCTTAGGTAAGCCAATTGATTTTGGCTCACTGGATTGACAGCGGTCACCGGGTAGACGTAAACCAAGCGTTTCGATTCTTGTATAAATTGCAGGCGATACATTCCAAGTTCCTGCCTCGACGGATACTTGCGTCGGCAGAGGCAGGCGCCATACGCCTCAAATGGGTAAATTAAATTTGTCTAGGCAGATACGTAAAAACCTTCAATAACTACGCCTAAAACACATATTTCGACATATGCATGTAACATTGATTAAACCAAAATATCCGCCACCAAATGACTATGGTGTGAACACCGTATCAGCGGCAAGGACGGAATGAATGGGTTAAATGTGTTTCTTTACTTGGATTTGGTGTCCGTTGCGATCCCATATGGATCTTCGATGACCTTCTTCTTTCCCGGTTCCTTAAAACAACGCTTTCCAACATCATCGTTGCAGTTTGAGGGTATGTTATCAACCTTGTAATCGCTGAAAAAGCGCATATCTCTTCCGTCCACATGTGGCCATTTGCTGTTTGGCTTAAATTCGTGGCGCCAGGGAATAACTGTCGGAGAGGAATAAGTGATCAATGCTCAGGCGAGCGGAAGCACCCACCGTCAGCGACACAATCGCTTTTCGGGGACTGCACACCGTGTATTCGAGAGAAGGCTTCGTTGGTTGCGCAGCAGAGTCTCGCGGATTTCCCAAGGACGGGCTGCAGAATAATCGACAGAACAAATTAAATAACCTCTGGCAAGAGCTGTTATAACTCCTGTGAAAAGCAAATTTTATTGTTAAGGTGTGCGGCAGATTTGCTTAATTCAGTTAAAAAAACTGTGAAAAATTCGCAGCCTCAGTGGGAGTCGACCCCACCAAAATCGATCCAAGTGCGGCGATTAAATTCACGGTTCACGGTGAGCATCGTAGCTCAATGCTGGAGCGTTGGCTGCGCAAAAGCCTTCACTGTTGTGTAGGTTCGATTTCTTCCGAGGCCTCCAAATGTTCACAATTTGGCCAATTAAAATTATTCAAATCTGAGAAGCCCTCCCTAAAATTTAGTTAGCCTAGTAGTTACTCTGTTGGATTCTAGATGACTGCTTAGTTTATCCTGCCTGGGCAGTCGGCTTTTTGTTCCGTAATGATGGATTACATAGGAGCAGTAATTTGGGTGGCTAAAATTAACACAAGTGTGAGTACATTCACGGCTCATGGAGAGCATCGTAGCTCGAGGGTAGAGCGTTGGTTGCTGTGTGAGTTCGACTTCCATCAAGGCCGCGAACTTTTCACAATTGAGTTAACTGACGTAAATCATCTGTCCGCCCTCTGCGACCTACGTGATTAATCACACCAAAAGGATCGCTTTAAGATCACAGGAAAATCAAAATTTAAAACATTTTCTTTCATCGGAACTCATTCCTATTTTACGAATATTAGAATAATAGCAGACAGCTTGCAGAGAAGGTGGTTTCTATATTTGGAACTTTAAACATAAAAAGTATGCTTGATCTAACTCTTCTTTAACTTCAAAAAGCCGAAGCATCGAAAAAAGTATGCATTATGCTGTGGAATTATGCTTCTGTTACAAGACTCGATGTATGACCGTGCTGATATAAAAATATCCACTTTTTGTTGCAATTCTGTTCAACCAATGATAATCTAATAACACTTACACGAATTTTATTTGTTGTACCTAGAGTATTATCATGATGTAAGCACAAAACACCGTCCTTATTCTCAAGCCTATCACTTAAAATTGCAAATATTAAGTGCCGATCGACGTTGCTGAGCACTTAAACGCTCGTGTTTTAGACCACTGATTTCATTTTGAAATCTCTCTTGAAGTAACTTAGCGAATGGAAGAACCTACAATGGCAAGTCAGTAGCTATCTGCTATATTCCTTGATTTGCTTGTTTTCGATTCATAGGGACTTGGCCTACCACGAATGCAACTGTAAACTAATTAGCTTCCCAAAGCGTTGATTTTGCTTGGTTGGCGTGAGATCTGGGCAGAAAACGAATGCGTATACTTCCTTCCACCGAAGGCATGAAATGCTTAAGGAAGTTCTGAAATTGGTCTTTGACTAGAAATAATAACCTCAGTGGAAGTGTCATAATAAGCATCGAAAAAAGAATATCTATCGGTTTTTAAAATTTTAATTTTGAGATTTTTAAGACCGGACAGTGGCCAATAAAATAGAATCTTATTTGTCCGTTTATTAGGGTTCCTAGCGAAGTATAAAGCATAGTCCAAATATATTTCAAAATGTTTATTCTTAATGGCACGGGGAATGTATGGCTCGCATTATATACAACTTATCTGAAGCATAGGTCGTAGACTTAGATCGGGTCCTAACTTATTCGGGAAAGTAAGCACTTTTGAAAAAACTGCAAACAGCCTTTTCGAACATTCAGTTTGAAAAAGAAGTTATTTGCTACAAAATAAGGACATTTTGTGCAATTTCACTAAAAAAATATAATTTTAATTTATTAGGACCTCGAAATTCAATCTAAACAATTTACGCCCTTTATGTACTTATTTTTGAACGAGTAAGGTTTTCACAGGTGGACAAAGCCAGCACGCTTGGCACGTGTGAAATAGCTTAGGATTATACTGCGCGAAAATCAATAGTAACACCTCAATAAGATGCTTCTTTGTAATCGAAAACACATTTCAGAAATTCGGCCGCTGGCTGCATCTTTTTACGAAGTGCTCCTTTGAAACTAGTGAAAAAGGGATGCAGAGAAATTGTCCTTTTCTTTTTTATGACTTTAATAAACATCAGTCTTCCTCCAAAAAGGCCTTATTACCACCAGTCCCGAACTCCGGATAACCTTGTCCCACAATTTATGGGGCACATATGTCCGTTTCCGACTGAAACCTGTTTGTTATGTCTTGCCACGATCTTAAGTATCACTCAGAACTAGTTACATACTACATACTTTAAGCGGTACTGTTCTTACTGAGGTAGGTTTTGCATCGCATAACACCGATATACCCATCTAGAGAAAATGGCGTAGGGCAGGCTTTAGATTAAGAATGGAGCAGCCACATCATAAAATGATAATTCTTCTGCGCCAACTAAGATCATCTATGGCTTAAAGTAAAAATTAACAACGACATTGACTCTCTGCCTTCCCTCACACAAAGGCTCAGGACAGAACGCCAACTATTCGCCGAGAATGCACCGCGATCTTACTCAATCCGGGCTCCAGCTTTTGGAAGAACTTACAACGCTGACGACAACGAAGTATCCTACAGGACTTTTAGTGCGCCACCATTCTTCAAGCAAAAGCGTAGCCAACATCTCTATGACAGCCAGAGAGAAATTTCACCGCTCAACAGTGTCGCCAGTATTCTCTTTCATCGTCTCAATAGTCATCTGGCGCAGAGAATTCTACAAAAAAGCCACCAAACCCTCAATATGAACTTCAGTGACAGGTTAAGGCAGAAGAAGTACCGCTAGGTGCACACTAACGGTAGAATTTGCAAATTGCTTCAATGGCATGTTATGACAACCCCACGACGGGATGCTGGCGCGCGTCACAGACAATGGGGCAGTCCCAAGCACATTCGGAGTGACCAACGGGGTAAAACAAGTTTGTGTATTTGTTCTCCCTCTCGTCAGCTCATGCTCTCTCTCTCTCATGCTAATGAACGCCAACCAAACTGAATGCCCTGGGATCCGCAGTTCAGATTTGCAACACTTAACGAATACAGGCAGTGATGAAAGCATCCACAACTGCTGATTATGACCCCTTTCTAGTGGTAGGATGTGCCCTCAACGCCATGACAGAAACGAATAAATGGCATGGACATCTGCGCCTCCAGCTGCGCAAACAGCAGGTCGGTCATAAATAGAGATAAAGTGTGGATTGTGCATAAACCAGCGCCTAGCGGGGAACAAGCTACGTCCAAGCTCAACGCGAATTAAAATTGATATGCATCGGTTAGTCCATCAGGGCACCACCATTGCAAACAGCGCCATGGTCAGAGATTAAATGGCTACTTGACTCTCCAAAGTCAGTCAGGGCTTTGGCCAGCTGCATATCTCTATTTGGAGCTGTCTCAGACTTCAAAATTTACCGAGCGGTTGCCCTGATGACACAAATGTTCAGGTCAGAAGCAAAGACCATCTGCACCAATAAAACCAGGAAACTATACCGTTTTTATTTTATCTGTCTCCAGAGAGTACCAAAACTAGAATGATGGTACACAATACAAGACTCGAATTCTCAACACCCACGCCATTGTGGGCCAGCTGCTTTGCATTTGAACAGCTACCTCGTAATAATGGACGATAAGCGCTTACCAAAATGCTATTAATGCTCCAAAATCAGAAAGACAAAAGCGACGACACAAGGACACCCTGTTGAACTAATTCAATACAAATCAGTCCAGTGACCTGGGAGGACCTTGCGGGGATCGACAAACGGTAGTTAAGACTGTGGTGGTAATATCAAAAACCAACCAGATCGTCATAACCAAAAACTGAAAGGGTGGCCACGTTGTTGACGGACATTCCGCACACGGATTTGTTTCGGTGGATATCTTTGAATGCCATGCACTAAGACCACGATACCTCCAATTACTGACCCGCAAACAGGTCAATCCTCACTCGTACACCAACCCTCTACGATTCACCAGCAGCAAACTACAAATTTCTGATGCGCAGTCAGCCGCTCTACCCGCCAGCAGCCGCGTGGAATCGTCTCTAAACTCTTCTAACTACGATCGCACCGTCATATCACGCACCGGTCTTATCAATCACTTACAAATCCATTGAAACAAGGCCCATGGAACAGTACCCGAAATTCGCCCACAGCACTCGTCTCAGCTGTCTACACTGCACATAGACATTCGTTTACCGTATGGGCCTATCAGGTCACATTCAAAACCACACGAGTAGATTTCTGCTCAATTTTGACATGCCAAAGCAATAGCGAACTTCTTAAAACTTTCCGATCTCCCGAAAACTCTCTCTGCTATGGCCAGCACCGCAACTGCCTCCAACTTGGATGGTGAACTGCGAATCTCTAGCACTGAAACATGCAAGTCAGTTTCAGGAGCACCAGTATGCGCCGTCACCTTTTTCTCAACCAAAGGCATCTTTCACGCATATTCAATCACTATATGAGCTTCTTCAGTCAAATTCGCTTCTATTAGATTTTCCGGTAAAACACAGCAGACCAAAAACTTTCGTCACTTATCTCCGCAGCAGCCCATGTACCCCTCACGAACCCGTCACACATCACCCAAAACACGCACTTCTTACATAAGAGAACAGTGTTTTCTTAGCCTCCTTATCGATGTTTCCTCTATGGTATTGCCACTACTTGCTTCTGTGAAAAACTTGGTTCATCGTGTGCGGACTATCGGCGTGTGGCAAGGACAGATGAACTGAT
This sequence comes from Ligula intestinalis, assembly GCA_036362985.1. NCBI lineage: Eukaryota > Metazoa > Platyhelminthes > Cestoda > Diphyllobothriidea > Diphyllobothriidae > Ligula > Ligula intestinalis. The sequence continues at coordinate 110,256,344 of JAYGXS010000001.1, read as the reverse complement.
TAAATTTTGCTAGTGCTGCACCCGATCCCCCTCAGGATCTTCTTCCGTCCTAACATCGAGCGCAAGTGAATCAGAGCAAAGACTATGCAGCAATGTCGCGAAGGTTGTTACGTCTATAGATTAGTTCACAAACAAGTGCCGTCCTGAATCAAACACGCCGTGAGGTACACAATATACTTCATCTTATGCAACCATCGAACTGTCGTCTGATTGCCTGGCAGGACACAATTGTCATCGATGTCACTGTTGCAAAGAGACTACTGATCGGATTGTGCTTGTGAAAACTTATGAGAAAATACACAAGTTCAAAAGCAGGAGCAAATGCTGTCCGAATTAAATGTTATTATGGGTCACAGTAACCATCCAAAAGACTGCGATACAAAAATCAGGTCCAATCTATTTAAATTCATTATACATATGATGAATGTGTTCGAACTGAACTAATAACATGGTTTTGCCCCTAAAACGTCCAAATAGGTTAAATGCTTTAATATACAGACTTTGCTGAGATCACAATAAGGAATTCTATAGGCTTATACCATAGCTAAAAACTGTAGGTAATTGAGCTGGCCTATATTTCCGTTTGCGGTGATTTTTTTGGTGGCACTACATAATCGTCTAGGAAACCTCAATTTTTTCTACTAACCCGCGTAAGTTTATCGATTGAGAAATTTAACCATTGCAGCAGTCGGTGGTCCAATAAGCTGATCCCGCAGTGCCGCTCAAGTAAGTGAGCCGTATTGACACCCTTGCGGATGCACATGCAGATACACTTATCGCACTAGGAGGGCGCGTGATATGGCCAGCCAGACAGACAGCAGGATAAACACTTATTCGTTGGAATGGTGACCTCATCTTGTTTCCACCAATCTGCGATGCTATCACCATTGGGATAACCGTTGCCAGTCATAAGCCCGCAGAATATTATTGGTGTATATATAGCTTTGGATATATCTATGCGGCCGATGCGTTTTAAACGAGCCGGGTACAGCCGACGATTGTTGCAGAACCCTCAGCGACCGTAGTGAAAAATCACCCAGGGATCCGGCAACGCTAGCGCGGCTTTTCCACTGCGAGGCGCGAGCAAAAGACGGCGCCTTCCTACCAGCATGCAAAATTTTCACGGGCATCTTTACCAAGGGCGTAAAAGGCTGCAAGGAAGCATTTCGCTGTCACCACAGTATAATTATGTAGAACGATTTTTCAACACAAATGACCTACCAAATACTTCTGTATAAGTATACGTAAATACAAGGCAAATATTTTACAAGAAAATGGTAATATATCACTAAGATTATAAGTCTATTTAAATATTTTTATGATATGTAAACATAAATTTAAATAATTTTTCGAAATACCCGTTGGAGGAGATAATTATCTTTCATTGACTTTCTTTTATCTCCCAATAAATTTGTTGCCGTATGGTTCCATGCCATTTTAAAAATCTTCCAAACCTGTCGCTACGGAAACAGCTGTAGCTCACTTTATCGAAATAAAGTTCGCTATAACCAAGGTAGACGAAAGGCTAGGTACTTAGTACCTGAATATTTTACTAATTGCTCAGCAAAAATATCCTACAAGCAAAGTTCCGCAACGAGCACTAAGGCCCATAACATCAATCCTTAGATAAGACATTTCAGTGCGATAAGGGCAAGCAAACCAGTTGTATAGAGTGGCGTGCTGTCTTCGCAAAACTAGGGCAGAAGCAATTAACGAACTAGGGTTAAATGTGCCCTAAAGTAGTACCAAGGAAAAGCATTTACCGTAATTACTCCAAAAACGAAAGGCTGGGGTGTAGCACAGTGGTTCATCGGCACTGTACGTGGAAAATATTTATCAAATACATTTTGGCTGATGTTGGTCGCATATTGACACAGAACAGCTTCTTACATCATAGAAATCCGAAATTTCTGAAGCGTTTGTAGGCAGTTTTAAAGGCAAACATTTGAGTAGTTCAGTTAAGGCTGAATCAAATGGAAATAACTTACGGAAATACCTCACGGCATACCGCGTGTTATTTATTTTTTTATTTTTCGTGGAGTGGCCTGCATCCTGGGATGTATGCCGAGTGAGTTTTCTGTAGTTTTCAGTAGCAAGTAGTAAGTGCACGTAGTTTATGTTTGGATCACCTCTAAACTGAGTTCAGTGTCGTGTACAAGGGTCCATAGGTCGACCGGTGATCAGCTTTCGAAATAAGGCAAAAATCAAAAACTCAAAAGCTGACTTTCCCTCGTGGTATGCTCGTCTGGGGATGATCTGCCCAGCCCAGTCGCTGTAGTCCTCAGAATTCTCCCTTGCACATTCATAGTATTATACTTATAGTGCTGAAAATTTGATGCCCGTGTGGTAAATCAGAAGAAAAGGTGCGTTCGACGGGAGAGGTTTATTACAACACGGACGTTTCGAGAAGCAAACAGAAAACACCGCGGCCAACGTTTGCATTCCGGGAACTAGTCAAGACACCACGGGAGGTGACGAGACGAACACACAGTGGGCTGACGCCAGCACAAGCCGCATTACCACGCGGTCAGCCGACGCCGCGAACAACGTGCATATTCCGAGCACCAGACGGGGTGCCACAAAAGGCCGCGGAAAGAACACACAGGGGGCCGACACCAACGTAAGCAATCCGGAAACACACAAGAGACCGACAGACGAGGAGACACTCACAGTGACTCAAACATTGCGTTTGTATCGTACCCTCGAAGTCAGATTTTTTCAATTGAAACAAACTCCTTATCTTGCCCAGTATTGACAAAACACAAAATGGAAATAAAACCAACACTGGCTGCAAAAGAGGGAGTTTTTTAGGTTTTTTCCTGTCTTCGAGGTTTTGGAAGGCGCCCAAGATGTTCCCTACCAACTCTTTAAAATTGCCTGTAAACTGGCATAAGAACCATATATATTATTGCTAGAACAGGCGCACGCACGAATGTGCGGCATAAAGACGAGGACCGTGAGCCAGAATATTTATTATTGGGTAGGCTAAACAACTACCCGAAACGTCAGGCTTGAAATAAACCTCTCCCGGTGAACGCTCCTCTTTCTTCTGAGTGTGGGTTATAAGGATATGATGGCTCGTGGGGAGGGGGGGACATGAGACAAGAAAATTTAATCAAGAGATGGTCTCACAAATTGCTGATGGCCTTTTCTTAGAGTCATAGAGAAAGCTTCAAGGAAAAGAGGAGGCCAATGTAAGGTGAATCAAATAGATGTTAAAATAAATGCATAGTGTACGCTTGAAAGCAGACAGACGGCTAAACAACCCAATTTCAATTGGCAGGTTATTCCAAAGAAAGCTTTACTCGGAAGCAAAAAACGTGGATTTTTTACAAGTGGGGGCGTAGATGGAGATATAATTAACGCAGAGTTGCCTACGTTGTGTGGGCTACTAATGCGATTAAGGAGAGACATACTGGGAAGGTTCGGACTATTTTAAGGGCGAAATCGGTAACAGAAGACTGTTTAAAGTCTCTTAACCAAACAGATTTAAGTGAAGGTGGCATATTAAAATGTCGGTTAAATGTGTTCTCTTATAAAATATCTGTGATGATCTTTAAATTTTTACAGCTAGCTTCTTCTGCTAAAGAAAACCGGCCATATTCACCTCGCGCTATTTATGATAAATCTTGATTACCTTACTGGGAGCCATTGCAGCCTGACTCGCGGTCCTAGAATGAACATTTGAACCGAACAATTAAGAAACCACCGAAATTCTTTTTTAGCGGTTTGTGACATACTCCAATTTATCAAAAAGTTATAGACTGATGGACCTGAAAGATTATTTATACAAGAAAAACCTTCCAGGTTTGACTTTTGTTTTGCACCTGATTCACAGTAGATGATACGGTATAACATGCGAGCATAAGGCTGTAAACCTGAAGTCGCACAGACTAAAGTCGGACCAATAAATTCCCGTGCCAAGCTAGTCTGACGCTCGCCATTGTATAGTGTTTTTGCAGCACGAGCCTGTGTGTGCTTTAGATGGGAGCATGAGGGAGTAAAATAAATTTACGAGAAAAACACTGATTGCGTTGTATTCCTTCTTGTTTGGGGTAGCAAAATACAGAATAGCATACTTTTATTATAGTACCAATAAGGAACCACCAGGCTTCTCATATTCCAGCGAACATGCAACTTCCAGGTACTTGATCCTCAAATGTTGAGTTACCTCTAATAGCAATGTTCCTGTACCAAAGGATAGAATGGTTCCTGTCGGACCAAAGGATAGAGGTGAATAGGCCCCCGTAGCCTTTGGTACTAGTGCGCCGTCATTGCGTATATAGGTGGTATTTCGTGCGTTGACTGAAGGAGATTAAAAGCCGTCATCGAAATCGATGGTCGAACACACACACAAACAAGCCCCCCCCCCCCACCTAAGAAAGACCCAACGCGCACGCCCACCTCCTCCGTTTTCTCCTCCCCATCCGCCCCCCCCCCTTCCCCCCAAAAAAAAATTACCAAACCTGCATCGATGTCTTGCGTTAGCAACTTTTGCCGGCATATGTCCAGGGAGAAAAATCCGTGTTTCTATCACACTAAATGCACTCTTATTGGGGCGACTATTTGCATCACGTGCACTCGGAGCAGGCTCGGTTAAGCTGAATGTGTAGACGTAGTTTCTTACTGTCTGTCTGACTACATTCTCAAACGGCCTGGAGAGTAAAGCCTTCATGGCACTAGGAGGGAGTCAGCTACTATAAATCTGGGGGTGCTTGTGTCTGTGTTCGACCATCGATTTCGATGATGGCTTGTAACCTCCCCCAGTCAACGCACGGAATACCGCCTATATACGCAATCACGGTGCACTAGTTCCAAAGGCTACAGGGGCCTATTCAGGTCAGGTCATGTCAGGTTTTTATTGAGGGAAATATAGGTAAATACCTTTGAACTCCCCATTGTTACAGTTTTTCAATGCATTTGATCTGCAGAACAATTCAGAACAGTGGCGTTGCCAGAAATTTGAGGGCCGACAGTGAAAAAACTCCTTAGGCATTGTTCAGAAGTCTAGGGGTTTGAATGCCATTTGAGAGATTTACGGAGAAAAACTGTTGCCCGGGGGAGAGGGGGTGCAGAGTATATTCATAGTTGATGGCCTATGCTAAGAGTTTTTTAATCATGTCAGGGAGAGTCCTTCGCGGTTTTCGCCATAATATCAAGGGTCCCGCGAAGAGAAGGCTGCGGAGGTCACGCGAACCTCATCGAGTGTCGGCGATGCGCCCATCGTGCACCCTTGTTGGTTTAACGAGTCTGCCTGCTAATTGACAGAAGAAATATAATCGGTAGTTTTCTAAACAGACATATTACTGAAAATTAGCGAGAAGTATGTTTTTTATAATGTGATTATTCCACAATTTGCATTCGGCAACTAGCAGTTTATTTTCGGGGGCTCAGTGGCTATTTGTTCTAACTTAATGGTGTCGTAAACATGCCTACAGATGCGTCTGACTTAATCCTAAACGTGTGCTCAGATGGCGACATAACAATGCCCGCGGGCAGAGCATTCCAGACCTGAATTGGGCAAAGTTTTACAAATTCGCGTAGCCTCGGATCACAACGTTTGGTGGACTCGGAGCTTGCAATTATTGTTATTCTTAACTGAAAATAGTACTGAAAATCAGTGAGTAGCATGTTTATACACATATATATAATTTCAATCTAGCCAGGTCTAATTTTAGTGGGTATTTCGGGTATGAAAATCTAAATTTCTCTTGAATACATCCACAGATGGGGACATAACAATATCCTCGGGGAGAGCATTCCAAGCTTCAACTACTCTATTGCCAAAGGAGAACTTGCGTGTGTCTTGTCTGGCCTCTGTTATGCGTAGTTTGGAGAGATGCCCTCTTAAGTTCGTCGTTGTTGCTAAATCGAAGAAGTCGCCAAGTAGAAGACAACAGTACTGCCCGCACATTATACGCAATGCTTGTATCAGATCGCCACGTAGCTGTCTGTATCTTAACGGAAATAGATCGAGATTAGCCAAACGTCTTTCGTAGGGTTAAAAGCTGTGACCGGTAACCAGTTTGGTTGCGCGCCTTTGGACCTTCTCGAGGGAATTTAGGTCTTTCGTGGCCCAGGGTTTCCACGCTTGGATTGCGAACTCCAACTTCGGCCGCAAAAATGTTCCAAAGACCTTAGCAAAGCAGTATTTATCGAAGCCACAGGAAGCCCTTTGGACAAGATACAGGACGGACATCGCAGACTTGGCTACTTTTGCGCAGTGCAGCGAGGGCTTGAGAGACGTAGAGATCCATACTCCCAAATCATTTTGCGCGTCCACTTCTTTCAGTTGGATGCCATTTAGGCTGTAAACCATGGGGTTCTGAGAGCTGGGTCGGCCAACTTGTAGGATGCTGAATTTGTTCTCGTTAAACGGCAAAAGCCAGTCTTGAGACCAAGTTTGGAGACGGTTTAGGTTAAGCTGCAAATTTTCTTCGTCAGCTGAATTTCTGATGACGTTCCAAATCTTAATGTCATCGGCAAACATAGCCACATCGCAGTCCAGTTCACGGACGGAGTCATTGACGTATATAATGAACAGTATAGGACCAAGGACAGAGCATTGGGGGACACCACTCTCGACTGCAACGTCTGCCGACTGCTGGTCACCAATATGGACAGTTTGAGAGCGGCCAAGTACGAAGCTTTGAATCCACTTCAGCAGATTTCCTCGGATACCTATTTGGCTGAGTTTGTGCAGAAGTCGTTGATGTGGGACGCTATAAAAAGCCTTCTTGAAGTCGATGTAGATTACATGAAGTGGATTTCCTCCATCAACTGCCCGAGTCCAGTGTTCCAAACAATGGAGCAGGTTCGTCACGCAGGACCTGCTTCTGTGGAACCCATGCTGCGCATCCGAAAGAAGTTTATGCTGCTCTAAGAAACGCATCAGCTCTCGTTTTTCTACTTTTTCCATAATCTTGCAACAGATCGAAGTGAGGCTGATTGGTCTATAACTGTTTGCAGAAACCTTTCTGCCGCCTTTATACAACGGTGTGATCCGTGCGGATTTCCAATCGGCGGGTAAACAACCTGCGTTAAACGAGGTACTGAAAAGCATAGAAAGCGGTTTGGCTAGCTCCCCAGCAAGTTCTTTCAGTAATTTAGGTGGGATGCCATCGGGACCGGATGATTTCGAGTCGTTTAGTGCCATTTACCCCTGAAGAACGGTTGCTTCGGCGAAGGCCACATTTTCAATCTTTGGACCGTCACCTGTATTCTTTGATCCGACTGAAACCATTCTATCTTTAAGAACCGGAACATTGCTTTGAGGGCATTGGAATTTATTATTGCCGCAGGAATTAATTTCGGTGTCACCAGTATCTTCGACGTAACGAAGTGAGGTACGTGACAATAATTTTTAAATAAACTTGGCTGGAAATATTATGAAACCGAATTTTAATTATAAGCTCACGACCAATTTTATATTTCGGAATCTGTTCTTGTTCTTGCTTTAACACAGGCGAATATGCTGAAAATGTGAACGTTCTTTTAATGCTTCGAATTTATCGCGGACACTACATAACTGGTGTGTCTTGCTGCCGACGATGACTTTCAGAAAATTGGGTGTCTGTTCTGAAATTGTTGAACTTCTGCGTGATAAGGGCATTCTCGTACCTTCAGAAGTTCAACGGGGATGTATTCCTCCCATACTTGAAGGTTTCTCGCTCTTTTATTGTTTAACCTTGTATAGGCAACGATATTATTGCGTGTGCACAGACAGGCTCCGGAAAGACCGCCGCCTTCGTCATACCAATCTTGCAAGCGCTAATGAGCGAACCAAGACCATTTTACGCATTGATTCTAACCCCTACCAGGTGAAATTTTTTTGTTGAACAACAGTTTGTTCCTGCACAGTATCAGTAGTGTTTACCTAATTAGACACTAGCTAATTGTTTGTAATATATTATAGGGCTTTTATTTTTGCATTTTACACAGTCTTGTTCTTTTCTTTTCGCCTCCTAAATTGAGAACTGCTCCTCATATATGCCTTTGTTTTTTAACGAAAACCATCCTTGATAGCAAAAAATAGCGCCTATGGGGCAACTGCAGTAGAACTCAACAGCTGCGGGCACTTTAATTGGCTGAGACGGCAGCTCCCCTGCAGTTTCCACCGGTCCGCGACCGGAGTAAATTCAGTTGATTTATGTGGGCAAAATGTTATCATGGGCAGTGTCAAGGGACCTTGGGATGTTAATGTCTGGCCCGAGTCGTGTATTCAATCGTATATTTTGCCACGCAGTTCCGCAAAAGATCACGTTTCTAAGTGTTACTCACTTTTTCAAGCATTTTTTTCCGTTCCCATTTACTCATAAAATTTTGTATTACGTTTAGGAAAGATGTATGCCATTAGATTGCCGGCGAAATGCTAGTACCACGAAGTGACTACAGTTATCTATTATTTGGGCCTAGTTAACTTTTATGTGTTCCTTTGCGACGAACCCCACGAATGAGAATGAGCTGGTTAATGACAATATGTCAAGTCCGGATTTTAATGTTCTAAGAAATTTCGACCAATAGGACAGAGCCCTATTCTCACTACCTGTTCTCAATGGAGAAAGTTGTTCTACACTTTTGAGGATTTATATTTTGATGAAAGAAAACCAGGCTATCTACTGTGCATTTATATCCTCACGCGATTAACTGTTTACTTTCTGTAAGTGCGGTTCAGTTTCCTTATTCCACACTTCGCTAACTGTTTTCGCTTCAGATAACATTGCTGACAATCTAATTTTTTTGTTCGCCGTTGTGTTGAAATTCTACTATACCCCAACTTCCCAAGACGACAATGTGACAATTATTTCCAAGCCCACCGAAAGCCTTTTTATAATGTTTGATAGAGAACAGTTCAAGCATTACTCACCCGATACCATTTGCTTGACCATTTTTAGGGTGACACAATATAGTTATTTTGTATTTTCCTGAATTTTAGGCCCGTGGAATAACCTTATTAACATTTTTAAATATAATAATTTCTAAATCAACAACTTCAAAACTTACATGTATTCAAAAATGATTTCACTAAAATTTGAAAGATTCATTTGGATATTAAATGTTCGATGTTACTTTTCCTGATCCTGAAGAGTACAATTAAAATAAAATTTGTCTCATAGGTACTTGTATTATTATATAAATTTACAAGTCTGCGGAAAGTCATGCGTCATAGTATTTACTTGTAAATAGATAACTGTCAGACTCATGCTTACAGATGTTGCCTAATGATTTGGTTAATATGATTGCCTTAGTTCCATAATTATATCCAAAAGCCCTTCGTTGACTCCAATTTTGCTTGACAATGGCATTACCTCCACAGAAGGTAGCTTTTTAGGCGCATATTTAACAGAATGCTCTTTTCGCACCGAAACATTATTTTGAAAATTCAAAAAAACAGCACTGAGCTACAAGTAAAAGGATAGGCTAGCAGCACATGAGGCAATACAAAGTTTCCAAATTTAATAAAAGCTATCTATGACCAATAAACATATCGCTCGAATGTCTTCATTGAGATGCTGTGGCCGCAATAGCCATGAATTCGTAGGTTTTCCCTAAATTTTCTACTGGTAGATCAACTTTTATCTGAATGCCATTTTAAAACCCAACTCCATTGATTCAACACGTCAAATTTCTCTATTTGCTTTGCATTTTGATTTTAGATAAGTCTTACTATATCATTTGGACACGAAGTCTACTCTCGTGTATATTTTTGGGGTAGTAAAAGACTGCCTAACATAAATACACAAATTAGCATTTACGGTTCTGCAAGCCTCCTGTCAGCACAGAGTTGTCCAAACAAAAGATATTACGACAGTCGGCCAGTGATCTGTGTTAGATGACAAAATTAAGCGAAGCCTTAGGCATGTACTAAACGCTCTTTCTTCTTCTGACTTTGCACCAGGGAATCGCATTTCCACTACTATTACAGTTAGACTTATCTTCCACTCCACAAAAATGTCACATGCAAATACACTAGCGCTGAAAAAAGTAATACGACTGAACAACTGTTTTACTTGCATATTCCACAGAGAACTCGCCCACCAAATTGGGGAGCAAACAGCGGGCCTAAATCTCGTTCAGGGCAGTCCCATTTGTACCGTGCAAGTCATCACAGGGGGCCGAAACATCGTTCAACAGAGCGTTCAATTGTCCCAAGGCCCCCATATCGTTGTAGCAACTCCCGGTCGACTTGCTGACCTCTTGCGCACACAAAAGGCTGCCGACCCAAACTCCGAACAGGAGTGGAGCCTTTCCAGGCTAAAAGTGTTGGTCCTAGACGAAGCTGACCGCTTACTAGAGGATAACTTTGGGAAGGACCTTTCGGAGATTTTGTCCTCACTACCCAAAGCCAGACAGTCCCTCCTCTTCAGCGCCACTTTCAGTCCAGCCATTAAAAATGCTATTGAAGGCGCACGGATGAAAGCACTGTCAGAAAACCGGCGTCCACCTCTTGTTTGGCAGGCGGCAGGAATCGAAACAATGGCACCGAATGCCACCGCAGCTACCGTTGATACGCTGAGCCAGCATTATCTTATTACAAAACCTGAACTGAAGGAGGCCTTTCTTGTCTACATTGTGGATCAATTCCTGACTGAGAGCCCCCACTCCCTCCTTATCGTCTTCTCCAATAAGTGCAAGTGGTGTCACCTGCTGGGCCTTATTATGTCCGCCGTTGGCATCCAGTCCGCCGTGTTGCACTCCTCCATGCCTCAGCGCGATCGTATCACAGCACTGAATTCGTTCAGGTCCAGTCACAAACGCGTTTTGATAGCCACTGACCTGGCTAGCCGTGGTTTGGATTTTCCCACTGTTGATGTAGTCATCAATCACAACGTGCCCATCAGACCGAAGGACTATGTGCATCGGGTTGGACGCACGGCGCGGGCGGGGAAAGCTGGCATGGCACTGACTCTTGCAGATCTCTTCGAAATCAAACGCCTTCGAGCCATTCAGACATACATTGGTAAGTGCATCTGTTTGTAGCTATCTGGCTTTTTTTTCCTATAAGTGGATTTAAATGTGCGCATTACCCATACGAACGAAGCCTCTCCCAATATCTGGGCCTGGGCTTAGGCCGTTTGGGAGATAGTCCCTTCTTTAGTTCAGGTAACGCTATGCGGTCGTGACTGATGTTACGTTACTCCGAAACTGCACGTTTACATTTATCTCGAAAAAGAAAGAATTTCAATAATTTATGCGTTCTGCAGAAGCCATTCCCTTTTAGAGGTGCTTACTGCAGCACGCATTCTATTATTCATCTTGACTTCTTGCCACGCAGATAGAGTTGTGCCGCACGATTTCTGATCCCTCTTTTGCAACTGTGTGTTACTTCACTTACGTCCAATCCCCTTTCTCAGTATTTCATGTTCACCTTTCACACTGTTCTTGGTTCGGAGGAAATATGTACTTCTGCAGTTCCTGCATCCTATTTTGTTTTCAGTTTGAAACTGTCTTGATTTGATGATTTTCGGAGATTTATTTTAGCAGACAATAGGCTAGCAGCTCCATAAAACATTAATTGATACCTTGAAATGCGTTTAAATAGAAAATGTTTGTGCTGCAAAATCCCAGAATAAATGGCCTACGATAGCACGGTGACTTTCGACTGAAAATGTTTCTCCTGCCTCTCCTAGAGCTATATTCATCTATACCCATTAATTTTCGATGCCTTTTTACCTAAAGAGGACACTTATTTTATATTTTGTGGCAAATTTGCTATTCTTAGATTTTTGTTTAAAACAGGACCGTGTTTTATCATTGTGCAAACAGCCAACTTCAGCAATCGTTATCTGTCTAATTAGTTCTTGTGCTTATTCTAACGACCCCGATAAATTCTGTATGCCGCGTCTTTACATGCGGCAACCTGCGGTGGGAGATTTTTTAGATTCGAATCCGAGAGCGAAAACTGGACACCCAAATGTAGAGTCATCTCCGTATCTTCTCCAACCTGACTTTGCTTTGGCTTCTTCGCCCCCTAGTAAGCCGGAAGCTTTGGATTTAAGGCACCAACACTGAAAAAAGTGTCCGGAACAAGCACAGTCATGTGTTTCGAATGACCTCTAATATTCTCACGCGGTTTCTACGGAGAGTACGGACTGCCTCATCGGAGACAATATCTGTGCACTTCTTTTGAAAGCTCGTCCATCGCCAAACATCGCTCACGAATTGCTTCATTTCGGTGGAAGGGTGCCTGGAAGCGCCATAAAGAAGGAACCATTGAGCCTGACTCTCAGCCTGCAGCCAGCCACTAAACACAAAAACATACACTGGACCGGCTGCGGTGTCCGAGTTAATCCGCTAGCTGGCAACCCTCCAGGCCACGGCTTTTAGCGCACAGTGATCGTTTTAAGTGATCAGTTTCATTATACAGGAGTCGCCGGTTATTAAGCCCACGGACGATAGGCCCAGCCGCGTATTAAGCCCAAATCAGCTTGGGACGGAATTTTACATAGCAAAATCCGCCCAGTTTGCCAACAGGATAGAGTTGGATTCTCAACTCTCTGCAGTTGATGAAAACGAGCAAGCAACTTTCCCTGAGGTTGCAAAGAAGATCGATTTGCCCCAAGCACTGGACATGTTGGGAGATGCATGGAAGCAGGTTAAGAAGAGCACAATAGAAAACTGCTGGCGAAAAGGTGATTTTAAAACCCCTGACGCAGGTGCTGCTGATGTGGTGCCTCCTCAGCCAGGAATCGAAGAAGAAAAATTTCTTAAGTGGGTAGATATCGATGCAGATTTTTAAGTTACTGATGAAACAAGCGAGGAAAATTTTAAGCAGAACTTGGTCAATGAAATCATTCACAAGGAAGAAGTGAAGAATGGAGGTGAAGCAAATGAGGAAGTTGTTGATGCTGATGATGATGATAATGAGGAGGAGGAGGAGGATGAAGAGCCATTTCCCACTGCTGCACAGATGAGAGCTGCACTCTAAACTCTGTAACGCGGTCTACAGGCATCAGATTTCACAAAATTCAACGATTTCTGGTGCCTGGAGGACGTCAAAGAGCACTTGCGAGTGAAGTTTCCTCCATAACAACTGGCACTAGACCGCTTTTTTTAAACGTGTCGCAAATCATTTTTTTTGTTTTTGTTATTACGTAAAATCCAGATAAACAGCATTCGTTTCTTGTTCATAACCAAGCTCTACACACAGAATACAGTACGTATGTAACGTATACTGCCTATCCTGCGTTTGCCAATCAAGAACTACGACCCTCCGGTTAGTGGGACCGCCGCTTATTAAGCTCAATTCGGTCTGGGCCCGAGGTGGGTTAATAACCGGCGACTACTGTAGTGAGGAAATAAATGCGCCGAGAGTCGACCTCACTCTCTCCCCCACCGCCAGCAATAGGCCACCGCCTAGCTTTCGGCCGCCTGAGGTGGGATGGGCGCAGCGCTGAAAAGGAAAACAGACCGGAGATGAGCATGGTAGAGCAGGCTGTGCAAGGGAAGAGAAGACGGAGAAGGAGAGTGAAAGAGAAGAACGAGGGAAGGCCTGCAGTAAGCCACTCCACTAAACAGACCATACTGGGCTGACTGCGGGGTCCAAGTTATCCCATAATTTGGCAATACAAGCCACGACTTTTAGTGCACCGTGATAGCTTCAAGCGCCTGCAATTGTTTTTAGCGAGGAAATAAATGCGCTGAAGGTCGACCTCACTCTCTTCCCCACCGTTTAGCTGATTAGTCGCCGGAGGTAAGCACTGTAAAGGAAAGGGCGAAGAAAAACCCCCGGGTATTTGCTGCGGAAAACATTTTCAACCGTCATAGTCCATACGTTGTTACAGTCTTCAACAAAACAATAGACTTGTAAATCATTTGAAGGAAAACAATCAGGTTTATATGACCATGAAAAATACGAAAACAATATGCACCCTAACCATCTACGAGCACTTCCCCATCAACAGTGGCCTCTCATTCAATATATTTTCGGAATAGTGTGTGGTGATTTTTTTAAACCTTTCCTTGTTTTCTGATTTGCACTGCTCGCCTAAGTTAATTTGTTACCTTTTTCAGGCAAGAAATTGCAAAGATTTGAAGTTAATGAATCTCAAGTGGCCAAGATAATTGCTGAAGTAACTATTGCTCGACGCAATGCAGAGCGTGTAAGTTGATCTTGTCTTAACGACAGCGCCTCCTTTAGAAACTAGATGAACTGCGCTTCGATGAGAAACGCGAAATTATCAAGGCGAAAAATGTGAGTTTCTTATCCTTTGGCTTTCTCCTTACCACATTCTATGAGCCAACTTTGAATTTTTCGATTTTTGTTTCATCTTCAGCTACTCAAAGCCCAAAGCCGCAAGAAGGCGACATGAGAATATTTGGCAGCTATCAGACACAGACACACACCCTCCTCTTGTAAATTTTCCTTTTCAATAGACCATCCCTTTGAAAGCAGACTTTTCCGCGGACTTTTCCATGGCGACAAACGACGCATTTCAAAATTTTCAAAGTGGGTGGTAGCAGTGCATATCGGATAACATACGTTCTTTCGGGTATAAAGTGCTGCCGTAGTTGAGTTTCCTCAACCTCTGTTGGTTTATCTAACACAGCATTGTACATCATCACATGTCTTTGAAAGACGAAGTACTGTCCCGCAGTGTTAAGGCTAATAAGGTTAACCCTAACGACTGCGATTTTCCAGGTCTGGTTTCTTAGTAGAAGAAAGAAGTCACGGGAAAGCCAGAGTGGTAGGAAGAGTGTATTCTGTACAGAATACTTGGGGAATAGTTAGGAGGAAGTCTTGACTGTCGGAGCGCACGTTAAGCCACGGAGAAGGGCTAGGTCCGAAGTGATGTCTGGGGACAGCCAACGCCTTGAGGTCTTTGTCAAGACGGATTGAGGCCAACCTACCAAATGAGGCAAGTCTACTAACGCGGGAATCTCATTCGATCGATTGAGGCCAGGACGGGGGAGACACTGTGCGTGCGTTCGCCAGCAGTGAGAGATCGCGCGCCAGTTTGCGCCTGGCCCGAGGTACGTTGAAAACCGTATTCCCGCTAGGTCCTATGCTCTGAGTGATTTCGTCTTTGACGTCACGAGCTAGGAGGGCGTCGGGCTGCAAAGAGACTACAGTATCACACTGGCACTGATGATAAGGCACCGGCTATCTCGACAACACCAGACAGCATCAATGTTCGCCGATGATAATGCACGACCCGGAATTGACCATTTCCGTGTTGCTATTTTTGAAGATAAATCTCACAGTCCTAGGATGGTCGCTACAGCGGCGACATGATCGACGTTTTCCCACAAGTCTTTGTCGATTTTTAAAAGCGGGAAATCTAATACTACTGGTAGATTGTACAAATGATCTTATGACCCAGAGATATCCTTTTAGATCCGATTAGGTTCGCTCTGTGGAGAAAGAAGTAGCCTGCGCAATTGTCGGACATTCTTATGTGTGATTACTGACACTCGATGAACGTTCACCGACCGCTAACATGTCTCTTTTCTCAGGCCCTAACAGCAGCCGTAGCGGCTATTAGCCTTAAGCAGATAGTGGTGGGATACGAAATAGTTCGGCCGGCTAATAGAAGGTAAACGTATACCAAGGGTTATAAACCAGTAGGTAAGAAGGGAAGACGTGAAAAATCAGAATGTGTTATTGGCTCCCGGACGAGTGCAGTCCGACCATGAGCGAGCCGGGTCCGGGAGTGGTCTGAGCATGGGCAGTCACCATAATGAGATCTTTTGTGAACTGGACTTGGAAAGTGATTGGCTGGTTGAGCCAGAGAGAGGGTGAACACACGTCCGTGACCTTAACCTGCCTTTGACACGATCTGGTGCGCACGTGCTTAGAGGACACGAGAGACAGATATGCGGCCTACCACAGAGGCACGCAAGGAACGCAATCTTGTGGCCACATGCATGGCTTAGTATGAGAAAAGCCAATGCTATCTACCTAAGACTACTAGCCGTTACGGCTGCTGTCCGCGCTCGAGAAATGAGACCTAAGGCAGAGCGGGACAAGTGAGTTCCGTTAGCGGTAAGTGAACGTTCATGAACGAGTGTCAATATTTCTCGACATAAAACTGGGAAGACAACGAGCTCATGGATCAATGGTCAGAGTTTCAGACTCGGCAGGGATTCCTTGTGGGGCCGCCTGGGGAGCGTGTGAAGCGCGCCCCTCAGGCTCACGGGCATCTGATTTTAGGGGAGAGGACGGATGGGGCATAGCAGGGAACAACTTACAGAATACTTGCGATCTAATTTGTTCTCTGACATGCAAAGCATTGTGCTGATAGTTCGACCATTGATTTCGATAAAGTTTACCATTTACTCAGGAGCAGGGATGGTGACTGGAGTCAGAGACAAGATTTAAGTGAAATAGACACGCAACCGTCTGCCTTACTTTAAAATCTCAACCTGTTTGAACCGGTGAAAAGACAGAGCCAAGATGACCGAACTTACCTGTACTTACTTGTACTTGATCCGATTAGCTCCTGTTGTTGGATGAATCGGCTTCAAGGATGTCACGAATAGCGGCGGCCCATTCGCGGCGGTCAGAAGCGAGCTCTTCACAGATGTTAACCATTGTTTGTTCTAATGTGGCAAGCCGTTAACGGTTACGAGGCCCATCCGTTCAACGTCCGACTTAACCGTGCTGAGCCATGCCTTCAGTTGACCGCCTTGTCGGTATCTCCAGTTTGCACTACGAGAAGGGTTCATGACCAATCTGCAGAGGTCCGTCGATGGTTTGCGCAGAATATGGCCAAACCATTGCAATCGGCGATGCTGGATGTACGATGCTAGACTTGGTAGTTTGAAACATCTGCGGTGTAGCTCAACATTGGAGATTCGATCCTGCCAGAAGACTCTTAAGAGGCGTCGAGGACACCAACGAAGATGACCGAACGAGACAAACTGTAGGCCGCTTTCTACAACGCAGGCCAGAACACCGCCTAACTTACTCACAAGTGACAGTAGTCTTTTGCGCTGGTACTGCCGCACTAGTAACCATCACTCACCTTCAGTAGGTGTCAAGGCAGACTCAAGGAAACCAATGCTGGTACTGCTACGGCTATTCCTACTACAGTAGTCGCCGGCTATTAAGGCCACCTCGGGCCCAGGCCAAATTGGGCTTAATAAGCGGCGGGCTTTTTAACCGTGGGCTTAATAGCCGGCGACTACTGTACCGCTAACTTGGAGTGTAGCTGACTTATAGTAGGACTGGTACTATTACTGACGCCATTATTAGTCAGAAGTGGTGCTGATTAAAGTCAGCGCTGGGTCCATACCCCATCAAAGTCAACAAGAAGTGAGAACCTTAGATTATGCTATCCTCAGTAAGCATATGTTTGAGGCCCGGAGCAGAACAGGGCTTCCATAGTTAACGCCCACTCAGCTCAATCCACGAGAGTGTGGCATTTTCTACTCAGGTTGGACTACACATGCTAGTATACTGCTTCCAGAAGTAGTGTGCCTACGCTTAGATTGCTAATACTAACGATAATTTGTTATAAGACCAGTGAATAGTATGCTGCAATGCGGCCTGTGTATGCTTATAGGAAGTTGGCATCCAGTATACTGTATAGCGTAAATGAATAATAAGCTTATGGGTTAAGGCAAGGATATTAAAATGATAACTTAAGTTTCTGCCATAAATTTATGTCGCAACGTAGTGCCGTTTGCTGTCTACAGGCCAATTGCTGGCTTCTTACAGTATCTGACTAGCGATGTACAAGGTACATCCGAAGCTATTTTATGGCTACTTAAGAAAGACCACACGAAACCGGGACCCAGTTCCCCTTCTGAAGGCTAGCGATGGAACAGAAATGAGTGAGGATGGAGCAAAAGCTGAGCATCTTTCACAATTTTTCAAATCGAACTTTACAACTGAAATCGGATTCATTCCTCCAAACTATGGCTTAGATGACGGTCCAAAGATTGAAAATGTGGCCTTCGCCGAAGCAACCGTTCTTCAGGAGTTAATGGCACTAAACGACTCGAAATCATCCGGTCCAGATGACATCCCGCCTAAATTACTGAAAGAACTTGCTGGGGAGCTAGCCAAACCGCTTTCTATGCTTTTCAGTACCTCGTTTAACGCAGGTTGTTTACCCGCCGATTGGAAATCCGCACGGATCACACCGTTCTATAAAGGCGGCAGAAAGGTTTCTGCAAACAGTTATAGACCAATCAGCCTCACTTCGATCTGTTGCAAGATTATGGAAAAAGTAGTAAAACGAGAGCTGATGCGTTTCTTAGAGCAGCATAACCTTCTTTCGGATGCGCAACATGGGTTCCGCAGAGGCAGGTCCTGCGTGACGAACCTGCTCCATTGTTTGGAACGCTGGACTCGGGCAGTTGATGGAGGAAATCCGCTTCATGTAATCTACATCGACTTCAAGAAGACTTTTGATAGCGTCCCACATCAACGACTTCTGCACAAACTCAGCCAAATAGGTGTTCGAGGAAATCTGCTGAAGTGGATTCAAAGCTTCTTACTTGGTCGCTCTCAAACTGTCCATATTGGTGACCAGCAGTCGGCAGACGTTGCAGTCGACAGCGGTGTCCCCCAAGGCTCTGTCCTTGGTCCTATACTGTTCATTATATACGTCAATGACTCCGTCCGTGAACTGGACTGCGATGTGGCTATGTTTGCCGATGACATTAAGATTTGGAACGTCATCAGAAATTCAGCTGACGAAGAACATTTGCAGCTAAACTTAAACCGTCTTCAAACTTGGTCTCAAAACTGGCTTTTGCCGTTTAACGAGAACAAATGCAGTATCCTACGAGGTGGCCGACCCAGCTCTCAGAACCCCATGGTTTACAGCCTAAATGGCATCCAACTGCAAGAAGTGGACGCGCAGAAAGATTTGGGAGTATGGATCTCTACGTCTCTTAAGCCCTCGCTGCACTGCGCAAAAGTAGCCAAGTTCGCGATGTCCGTCCTCTATCTTGTCAAAAGGGCTTTCTGTGCCTTTGATAAAGACTGCTTTGCTAAGGTCTTTGGAACATTTGTGCGGCCGAAGTTGGAGTTCGCAATCCAAGCATGGAAACCCTGGACCGCGAAAGACCTAAATTCCCTCGAGAAGGTCCAAAGGCGCGCTACCAACCTGGTTACCGGTCAGAGCTTTTTACCCTACGAAAGACGTTTAGCTAATCTCGATCTATTTCCGTTAAGTTACAGACAGCTACGTGGCGATCTGATACAAGCATTTCGTATAATGCGTGGGCAGGACTGCTGTCTTCTACCTGGCGACTTCGAGTTAGCAACAACGACCAACTTAAGAGGGCATCTCTTCAAACTACGCATAACAGGGGCCAGACTAGACACACGCAAGTTCTCCTTTGGTAATAGAGCAGTTGAAGCTTGGAATGTACTCCCCGAGGAAATCGTTATGTCCCCATCTGTGGATGCATTCAAGAGAAATTTAGATTTTCATACCCGAAATGCCCACTAAAATTGGATATGGCGAGACTGAAATTATATATATAGATGAATATAAACATATTACTCACTGATTTTCAGTAATATGTTAGTTAAGAACTAACAAGGATTGCAAGCTTCGAGTTCACCAAACGTTGTGATCCGAGGCTACGCGGATTTGTAAAACTTTTCCCAATTCAGGCCTGGAATGCTCTGCCCGCGAACATTGTTATGTCGCCATCTGAGCACACGTCAGATGCATCTGTAGGCATGTTTACGACACCATTAAGTTAGAACAAATAGCCACTAAGCCCCCGAAAATAAACTGCCAGTTGCCGAATGCAAATTATGAAAAATCACATTGTAAAATATACTACTCGCTAATTTTCAGTAATATGTCTGTTTAGAAAACTACCGATTATATTTCTTCTCTCAATTAGCAAGCAAACTCGTTAAACCAACAAGGGTGCACGATGGGCGCATCGCCGACACTCGATGAGGTTCGCGTGACCTCCGCAACCTTCTCTTCGTGGGACCCTTGGTATTATGGCGAAAACTGTGATGGACTCTCCCTGACATGCTTCAAACACTCTTAGCACAGGCCATCCGCTTCGAATATACTCTGCACCCCCCCCCCCCAGGCGACAGTTTTTCTCCTTAAATCTCTCAAATGGCATTCAAACCCCTAGACTTCTGAACAATGCCTAAGGAGTTTTTTCACTGTCGGCCCTCAAATTTTTGGCAACGCCACTGATCTGAAATGTTCTGCAGATCAAATGCATTGAAAAAGCTGTACCAATAGGGAGTTCAAAGATATTTACCTATATTTCCCTCAATAAAAACCTGACCTGACCTGACCTACATTCGCAGGGTACCGTCGTTCCCGATAAGCAATGTAAAAGCATTGTAGTGAACACAGAACCCCTGCTGTGAATGAGTCCGCAAAAGTAACCTTATTAACTTGCAGGATAATCGGAAAATCTTTCCTTCGTTTTCTAATTTCTCCAATCTAAGGTAAACGTGTCAAGGAATTGCAAAAATAAGCGTTCCGCAGGCGGGTCAGCATAGATACAGCTAAACGAGAAATGCACAGTGGTTTCTACCCACGTAGGTAGAGCACCTCGAGCAGGTTTATGCAGTAATTTTAATGGGGAGAGACGCCACTGTGCTTCTTCTCACTAGCCTACAAACGGAACTTAAAAAAAATGCACCTTTGACAACGCTTAGTTAATAGTCAATGGAAACTATCGAACTACAATGTACGCCCTACGAAGTGAAGCGCTAGCCCTTGCAATCCGCATCGCCTACAAAATAAGAACTACTTAGTACGAGTCAGTAGTGCGTAAGAGGATGGAATATTTCGAAGGGCAGACTCGGAGGTGGAGAAAAAGTCTGCGGAGAAATTACATGGTCAGTCAAATAAACTGACAGATGAGAGGCCGAAGTAACCGTTACTCATCGATATGTGCGCACAGTCTTTTCAGCTGAACCGATCTCAGAATGCACCGCACATAGAACTGGAACTGTGCTAAAACCTTACCAGCTGCCTGTGTTTCTTAATTTCATGGCCAGGCAACGGCAAACCTGCCTTCTTAAGATGCCGTCGCCCCCACCTTGGACAGCAACGACTGTGAGAGATGCAAGACGCCTAGGTGGCCCGCGAAGCTGGGGATATCCAAGATTACGTTCGGTCCAGCACTTCAGAATTGCCCTCAAACCTCTCCGACGCTGTGTGGCTATCCACCTCCGATTGTGGCCTCAGAACAACAACTCCCGAGGGTCACTTGCTCTACCTTGGCTAAACTACGCAGTGGTTAACCAATGTTCCTTCGCCAGTACCGACACCGGCTCGACCCGTCCACACGCGACAACTATACCGATTGCGGCGTCTCTCCTCATGACTGTCAGTATCTTTTCGGCCGCTTTTCTTGGCCAGGTACCCAACTCACTCCCGTTGACCTTTGGTTCAAGCCGGTTGAGGTCTCGGCTTTTCTCCGTCTTCCAAGTACAACCAGTTTGGACTCCGGCGAGGACAGTTGATCCACCAAGGGCTACGGCCACTTGCGAATACATCGCACACTGAGTGATGCACCAACATAAATCTACTGCATCCGCCTCAACTGCCCACGCACATTCTCTCCCCACATAGACCACAGGCGCCTGCGTGAACACATGCAATACAAAACCGCCGGCTACGGAACACCGCCGGTCCTCTTCTCACCAGCACCTACATTTCACAGCAAGACACCACTCACGTGACTGGGAAAGTGTAATAATTGGCTGCTTCTCCATGTGCAATCCGAACCTGAGACAATCACAGTGCGCTGAACGTTGTGATTTGGAAGTCTATCAATTGACTGCCAAACTTTGACCCTACAGTGTTTGTGTGGATTAGCCAACCAGTGAACTAGGAGTCGATCTGCAATGAAGCTTTCGGTCATGCCAGTCCCCCAGACGCCCTCTTGGGCCTGCGATCTTCACTGGGTGAGGACCCCGGGCTCAGGTGGAGAGGAGGATAGTGCGGGAGATGCATGCAAGTCGACTCGCATTATAATCCGCGCCATCTTGCTGTGGTGCACACGTTGGGCCTCGACTAAACCGAAACTTGAACTGTCGTATGAAGGCATGGAATCCTCTGCCTGCGGACATTGTCATGTCCCCATCCGTGGACAGTATAGCCACCACCGCATCGGAGACTGGCCTAAATAAATCTTTACAAGCGGTAAGATTATATCGTGGGGTCGTCTGGGGAAAATGTGAAGCGCGCCCCGCGGGCTAATGTACACCTGATTTTCGGGTAGAGGACGGCCGGGGCATGTCAGGGAACAAAATAGATCCCAATAATTTTGTTAAATAAAAAGGTTACGAGGGCAAGTTGGGTCGCGTACTCAGACCTTGGGAGGAGACACTGAATGAGCTTTAATATCATAGCTAACCCCCCGTCCGACCAACAATGGAGTGTGCCCAAGCCTCGAGCGAGGTAACAGAGAGACATTTTCCAGTGGTATCACCAACACCAACTAGGAAAAAGTTTAAAGAAGAACAAAAGTGGCGAGATTATGCAAATCACCCTACTTAACAATGGTAAGTAAGCGATAATTCCCGTGGTTAGTTCAAAAGGCCAACCTTTCTTCGTTTGCCTTTTACAGCAATTATGGAATGCGCTGCCTTCGAAGAACGGCTCTGCAGTTCAAAGCCATCAGCAAATCCCAGCTGGATCGATGAGTGGCGAGTAGAAAAATGGAAGATTATAAGTAATTAAACCTACTGAAAATGTGTAAGTAGTCGATTATTCTAGATATGAAAATACCCGACCCCTCGATATAACCTCACCAGTTCTTCCTAATGGCGGTCCATAACTGACTGCTGAGGATCGTGACGGGCCCCTCTGCTTTAGTCACCTGGTCGGCAGACTCGGTAATTGGCAAGGGCGTATTTTGGGCGCATCCCCGATACTTCGGCGATGTTCACGAGACCTCAGCGATCTTCTCCAATGTGACCCTTAGGACACGGATAAAAACTGCGATCGGCTCCTCCTGACATGTTTCAAACACCCTCAACTGCAGGCTATCCTATCTCGCATATACTTCCCCCCCCTACGAGCGACAGTTTTTCTCCTTAAATTCCATGAAATGGCATTAAAACTTCTAGAATTTCCGAACAATGCCTAAGGAGTCTGCTCTTTTTACCCAGTTCCATTTACTGGCATTGCCACTCTTTTGAAGTGTCCTGCTGAACCCATGCATTTCATAACTGCTCTGTACCAACAGGTAGTTCAAAGGCACTTGCCTATACTTCCATCAATAAACCTCCCCTGACCATGATGACAGTAATTTTTCAGGGCCCCCACGCTATAGTAAATTCTCTTTGGGATTAGAAGGTAATAACAAAGGCAAGTTACAAAGCACATTGTTGAATAGCACAGGTTATTTTACAAATTGAGTCTAGAAGAAGCAGTCAGTCCCAGAGGTGTAAACGTATGGAATGTGTAGAAAAGAGGCAGCATGACAGCATCATGATCAGAGGGAGATGGAAGGGATCATCATCATCAACTGAATGCACGAGATTGCGTACGCGGTGGTGGTGGTGGTGGTGGCAGGGATGGAAACAAATGCGCATTACAAAATATACATATACATACACAGACACTTGCACACCACTAGCAAAGACCTGTACACACGCTTGGGTTCAGCGCGTCGTTGGGGGGAGCGGGGTGGCGGATGAGGCGAGAAAACGTTCATCATCATCATCACGATCAGCTAGGAACCATTGAAGCAGGTGGAGGTCTGCTGCAGGTAGCAGAGAAAGGAAGACTGCGGTGGCTGAGTGGCTCGCTCGCCAGCCGGCCGGAAACTCTCCTCGCCCCCTTCCTCTTCCTGCTGCTGCGGCTGCATGAGAGGAGGCGGCGTAGGGTTCAGTAGGAGGGAGGCAGACGGCGCAGGAAAGTCCCCAGAGAAGTAGGTAGTCTGGTAGGGCGGCGCAGCAGCGACGGCGGCGGCGGCATTGCAGGCGGTAGCAGCAGCCGTGCTGGCGGCAGCGGCAGCAGTAGCACGCGGACCACCGCCACCACCGCCAGTCTGGCCGTACCAGCTCTGGAACACGGCAGCAGCCGCGGCAGCAGCGGCCGCACTGGAGTCGGTATCGATTTTGAGACCACCGCCTCCGCAGCCGAGGTCAGCTGCGGAACTGCTGAGATCGATGTCGCCGCCGCAGGTCTGGAAGCTGGGCACGTCGGTCAGGGAGCTGCCTCCACTGCCCCGGATGAAGTGGTTCTGCAGGCATTGAGGAGAGGAAGCACAGCCGCCGGAAGCAGTGCTCGCTTCTGCCTTCACCTGGTCTTCTGCAGGGGGGAAGGGTAGGTAGCAGATGGCGGAAGCCCGTGTAGTTGCTGCTGCAGAGCTGGTTCGGGGCGAGGCGGCAGCCTGCGTGAGATGGTTTTGACTGACAACCGAGGACTGCTGCTGATCTGCGCCGGGGTGCTGCTGTTGTAGGCCTTCCGAAGTGCAGTTTGCAAACGCCGACTGCGGCAAGTAGGTTGCACCTGCGTTGGCGTAATTTTGATGGAGAGTCGAGTTCATGTTGGAGTACTGGGAGGGCTCAACTTTGCCTAAAAATGTCATTCACTCATTAACACTTTGTCTCCAGAGAAGGTTAACAATACAGAATCCTATAATGTGTGCTTGAAAGCACAAGGGAGCCTAAAAGGTTAAAGTAACAATAGATTCTCCGGTGCTGAAGTCCTGTTCCGCAAATGGGAGGGTTAAAATTTGTCAGGAAAAAGAAAACGCCGTGATAACAGAGGTCATAGGCAAATATATTTACATTAGATTGCCTAACTTGTGAAATGCGAAAATAAAAATGTAAAGGCGTGTTTTAACACACATTCAAGTCTGCTTATTTTGTTCTTTGAATTTATTTGAGGCGCAAAATGCTTTCTACTAGGAATGATTTCAGCTTAGACCAGTTTATTGAAGGAAAACTCAGGCCAAAGGCAACGTTTCCTGACATCCAACGAACAGAGAAAAATTAAACGGAACGGCTATGCGGTTCTCGGTTTTCGCAAAATTGTAGTATATATTCTACCATTCCGTTGTGCTTTTGCAATATAAGAACGAGACCTTAAAGAAAAGAATACGCCGGAAACTGCTCCATTATACAAAGAGAAGTCATTTTCCTCATTTTCAGCAGAAGGTTTACCCCCAATTTTCAGGGAAGTCGTAAAGCCGGTCAAACTTTACCATTTTTATTACGACCTCAACTTCGAAAAGGTAAAGTACGCAGATATTCGACGTGGAAATGTCTTATTAAAGCATTTTTTCAAGAGATAACTTGTTATGGATAGTTTATTTTAAAGTTAATCTTGGGCATATTAATTAGTGACGTTTGTTGTTGACGTTTATTTCCTAAGCAATGAATTCACATGTCTGGGCGATTCGAAAGTTATGACTCAAACAGACAGCTGTCTAGGAGGGAATGTCAAAAAACTCACTACTAAGATAAACGCTTTTAAGAAATACGCTACACGTTGAAGGTTTTGGCAAACACATAGAGCATAAGCCCTATTTATGCACAATCCACTGAAAATGCCGATAATCATGGCATTCAGCACTATTTCAAGAAGGACCGGAACCGCGTCCTAATCCAACACCAGAAATAATTACAAAGAAATGTGACGGAGGGAAATTTCTCCTTGGGTACGCAAAATAGTACGTTAACGACCGCGCTTGATAGTTCCATTCAAAAGTTTTAGCCATTGGCGGGCATGTCCACATGCGTGCTTACGAAATATCTTACGGCTGCAAAGTCCAAATCACCACAAGCAAGCGAAAATCTGGTTGTTTCAGTCCACTTTACCTCAAAGAATTTAAAACACTAAGAAAAATGGACAATTCTCTTGAAACCATGTTGGAATACGCACTCGAACTTTATATTGCGCATAAGATGGAAGCATATGTATCCCAAAATTTCACAAAAGGATTGTTTTCAAACGAAATATTACTTGTGCTGCTTTACTCACTCGTTTACTCGCATGAATAGGTTTTTTTTCTACGTCTGAAACTTAAGTTTACTTAGTAACCCTGCGATATGCCTTCTTTTAAAGATTACTTTACTGCTGCTTTAGAGTTTTGGGGGACACAAAGGGAGCTGCTCTTGTGTATAACGGGGATTTCCTTGTAAAAATCCTCAGATTTAATGAGTTGGGACATTTACTGTATAAAGGGCGTTGTTGATGCGCCGTTGCCATTAATTTTTTACTAAAAAGAGCTCTAGTCAATTATGGATGGACCACGCCTTTTTCGGCCAGACAACGACCGCCGTCTACACCGTCTCAAAGGATAATATACTCTTTTTATGAATCTGTATCATCTGACTTACTGTCTACTACTTCTCGGTCCATTCTGCAGCAAACAGGACTGGAAAAAGTAAACGCGCTCTAGAAGACTGTGCAAAAATCCCAGCAGAACACGCAGCGAAGACGCCTCCACCAACGGCCCCACTCGTAGACTGTCCTGTGTACGCTTTAATTTTCTGTAAACCAGAGTTACAAGCAAAATGGGAACGTATAACCTCTGCCTCCTGTGGCCACAGCCGTCGTCTTGACATACTCTATATAGCAACTCCGGCAGGACTGTCCTTAGAGGTCCTACTTGCCTTTGGCTTATAATATTCACAACCTACTCTTACATTTTGCAGTAGCCGGACTTTCGCCTTTTTTTTAAAACTCCGCCAATATAAGGTCAAATTTCCATCAATAGGCGTCAGTTGCCCGAGCAACAGGAGTTTATTTTGATGGAGTCGATTCTATTTAGCTCATCAAAACAATTATAGGTGGCTTTAATTTAATATTCGTTGATCACTTTCAACACAATTAAATATTCATTTACACTCGCTAACCAAAAATTAATTGTTCAACCACCAATCCCGTAAGCCAGTTGGGCGGGGGGAATCGAGATTTAGGCGGCCCTACAAGACAGTCTTGCCTCGACTTCCTTAGGGCGCCTTCCGAATGGAACAGGAAAAACAGTAATTCGTGGAAGAGGGATGCCGTACGTGACTCATTATAATTAGTATAATGTATAATATTATTACGCGTACACCGATCTGTTGCAGGACCCACTCGTCCGTCCATGTGGCCATTAGAGCTCTCACTTGAACCTCCACCGCAAGGCGGCTAATGATATAGGCAGAAGGCTTAAATGGCAGCTCCAAAGGCACCATGGATGAACGAGTGTGTCCTCTAACTGATCGGTGTACGCCTATCTCTCGCTCCATACTTCCGATCAAAAACCGAAAGACTTTGACGACCCGTGGGGAAGTGGTAGAGCGTTGGACTCCTAACTGACAAAGTCACGGGTTCGAAACTCGAGCGGGGCATCAATTTCTGGGACAACACTTGAGTTGAGTATGACTAACTGACGACGGTTAATAAGCCAACAATAGTCATCTAGTATTCCGTGTCTTTGTCGGTAGCATATAAATACCTTGAAATATTAAGCATTACGAGCAAACATTGGGGCTTGCAGGATACATATTTCTGCCTCATGAGGTGTCATCAGTTGCAGCTACCCAACTCCAGTGTAGCCGCGAAAATTGCCGTCACACTCGAGTTTCAAACGGACTCCTCTCCGGTCAGGTGCAAATGCCCTAACCATCAACCTATCGGACCCGACTTTATGCCGGTTATTGATCGGGGATATATATATATATATAAGAACATATATATAAGTACATCTGTGTACAATGACCACATACAGGACACACCTGAGCTGGTATTTGATGCCTTCCAGCTGTCATGGGTGGATGCAAATCTCACAACCGTTGCCACCTGACTAATTTTATGTTGCTTACGCATATGTACATTTGAATATATATATATATATATTCACTCAGGAATGTGCGAACACCGATCGAATAGGCTTCCGAACTAAACAAAGTTCATGTGGTGGTCAGAGGTCCCCAACGGGTGACCACCCGCCAGGCCGATTCCGGCCAAGTCATAATAGC
>JAYGXS010000001.1:110190237-110213464 GCA_036362985.1 Ligula intestinalis | reverse complement strand
TCTTGAGTGTGTCCCCTGGGGAGAGCGTGTGTGCGTACTCAAGCGCCTGCTCGCCTGCCAACCAGCCAGCCAGCCTGCCCGCCTTCTCTCCCCTCTAGCCACACACAAACACTGAACTGTCCCTGTGACATCGACCATGTGGTATGCGCGCGCAAGGTAGTTCTAATGTGTGTGCGTGTGACAAGACTAAAAACAAATCACCGCCAGCGCGCATGCGAGGTAAACAGGTAGTGTGTGCTTGCAGGGAGAGAGACAGTTCCTCTGGTTTGTCCCGGAAAGCAGGGCGAGGCTGTTATTAATGATGTCGTTTCGTGTGGACAGGAGGCCTGTAAAACGAACAAGAGCAAGTGCGTGTCACCTGCAGGCGAGAAAATGCCCGCGTACCTGTCAGATGGGAGGGAAATCATTTCTCTAAGTTGACAAGGGGAGGGAGGTTTGTGGGTGAAAATAATGGATACAATCTCGACACCACCGTGACACAGACACACACACAAGGCAACGCCAGCCTGAAGAGGGTCTACAACCAAGGTAGGAGAGTGTAGGGATATGTGGGGCAGTGACAGTAAAGCGATACTAATACCTGACATACCACCACGATCAGATTTGAAATCTCAAGTGCATAAAAAGGCAGTCGAGCGTACACAATGCATACGATATGGACCACTTAAGACACACACACAAACTTTACAGAAGGTTTGCGAACTGCACGTTCGCCGTAGTGAAACGTTGATACCCTCACGCGGAGTAGACTCAACACCGATGACTGGCATGTAAAGTTGTTTATGTGACGAGACCGAATCCATCGCATTCTATCTTCTTCCACATGGCTCCGGTGGCAAGACGACCGAAAGTGAGCATGAACGGTGGCTAACAAAATACGCTACATACGACTTGCTGGTCACGTCGGACGTGTTAGCCTACAATAATAACGACTCGGAATTCAAATAGGACTAAATGTTACAATGATTACACAATAAGTCTTGAGAAGAACCAACTTATCCCACCAGCTGGCAGCTTGCTTATCCCATTGTGGTGAGTTTAAGAGGGCGAAATTTATTATAATGAGGGATGTAAAGATTTGCCATGAGGATTGATCCTGTTTTGGCCTAACTTTCACTTTCTTTCTAAGCCTTAGTATACAGCCGTGGACATGAGGACATTGTCTGGGGCTGAATTATAAACTCCAGTACGTTAAGAAAAAATTGGCATTCCTGGATTTTTTCATGCATAGGCGAGATGGTTCCACTAAGGGGGTTCAGGTGTTGAAACACTATTTCAACAGGGTTTGGAAGAAACTCGCACCGATACGGAGGCGAATAACTTTGCACAAACACGTGGATAACGTAATTAACCTCACAGCCCAGGCAGATCAGCAACGAACCAACTCGCAAAATACATCCACGGGATCATACTATGGGCACACCATGCTGGTTTCATATATGGCGTCCGTAAATTAAAGCAGAAATAGAGATCCTGAAATATAATACCAGAAGGTAACTATTTTGTATAGCACTGACCTCACTTCAGTTTCTTGTGGAAAAATAGTATTTCATAACAGGGATGGACGTGTGTTCATGGGCTGGCTCTAGATTACCCTAAACAAATGTCAGTTGACTGTATGATTGCAGAAGGAAACCGGGCACTGCCGATAGAAACTAACAGGCAAGTTTCAGAAAGTCGGTTAGAAAAAGAAGAAGCGATTGGTTAAACAGGAAGTGTATCAGCTTGACGCTTCTAATTCTCACTCGAACCCAGAAAAAGGGTAACAGAGGCACCAGAAACTTAGCATTTATAGACTTCATCTGCCAGGCGCCCCGTTGCCGATTCGATGCTCGCTTGTCGGTCCCTAACCAAGCCGTTAAAATGCAGTTAGGGTGACGGGCTCTGCCTAGCGGTCACGCCCCGGCAAACTAAGCCAGCTGAAGGTATCCTGGTAGTTATTTTCGTCTTCCATTCCCGCTACCCCTCAATGTTTCCTTCTTTCAAATCCTAAGGAGAGGAAGACACGCAATTCCATGGGCGGCCTAGATTAACACGAACATAGTTGTGTTCGGCAGCCATCGGGGATGAGTAAACAGCTCCATTAAGGGAGGACAGCACAGCTAACTTCTTTGTCGCAAGCCTCACAGCGACGACGATCACAACCACCAATTATGGCAATCCCAGCACCCTGCCGCCTTCGATCATCGGCATCGTCTTTCCTGCCGAAACCTCCGTGTCGATCACAGCGACGTGGGCCTGTTTGGTCTGATGCACATCCAGGAAAGCAGCACTCACTGCAATACCACCATGCCAAACATCATCCTGTGTACCCAATAACTCTCCCAGCTCCAGCAGTAATCACGCCGTATCCATCAACGGAACCACCATTAGTGGCCCCCCACTTCAACGGACTCTACAGCTGCCAACATATCCTGTCCTGATTGCCACCGCAAATGCGCATCACACATTTTCCAAAAGATCTACTACCATGGCGGTAAACGTCTGAAGCCGTTTACCAGATCCGGTGCTGTTGTGTCTGAGAAACTGGGATATTCCTCCGAACACGAATTGCCAAAAATACAACAGCAGCAGCAGTGAAGAAGAAGAATGGCTATCACTCTCAGATCACGGCTCATTCGACGGGGTTCGATTACAGCTTTCAGCATAACGAGGCTGAAATTCCCACACGAGGTGACAACCGCGTGAGTCGTGTTTTTGTCTGGCCTGCGCTCAATTAACAAATGCAATGATCTCACGTCTCCATATTCTGCGCTGGGATTTTTCTGGGCTAAATAATTAGCTACACGGTGGGGGCACGGCCGACTAACAGATACGATGACGGCAAGCCAATAGTCAATAATGGTGATGAAACCACAGCCGGTAAATACGTGAGTAGGGACCGAAGAGCAATCATCGCATGAACTACGGCCGCCTAGCGATGAACGCGGGTGCCGTTGATTATTTTAAGCATGTTGGGGAGTGGTAACTGCATCCTCTCAGTACTGCGCGCACTACTTAGGTCTCAAGTACCCCTTTTGCGTCTGTCTCTGATGATGATTTCGAGGAAGAATCCAAAACTTTAGGCCACCAAATTTCGTGTTCCAGCGATTACATCTGCCTTTTTCGGAAACTAGACACCGTTGTTTTCCCTGTGGCGCCGAATACAGAGCGACTAGGGCCGTCATTTGCCTAAGCCATATCCTTTTAAGTACGTAATTTTGGCAGACAACGGTTCCATATGGCAGAGGAAGCTTGGCAAAAAGCCACTGCTCCAAAAAATGGTGTGAGCGAATCGATTTTGTAAAAAAACACGAAAGGGTAGGAGGACAGGGTTGCTAGGGTCTCGGCCGAGCTTCTGCTGTAGCTACTAAAAGTAAGCTAACCGACCATTTTGTATAGTGTGCAGTTGATGTACATTTGTTTAATCCTTAATTACTATTAACATATATGTGGGGGCAATTACCATCTGCGAAAATTTCGGAAAAGGCCGCTTGATCCTCGGGTGTGGAGACCAGTTCTGCGAATGAGCGGCCCAGTAGACTCGCGGGGGTAGCCGAGAGAAGGAGATTTGCGACACGTTGGTCGCAGAATGTGATACGTCCATCTTCGTTTAGCCGCGTGATGAACTCGTGAGCCCGATGGGGAGTCAAATCGCCGACTTGAGGTAGATTTGCCAGCTGCAAACGGGCTAGACCCACAAAGAACTGTGGTGAGCCGCCGTCAACCGCCGAGTTCCTGTAAGTACCTGTGACCCCGTTGGAGATGGCGTCGCTCTCGTGTGAGGCTGGCGTCGTCGACATCCCGTCTAGAAGGGTCATCATCAAAATGTTGTTGTATAAGAGAGAGAGAGCGAGAGAGGCAGTTAATGGGAAGAAGTCAATGCATTTAAAAAATGACTAGACGAATGAAACTGAAAGTCGTCGGATAGCACTGGGGCAAAGAAAAGGATCTGCAGTCTATTGCACCGCACGTACAAAATTTCTTTGTGAAAATAATCTCTGTGAGGAATGCAGTTGACCCAATTGTGAATAAAACTTGCGGCCTCGGTGAGAGTCGAACCCACACAGCAGGGAAGGCTTTTGTGCAGCAAAAGCTCTACCATTAAGCTATGAAGGTCACCACGAGCCGTGAATTTAATCACACTTGGCTCATTCTAGATGACTGCCTAGCAAATCCTGCCTGGGCAGTCAGCTTGCTCTATCTGTAATGGAGGATTCCATACGATCACAGATAATATCAATGGTTTACTAACGTGCCGTTGGATGAAACCACCTTTAATTGCGTTTAAGAATTCATATACACTTGTGGATGGAAGTACATAGGGCGTACGCAAAGACAATTGGCAACCAGAGCTAAGGAACATCTACCTAGCTGGTTATTTGAGCAAGAAAACCGTTCTCCTCGTTCCTCTATCACTGAACACCTGGTGAACATGGGTCATTCGGTAGATTCTATAACTTCTTTCCGAGTTCTTTTTCGAGCTCGAACATCTCGAATCCCGTGTTACCTTGAAGCTGCTTATATATGACGCTATAAACCGGCCCTCTGCAAAAAGTTGGAGCATGTGGTTAACCTTGCCTTACCTTGATAACCACAGCCCCCCAGATTTGCACATTCCCCAGCCAATATTCCCCATAACTCAATTCTGACTAGGACCTATGACCTTTCTGTAAATATTCAATTTCGTGTTTTTTTCATTCGTTGACCTTAACGCAAGGAGTGGTTGTAACTGAGTAGCTCTCCCGAAATTTATGGTGCCATTAAATTTTACAGCTATAACCATCTTCAAGTTCTCTCCGGGAACATCATGCTTCAAAACACTTGGGTCAATTTACCCGCCCAGCCTACTGGAATTTACCATTACGGATACAGTAAGCTAACTGCCAGCGCAGGATTTCCTAAGCAATCATCTAGAATCCCTCAGAATCACTAGTAGGCTTGGTTGGGCAGGCAAATCGACCCAGGTGTGATCAAATTCACGGCTTCCGGTGAGCTTTGTAGCTCAATGGTAGAGCGTTGGCTGTGCAAAAGCTTTCTCTGTTGTGTGGGTTCGACTTTACCCAAAGTCGTGAACTTTTCACAATAAGGTCAACTGAATTTTTCAAATCCGTCAAAACTTTCTATGTGATTAGTTCGTCCTACTAGTTACGTGCAAAATTATAACATTTTCAAAACAACGGCGAAGCTTCCACTCATCTCAACTAGTCAGATAAAAAAATTACAACGCTTAAGAGGTTCCAGTAAAGCAGGGTTTTTTACGTCATGCTTGTGTATAGATGGTAGGGGAGTTAAAGATGGAGGGAACGAACTGACTGATTGTTGAAATTAATTCAAATAGACCTTAAATATACTGATACATACCGCGAACAGAAATTAATTTCTCAGGCGATTAAAAAGCTGAACTTTCAAAACCGGTATAGCAACCAGAAAGCAGACAGGGAAAGCTGGGGGACCCACTGATAAGCCGGACCCCTCGCAGCTGTGTCAAGCAGCGGCAGCAGAATGCCGGTGGAACTCTGTCTGGGCCTTTTAGCTAATATCTAGGCTGTTAGTATGCTAAGTTACAAGACTCTTTCCCCATCAAAGCAAAATTATTTCCCGCAGGCCAAAAAGTCCCGGAGGCGTACACTAAATTAAAGCGAAGGTAATCGAATATGGAGCAGACGGAGCTGATGCTATATGGCAGTCACCTAATTGTTTAGAAATAAAATGGATTACGGAAATACTACCAGCTACTTCGACCAAAACACGTGTCTGGACATTAGCGCCGGTCTTCAAAGTTAAGACTGCCAGAAAACTCTTTCCCATCAAAACGAAATTATTACCCGCAGGCCAAAGAATTCCTCGAGAGCGTACGGTAAATGAAAGCGGAAGCAATCGAATATGGTTTGGGATGAAGTAAATTTTTCTGACTGTCCTACAAGTTGGACCTCAGCCTGTTGCTATGCCCCGCTACTGCCCCGCCAGCACCGCCGAAAAGATAAAAGAGTAGCAACAGCAGAGTGGCGGTGGTGGTGGTACAAATACATGAGTAGACCGAGAGTAGTCTAATCGCCTCGACGCAGCACACATAAAACGTAAAGCCCGCCATTAGGAAAACCAGTAAATAAACTGGACTGCATTGGGTTTTTTCCCCTTCGCCAGAGGGCGGCCATTAAAGAGCAACCAACGCAGCAGCCAACGCGGGCAAATAGCGACTGCAGCTGGAGAACAACTTGAGAAATCCGAAGGCAAAATTGCATGGCCAGCAGCATTTGCCGAGAAATGGTGATAGAATAACTTTTGCCATCAATATTTATTCATATTTGCTCGGAGAAGAAGCACTTGGTTGAAAGATGGAAAACATCTAATACAATTTGGGGTTACGGATAAGTAGCATTTGAAAAACTTTCCTGGGTGCCCACACTTGAAAAAAAAAGCTGGTAGACCGGTTTGTCTACATAGGTTGTGGGGTCAAATATCATCAAGAGGCAAGGAACTTCGGCAAAGCAAGACCTGCCTAGTGGCCTAACTGTGGCCGTATGTAGACAACAACTTGAATCAGGAAGAAGGGTTTTCTAGCACCGGATCAATTCGTTTATTGTCCTGAGCTTTCGGGCTCATGCAGAAGTCTATCGTCAGAAAGCTCAGGCAAATAAACAAATTGATCCGGTGCTCGACAACCCCTCTTCCTCATTCATGCAAATACCTAGAACACAAACGGTTTCATTCATTACAGAATGGCTTAAAAAATACGAAAATTGCACAGTTATCAGCATTTGTGGATGGAGAAGAGAATAAGTTTTGCTAAATACGCATTGATATTTTTCTCAATGGTTGAAAATATGCGAGGCCCAGGTAATTGAATAGAAAGCAGAAAAACGTTCTCTGGACTTTCGCAGTGGAGCGAACAATGGTCACACCCGGCAGAGCTGACTAAATCACGCAGTGAGCTGTACGTTTTCATCCCTTGACAATGGCCTCGAGTGAGAGCCCAAAACGTCGGGCAAATAAAATACTAGTCTCAGAGAACGCTCTTCCGCCTTCTATTTAATTACCTGGACCTCGCATATTTTCGACCATTGAAAAGTCTAACATTTGTAAAAAGTGATTTCAGGCGGACAACGTGTCTGCATTGAGAATTGCGATAAAATAGACCGTTGTCACCTTCGGCGAAAACCCCTGTATGAAACCGACACCGTAACTTATTCGGTCACCAGCTGTGGTACAGAATAATGGTACTGGAAACGAGGAAGCTAAAACAGTGAAATACAGAAAAGGATATGCGGCAAAAGTAGCTTATGTAGGCCCACTCACATAGCCCTATTCCCAGCATTTTGTCCTGCAAAAACGGGGGTTGTGGTGTTTTTTTTGGGGGGGGGGGGGGGAGAATAGGACAGACAGAGAAGGAACTTTTTTTAAAGCGTTAAGTGAAAAAAATTTTTGTCGAAGTTGCTTTTCGCGGCCACTGGGAGTATGTTATTCCGCATGTAAATTAAAGGTGTGCGCGGACTAAACCTTGACCTTGACTAAACTGAGGTCAAGTCTGGGGAGCTGTCGTGCTTAAGTAGAGCGTCTGGTATTTAGCGAGCGTGTAGCAGCCGTTAGGACGCAGGAGAAAAGTGAAGCAGCTGCTGTCGGCTAGCCGGAGAGCGACACTGAAAAAATTGCTAGGCCAAACCTAGGGGGCTGAAACGCCAGAGATTGGTCGAAATTAAATTGATTCTAATACGCGTGTCGGCGGCAGCACCTCATTGGAGGAACCAAAAGCACAAAATCTGAAGTTTCTAATTCCAATTTTATCTGAGAGAGAGAGAGCCACACCTGGCTCGTGTGCCATAGATTGCCGACCCCGGGGTTAGAGCATTGCACTTTTAAACAGGAGGTCGCCGGTTCGAGCCCCAAGTGGTGGGTTGGGTATGACGGCTAACGGCTCTTGCAGGAGTCCATCGTCAGAAAGCTCAGGACAATAAACCAATTGATCCGGTGCTCGACAACCCCTCCTCCTCATTCATGCAAATACCTTGAACACTAACGGTTTCATTCATTACAGAATAACTTAACAGATACGAAGCTAAAATTGCACAGTGATTAGCATTTGTGGATTCGAGGCCCAGGTAATTGAATAGAAGGCAGAAAAACGTTCTCTGGGCATTCGCGGCGGAGCGAACAATGGTCACTCCCGGCAAAGCTGACTTAATCACGCAGTGAGCTGTATGTTTTTCATTCCTCGACAATGGGCTCGAGTGAGAGCCCAAAACGTCGTCAAATAAAATACTAGTTTCAGAGAACATTCTTCCGCCTTCTATTTATATTTTTTGGAAAATTCCTATTGAAAATTTCAGAAGATAAATTGGCGAACACACGTTTGTTTTCGATAAATTCTCGTCAGACCTATAAATTTATATAAGTAGCTAAGACTACACAGGGGCCTTCCGAGTGATCTACAAGGTGCCCTCAAGCTACTCAAGATTCCTTGGACAGCGTCTGTCGGCTACGGCGGAAGCTGCTGCCATTAGGCTACGCCGACCGGTCCTGTGCGCCCAAAAGGACTTCATAACGGCACCGCAGTTACCATGGCCGAAAGTCGCTAATATGACAGCCGCGCCTATCAGTCCGCTTTAACGCTGATCACATTTTCGACCACAATTACCGCCCCCCCCTTAAAATCACACTATTTTTTTCTACCGACCTACATAGTTTATTTAGTCAATTACGATATAAATAAACAGGCCTGACGGGAATTTATCAAAAACAAACGTATCTTCGTAAATTTACCTTCTGGGAAATTTATATTTGTCTGAGGAACAAGCACTGGGTTGATGTGTCTAAATTGGTCGTGGGACCAAGCCTCACCAAGAGGACAGGAACTGTGGGACACACGAGGTGACGACAGATGGCCGACAGGAGGACCGTCTTCACTGAGAGCTAGCTGACAGACAAGCAGGATGTCTAGGGTCTGACATTGAGTAACCATACATAATGGAACGTCAATATCGTCAAGTGTGGCAAAACACGTATCTCACAGCTGGGTAACCTGGAAAACTGGCACAAATCACAGTGCCAAATAATGGACTAACAGTCCAGTAAGACCACATCTGGCCTTAAAAGCCCATGCTGATGAGTCAGGGGGGACAAGTGGGGGAGGCGTCCGCATTCGAAGGCATGAAAGATAAGAAATCACGCTTAAACAAGACGAGTGACGAGTCAAACGGGTTTTCGGACAACAGTGGGGACGGAGGTATAGTCCGCACGACCAGATTTAACTTGCAGATGTCGATTGGCGCCTAGGGGGCAATTTCGAGCCTAAAGCAAGCAGGAGGAGAAGTGACGCAGATGCCCTGGTGTATGCTAGAATGATTAGACCGAACGGGGGCACAGGGGAATAGGAAGCTCCATGCGTGCTCCAGGTAGGCTCCCACTAAATTCGAGGGGATTAGGGTTGAAGTTAAGTTTTGGATGACTGTCGGGACATGAGAATAAGTACTATTCGTGTAAGTTAGCGCTATGTTACCTCTTCTACGAGGTGTTCGTTTCCTGTATTCCGGTAGACTCGACAGCCAGCAAGGACGCATGCTGGACGCATCTCCATCACTTCAGTGATGTTCCCTTGACCTCTGCGATCTTCTCCTCGTATGACCCATAGGATATTGAAAAACCGCGATGGGCTCCTCTTGACTTTCTTCAAACACTTTCAGCAACAGGCCGTCCTATCTCACATGTACTTTCTTCCCACGAGCGACAGTTTGCCTCCTAAAAATTCCTAAATGGCATTCAAACGTGTAGAATTTTCTAACAGTGCCTAAGGCAGGGGTCGGAAACCCATGGATCGCGAGCCATACATGGCTATTTTGATGATCGCGTATGGCTCTTTCAGAAACTTCAGAGTTTATAATTTTGGTTACTCTTTAGGGGTCTAAGTAGTGGGCTGTACTTGGATCACTACAATCATCAGGCCAAATCCTAGGTTGGAAGTTAAAAAACACAAGCCATCAGAAGGAGTGATTTATTATGTACAGAACTCCCAATTGCAGTCCCAGGTGGCAGGCAGGCAGGCAAGTAGCCCTTGTTGGATCCGGAACCCCGCCAAGTGGGCCTCAATCCCGGCGGCGCGGAGGAGGAGGAGTCGGAGCAGCATAGTCAGGAGGGGCTGCTCTGTCACAAAAAAACAGATTGAGAGGTGGCAGTGGCCACTGGCGAAGCCAGGGCTAGTGTTCATTGCGCTTAGCCAGACTTGAGAGAGCTTGAGACAGTGGTGACAGCTGATTCAGTAGGATTGCAGAGCAGGTTCAATGGTCCTGTTATAGGTGTCTTGCAATTGCCCGAGGGGATGTCGCCTACAGAGGCCGAGGGGTGGACTATTTAAATTGGACCTTAGGTATTTGGACGCCCGTGTATGCTCGGGTGTGTGTGCGTGACTGAATAAACTACGGTCGCCAGGGCGGCGGTCTCGGGGCCGCGAGAAAACCGAACGACAGGCGAAGCTCGCGCAGCTGTTACCGGCTTCCCAGACGCAGCTGCGAGGTCAAGCCTCGGGGACGGGGGTGTCAATGCAAGAGAGCATTGGAAGAGTTGGTTGTGGCAACACATGACTTTGGGACAGCGGGTCTTGGAGAACGAACGGGGGGGAGGGGGGAGGACACGCATTGTAGCCGTCCACCTCCAATGACGTGCCGCCACAAGCTCGCTAAATAACACACGCTCTACTAAAGTACGACAGCCCGTAGACTTGACGTCAGCTTGGTCAAGGTCACGCTGGCAGACAAGGCCAGCCGGCTTTGTTACATATAGTGCCTCGTGTTTATGTCCACCCAGACGGAGCAAACAGTCCATTCGCGAAAACTTGCTTTGTGGTCCTAACATCTGACTGCTTTCTTTCATCAGACGGATCGTGCATCTTTGAACGCTACATTCTCTATCATTTGCCCTAAGTTGACCTCTGCAACATAGAGTATGGTGAAACGAAAAGGAGATGCGGAGTATCGTACATTTCAGTATGAGTGGACCGAAGAATTCGCCTTTGTGCAGAGAGCAGATCATGCGGTGTGTCTACTTTGCAATGACAAGATTACATCGATGAAACGGTCGAATGTAAAGCGCCACTTCAACACACGCCATGATACGTTTGAATAAAAATACCCGGCGGGAGATAGCCGAAAGAAAGCATGCAGGATGCAAACCAGCCAGAAGAAACTCCACTTATGGACCCAGCAAGGTGACTATAACTCCACGAGCTTTGCTGGATCTTCATCAATAGTTAGGAACGGAAAACTATTCAGAGGTAGCGGGTTTGCTAAAACGTTCATGCTGGATGTAGCCGATAAACTTTTTGATGATCTTCCTAACGAAGACAAGATAATAAAACGGATACAAGACATGTCTTTGTCGGCAAAAACTGTTCATGAGCGTACCATCATGATGGCAACCCACGTGGAGGAAACACAAGTGAAAGACATTAGTGCAGCGCCGTTCTTTTCCCTAGCTTTGGATGAGTCAATAGACGTAAGCCATTTGGCGCAGTTCAGTGTGATTGCAAGATATGCTACTGGTGATACACTGCACGAAGAAAGTGTTGCGGTTCTGCCAATAAAAAGGATCTACAAGAGGTGAGGATTTATTCAAGTCTTTCATGGATTTCGCTCAAGCAAAAAAACTACCTATGGATAAACTTATCTCAGTGTGTACTGATGTTACTCCGTGTATGGGGGGGAAAAACAAATGATTTATGGCGCTTCTCTGTGAATGTTAAAATAGACCCATCCTACGTTTCCAGTGCATTCTACGCCAGGAAACTCTTTGCGCTCAGATATACGACGGGCAGCTTGGCGAAGTGATGTGGCTGGTCAGCCGTGTGATTAACTTTATTGTTGCTCGAGCCTCAAATGATCGACCGTTTAAAACACTGCTGGATGAAGTTGGAAATAACTATCATGGTTTGATTTTGCACAGCAAGGTACGTTGGTTGACAAAAGGGAAGGTGCTTAGTCGTTTTGCAGCTTGCCTGAACGAAATCCGGACGTTCCTTGAAATGAAGGGCATTGACCATTCTGAGCTAGCCAAAACTGAGTGGCTCCTCATGTTTTACTATCGCGTGGATATGACCGAACATCTGAACCAACAACGTTAAATTGCAAGGCAATGGAAATACAGTATTATCTCTTCAACAATCCGTGTTTGCTTTTGAAAAAAAAGCTTGAACTCTTTATCATGGATCTTGAAACAGACCGATTACAACATTTTGTAAATTTAAGACAATATAAAGATGCATGCATAGTAAGTGAGTCCACTCAAAACTTTGGTGGCCACCAGCTAGTTGGAGTCACATCCAGTCTCCTACAGTCGTTCAAAGCACGTTTCGGAGAATTTCGAGAGCACACTCGTCTTTCTAAGTTCATCACCCATCCAACCGAGTGTTCACTGAACACAGCCGACCTACGTTAGATTCCTGGTCTCTCCGTTAGAGATCTCGAAGAAGAATTGGCTGACCTTAAGGCCTCAGACATGTGGGTGAATAAGTTCAAGTCACTCAATGAAGATTTGGAAAGTATCGCACGACATAAAGCGGAGTTGACAAGCAAGCACATGTGAACAGAAATTAAAAAACTTCAACCCGAAGACCAGCTGATAATCAAAACTTGGAACACGTTTCCGGTCACATACCACACATTTCAGCGTGTGAGTATTGCTGTATTGGCCCTGTTTGGATCTACGTATGCATGTGAGCAGTCATTCTCACATCTTAGATACATCAAGTCCACAATATGATCGTGTCTAACGGATGAAAGCCTCGACGCTTGCATGAAGCTTAACCTCACCAAGTACCGACTAGACTATAAAACACTCAGCAAATCCATTCAACGACAGAAATCACATTAACAATCTGTATACTTAATAAAAGCGATGTTGTGGTTCTATGGGGTTCCTATTTCGTTTTTGATTGGCTGGCATCAAGAGTCATAGGTTTGTTCGCCGATAGCGTAGTTCGCATACCTGTCCGCCTCTCGTGGGAATCGCTTTTGCGAGCTCTCTATCCTACGCTCCGTATCAGCTGTTTTACCGCCAGCTGCCCTTGGGGGGAGTATAAGAGGGGGTGTTTGGTGAATTTAGGTCAAGTGATTTACGGTCAGCTCGTTTACGGCAGCGGCCGGGAGCGGTTTCAGCGCCAAGGTTGTGTGCGCGTCGGGGAAAGGGGGGGGTGGGGGGTTAAACAGACAGCTGGGGCTTGAACGCGAGTGTGTCAGTGTAATTGTGCCAACCTCGATTATGCACTGAAACGCCTAAAAGGTGGGGCGAGCAGACGCATTACTGTTAACTCACTTCTTGGCAGAAGGCAGCTATTTTACCGCCTGCTGCCCTTGGGGGGGCAGGTAGGCCTTAAGGCGAAGCCGGACTTTTTCGCTAGTGAGTATTATAACAACCTTATTTAAAAGAATAAATTCAGAGGCTTATCATACTAGCATTTGATATAATTTCATTTTAAAATATACTATATGGCTCTTTTTGAAATATATTTCCAAATATTTGCTTTTTTAGCTCTTTGAGTTAAAAAGGCTGCCGACCCCTGG
Organism: Ligula intestinalis; assembly: GCA_036362985.1. Classification (NCBI taxonomy): domain Eukaryota; kingdom Metazoa; phylum Platyhelminthes; class Cestoda; order Diphyllobothriidea; family Diphyllobothriidae; genus Ligula; species Ligula intestinalis. Next base: position 110,199,938 of record JAYGXS010000001.1, on the reverse strand, counting down.
CCTAAAGAGTTGGCTCACTGTCGGCTCTTTTTACCCAGTTCCATTTACTGGCAAGGCCACGCTTTTGAAATTTTCTGCTGAACCAATGCATTGCATAGTTGTTCTGTACCAATAGGGCGTTCAAGGGTACTTATTAACATTTCCCTTAATAAAACCTGGCCTGACCTCAAGTACTGTGGTTCCCTAAACGTGGATTTTATGCCCCACGTGTTCTGCTTATGTACTACGGGAGATGGTTAAAGGTAATCATTTAATGAGTACACCTACTCTAGTGTTTCGTCAAATTCACATTACCGAGATTGAATAGGAGACCTAAAATATATGCGGTATTTTTAAAGGCCTCCATTTGCGATTTTCCATGCATGCATTTAATGTTCGATCGTATGGAGGAAAATGGAAAGTGTCGAATGAAATCGATTTTCCCTATTAGTGAAGAAATAAGGACTATTCTCTGTGAAATTTTGGATACCAGTTATGTGGTCATTCTAGTTTTGTAAATAAGTAGTTTTTCCACTGTTTGCTCTATTTGCTCAGTTCTACTTGTTGGTATCGCCGCTCTTTTTAAATTTTATGCTGAACCAATGCATTTCTTAGCAGCGCCTACTGCACCCTCAACCGTACATGCCCGCATTATGTTTTACACTCTGCGTGTTGGACACCCGTACCGAGTGGCCACTTCAACTGCAGTATACAGTAGTCGCCGGTTAGTAAGCCCACGGTTAATAGGCCCAGACGCGTATTAAGCCCATGTCAGCTTGGGAAGGAATTTTACATAGCAAAATCCGCCGGCTAAGAAGCCCAGTCACCGGCTACAAAGCCCAGTTTGCCAACAGGATAGAGTGAGATTCTCATCACTCTGCGTGAGGAAGTTTTTCATGATGATGATGATGAGGAGGAGGAGGAGGAGGAAGAGCCAGTTTCCACTGCTGCACAGATGAGAGCTGCATTCTACACTCTGCAACGCGGTCTACAGGCATCAGATTTCACAAAATTCGACGATTTCTGATGCCTGGAGGACATCAAAGAACACTTGCGAGTGAAGTTTTCTCCAAGACAACTGACACTAGACCGCTTTTTTTAAACGTGTCGCAAATCATTTTTTGTTTGTTTTTGTTACTGCGTAAAATACAGAGAAGCAGCATTCTTTTCTTGTACATAACCAAGCTCTACACATAATACAGTACGTATGTAATGTATAGTGCCTATCCTTCGTTCGCTAATAAAGAACTAGGACTCTCTGGTTAGTGCGCCCACCGCTTATTAAGCTCAATTTGGTCTGGTCCCGAGGTGGGCTTTATAACCGGCGACTACTGTACTATGTTGGGCCGCCAATTAGAAATGCCAGTATTACATAAGTGCTTAGGAGGGTTAAAACAGGATTGAGGGGGGGGGTTAACGCACCTAACAGAGACAGAACCATGGAGGAGTGGTTAGAGTACTGCTCTAGGGGCATCGGAGAAGCGGCAGTGGGAGCGGCACCAGGCCAATTCTTGACGAAACCCGTCACGTGAACGAGAGCGTAGGGCTGCCGTGGAGGGGCAGAACCAGAGAAGCCATTGTTGCCACCGCATTTCTCCGGAGAGCGCTTCAGCGAGGACAGCATGTACTGTTGGTGACGCAGGCGGGCCTGTCTGGCACTGGCAGAGGCAGAGTTGCAGTTGGGGTGAGAGGAGATACCCAGCTTGAGGCGACAAATGAAACCCCGCCGGGCACCTGCGCCGGTGCGCTTTTGACCTGGAACAAAAAAAGAAGAGGTAGAATAAATGGAACCTGCTGGCTGCAAATATAATATCTCTACCAATTGTCTGCAATGTTCATGACGAATTTTGACTGGGTAATTTAGCATATAGCTGATTACGTTAATTTTTCAAGGCGAATACTGAGTATTATTATTAATCTACCGTGGGGACATAACAGACCACTAATTGCCGTCACGCCAAGCCAAAATCCACACGCACGGCCAGGCAGCGAACGGAGAAAAATCGATCAGCACAAGGCCAACACTTACAGCCGCAACTTTAAAATGCTGATCGATAACAGTCAGTATTCACTTTGATAAAGGAAACGTCGGTAAATCTCCAAATTTATTATGTTGAGCGGAAGATTAATTATATTTGAGCATATATTTGATCACGTTATTTTGATCGACTGATTAGATTTTGTCCGGAGGAAGCTTTTTAGTTGGAAAAACTGCTCTTTTAGTTAATTCAGAAGAGTATTTGGCGAGCATACGTAGTTTTCGATAAATTCTCTTCGGGCCGTGACAATTACATAGGCAGGGGTACAAATTAACATGCTGGTTATCAAGTTATCACAAAATGCAAATTCGTCATGGGGATGAGGGAGGGGGCGTCGGCTTGGTAGTAATCAGCTGCTGAGGGTTTGTTGAGTCCGGACAGGGGGTGAGGGGAAGTTAAGTTTATTAAGGGTAGTGGGCATTAATTTAGGCTAAATCGGGTGTAGCCTAAGATCGAACAAAACTTTCTATTGATATGCATTATGCTACTGAAGAAACTCAAAACATTTAGGAAGACTTTAAAACATATCCCCTTCAGAACTAGAAAAAATTAGTCCAAAGTTGCTCAAAAGCAAGCAGAGCCAAGTTTAAGGAATCACACTGATTTCCAGCAACAAGAAACTATTTCAGTTTTAAAAATTACTTTTTGCTAGCCTGTAAAATTTCTTGCCGCAAAACAAAAACGTTTTGACGGCATTTGTTTTACTGCATCTAGTATTTGGGATGCAACCAAAACTGCTCACATATGTAATCGTGAAGATAATGTAGAACAGATATTATTAAATCTCAATTGTGTACAAATATACTTTTTTCACACTTAACTTTCGCTTATGTGTAATCTAGAAACGAGACAGTGGAGAGAATAATAATTACATCAAAATTTTACCATATATATATGGACACTTTCTGCATTCGCAAGCTTAAAACAGAGCCTGGAAGTACTCCACTATGGCGGAAAATGCTCCAAAATAATGAGAAAGGGATTTCTTTCATTTTCAGTCAAACTGAATCATTTGTCTTCATGTAAATTTAAAAAACTTGCCAAAAGTCTTCATTTTCACCTTTGACATTACCTTGGAAGAAGGCAACATACACAGAAATTCGTTAACTGAATACTTAAGCAAAGCGTTTTTACAGAGGTAATCTACTATTGAAAGTTTTTTATTAATCTTAAGAATAACAATATCAAACTTTTGTTGTGAAAGTTGCTTTTGCTCGACAATGTGTTTTCCTGTTCAAAGGCATTTCTAATTATGGCCCAAATCGCAATTTTCATAAGAAGTGTTATACCAAGACTCATTTGTTCGGTAAATGCTCTTAATCGATATCTTATTTTAAAGGTTTTGATATTAATGTCGGACAGAATCTGGATTCATGGACAAGAGCTTGAAGACAATGAGAACGCTCAAAAATATGCCGGAATTAAAACTACGATTTCAAATAAATTGTAAACCAATAAGGGTTATTTGTATAAAAATGTTTGACTAAGGAAAAGTTATTTTGATATAAAGAAAGGGGCTATCGTTAACCTTTAAACTGACAATAAGATTTAAATTTATTGTCTTAATTTATAGTTATTTTTACGTTTCCGGAAATTTGAGATTGCTAACAAAATTTTATTTTTCTTAACAAACACTTAGTACCTCTTATAGTGATTTTAAGTTAAAAAAAATTGCCTATGTTTGCTCATTATTATTTCCAGGTTACATGCATTAATGCCGGGTTGCTAGTGATTATCAATCTTTTGCAAACTTCGGCAATTTACACGGCTTATGCGCCGTATTGTTAAATAGTACCAGTGAAATGATGAGAAACCGGGGAGAGAGAGAGAGAGCCATGCCAACAAGCATCTCTAAGACGAGTTATTTACCTTCTACTCAATCCTTGGTTGTAAACTGGCAATAAATGCATTAATAAATTATACGATTACTACAAACTGAGTAGGAAGCAGCAGATAAGATGAGGTGATGTCAAGGATTTCGTCTAAGGTCACCAACTAAACATGAAGTCAGGCATGCAATCGAAGTCGGGAGATGACGAGTCGAAAAAGCCATTTAGGCGAAAACTGCGTAACGAATAAACCTCCCAACTTGGACAGACGGTAGTTTAACCCTGTACCACCCCCCTTAGCCCCCTCCCCTTAACCAGTAAACATTATATCTATCTTTGAAAACGCAAATAACCAGTGAAACGGGGGGGGCATTGGAGTTCCAGGCTTTGCACTACCCCCCAGATTAACGATAGGCAATACCGCACAAAAAAGTTATCCATCTAGTTCCATCAAGTGCTTAAAAAACACCACCGCAGAAACTCCTTACGAGTGCCTAATAACTAACGAAAGAAGCTATTTATAAATAAAGTACTCAGGTTTGCGAAGGGTAAACTTGCACTGCGAAGGAAGCTGAGCATGCAACGAAACTCAAGCGATCTTATATGCCTAAACCCCTATAGTCCTGTCATAACAATTTCGCATGGGAAGCAAGCAGTAAAAATATTCTAGGGGTATCCCTAAACAAACGCGATTTGTGAAATAGAGAAAAGAAGCAAGCTCAGTAAAAAATTACAGGAGATATAGTCGCACCTGTATAGCTATCTCGCAGGTTATTACCTTGGTGTAAACTGCAAACTACATAGGGGTCTGACGCAAATTTATCGAAAGTACATGGTTGTCAAGTTATTTTTTTAATGTACGGAGGCTAGGCAAAACATAAAACGTAATGAGCACTAGTAAGAGGTTTGGCAGCAGACAGCGATGACACAAACCCGTTACATGACAAAAACGTTTCGGCTCATTCAAAGGAAACTTTTGGTACAAACAAGATTAAAATATTGGTCAAGGTATTTCGTGAAGTTCACTAGAAGCGATAAATACGGTTTGGCACTTTCCAAACATCAGCAGAGGAACGTGGGTGATGAGAAATCAACTCATTGCACTCAGTCTGGAAAGACTGTGTAAAAAGTAAAAGTAATGTAAAAGTACATCTGCGCACGACCATGATTTGCATCATCACCTATGATTAAGGATTCCCGAGGGAATCCGAGACGTCAGGCAAATAAAACTCTTGTTCCAGTGGTCACATCTTCTGCTGTAAAAGTACAATCTGTTTAATGTGCATTCTTTCAGACTTCCCCTGAAATTCACTGTACCTTCTTAATAAGCCATTCCACAACTCAAAGCAATAGAATATTTCTTTCAGGCACGAAGATAGCATTAACACTACCATTGTTAACGTAAGGAGCAAGAAGGCAAAACACATGGTCACACAATTCATGGTTTGTCGGTTAAACCATCTCACAGACTTTTTGTTGTGGGGCAGTCGGCTCTCATGATGAACGCTTCTACGAGGTTGAAAGCAGAGATAAATACACAGAGCCTATTAGTAAGCTTGATCACTTTTCATCACCCTCATTCCAACTGGGACACGAATATTCACCCCCTCCCCCCTCCCCTACACGTTGTCTTCACTAAACATTTCTTGGCAGATTCCATATCACATGCGCTGATATTCATCACTTGCGATAGCATTCAACCCACGTATTTTAGCTGGCCATGCACGCAAAACCCTAAAAAATCTCGACAAAAATATTCTTTTTGTAGAAAAATTGACCGGAAATATTGTATTTGGCAATAACGAATTTGCCAAGCTATCACCCAGTTTGACCCGCTGATCTCATTCGTCAACAAATGTTAGGCTAATCTGGTGGATAAGTTGTTGAATGTTCAACAGTCACTGTATTGAGCTACACATACACAGGGCAAGTGGGTTTAAACTGCCTACTGAATTAATGCCATCAGTCACTTGAAAAAAAACTGAGAGCAATAAGCGCTCTCCGAAAATGAAGCATAGTGAAGCAAAGGGAAACGCCTACTACAGGCAAAAACTAACTAGCCAATATGCATACTCCGATTTTCAAAAAGCGCGACGGTGAAAAGCATGTTTTTTTTAAATGATATTCTCAGAGAGGAGCAACACCTTGCTAATCCAGCACACCTGACCGATTGTGTTAAGGCATAAAACACTAAATGGACTTCGTAAAAGTCTGTGTAATTTTCTTGATTTAGTTTGCAAAAACTAGCTTAATTGTTAGAGGCTAACAGATCAGGTGTTTATTTATCCTGAAACTTGGGGTCCTGACGAGTTGTATAACGTCGAGGTTAAAAGAAATTTACTAAAAAGAGACAGATTACACGTTCCCAAAATTTTAACCAAAATGATCTGAGATCGCACTAAAGGGTAGTAGAGTTTCCACAGCACAACTGTCCCTGTTCAAAAAAGGTATATGCTAAACATAACGCTCAGAGGGAGATGTTAAAAAGCTGAAGTTAATGATTACAGCAACACTCATTTAAAAGTGGGGTGTTGTTGGACAAGGTTGATATGTAGTAAGTCCCAGGTCACCTTAGCATTCTTGCTAAACATATGTTTAGATACTGCTCCGCATATGCAAAGTTATTGTTCCTAAATAAAAAGACTTTCAGCATATGACCATATGAACGAAATCCGAAGTGAACAAGCAGAATGCTTCAGTAGCATGCTGCAATATAGGACAGACAGGGAAAGCTTTGCGCCTTTACATTTTTTAGGGTTGCCGCAATGCTTGGGTTACAACAACAACACTCATCATGGCTGATTCATTAGACTCCTTGGTGTAGGTCAAGAGCATCAAGAAAAGGCGCCCTCCACTGCAATCAGTGAAGAGCACAGTGCCCAGCGAATTTGACCGAATTGGCATGCTAATCCCACACACGATAAACCAGTTCAATCGTCATCCGGTCATCGACGCTCATCCGTAAACCTAAGCTCCTTGGCGTCCGTTTCGATCCGCTGTGCGCGTTCGCGTACTATGCCAGGGTGGTCGCAGGCAAAGTGAGCCGCTGCACCAAGGTCCTCAAAGCTCTAACGAGCACATTCTGGGGCTGCGCGAAAGAGACTAGCGACCACACTCAAAGCGCTGTCCAAGCGGCACCTCACTTATGCGGCATCAATCTTGTCGCCTACGATGAGCTCTTCTAGCCTCCGCCGCCGCCTTCCATCATCACAGAACGCCGCCCTCTGCTCAATCAAGGCTTGCTATAAAATTTTGTCTATCGAGCATCTTCATGCGGAGGCCTCTGTCCTGCCGGTCGCATCTCAGAACGCAGCTTTAGGTCAGCAGGTGGACCTGTTCGCAACCCGGCCATCCTAATCACCACCGTTGTTAGGCTCCTGAAACCAGCCGCAGCGTTCGGTCGCCTACTAGAGCTCTCCACAAGGAAGCTGCCGCCTCGTGAATCCCGGATCTCCCCGCTGATGACTCTGCCATCATGACAGGTTTCCGGCGTCTTCGCCAGAGAGCCGTTGTCGAAGAAAAACTAAGTTATTGGTCATTTTGGGGTGGCTATTCACCTCCGATTATGGCCTCGAAACAACTACTTCCGACGGTCACTCGCTCTACCTCGGCTTAACTACGTAGTGGCTACTCAATTTTCCTTCGCCAGTACCAACACTGGCGAAATCCGGCAGATGTCCCGATTGCAGTGTCTCTCCGCAAAACCGTCGGCATCTACTCGTCTGCAGTTCCCGGCCAGGCACCCAACTTACTCCTGCGGACCTTGGGCTTAAGCCGGTTGAGTTGTCGGCTTTTCTCCGTTTTCCAAATACAACTAGTTTGGATTTCGGTGGGGGATCTTGATCCGACAAGGACTACGACACACACAAGATAGACCAGAGTTGTTCCTGAAGTTCGCTCCCACAATATATATACACACACATATCAGTTAACGGTCGGTCTCGGGTTCGGTGTCATGGCAGGAGTTTCCTTGGTACTGGTCTAGGATACAATAAGCCGTAGGTTGTTTTCATACGGTAACCATGAGAAGGGATTTTTTAAGTTAATAAAAATGATATACCAAAAAAGGATTTTGTGAAAATAAGAAAAAAAAGTCGTAAAATTTTGTTGGACTAATTTAATACGGTGGCTATAGGCCGACGGCGTTGGGCGCGTAAAATCGAAAAAAGGCGCAAAAAACAAGTCAAGTTCCAACTGAGCACGAATCGCTGTCGACAAACTTGGAAATGGAGAGTTTTATTCCGAAAACTTTCCTTTGCCCAAAACCCAGTTACAATGGATTTTTTGAAGACTTTTTGCAATATAAAGCAAAAGCTTCGGGATTTTTACATAAGATATCACTATCCCATACTGGACCTAACACTAACCCTTATCCTAACCCTAAACCTAACCCCTAACCCTCACCCTAAACCTAACCCTAAACGTTGCCCTAACCCTTACCCTAACCCCGATCCTAACCCTAACCCTTACAGTAACCCTTACCCTAACCCTAACCTCTGACCCTAACCATAACCCTAATCGTGCTGAAATCGAGCTCGAATTGCTGTCGACAAACCTGGAAATGTGGAGTTTCGTTCCGCCGCTACCAAGGAAACTCCTGCCAGTTTCATTTCGGCCGACTTCGTTTTAAGGCCTGCATAGCACATGGCCGAGCTATTTCAGTTGGTGTGGAAAGGGGGGAAGAGCTGACAGGTTGGAAGTCCATTGAAGACACGATCAGAGGTGCGACTTTAGAGTGAAGTGGGGGCGCCACCAATCAGGTACTTCAGGATAGCGCCTATCCTTTGAGTGCGAAAGCCATATTTCACACCCGAGAGAGACAGGCATCGTACACTCCGCCATGGGGTCTTCACGCTGATCTCACAACGATTTCAGAGGCTTTAACGAAGTCAGCTGGGGGTCTCCGACGCTTCGGTTGCCCCAGAATCAACTTCGTTCCTAATTCGACTACTTGGCAGCAGTTTTAACCCAAACTAGCAGAAGCTGCCTACTAATTCAGTAGTAATACTGTCTACTGTGACTGCGCTGATATCCGCATTAGCGAAACCCGAGGTGATCCTCGTTCTCTCCAATGGGGAGGCTATTTTCGAGACCTTTTGGGCTGTCTTTGCACTTGTACGGCCGGTCTCAACAGCATGCATCTTTTGAGTGCCTAGCACTGGGCTGTCTCAGCGAGCGCAGACAAGCATAAAGTCGATTCCAATTTCAGTGCGCTACTGTCCAAACATCATCTGCTGGAGATCTCCTAGTATGTCCAAAGCAGGTATTTGCAAAGGTAAAAACGGTTAGATACAAAGTGCTTGATGATATTTACCCAAAGTATTTTTACCGTCAGGTTATGCATAACTTTTCCCCGTTCAATACTCCGTCCTCGTCTTTGCGTTAATGTATGGGCTGTTCACCGCAAAAACGGATATTTACCACCTCCGCACAAAGACACCTAGATGTTATTCTCGATGAGGCTGATTGTCAGCGCGCAAGCAGAGATTTGATCCGAGCATCCGGGGCAAAATCGACAGCATTTCGGTCGGGGGCACCGCTGGAAAAAAAATGAAAAAGTCCGCGGCGTCTGACACCCTAACGCTGTGTGTGTGTGCCTTGACCTTGTAAACACACCTTCAGAGAGGCAAGCAACGTCCACGCTGTAGTACGACTAAGTTCGCATGGTGAGAGCCGGTTGCTGGTGGTGTGAAAACAGTCTTCATGCCAGCTCAGTTAATTCTGCTAGACTGCCGCAACTGAGAACGCCCATCGCTGCCCCCAAGAGGTGTGCGTGTGTTATTGTGTAGTGAGACAGACCTGTACTATCTCTCTCTCTCTCTCTCTCTCTCTCTCTCTCTCTCTCTCTCTCTCT
>JAYGXS010000001.1:110174806-110190227 GCA_036362985.1 Ligula intestinalis | reverse complement strand
CTCTCTCTCTCTCTCTCTCTCTCTCTCTCTCTCTCTCTCTCTCTCTCGCTCTTCCTTTGCCAATCAAGCCTCGTAAGCAAGACAAACTGGCTGTCCAACAGGATGAAAATTATGAAATTTCCAAAAAACACCCGTGCATAGCCAGTCTGCTTTCGGAATAGTCCAGATGACCATGAAAATTCGCAATGAGGGGTAAGCATGCCATTATTGCGGTCGGATCGTTTTATACTATGAGCACGGTTAGGGTTTTTGTCCCCGCTTCTTGTGATTAAAAAACAAACTTGCCTAAACTGATTCGGTTATTTAAAGCATCTTTTCCCTGATGCAAATTTGAAGATTGCATAAACAGCAGAATTTAGGGGATCCATAAATTTTGAGAGTGCTCATTAGCTGCTTTCTCTCGGTGCACAACGTGACTAGCGTATGAAAAAATAAAAAAAGTTGAAATCGTGCGGAAAAAGTCAATAAGGTCATAGGACATGGCCACGAAGGCTAATCAATAATGTAAGCATGTTAAAACAATGTGGAAAGTAAAAGTTAGGAAAAAAAGCTTTACAACGAAAAGGTGGGCAGGGGACTGTATAAATCGGGCAGCTGTATTTTACCGGAGCAAAGTTAGGTTAAGCACATACACCAACTGTTTACATAGGTCGGCTTCTGACCGCGGTATATAGGCTGCCTCCGGGTAGCGCAAGGTACGAATTGTTCGTGTGCAAACAAGTACTCGGAAAAAGTGTTGGCGTCTACAGAATGACCCGTATCAAGCAAGTGTTCAGTAATGGATTAACGAGGAGTTCTTTTTTCCTGTTTTATTAGCCAACTAAGCAAGTGCTCCTTGGCTCTGGCTGCCAATTGCCGTTACATTCGCTCTATTGCGTTCACCTATTGTATAGGTGAAGACTATCACTGGACCAAAAGGGCCTGTTGGTCGGCGGGAAAAACGTTCTTTGCATTTAAATTGTCTACTGATACCTTTTTTGCATGAGTATCTGGGTAACTTTTTAGAATAACAGCACTAAACACAACTTTCAGCTTTCAACTTAGTCACAAAAAGTCCGCAAACACAAAAAATCCAAATTCGCGGCCTATAAATTATTTAAAATCCCCCTAAAGAGGATACAGCAAGCATGGTCAACGTTTGAATATGTCATATTGCGATGGAACTCGAAGGGAGAGAAGCAATGAACACAAAAATGTCGGCACTTACAAATTTGACCATCCTTTTTGACCGTGCCTGTCTTCAAGTCAAGAACACGAGTGGAGTAGGTAGAAGCAGAGGCCGCAGTGGACGCAGTGGAGATGGCTGCGGAACAGTTGCCAGTGGTAGGCGAGCAGGAGGAAGGCGTGAGGCCGTTGATAGCGGAAGAGGGCAGGTTTTTGGAGGTAGCAGTGGTCATTGCACTGCCGCCCTTCAGCGCCTCAGAGTTGCTAGTGGCGGCCACAGCAGCGGCGGTGGGGGCAGCCACACCAACACCCATCAGATGTTCGCGAATTTTCTCCGCATCGTCCGGGTGACAGAGATCATACAGGGTGTGTTGATACCATTCCGACTAAAAGTAACGACAAGGCAACGGGGATACTTCAGAGTCTGCGAATTTCAATCCTTATTCGCGAGGAAGTATCCATTAAATCCTGCGGTTTGTGAGTGTAACTAAGGTAGCTCCAGTGGCCAAACCGGGCGATTATTCACTGTCTGCTTGCAGAAATCGTTTGACGGCACAGTGGTTTGTTTGCCTGCTATATGTAAGGACATGTGAGTTCCGTTAGCGGCCGGTGAACGTTCAGCAACGGCAAGGCAACGAGCTCGTGGCTCAATTACTTACTTGTGTTTTTTTCGCATACTATTCGCCCGCACCACTGGACAAGGGTTGCGGAGCGCGTCGGTTCCCGCGGACGCCGTAGCATGGATCGTATTGCAGTTAACGGACATGAGATTCGTTGATGTGACTTGGGAATTTAGGGTACGAGCGGGTCCCCAACAGCCGCACGGATTGTTTGTTCGAGGTTGTCTCCTCTAACTCTTTGGCTCAATGTCCTAACCACAAGGCAACGGTGGCAAGCGAACTTATTTAATGGCGTTTCACGCTCGCCATGTCCCAGCACCGTCGTCGGGCTTTGCGACACTTTATAGGCTTTCGGCTTGCCAGGCCTCAGCCCGCCGCGCCCTGGTAGCACTGCCGCTGCTGCGTCCGCGACTGCTTATTCGTCAGATCCGAGAGTCCACTTATTTCACAGCTAACCTTCACTGAAGGTCGTTCCACTATCCGCCACCCGTGGACGCGTCGGGTAGCCAGCAGCTAGGCTAACGACTAACCCGTGGCTCAATTGTTAGATCGTTACACTCTGATCGAAAAGGTCGCGAGTTCGAGCCCCGGATGGTGCACCACTTGTGTCTGGGTATGGCTGGCTGACGATGGATAATAAGCCAGAAATGGCCATTCTAGTCTCCCTTGTCTTTGCCGGAAATACATTCTACCTATACTACTAGCTGCTACGGTTGCTGTCGGACCCGAGAAATGAGACCCAAGTTAGAGCGGTATAAGTGAGTTCTGTTAGCGGTCGGTGAACCTTCATCAACGAGTATAAATAAAATTGTTGTAGTTATTAAAATGAAGGGCTGTGAAGTTGACCGAGGCTTTGGGTTCTGCTGATATTTTAGATGAAAAAGACTTGGGACTGCAGTAAAGGGATAGAGCTACGCAAGCGTACTTAGAGGTTTATTCCACCCAACTATAGATCGTTCACCTCTCACTGGGTAGAGTATCTTGAATTTGGCAATCAAGTGATCAATTGCAACCCTTTAGAGCTTCAACGTTGGCGGCTTAGTAGGAGTCACGGTGTTCGCCTAGGTTCCCTTCACATTCAGCACCAGTTCAACAGAAGGAGACTCTTGAAACATCTGCAGAAAAGCAATAAGCCCTTACTGAAATCTTTACTTATGCCCTCAAATATACATGGTTACTCAAATGGACTTAATAAACTGATTAGCGCAAGACTTATTTCTAAGGCAATTAACACACGGCGGTATGTCGGATTTCGACGTTAAAAGGTCTGTAATTAGGAGAATTTATGAAAGACAAAAATGATTGGTCAGGCTTGTTAATGTTGATGTTGGAGCATGCAACGTGACTCACAGCTACCACAATCTGCCTCATGAAACAAGTAATTGGCAAATAAGCGTCCGAAGAGCTGTCCATTTTCCTTATGGAAAATGTAATATGCAGTCTGGCAGCGTTAAGCACAGATGACAAGGCAGGTTGTGTTTTAAAGTATACGAATACTAGCAATATAACCCGAGAATGAAGTAGATGTAATTCCCTACGAAATGAGCAAAGTAAATGAAAGTTCTTGCGTCTTTTCTGGGAAATAGGACTAAACTTATACAGGTAGGGAGAATCTAGGGGGAGAATGATAGCGCTTTAATAGCCAATAGTGTAGAATATGCGAGTTCCAGGAAGCAGTTCAGAAGAAGAGGATGCGGTTACTGGAACAAGAGCTTCATTTTCCTGACGTTTCGGATTCCATCGGGAATCCTTAATCATAGGTGATGGTAGCATAGTCATAGTCGAGTGATCACATGCTTTTCTTCTGAGCGCTTTAATGGTTATGATGCCTTCCGGGGTGTTTTTGTATGATGATGACTAGCAAGATGTTCAGTAAAAAAGCCACACTGCTGCCGTGTAGGAATGCATTTTGAGTTGTGTTCCATACCTTATCTGTCTAACCTTAAGATATGTATTAATAAAATATTTTTATCAGGGTTTCATTTACTGCTGCGCGCATTGTACGGCGCATTTGGCCTAGGCATACGTAAGATGATCCATTAGGAAAGGTAATTTACTATGATGGGAACGAGGCTTAATGAGATCGAATACGCGGTATTAATAACAATTTTGGGTCAGAGAATGAAAATGCTAGGAAGCAACCCCGATTCTCCGAAAAATCGAAGGTCAGAAGATAACCCTGAAGAAAACGGCGAAACGCATTTGCACACAATCCTGTGAAGTTTCACCACAATTCTCGACAGTGAACAATACGCCTCCTCTGCCTCCCGCTCAATCCTTCCTGAAAGAGTCAAAACAAACTAAGCGGCCAGCGCAGTACTAATCGAAGACGTTTTGTAAGAGAAAAAACGACTTCTTTTTTTTCTAGCCCAAGCAAAACCCAGCCAAAAAGGCCGCTCTTGAGAACCTCCAAATTGCCGTCCTGCAGACAAGGAATGAGAGGGAGAGCGAGCGAGAGCATTCCGCTACTTAAAGGCTACTACTACTACTGTACACGAGCGACCATCGCCCAACACTCTGTGCTCGCGCAGGCAGGCAAGCAAGGCTGCTAATCACTGGACTGGCTGGTGAAAAAAAAGAACTGAAGCAGGTAGGGCAGCAGCAGCACGTACGATGGACTGATGTGATCGGACCGAATAAAGTCAGGATTGCGCGCAAAACATGCGGGCAGCCGATGGGCTGGCTGGCTGGCTGGGGAGGCGAAAAAAGCAGCAGCACCAGCAGTGATCTTTCGGGAGAAGGGGGAGACTGGCGCAGCTAGAGAGACTCACTGGCGCAAGGACGATGCGAGGCAGGAACACTTACTGTGGTGGTGGTGGTGATGGTGGTGGCGGCGGCGGCGGCGCCGGCGGTGGCAGGGGAGAGGGGGGAAGGGCTGGTGGGAAGACTAAAAGACACTGACAGCGGCCACTGTGCCACCAAACGGATATGCTGGTCAGGAAAACAAAAATATCCCCTCGAAGAGTCACGTGAGGCTCAGGCAGTTGAACACATGCGATGTATGAAATGTTACTTTCGGGGTAACCGTTGTCCCAACCGACCTAATGAGTAAATTTAAAGCGGCCTAAAACAGGAAACCTTCTGAAATCAGACAGACATCAAGACATAAAAATGAACCTTGAGCAGGCGGGACATGGGAAATATTCCCGACGGAATCTTACCTGTGACTGGTTAAGTACGGCCGTTACACTGTCCGAGACGAAGAGAATTTTGCCCGTATCACACTGACAGACGAAGAGGAAACCATCCGCAGCCTGAAGGAACCGGAACCAAAAAGTGGAGTCATTTTGAGAGGTAGGTAGGTAACTCTAAGTTATACATAAGTCTCCAAAAAGTAGGCTTATATGATAGGCATAATTAAACATTACCTCCAGAATGATGTGTTTTAATTCCTGATCCGAGAGAAAAGCAGGCTTATAGACTCCACCAGCGGTTGTATTGCCAGTACCTAGGGAGGAAAAGGTCCGTCATTTTGGCTGTAGAATCAGCAATACCTGAAAATCTAGCTGGTTTTTTACACAGAATGCTGCTTGATGTGAAAATCTAGGTAGATGACAGCAGAGAAACTTTTTTAAGATGTTGGAGACACCAACTGGATCGTGCTCATGTAGGCCAACCTACTAGAAAGGCTAATGTTTGATACAGCAGATTGCGCTGTACACTTCTGGTTTTGGACACAAGGTTACATGGGATTTATAAAACTGCGTTATAATCCGGGAAATAAGTAGATAGAAAGTTTCATATTGAAGAAGAAAATAAACATTCCAGTTCTTTTTCCTAATTAAATGCTTTTTGCATCCGTATCCTGTCCAGAGAATTTTGCAACTGCGAGTTGGATGAATTCACATGATTAAAAACTACTTCCATTTTTGTGGTTGCAAGTGGTCCCACCGATCTGTTAGGCCCACAGGATCAAGTTTAAGAACAAAGCAAGGATCTCTGGAGAGTCAGGAAGTGAAATTATATATCTTTTCGCCTAACACTTAAAATACCCAAGACAAACCCAGAACTGTATGTTCTAGTAGCACCCGTTGCTATAAAATCACCAGTGGTCAACATCATTGGTATTGAAAAGATAGGAACAAAAAGAACGTTTAAGAAATAAACAGTGTAGTGAACCAGCTTAGCAAAACAAGACTTTGCACAGTTTTAAACTGGCGGACGTTAAAGGCTTCGCTCGTTACTCATATAAGTGAACGAATAACGGCTTTGCAGATCATACTGTCAGCAGCATAAATGTCTAGGTTGTGCAGTGAGAGGTGACTGGAAGGTGCATCTTAAAAATATTAAAGAGGTCGAGTATTACGCAGGTCTGAGAACTAGTTATTGTGATAAGCCCCGTTTAACTTTTTCTTCTCAAAAGTCAAAATATAAAAGATGTCATTGTTGTGACGACAGCAATAGCGACAACACATTAACAAGGTGGTGGTGACAAGCATAAACCGATATTTCGAAAAAAAACTTCGTCAGATGCGATATCTTATTAAAGCCAGCAGCATAGCTGTAGCTAATCTCATAACACAGTAAGTTTGATTATCTTGAATCCCAAATTTCTTATAGAAGATTGAGTGTGTGCACAGTACGAGTTTGAACCCACCCTGATTTTAGGGCTGGATATAACTTATTTTCGATCACAGCAAACAACAGTGAGCATGGCTGAAATGCCTTCCTGGTCTAGCATTGGAATATGACTGACTGATGACCGGAAATAAACAATAAATAGCCTCCATGATATCCTGTTTTTGTTGGCAACGCTTCTCGACGGACACCTACGGAGGTACGCATGCTCTCAGTGACGACCGGGAAAATCTCATATTTTTGAAACAGTTAGCATAATGTATCACATACAAAAAACTCTTAAATGTCTAGCGTGAATAAAACAGGAAGGGTGAATAATTTAGTTCGAGAAGGATTCCCCATCACTTGCTCCCTTTGTCCTGCGCATAGGCTTCTCAACAGAATGGCATTTCTGTCAGCATGATCAATATAATCGCCTTGCTAACTGACTGACTGTCATCGAAACTCTTTGAGCAAATATAGTTCGGCGCGTAACCATTTTTGTATCCGTTTTATTCATTATATTTTAATTTAAGGGAATTATAGCTTCTCCTTACGAACAACCCAGAGGACAGATTGACAGTGGTTAAGCCGCCATACGAAACAGTTAACTTGCAAAAAAATAAGAAGGTTGCCGTATTTTGGTCCTAAGTAATTCCGTCTAACCGCTGAACCTCAAATGGATTTGCCGAAAGGATGTATTGTGGCAGTCACGAAGTGGAAAGAAATATAGATAAAATATATAGGTGACGTGTTACGCGTACTGCCTCCTGTTAATTGCAAAATTGATTTTATGCACAACAAATTAAAAGTCCGATCATTGAGCCATATCAAGATCGTTGGCTAATCGATAACAATTCCAAGTCAGACACTATGTTCCTACCACGTGCATCACTTACTTACGTAGGTACTTGATCACAAAATAACATTATTGAAGTAAGCAAAATAGCCAATGAGGCCGGTACATGTTCGAGAAAACCAAGCATGGGTTCTTAATCCCCAATTAACAGTATTATGGTGACTTAAGGCGTATACACACTTTCCGGAATACTAAGGAAAGAAGCGAAATCAGACATGCTCGGCATATATCAGTGTCTTATTCTCTGTGATCAGTGGCAAGACGTTCGTCAACAGATGAGCGTTTTTGCACTGAGAAATGAAAACTTCTGAGTGTACAAATTGCCGAAAGGATTGCATGTAACAAGAATCATCAGGGAGTGAAAAGCGACAATTTGACACTAAAACTACGACTGAATCAAAGAATCGAGTGTCTACGAACAAAGTGCTCCATGCGCAAATTGCTAGGGTATATATCGGAGCAACCTTTAGACTGGTAAGACTTAAGAAACATGGTCAAAACTATAATGACGATTGTCAAGCGAAGCATGCTTCTGTTTAGTCTCAGAACTTTTTAGAGATTCTGCAGATGAACGTGTACTGGCAAGCCACAGGAGTAGATGTACAAATCAAAAAATACGAGGGTGTCTGAAAGGTCATTTTTCAAGATCTCTGTGGGATGATGGAACAACTATGTTCTGTCCTGCAATCAAATTAGTGAAGTGTCATTTCTATGCTAGCAAATATTCCCTATCGTAATCGAAGGAACGATGAGCGCATAACATATTGTAAATTATTTAACCTAAGACTCAATTGCGAAAAATTTGGGGTTCAGAGATCAGTCTTTGTAGGACTCACATAAGACAACAAAGGAATCAGAAAGTATCATGCCTGTGTCATGCATATTCGTGGCCATTCTATTGCAGTCATCGCGAAGAAACCACTTAGATTTGTATGATGAAGGCAGGGGTGTAAGTCTAATTATTTGAAAACAATAAATTAGATGAGTTAATAGCTCATCAGTGAAAAGGGGTGAGAAAGCACTACCTGGGTTTGTCACATCTAGTTAAGGTGTAGACGAGAATCGGTTCGAATTGTTACCTAAAATGAAATCTGCGGTTCCTTTCAAAGTTTACGATTGAATCTGCCTGTTTCGGAAGAAATTAAAACCTAGGATATATCCGTACGACTGATAGTATTTTTCTGCATCTTTTATTTGTACATAAGTGCACTTATGAAAAGACCGCATAAAAAGATCTGCCGTGAAAAAAATGGGCCGTAAATTAGTAGCGATATAAGGCATTAATGAAGGAAACTAGAAAGACAAGATGTTGAAATGAAACGCTTTGTCTTCGAGTAAATTAAAATAAAAAATTGAGACTAGCAATAGCAAAACGTTAAAAAATCTTAGACTACACAGGAAATTAAACGAAGAAAAGGTCACTGCATCTAAACTAAGCGAAGTAGACGACAGTGCAATGAAAGGTACGGGTAGGAGAGGTGATTCTGGAGAAAATTAAAGCAAAAACCCAATATTATATGGAAAGTAACATCATATTTTGAATAACTACGAAAACTCCAGAGACAACTCAAGATTAACTACAATTTTAGCAAGCAGCCATGTGTTCGAAGGGAGTTAACCACTTTGATGAAATCAAACATCAATTACCGCGAAGGTTCTTTAAATGGCTAACGGCCATTCTCAATATGGTGAGCTTGTCCGGCTTTCTCGCCAGGGAATTGCATGTCGGGACCATCTCGCAGAGTTCATTAATGTAGGCTGTCATTTTGTTTCTTCGTCGCCTTTCTATTTCGCAATGACTTTCCCTAATTTTGAGGTAATAAAAAGGGGAATAAAAACCTTGCACAGCGTTCCTTGTCCATCTGGTCTTGGGAGTCGTCTGTTTTTGGGCGAATACAGCTGTGACACTGGTTGTCTTCGGACATACTAAACCAAACTGTCACAAAAGTGGTTCCATTACTCTCTTTCGCTACCAAACTCGCTACCACGTGAGAACCGGGAATCAGTGATCTGGTCAACCCTATAATTTTTTGAAAAAATGTTTGATTTCAACTCAATTAAAAAAACGTACATTGCAACACATACTACGCGGAGAAAAACAAAAAGGGTTAATATTTAAAAGCTCAACATTTGCCTAATGATTAAAAGCACAGTAAAACAAACATGGCACTAATTGAAACACAAGATTGATATTAGAACGGGTAAAGGGCATAAAGGCGATTCTGTGTAGAAACAAGACGAGAAAATTGCGAAAGAAATGAAAAAGATTTCCTATAATATTTGTTCAAAAGTTTGCTTATCGTAAATATCAGTTGCATCAACAGTAATGTCGCAGTACTCTCCAGCGGAGCAGCTACAACGCCGAAAACTTGTAGCAAAATTACAGTCCAGGAACAAAAATGGCTAGGAAGGCCTGAAAATCTTCAACGGGAAGATATTTAGAACGAAAACATCGAACCAACCCATAATGCTCCCAACGACGGTCAGGAAGTGACTGACACAACCGGATTACACCGTACAATGAAGCTTAAGTGCATGTACACCAATGCACAAAGCCTGCTCTCAAAATCAGAGGAGTTTAAGATTTTAATGTGCCAACTGGAACCTGACGTCGTGAGCATAACAGAAACATGGTTGTAGGTGATCAGGAAATTGCTCTCCCTGGGTTTCAAGTGTTTGGAAAACATAGAGTCGGGCATCAAGGTAGGGGTGTGCTTATCTATATCAGACATGGCCTGCTTCTGCCCGACAAATACGAAAACCTTTCGGGCAATATAGAGGCAATATGGCTTACCGTTAGAACACCGGGGTCACAAACCCTTGGCATCATGGCGGTTTACCATCCAATGTCGAGCAACCAACAGTCAGACACTAGTCTGATAGAAGGGGTCAAAGGATTTGCTAGCAGATCTGATTTCATGATCATGGGTGACTTTAATGCTCCCCATATCGACTGAAATGTGAGTTCTGCGCCGGGCTCATATGTAAATTTCGATCGACGACTCCTACACACATTACGGGCATCTTTCTTAACGCAACACGTCTTATTTCTGACCAGACTACGCAAATGGCAACAAGCCAATTGCTTGAACCAAGTAATTACCAAAGCGCCTGATAGCTTGGACGTCGTAAATTGTTTAACACCTCTCGGAAAAAGTGATCACTTAGTGCTTCATTGGGAATATTCTCCCTTCTCTGTGCTTGATCATAGTGCGGTAACCAGACGCAACATCTGGAGAGGGGACTTTGCAAAAATGAAAACCACAGTGAGCGGAATAGATTGGAGCGAAATATTCACTGGGTGCGTTCTCGATTGTTGGTTGGCATTCAAAGCCGTATAACACGAACTAATTACCGATTTCTGTCCTATCAAGGAAAAGAAAGTAACTAATAGGCCTCAATGGCTAACGCCGACGCTTAATGGTGAAGCACACCGCAAAAGAAGGATGTGGAAAACCTATCTCAGAGAGAGGACCTCAGCATCGCACAATAAGTATGAGGCGCAGAGAAACAGGGTTAAGAGCCTGACACGAAATAGCCGCCAAAACTTCGAGAGTAATCTAATAAACCATGCAGTAGGAAACCCAAAGCTTTTCTGCAGCTATGTTGGACAATGCACTCTAAATAGAGACCCTATTCCTTGGTTAAAAACAGACGACGGTATAGCAATATACGATATTAACGAAAAGGTGGAACATCTATCCTGCTTCTTTCAATCGGTCTTTACGAGAGAGGCTGAGTTCACCACCGTAAACTGCAGTGTTGGTGAGATGCAGACCACAGACTCGGTTGCACTCACGGAAGCTTCCGTTCTGCGAGAGCTCCTACAGCTCAAAGGAAAGAATTAGGCAGGTCAGGATGACTTACCTGCAAATTTATTAAAAGAGCTAGCCATGAAGTTGGCGGTACCCTTGTACCTACTCTTCCGAGCTTCTCTTAATACTGTACAATTGTCACCCGATTAGAAGGCAGCTTGGATCTCACCCATCCCCAAAAGTGGGAATCGGGTAACTTCAAATAACTACATACTGGTCGGCTTCACCTCAATATCCTGCTAGCTCATGGAACGCATAGTCAAACGCGAGCTGATGCAATTTTTGGAGCAAAATCCACTTCTTTCTGAAAAGCAGCACGGTTTCGCAGGGGAAGGTCCTGCTAGACCAATCTGCTCTATTGTCTAGAACAATGGACCCGAGCGATCGATGAAGGGAATACGGTGCATACAGTCTTCGTTGACTTCAAAGAAGCTCTGACACGGTGCCTCATCAACCTCTCTTTTACAAATGCAGCCGAATAGGGGTAACGGGAATCATTTTGCATTGGATCGCAAACTTCTTGACTGGTCGTACTCAGACCGTATTGGCGAACAGCGGTCGGCGAAGGTAGCAGTTCAAAGTGGGGTTCCACAGTGTTCTGTATTTGGCCATATCCTCTTCCTTATTTATATATATATATATATATATATATATATATACTGCTAATAGAAGCGAAGATGCACGTCCCCGGACATAAATGAGAGGATAAGGCGATCTCGGGAACCATTGTTTTATCGTCCTGACGTTTCAAAAGCGTACAGGCTTCCGTCATCAGAGGTGGTAATTGTACCACGCCTCACAGCATTTAAAGGTGTTGGCAGTCATAGTCAATAGGGTTTAACCAATACAGAGGAGGGGGGGTTAGACGGGATGTTCAAACATCGTGCCCTGTGAAGCGTAATAACCTCAGTCAAGGGGTCTTTCGTCAACTTCCGGTGTTCGCGTTTCTGCAGCCGTCATTGACCGGAGCTGTCTTCCTAGGCCGGGAATCCTCCTAATGCCCCTACGTCCATCCGGTTTCACACTTGCAGGCTGGCCAGATGAGCTGGCTGAGCTGATAATTGCCACTTCCGGTTGTGGCTCAGCTATGGGTGTGTCCATCATCGGCTCGCGAGTATGCAGATTCATGTTCCGTCTATGGTCCCGTTGGCTCTTTTCTTCATAAAGATGCGTTCGAAGGGCTTGGTAGGCCGTGAGAAGTATAACACAATGGTTGATTGAGGTTGTTCCCGTGTGCCAGGCCTCGATTGTCTCCCTGGCCACGCGGTCATTTCCTCGACCCAGGATTTCGGCATTTTGGAAGGAGAATTTGTGTTGGGAATTCGCGCAGTGTTCCGCCACCAACGATCGATCGTCCATCCTGTTGACTGCCCTGTTGTGTTCTGCCATTCGCGTCTGCAGTCGCTTCCCCGTCTCTCCGACATAGTCGGCCGCACACGAATCGCATTTGATTCGGTAAACTACGTTGGCGGTTTCACCTCGGGGCAGGAGGTCCTTCGGGCGCATAACCAGTTGTCGTATAGTCGCCTCTGGTCGGTGGGCGATGCCGACTCCCAAGGGTTTCAGTAGACAGGAGACTGCCTCTGACACTCCATCAATGTAAGGCAGCGCGCGCCATACTGTTGGTTGATCGGCTGTTGGACTTCGGTTCGGTCGAGACTGCCTGCCGCGTTCGATAAAGTTTCGGGGGTAACCGTTGGCCATGAAAAGGCGTTGGTCAAACCCTATTGACTATGACTGCCAACACCTTTAAATACTGTGAGGCGCGGTACAATTACCACCTCTGATGACGGAAGCCTGCACGCTTTTGAAACGTCAGGACGATACAACAATGGTTCCCGAGATCGCCTCATCTTCTCATATATATATATATATATTGCTGATTGAAGCGAAAATGCGTGTCCCCGGACATAAATGAGAAGAAGAGGCGATCTCGGGAATAATGGGTATAATATCCTGACGTTTCGAAAGCGTACAGGCTTGCATCGTCGGAGGTTGGTGTTTGTACACGCCTCACAGTCTTTTATAGGTGTTACAACTGACGTCTCGTTCGCTCTCCGTCTATTGGCGCTTAATCCCATGCGGGGGCGGGGCTGGAGCTTCGTCATCGTCCTGCTGACCAGGGTTTCTCGCCGTCACCTCGTCGGAGGGGGAGGGCAGTGTTCGCCTGCCAGTGGTCATTGCTCGCGTCTGCATCGATCGCGTCGGTGCCGCATGTCCTGCTGGCTTCCCCCGTTGGCACTTTCCCGTGTTCATCCCGCCGGCGGAATATCGAACTCCGCCATCAGTGTTTATGCAGAGACCGTTGTCATGTGCAACTGCATTCAAGCCCGACAGGAGGTCTTGTTGGTTCACGTTTCCCGTGGCGTCACTGACGGCTGCATTGGTGTCTGGGGTAGGTTCCCGGACGCCTGTATTCTGGCCCGGTGTGGGGTTGCTAGTCGTCGCGACCCGTCTGACTTCCTGCCGGCGATTTCGTTGATTGAGCCGCACGCGTAACGCCTGGTAAGCCGCCGGGAGAATCGTACAGCGGTTGATGGAATTCTGTGCAGTGTGCCATGCTTCAAGCGTTTCTCTGGTTGTCCGGTCACTACCTCGGGCTAGGATTTCAGCGTCATTAAAAGCGAAGGTGTGTCCAGGAGCCGAACAATGTTCCGCCACCAACGAGCGTGGATCCATCCTGTCGACTGCCCTTGCGTGCTCGCTCATACGCGTTTGTAGTCGCTTTCCGGTCTCCCCAATGTAATTGGCCTCACAGGAACTACACTGGATGCGATAGACGACGTTTGCTGTTTCTCCGCGGGACAGAGGGGCCTTTGGTCTCATGACCAGTCGTCTTATTGTTGCCTCGGGTCTGTGGGCTATGCCGATACCCAGTGGTTGTAACAGACGAGCGACTGCTTCAGAAACATTCTCTATGTATGGCATTGCCCTCCACAATGTCGGTTGTTCCGCCGCCGGTCTTGCAGCTCGTTTCGGTTGTCTGCTGCGTTCTAGGAAGCTGCGAGGGTAACCGTTAGAGATGAACATCTGTCGAAGATATTTAAGTTCAGCCGCTTTGTCACTTGCCTCGTTGCAATGTGTTTCTGCCCTTTTGTAAAGCGTTCGCACACAGCTGCGTTTGTGGCTCAGCGGATGGTTACTTTGGTAACTGAGTACCTGACGTGTGTCGGTTGCCTTGCGGTATACCGTCGTCTTTAGGCTCTTGTCGGTTTTGCGGTGGACCAGGACGTCTAGGAACGCAAGTTGATTGTTGCTCTCAGCCTCTGTTGTAAACTGAATGTCGGCAAAAATTGAGTTCAGCATCGTGTGAAATTCAGAGACCATTTCACGCTTGAGGACAACGAAGGTATCGTCTACGTACCGCGCCCAAAATACTGGTCTATGGTTCGTAAAAACCAGTGTCTCTAACTTTTGAAGAACCGCCTCAGCAAGGAAACCAGATAGCGGCGAACCCATCGGAGTCCCTTTGATTTGTTCATACACTGTGCCCTCAAAGGTAAAATACGTTTTGAGGCAAAACTTGAGCAGCTGGATGAGATGCGCACGTGTAGGTTTATTAGTTCCCTCCTCATATCGGCTCTCAAGTAGATCACTCACAGTTTCAATCGCAAGAGTCTGAGGGATTGATGTGAAGAGTGAGGTAACATCAAACGATACCATGACTTCGTCTGCATTGAGGCGTAGCCCGTTAAGTCTTTCCAAGAAATGTACGGCCGAGCGTACAGTTGTGTCGGAGCCTGATGTCAGACAGTTCAGACGCCGAAACATCCATTTCGACAGATTGAATGTTGGTGTTCCCCGCAAAGAAACAATGGGCCGAAGTGGAGCACCGGGATTGTGCACTTTTGGCAGTCCATAGAATCTTGCCATGGCTGAATCACTTGGTGTGATATTTAGTCGTTCGATTTTTGAGATGGCCCCGTTATTCTCTAGTCCCACGAGTGTTGTGTTGATTTGTGTCACCATCTT
Source organism: Ligula intestinalis (assembly GCA_036362985.1). NCBI lineage: Eukaryota > Metazoa > Platyhelminthes > Cestoda > Diphyllobothriidea > Diphyllobothriidae > Ligula > Ligula intestinalis. The sequence goes on along the minus strand of JAYGXS010000001.1, from coordinate 110,175,240 downwards.
CTTCATAGGATCTCCGTCGCACTGGCGGTAGGCATTTTGGTCATCGAGCAGAACGTTGGCCTTTTGGAGGTATTCAGACTTATCAAGTACCACTGTGGAGCGCCCCTTGTCCGCTGGCACTACTACGATGCTCCTGTCAGCATTCAGTGCCTTGATGGCGTCCTGCTCCGCCCTCGGGATTGACGCCCGTGATTTATGTGTCAATAGTAAGGACGTAACCTGCTGTCGGATGAGGTGCTTCGTATCGTCCGGCTCCTGGGAGGTTTTGAGGACTGACTCAACGGTAGCCAAAAGAGCAACCGGATCCGCATCCGCGGTGTTGAAGCATGCTGCGCGCTTGAGCACTTGTATCTGCGCGGGTGTTAGTTCTTTGGAGGATAAGTTGTAGACTAATGTCTCCTCGCGATCCTGCACAATGGGCAATAGTTTTTGGA
>JAYGXS010000001.1:110126254-110156566 GCA_036362985.1 Ligula intestinalis | reverse complement strand
CTGCCTTCCGGATGACCCCTTCCTAACTCAACGATATATTATTTTTTCCCATGAACATAAACGTCCCGAACCCTCAACATCAGGTCCCAAACTAACCACATCAAACCCTTTTACCTATTAAGGCAGTTTTTTCTCCTAAACTTTTTTTGAACTCGGTGGCCCGCTGAACTCATCCACCGATCTAGGAGTTTTTTTTACTGCCGATGACAATTATTTATAAGAGTTCGCTGCTTATCATTATTATTTTTATTTTCACGATAGCACTAAGTTTGTAACGACAGGGCCCCTTGGGCCTTAAATATACAAATTATTATTATTATATACAATCCTCCTAACTCTTCATCGGAAGAAGATGCAAATTTGTGTGAAATATTCAAGTTTATTTCACAATCCTCTTTTGAAGTTAAAATTATTGCTGGAGATTTTAATTTTCCTTAAATCGACTGGCTTTCAAACTATTGTCCACCTAGATTTCAGCCTTTCCTAGATACCATTAATTTTTCGAACTGGTCTCAACTGGTTAGTTCCCCAACAAGACAGAATCATATCCTAGATCTGATTTTCACTAATGGTATTGCCCCTCTCTTCGTTGATTTTAAGCAGGACATCTTCCAAAGTGATCACACATTAATTCACTGTTGCCTTCCGCTTCCTTCTACGGAAAAGGCTAGTGCTAGTCGTACCTATCATGCGTATGACCTCGCAGATATTAGCTCAATTAACAATTTTCTTGACTCATTAGATTGGCAGAGCCTCTCTTCCATTAACAACGCTGTATATCTTTCTGAACTCATGTCGGTCGTTTCTACTAAAATTCTGGAATTTGTGCCCACTAAAATTGTGAAACCCTACGCACCAGAATCGACCGTCCCTCATTTTCTTTTGCCCAGACTAAAGAAATTGAGGAGGCAGCTGAAAGATAGATCAACTAGTTCGCTGTCTGTGCATCTAAGGATCGCAGAGATCTTCGAATTAGCGTCAAAGATTCGTCTTGCACGTGACCAGCACAGGGAATCTTGCGCCCTGAGCGAGTCAAACTCTGCAAAATCGGTTGCACAACTGTTTCGTCGTAGGGCCTCCGCAAAACGAGGAATTGAAATACCCCCATTGCTTAATGAAAACAAAACATTTGTACTAGATGAGTCTGATAAGGCTGAATTATTCAATGCTTTCTTTGCGAAGCATTTGACGACAGAATCCGAACCGGTCCCGTCGTTTCAACCATACTCAGACAACACTCTCGGAAACATTGATTTCTCCATAGAATTAATTCGTAAGCAGATAATTTGTCTAAAAAACTCACACTCTTCCGGAACTGATGGTATCCCCAATTCAGTTATCAAAAGAGTATCGACCTTTCCCAAATTACTTAGCCATATATTTTCAGTCTATCTCCTAAATGGTTACTTTCCTGACACTTGGAAGACATCAATTATTCTTCCAGTCTTTAAATCAGGATCTCGTTCAGACATAAATAACTACCGCCGTCTTCATAAAACCCCGGACCTAGCTAAACTTCTGGAGAAGATAATTTTTAATCAAATTCTCGATTTTTGCCTAAAAAATAAGCTTTTAAGTGACTCGCAGCATGGTTTTCTACCCGGAAGATCATGCGAGACGTGTCATTTAGCTTTTCTTAACCACGTCACTTACCTCCGTAACGAGCAGCAATCCGTGGTTGTTATCTACTTTGACCTGAGCAAAGCCTTCGACAAGGTACCGCACAGACGGCTTCTAGTAAAATTGGAAGCCATTGGCATCCGTCCCCCTCTCCTCGACTTCATCGGTTCCTACTTGTCTAACCGCAGCCAGAAGGTCCTAGTAGGTAATAGTTACTCCACTTCTCAGCTGATCACGAGTGGCGTTTTTCAAGGCACTGTCTTGGGTCCTTTACTCTTCATTCTATACATAAACGAAATTTCGACTGTTCTAAAAAATTCACACAATCTCATTTATGCAGACGACCTCAAATGCATATACTCTTTTTCTAAGGACACGGCAAGTATATGCGTTGATAAAATAAATGCGGACCTACTTACACTCTCACGTTGGAGTGCTACCTGGCAGATGGAATTCTCTCCATCCAAGTGTAGTTTCATGTGTTTTGGTCCCGCCAAGCTTCCTCGTCCCCTAGTCTTTCAAAATACACCACTTTTAGAACGATCCACTATAAAAGACTTAGGTCTAAGCTAGACAAATAAACTAGCATTGTCGCCTCATGCGGATCGAATATCTGCGAAGGCTGCACAGATATGTGGTTTTATATCACACAATTTCTTCCTGCTGGAAATAAAGTCAAAACTTTATCGCATGTATGTTCTGCCCATCCTAGAATACTGCTGTCCCCTCTTTGGTCTAATGAATGCTTCGGACCGCAGTAAGATTGAAAATGTACAGAGGGTATTTACTCGCAAAATATTCGCTCTTCCTCGATCCGCGCTTTCTTATACGGAGAGATGTCAGTTAGCGAACATGACATTTCTTTGGGTCAGAAGACTCGAAGCGGGCCTCTGTTTCCTCTTTCGCATTAACTCTACCCCTAACCTTCCACGAATCAACGCTCTCATTCCCGCAGATAGACCTTATGCTACCCGTAATTCCTCCAGGATAATTGCACCCCCCTTAAGCTCCACTTCGAACCATTCTCTCTTCTTTGCCTCCAAATATGCCTTCCTCTGGAATAATATTCCCCTCGAAATTAGGCTGTCGTCGAACTTAACAGTTTTTAAAGTCAAATTACGCAAACACTTAACTTCGGAAGATATAAAGTCCTTGTTATCCGTCTCCTTCCCAAACACACAACTTTTTGACTTTGAAAAGGGTCCCCCTGGTATCTGAGGTGGTTATGTTTAGATCAAATTTTTTCCAAACATGTCTATTTCTTCCTCCTTTGAGTGATATTTGCAACGATGTTTCGTCCACTTCTCTGTCCAGTCATCATTGCCGTTTTCTCCATTCTCCGTTTTACAACCCTGACGATAGGCTTCATGGTCTTGAGTCATGCTCATGGCGGTTCTGCTATTTTCGCCAGCTCGTCGCTTAACTCCGCAGTCTACAAGGTCACATCTCGGACGTTTCGTTGATGATCAGGTGACCTCTGCCGTTCCCTCATCTTCCTGACTCTGTTGTCCTTGATGGCCTCCTCCGGTCTCACCTCCCTGATGGTTGATCATGAAGCCAGTCGGGCGGTGTAACAATGGTGAAAGACAGCCTCTGCTATTATATGATTTCTCCAATTACATGAAGCGTTACCCACCCTCATTCGTTCTCATCAACAGTCCTGTCTCATTTGCACTACAATCAATCCTTTCAACCAAACCCCCTTAACTTTTTGAAGCAGTTTTTTTTCTCCTACGTTTTGTTTTTTTTTTAAGCAGGGGTTCGCTGAACTCCGCCCCAGCTTAAATGGTAGGAGTTTTTTTTCACTGCTTTCTTCTTAGTTCACCATGCGTTGACTACTATTTTAAAATGACGATATGTTGGTGAATATGAATTAATCTACCAACACTACTAATCGCTCCCACTGTCTATGTGGTTGTTTCATGGAGAGCAGCATTTATCAACTGTGTATTTATTTTTCCACAGCACTAAGTTAGCAATGACGAGGCCCTTCGGGCCTAAAATATAAAATTTATTTATTTATTTATTAACGGGAGAAATGCAAGTGGCTGCTTTATATAGATGCAGCTTCCTCCACCACGGCCATTGTTTTGATCGTTCCTAACGCATGCATAGCCTAGAACAGAGAGTTCTGAGTCAGCTATACAGGCCGATGCCCATGTCTCAGTTACCATAACAATGTCTGGGCGGTTGACGAAAACCATAGTCTGGAGCAGAGGCATTTTATTAATCAGTGATCTGGCATTTAAAACGACCAATTTAAGAGGGCATGTCTTAGGTTTTGGTGGCGGGACAGCTAGGCCGTCACTGTTACCGGCTTCGACCAGAGCGATGTCCTTTTGACCTGAACTATCTGTCCCTCTCTTATTTTGAGATTTGTCTCGCCATTGGTTCTCCGTTTCTCCAGCTCTGTTATTAGCTGTCTCATCTTTCTCCGCTCTTTCAACTCGTTATCCGGCTGAAAAAAAACTTGCGAATGCAGACTTCGTAAGGATGGTTTTCGCTCTAGCAAGAGTTTCGCCTGTGCTTCAGTTTCTAAAATAACTTTTAGAGGTCGTGGCCGATAAGTTGATTCTGGAGCTGTTGGAGCCTTCCCTATTCGAAATGCCTTAAGAATGCGGAAAGACTCGCCTGGTTTTAGCAAAGTTTTGGCGTAAACTCGCCTAAGACCCACATCATGGTCAATTCGTTCTTGTGCAATTGACGACTCTGACTCTGGGGCCCCCTTTACAACTATTTTCTGCTTGCGACTCAATGGGGCATATGTTGCAAGCTCACATGTTTCGGCCGCGGGAGCAATTGTATCCGATACACGCGGTTCTGATGTACTGGCTATTGGGTAAGCTGAGTGCAAACACGTGAACCGTTTGACTTTCTTAGGCTTATGCCTCTTCTGAGTCTTGATCTTGTCAACCTCTTGGTCATCGCTTTCTTGTGCAGAGTCGAGCAACGATGTGGTGCTAGAATGCAAATACCGATAATTTCTAGTGTCGCTTAAGCCGAGTGACGATGGTATAGCCCGTGGGCTTGACACATGATCCGATATGCAGGTTTCAGGCGTGTCGACAGACATGTCCAAATCCAAGTCCATATCAGCGTCAACTCGTTCTTGTGCAATTGTTGACGCTATCTCTGGAGCCCGTTTTACAACTATATTCTGCTTGTGACTCACTGGTGCATCCGTTGCGAGCTCACGAGTTACGACCAAGTGGGCATCCGTATCCGGTACTTTAGGTTCGACGGGTCCTGAAATATAAAATTTATTTATTTATATTTTATGTCATCAGCCTTGTGGTACACCACTCTCGACCTTTGCCCATTCTGAAATTGAGTTTCCGACAACGACCCTCTGTTCTCTGAGGGACAAGAAACTACTGATCCATTTATACATTTTTCCTTGAATTCCCACATCCCAAATGTTCTGCAGAAGAAGCCTGTGTGGTACACAATCGAAGGCCTTTTTGAAGTCGAAGAATATGACATCAATTGAATAGCCTTTATCTGTGGCCTTTGTCCACTTTTCCTGTGAGTAAAGAGCACCCGTGAGGCAAGAGCGTCCTGGGTGAAAGCCGTGCTGTCCATCACATAGTATTTTGTTGCTTTCGAGGAAATACATTAAATGCTTCTTAATAATGCGCTCCATTACTTTGCACGCGATGCAAGTTAGACTGACAGGACGATAATTTTCTCAATCAAGTCGTGAACCTCCCTTATAGATCGGGGTGACGTTTGCCCACTTCCATTCTTCTGGGAGTTCGCATTCGTCAAAAGATGTCTGGAAGATGGCAGCCAGGGGTTTGCACAGTTTGTTAGCTAATTCTCTTAGTGCTAGTGCAGGAATTTTTTCCAGCCCAGGTGATATGGCAGGCTTAAGTTGGAGTGATTCGGCCCTCGAGAGGGTCTCGACTGGTCTGAATTTTTCCAATGTTTGGATGTAAATGTTTGTACCGATGCACTGTACAAAGTGTTGGATCCACTCATCCTCCACTTTGTCCCCCGTAAGAAAGTAATACATGTCAAGGATGAAGTGTACCTTCCTCTTTCTTTCCGTCGTAGGCTGCGTAAACTCTCTCGTCGTTTGCATCGGCAGAACGACACTTCCGTTCTGCCCTTGATCACACTGATCTTTGAGCAGGCTAAGAAGCTCTCCGAAGAAACACAGATAGCCGATGAGGCTCACTTCGCTGAAAACCCTTCCCTTAATGTTGCGAAACTCTTTTCGCGTACAGTAAAAGCGCAGATGAAAACGCAGCACCCCATACTTAGAGATGCTTTAGGAAACCCCATAGCTGACGCTAAGCTGACCGCCGATAGCTTCAATGCGTTCCTATCCAAAACGTTTAGTGAAAGCTCGTTCGCTGCACCTCCGGTTATCCAGGCTTGGACGGGTGCCATACTCGAAACCATAAGTTTTACCGTCTGGGATGTGACTGTAGCCATTCGTCGTTATCGTCAATCCTATAGTCCAGGACCAGATGGCGTCCCAGTTAGCCTTCTAAAAGCTGAAGCGAATGATATCTTTCCGTCTATTCTTTGTAAGGTATTTAATCTTGCTCTTGAGAGCGAAACCTTTCCTTCGTTGTGGAAGGAATCGCACATAATGCCTATTCGCAAGCACGGCCGATCGACATCATTCGACAACTTTAGGCCAATAAATACACTTCCCGCAGCCTTGAAGATCTTGGAGACCTTAATCAAAGAAAAGATGATGCGTCACTTGACAGAGAACAACCTGCTCAGTACAGCTCAACATGGCTTTCTCGAGAAACGATCTTGTGACACCTGCCAGCTCTCTTTCTTTGATTATGTGCTGCAATCTAGAGACAGCGGTTTTGCCACTTATAGCGTCTATTTTGATTTTACTAAGGCCTTTGATCGGGTCGATCATAACCTCCTCCTTCTGAAACTGGCCTCCTTCGGCATAGGTAGCAAGCCTCTGAACTTCATATCTTCCTATTTGGATGCTCGCACACAACGAGTAAAAATTTCCAATGTTATCTCCAACCCCACGCATGTGAGGAGTGGAGTTATACAGGGTAGTGTACTGGGTCCGCTCCTATTTTGCCTTTTTGTCAACGACGTTTCAGATTGTTTTCAGTATGGCAGACCCTTCATGTACGCTGATGATTTAAAAGTCGCTTATCGATATAAACCAGCAGATCGCAACATCGTGCTCGAGCTGATAAAAAAAGGATCTTCAGGCCTTCGCCCAGTGGTGTTGCACATGGCGCCTCACCCTTTCATGGCACAAATGTTCCGTTATGGTTGTTGGCGACGATCATCAACCGGAATTAAGCATTGACGGCCACGAACTAAATGTTCCAGCAGTTATCAAGGATTTGGGCATATCCTACTCTAATAGTCTCAATTTGTCAGAGCACTGTGCCCTGATAGTCTCGAAAGCACGCCGAACAACCGGATTTATCCTTAGAAATTTTAAGACTATCAATGTTAGAACTAGCCTTTATAATATGTACGTGAGACCTAGTCTTGAATACTGCTCACCTCTGTTCAGTCTTCTGCGCACTAGTGAACGGAAGAAAATAGAATCGGTGCAGCACTTCTTCACTAGAAGAGTTTTCACTACAGAACATCGTAACTTAACCTACCAACAAAGGTGCGAACTTATAAAGCTGGATCCCCTATGGCTTCGTCGATTGCAGAAGGGTCTATTTTTACTGTTTAAACTTTTGAATGGTCAAACCTTTAATCCTCTTAGTACAATAAGGCAGCTTGAGCACTCTCGACGCGCCAGTCATCGAGACGTATTTTTATTTCTTCCTATGGCACGCACAGTTAAGTACCGGCAATTCTTTTCAGTAAATGCCATATCAATCTGGAATAAGCTGCCCAAAAGTATTAAAACCCAGCAAAACTACCCTATGTTTAAGAGAGCTGTAACTAGTTTTCTACGTTCAGGACAACTTTCACGAATTTTGGGTGCTGACTCGGTGGAATCTCTCTTTCACTCTGATGGCGTTCGTGGACTTTGAACCCGGCCAGGCTTCACTGCTGAAGATAATGCGGCTGAAGCAGCAACCCGCAGTCTGCTAACCCTTCAGCCGATAGCTCGCAACTTTTGCCGACAACCATTGAAGAAAGACTGAGAACACTGTGTTCTTGTGCCAACCCTCTCCGTATGGAACTAATGTTTTTAAACGATATGAAACAGTTCTCCTGCTGATGAGTCAACTCAGCTTACAACTGTACATTTATTCCGTTTGTATCATACCTTTGAAGGCAGGTTTTTTTCACTTGAAACAAACTCCTAATCTCGCCCAGTATTGACGAAACAAAAAACCTGAAACAAAACCAATACTGGCTGCAACATAAGGAGTTTGTTTTAGGTTTTTTCCGGTCTTCGAGGTGTTGGAAGGTGCCCAAGAGGTGCATTACCAACTCTTTACAATTGCCTGTAAACTGGCATAATAAACATATTATTATTATTATAGTGTTGTGTGAAAACTCTAGGTCCTCTATTTTAGGCAATGAGGAGGAGGGTAAGGGTGCAGTTATCGGTCGATGAGTGGACGTATCGTCAGCAAAAGTTGTACGTTCTCAGGTGTAGACGGATTCAAAGAAATCGGAGAGGAGGGAGGCTTTCATCTGGTCTTCGGTCACCAGTTGTCCTTTGGCTGTTCTTAGGGCAGGGATCAGTTCCTGAGATCTCTTCGCGCTTCGTATGTAACTGTACAATATCTTGGGGTGTTCCAACGACTTGCGTAATATGTTCAACTCGTTTTCGTTGCGCAGTTTAGTAGCTTCTCTTTTAAAAATGGTACGTTGTTGCTGATACTTTCTTAAGTGTTTTTCAGAGCCGGTTAATCTGTAGCGCCTCCAAAAGCGTTCTTTTTTTAAAAAGCGGCCTGCAAGTTTGAGTTCATTCATTTCGGGCAATTCGTACTTGTCTTTCTTCTGAAGGGCCAATTGAGACAAACAGTCCGTTTAAAAGTCGAGCTAAAGGTCATCCACTGTTCATTTGCGCCACCTTGGAGATCTGTTTCCCATGATACCGCTTAAATTTCTCTTCTCATAAGTGGGTATTCGCCCTTCCAAAGGTTACTTTCCCATGTGTCGGAGGAGTATGGTTTGAAGAACAGCTAATACTCTAAATACAGCATGATATGGTCGCTTGACCCTAATGGGGGTCGATCCTGCAGGTGAATCACAGTTTCCTCTTCTCGGGTAAAGATAAGGAAGAGACAGTTCGACTGTTGTCCTTCCCTAGCCCGCGTTCCAAATGTGACGGTTTGGCAGAGCAGTTTTTCTGTGGCCCATTGTAGTAATTTGTGTTTAAAGTTGTCTTGAAGAGCCTATGTGGTCCATGTCTGCCAGTCAACACCAGGAGCGTTAAAGTCCCCAACGATGAGAATGTCTTTTTTCTCACTAACCCTGTACAATTCTGCTATGAGGATAGTGTCTTGGTCAGGAGTATGGTTTTGCGGGTGGTATGTCACCGAAAGCGTCAGTGGCTTGGCGTTCTTAGCAGATATAGTAATATTTAGCATTCCACATCTCGTGCTGGGACCGGTACTTCAGCCGTGGCTGTCAGCTTGCAAATGACATAGACTATAAGCTCTCCTCCCCTAGTTGTTCTGTCTTTCCTAAAAAGCTGATATCATCTTAGCGATAATTCAGCATCAGCGATATCTTTTGAAAGCCAGGTTTCAGTTTAAGCCATGATGTATGGTTTCACCTCATCGACCAAGTTCTCTAGTTCATCCAGCTTGTTAAACAAGCTTTGTACATTTGTGGTTAGGATCTTTAGTGATAGTTTACTCCGTGAGGCCCAACCCTCATCGTAACAGGTTTTGGCCAGAGGAAGGACTCCTTGACTTGTATTACTTGCCAATCTTTTATTTTCCGGCCCTTTGCCCCACTTTCGGTCCTTGCTTTTAATTCTATCCTTAGTTGCCTCATTTTCATCCGCTCCCTTGGCTCGTCCTCTGGCTGAAAAAACACTTGCTTTTACGAATTTCGTAAGCCCGTTTTTCCTTTTAGCAGTTTTTATGCGGAGCCTTCGTTATCGAATTCAACTTTGAGAGGCTTTGGGTTTGTTTGTAGGTCGCGGCCTAGGTCTGCTTTACCCAAACGGAAGGCTTTATTTATTGTTTTAGGTTTCCCCATTATTTAGGACAACGCTGACGTATTCGTGCATTCGATCATAGTCATGTGCAACTCGTTCCGTTGTGCTGTCAAACGTGGACGCAGGAGCACCCTATATGATAATGTTGTTTTTCCGATTAATGGACGACTTCTGTAATACGTCACCTGTAGTTCCGTTTGACTTGTCTTGAACAACTATGCAGTTTTGTCAGTCAAGGTAAACCCTTGATGTATTTCCAGTTTTACTGCTTTCGGAAGACCTCAAGATTTTGCTAGGAAAATTTTTTGACTTTGTGTTTTCGTTACCATCACCAGATATAGACTTCTTTTGGAGGCTGGGATAGCACTGATCAGGTCTGGCTTCGTGCTGCTCCCTTCTAAAATTGTGGTTTCCTTCTGTATTTTGTATGCAGCCTTAGCATACCCACTAGGAGTGGTTAATGTGCTGGGTACATTTTGCACTTTTGGTCCGGAAAATGAGCCTATAATTAGCGGGGTTTTTTATTCGGAAAGTTCCTCATGTGCTGAAATTGGGCGCAGAGTATCAGTCCCGCAGACCGCTAGAGATTTTTCTGCAGAATCTTGATCACGGTGCTCCTCGTCGAGGACAACTTGACCATTTATGTTACTTGCCTGATCATTTTTGTGCGTAGACGCTTTGGCGAGGGATGCTGCTGCTGGGTACGTTAGGTTCCCTCCCTCAAGTTCATGCATTGCCAGTTTTTCCTCGTGAGGGAGAAATCGAGAAAATTTCTTCAGCTCTTCCATCTCCACTCTAACATCAGCTTTTTAAGATGTGTAGGGTTTCGCAATTTTAGTGGGCACAAATTCCAGCATTTTATTAGCAATGACTGAAATGAGTTCCGAAATATATGCAGCGTCGTTAATGGAGAAGAGGCTCTGCCAATCTAATGAGTCAATAAAATTGTTGATTGAGCTAATACCTGCGGGGTCATACGCATGATAGGTACGACTAGCGCTAGCCTTTTCCGTAGAAGGAAGCGGAAGGCAACAGTGAATTAATGTGTGATCACTTTGGAAGATGTCCAGCTTAAAATCAACGAAGAGAAGGGCAATACCATTTATGAAAATCAGATCTAGGATATGATTCTGTCTTGTTGAGGAACTAACCAGTTGAGACCAGTTAGAGAAATTAATGGTATCTAGGAAAGGCTGAAATCTAGGTGGACAATAGTTTAAAAACCAGTCGATTTCAGGAGAATTTAAATCTTTAGTAATAATTTTAACTTCAAAAGAGGATTGTGAAATAAACTTGAATATTTCACAAAAATTTGCATCTTCTTAAGATGAAGAATTAGGAGGATTATATACACATCCGATAATCGCGTTTTGCCGGGTCGACAGGATAAAAGAAGCGAAACAGTAATTTCCAGAGAAGGACTTGTTATTTAGAAAAAAAACGGAAAGTGCCTAAATGACGTTCTTATATAAAGAAGACAATCACCACCATGCTTATTAATGCGATCGTGACGATAGAGATCATACTCGTCTATGATAAAGGAGGAGTCATAAATTATTAGATGGGTGCAAGATTCTGGTATGCATATAACATCGGGCGTCGTCACAAAAGAAAAAGCTCTCAGTTGAGCCATTTTATTTATAATAGACACGGCATTAAGCAATATGACATCTAGTGTGTTTTGAGTGGCAGGACTATGGCTATCGTTATTCATAAAAAAGAATTTGAAGGTGGGTAGGCAAACTGTAGGCCATTATTATTTGGGGAATAAGTACTGCCGGGTATGGAGCTATTTGCCTAAGGGTAGCCAATAATGGGTGGCTGATAAGGTCTGAAATATCTAGGGACCCCATTTTCTGGCATGGGAAAATGAGGAGAGAATGAACCAAAAGAAGCTTCAGGGCCATTAAGGATGAAAGGGGAAAGGCAAGAAGGCATGAGAAGTTTGCGAGTTTGGGTGGATGAGGGTGGGTAAAGGAACAGATAGGAGGAAGCGGAGGCATAAAATTAGTGTAAGGGCCGTTTGCGTCAGAACTAGTGGCCTTAACCAGTGAATTTCTTGTACGGCGACTCCAATTACATTTAAAACTATGCATGTTCGAGTTTCTGCCATGCGAATTAGATTTTTCGTGATTCTGGCCCGACGTGTTCAATAACGCATTATAGGGGCGAATAATATGACTCATACGGTCAAGGGAGGAGCTAGGTTCTGGTATGGAAGTGGTCAGCCTAAACGATTTCAACGGTGTAGGCGACATTATCGATGGGCTTGTTGCAGAGTTAAAGGCAACGAAATTTAGCAATCGTTGGACAGAGAATGATTTGAGACGAGATGTTATCGCAGTAGATGTTGGAGTGGAGGGACTTTTAGGACCCGACATTGAGGGAAATGGGTTAAGGGGACTATGTCCAGACATCCGAGGAGCAGGGTTAACAGGTGTAGTGACATTAGAGGGCCTTTGAGCAGACATCCGATGTGAATGACTAGCGGGTGCACTGCCCACTGGCACTGCGCAACGCTAAAATACCGTAGTGCCTGTAATTCTTACACATAGATTGGAAAATTAACGCTACCTTCGACGCCAACTCGCTATATTCATTGGGTACAGAACAATTGCATTCCACTAGCATTCTCCTGGCGCATAGCACTTTCCCAAAATGGACGTCACGCTGCAGCTGCTCATACCAGTCAGCTACAACTAATTTTGCCTTGGCCATAAGCTTACCCAGAGCATCGGATTTTAATGAGCCTATTGTACCACAGGACAGATAGCGAAGTGCGCCATGGTCGAATGCTCTATTTGATGGCAAATTTGCTGATGCATACAGATAATACTATTATTTATAATTTGATATATTGCATCCCTATTCTTTCAAACTGGCTATGTTTAATGATCTCTCAATGCAGACTGTTACTGTCTATTTTATAGTAACGTACTTATTTTTAACTTGTATAGTTTTTACTTGGGTCTTCAATGGTAATCTGTATTATCCTAAATATACTGAACGATTTACAATTCAGCATCTGACTTAATTTAATGTCTCTCATGTCAACCGTTTCAACCTAAGTCCATAGTACATATTCCTTCTTTGTGCGACCATAATGATGAAGTGAAACCTGCATTATTTTCAAGGAAATTCCTACAGGCACCATGTACTGTTCAAGCATGGCTTATTTGCTCGTCATTGCAAGATACTTAGTTGAGCCACACAATATTGTCCGAAGCGATCACAAATTATTGGGAAAAACCTACATTTTCACCCAAGTAACTGTTCGCAATGACCATGATCCCTATATTATCTGATTTCGAAGTGCCAATTCGAGCAGGTATGTTGCCTTCGGAATGGAAAATTTGAAACGTGATTCCATCATAAAAGGAGGTGGTTGAATGGTTATAAGCAACTTTCGACCGGTAAGTCTGACCTAATTTTCTTTTAGGTAGAGTGGACCTATTTGGGATACTGAGTAATACGTGGCCTTTACAGGATTAGGAAAATTACGAATTAACCTTCGGACTTGAACCTGCCATATAAATTTGACTGCCAGCCAACATAACCATTGACAATGTTGCGTTTAGCCGATCGAATTCGCCAAAAACAACGCGGGGAACTCCCTAAGGAACCAGATTCAGTGGATTCAGTATCCATTAGAAATGCCACCATTCGCGACAAACTTCTTCTTCAGGAACTTCCTGATCTCAAGTCTAACCTTACCCCACAATGCGAACTCCGTCACATAGACCCTAATAAGTTGCATCTACTCGAATTGGTTGTGAAGCCAAAGGAGGGTTTTTGGGCAGGAGGACGTTTCCAGTTTGACATAACAGTTCCTGAAGGTTATAACCACTGTCCACCTCTCGTTAAGTGTGTTACAAAAATTTGGCACCCCAACATCGACGAGGAAGGAAGGGTTTGTCTAAGTCTTCTGCGCCCCAGCTCACTGGATTCTTCCGGCTGGGCGCCGACACGAAAGATATGCGACGTCGTGTGGGGAATTGAATCACTATTCTCTGATCTTTGTGATTTCAACGACGCTCTTAATACCGAAGCGGCTGAACAATACGCTCGTGATCCGGAGGCATTTAGGCAACAAGTACGCAGTTACATCTACGAGTATGCGCGAGACTGAGTGCTCAGAACCCCGAAATTACGGGTTATAAGTCCAAAGTGTATTTATGTGATATCCCAGTCTTCAAAGGCCAATAGCATACAATATGTACTACCCATGATTACCTAACTTGTACAAATTTGAATTCAATAAATTTCCTTTGTTACTTTTTTCTGGACTTCTTAAATGCCTAACAGTTAGACCTGTCCTAAACCATACGCTTTCAGGGATGCCAGGAGCACGGGTAATCGCTCTGCGGTTGTGCCGCTATGTAGCCACCGGCCCCAAATCAACTGTTAAAGGCAGGTTTCAAGATAGTGTTCTATGTCATCCTAGGTGGCACAACCACTGCTCCAAAGCCGAGCCCTCTTAAAAAAACTGGCAATACGTACATGACCCCGGAGTACTACAAGCACAACAAATGGTCGTTTTACGACTTCATCGATCGAATGAAACCTAAAAGACTACCCCAACCCAACCCCCGTTAACGCTGTAGCTTCTTAGGTTTTTAGCATAATAAATATTAGTTTCGTTAATAAGAATCTTTCCATTTGAATACTGACTCGCGTTCTTTAGTAACCTAACCTCTCCTAGATGAGTTTGGCGGCTCTGGAAGCTCGTGTCGCAGAACTCGAACGCATTATCTTGGGAGGGTTACAGATAGCTCTTCCGGAGCTCCCGACTCGTGTGAGTTCCAAATTTTCTCAAGTTTCACCGAACGTTTTTATATGGGTTTCTGGCATTCCAATCGCTTGGCATCTTAATCAATGTCTGAATTCTCGATCACGACAATTTAATTTGGGTTTCACGTTTTAGTCCCAGTGGTCGTGATGTAATTGAGCCCTGTCTCAAGTATTGAAAGTCCAGTATCTATCCTATAACCGTCCGTCAGTATTTTACGCGTATATCCTTGGTCATTTCCGCTGTTACTGTCGGCATTTTGAGACTAGTATCTTCAACAAACTTGTTCGTAGTGCGTCGTCTGTAGTTTGCTGTTGTGTCTATGACATTATCTTTTCTGCGCTTACACATCACGTTCTTTTTTGTGTCTGACTTGAACTGAACCCAAAAGCCACTTACTATGCATTTTGGCAGGACAGACTGAAATTTTCGGCCCCCACTACTGTCCTGTTTTAGTCTAGGATTCATTTCTCTCCTCGATATACTTTGTATTGGTTTTAAAACGTGCGCGTGACATACACGAATATCAAGTTTTTACACTCACGGACTGACAGCGTAAAACGCTGTTGAATGTTTATTTCAAAATCTGTCTGTAATATAACCGTCGTAGTCTGCTCTGCTTGCGTGAGGATTAGAGCATCAAGGACTAGCACTTTGGATTTTTATAACCTTCAAGTATTGGACTGGCTAACATCACTGAAATGATTATGCACTGCTTAACAGTGAACCCCATTGCTCTAACTACGTTAAGCCGTTCGGGTGTTCTGCCCTGTCGTGCGCCAACCACACGTGCAATTTCGAATCCAGCATCTTCCCTTTGTGTGCTGCCTTGATATTCGCTGCTAACTTAGTAAATCAGATGGATTTACCTGTTTTTGGCGAAAGCCGAACAAGAAATACGGATCAGTAGGCCTGATGAACACTTCTAAAGTAAGAACCTTTCTTGCTGGAAGCTCTTCCTAGTGAGGGCCATTGCAGTCCTTGGTAGCATACTACTTCAGTGTCAAAGATGAGCATGTAAAGCACTGTCGAGATTCTGCGCACATTTCATTTTAAATGTTACCTCTATTAGCGGGGAATTGCATATTCTCGTGTCCTAGGAGCCATTCTGATCAAAACCACACTCGTTAGCATTTTTTGTTCAACATTTTTAGAAAAAAACGTTCCTCAAAACTTTATTTTGACTAGGGCTACTCTCTACGAACATGTGTAGGTTAGGCAGTTTCTCAAGCTGCTCATTGAATTAAATTCAACCTCATCTAAGTAAAGGTGGATTTAAGATGGCAAATTCGATAAGTATTGCTGACAGCTAAGGGACTCGAGTGGTCGTAACTCGCCATACCCAAAACCAGGGATATGACATTCAACTCCGAATCCACTTGCCCCTTGCGCTTGGGCCTGCCAGGATGGAGCCACTGTAATCAGGCTGGACCGATGAACGCGTCAAAGGTGGACGGGTCCATTGCTAGCCTCGTTACTGTCTAGCCAGCGCGTTTTACAGGTCGTGGATAGTAGGACGGTTCTTGTTGAATGTTGTCTACGAACTAAACAGGATCTCGGGTCTGACGAAAAGGCTGTCACAAACCGGCAGCCAAAATGCTACCAGAGTACGGAGGACTGAGACGTGGCGCGTTGACTGCCTTATAGAATGCCGCAAAGTCCGATGACCACGCTGTGACATGTCCACGGCGAACTTCATCTGCTTATCACCTGCATTTTAATTAGGTTGTGGAGTCAAAGCGTTGCAGGAGACGATCTCGAGCAAGCACCCTGAGAGGTTTTGGCGAAGCAGTCTATGTTCGAAATTACTAACAAACTTACTAGAATGCCCAATTATATTGCTTCGATCCGTGCTAGTGTCCCTGGGGACCAACACGATCCGCAACCCTGAGCCATTTGTGGAAATGAACACTCGTTGCTATGGGACGGGCCCTTGGTACTGTATACCTGAGTGGGCAAATGTCTCTGTACGCTGGTACCTAAGATCTGATGACTGAGAGTCATTATCAAAACATAGATGCGCTCGAGCACTCAAAATCCTGCGGCTCAACGCGTACCTCCCCCTATATTCTAACGGTCCAGGCGACTTTTCTGTTAGGCACGGCGTGGCGATCGCCCTCTCACAAAAATCAACCGTGCTCCGTTTGCATAGGAACCAATCCATGACAGGTGGGTTTATGCGTGGCTGAAGGGTCACTGTCGTTGATGATTAGAGATGACTGCTAAAACGATTTGGCCGGACCAGCGAGCGTCAAACGGCGGATAATTTCTGCCCGCTACACCGAGTAGCTATTCGAGATGTGATTGGCGGTCTTATTTCTAACAACTTAGTCAGGGTCTAGCACTGATGCTGTCGCTGCGAGCAACTTTTCAGTCCCCATTACAAACCCATCACCCTCTTTAGCGGAGTCTCGTGCCACACTAGGCTATGCAGTCTAATGTAACCTCGCTGACTTTTTGGAGATAAATTGTTCACGCAATATGGAGGCTGCAGACGATAAAAGGACGCAGGGAGGGGATGTTATTTCTACTTAAATCCGCAAGTCCTGCGTCGACACTGGTGCCCTGACTCTACGAGGTACTTGGCCAACTGGGAAAATAGATGATTCATGATGACGGAGGCTTGGGCACCTTTTTTGTTCACCATTAAGAAAAAAAGTAAATAATGTCCATAAGCTTAATCGAAGTTGCTACAACGACCTTCGCTTTTGTTGTTCTCAGGCGAAATTCCGCCATAGTCACCAGCAACCGACGATCGTCTGTTTTTCTGACGTGCATCTCTCGATTCCGTTCTCTATTGGACTCTGTGTAGCGTATGATAAAGGTAGTTAGCGTGCCGATAAAATTGTTCAAAATGTTCTAGCCCATTTATCGCGCGAGAGTTATGGTTGATAACAATCTCCCGGTCGTTCGATATTTGATTTGCTTTTTGATAGCAGTGCGTCCTTTCGTCCATTCTGTCCAAATATTCCATTGACTGGATTCTTGGAAAGACCTTACGTGATTTTGACGGTGTTATGTTTGCACTGAGGTGCTGGCAGACAGATCTTTTCTACGCGGACAATAGCACTATGTTAATCTCAAGCTCGAATGACCTACAGACTTCAGCGTTGCGGGTAAATGAAGTCACCAAATTAGTGTTTTACCCATAAACACTGGGAAAGCCAAAGCTTTTTTAAGCTACGTCTCCGGCCAGCAGAAGGGACTCCTCGGAAGTAAAGGCCATTAACTTGAAGAGGTAGACAGTTTCGACCAACTCCGGCTGGGGCTGTTGCCTACTGGACAGGGTAAGGATGACCTCATCTCTGAAAACGATGCTGCCCTCGGGTTTTTTTCAGTAGTTGGAACTGCCTATAGGCCTGACAAGATAACTCTTTTGCCGCAAAGCACCGCATGCGCCGGGCATCTCTCCGGTCAGTCCTCCTACATGGTTCCAAACGCTGGGCCGCATGCACGGAAGACACAAAAGCCGATGGTTTTTGACCAATGGTGCCTACCCGTGGGACATTAACTTGATCTCCAACAAGACCTTCCATACTCGCTGCAGCATCATCGCGAGGGTATCTCAGCCCATCGATAAAAAAATGCCCAAGGTGGATTGGCGCCGTTCTTCGTCGTTTGTACCATGACCTTAATGGTGCCGCCCTTGATCTGACGCCATTTCTCACCTAGCGGAGTCGAAGAGGTCGGTTCAAAACCGGATCTGGCACAGTTAACCAAAACGAAAATGGTTCTTGGGCCTTTGGTGTTCGGTACTCTTCGCTGGAGGGGACAGTAAGTCGGGTTATCTAGGCACCATGTCACAGACCGTCATGATTCATTAGATCAGGCATGGTCGTAGCATCATTAAAAAGTACGTGTACATTGTAGTGTATCCTGCTATGTGGCACTAAAACGCCCTTGTCAGCTTTATTCTTAGATTAATTTGACCGCTGTTTTAGTTACCAGAAAAAGACTGCATATGGAATTAGCTTCGTGACTTTATAGTTCACTCACGACTTGCATAGTTTTTTATCCAAGGCGTCTTCATAGTCGTTCTGTTCGCCCTACTAACTATCCGCTCCAATAAAATGCCTTGTGCCAAATCCCCCCAAGGTGTCTATTACCCAGTCTTAATCCCTACCATCCTGCGATTTGGCACAAGGGAACCTGTAGTACCAAGTAGGAGGGTGGGCAGGGGGAGGTACCGATTCCCGCATCCTGCCGACGCATTTCTCTCTCTTCTTGTGCTAAGTAGTTTTTGGTCTCTTAATTTGCACTTTTTATAACACAGCGCTTTTCCTTACAGCCTATTTTCGATCAACTATCAGATGCACACAAGGCTCTTCAAACAGCCGAGCGAAGAGAAAAAATTAAGGAGACGCTAGATCGCAGTAAGTGACTACGTCGGATCATTTACAAGTTTTAGTTTTTGTCTGCCTAATGACGGGTGATACTTTTACACGCAATAAGGAGTTCAAAGGCGTTTGCCTATATTTCCTTTAATAAATTTGACTTGACTTGCGTGGCTGCCTAAACAAGACACTGGAATAGGAACGCCCCGCTGCCCAATTATAATAAGGGACCTTGCGATAAATTTCAGGAAGGGTTGTAGCGGTCAGGTCGTGGTTGTGCTTAGAGCACTACAGTCATCAGGCCAAATCCCAGGTTCGAAGTTATAAGGCAAAAGGCACCTGTGAGAGAGATCAATTGTGTACAGAACTCCTAATTGCTGCCTCAGGCGACAGTGGCCACTGGCGAAGCCAGGGCTAGTGTTGACTGCGTCCAGCCAGACCTAAGAGAAGATGAGACAGTGGTGGCAGCTGCTTAAGTAGGATTGCGGAGCAGGTTCAAGTGTTCTGTTATTGGCGTGTTGCAGTTGTCCGAGGGGGTGTCGCCTGCAAAGGCTCCCTGTTGCGTTGCCCAAGGAAGTGGCGTGGTAGGTGGCCCTTAGGCAGGCGTGCTTATTTGGACGCACGGGTGTGTGCGTGTCTGAATAAGCTGAGGTCAACTGTGGGGGCTGTCGGAAAGCCGAGGACGGGGCACACTGGCGCAGCTGTTATCCAGAAGCAGCTGCAAGGCCAAGCCTCGGCGAACGGAGGCGCCAGTGAAAGAAAGCATGGGAACAATTGTTTGTGACTACACATAACTTTGGTGCAGCGGGCTTTGGAGAGCGAAGGGGGGACAGGCATTGTGGGCGTCCGCCATTTACCTGTGCCCTACCCTAAACTCAACGGTTAAAACGAACCCAAACCTTAACCCTTAACGTTATATCAATTCTTAGCCCAACACTGACCTCAACCCTAACCTTATTCCGAAACCGAATTTCCCGAAATTTGGTGCAAACCCATATGTATTGTGAGCGTTTCCTATTCACGTGACCTATTCGGGTGGGCGTATCAGTCACCCTTCTTTGCCCGCTTATTGTTTTTTAAGTAACGTAGTACTTTTGGTTAATTACTGTAGTTTTTTTGAACCTCGGGGTTGGAAGGTGTTCGTAATCTTTTCAGTTAGCGGCTTTGTCATTAGTGGTTGATTGTAATCCCTTCAGTCAGCGCCCGCCTTGGCGTTTGAACACCCTTGCATTCATTTTACTGGCCTTTATTTAATAATCCTTTCTTTTTGCAGCAAATGAAATTAGAAAGTACTTGGATCCTCATTTTCTCGATGATGTGGCCATGTCTAATGAAGCAAAGATAAAGATCATCTTGGCCCGTGAGTCCTACTTTGTTGCCTGCAGCTACGTTCGCTTGCCTTTTGCCGTTCTGCTTGTGCAAATGCACGTAGTTCGTCCGTCACGCCGCTCGAGGTCCATCGAAGCAGTGTGGTTTTGGTGTTTTAGTGAGTGTGCCAGGCTTAGCATCGATCGCACCCCCCATTCCCACCATCCTCCACTTTCATCGTGCCGATTCAGGAGATGCGTGCGTCTGTGCGCCCAGTGACTGCTCCGACTTGTAAACGCCACTTCCCGCGCACCACGTCTGTGCGCGGAGGATAATCCTGTCACAACAAATCAGACATAACTGCTTATTTTGTGACGTCCACCCAATCTCTCCTATGCGTGCACACGCACACACTTGCAGGCACCCTAGGGCATCGAAGCCGACAGTATCTCAGCCTGAAACTGTGTGTGCTTCTGCAAGCGAGCGTTCGTTTCTGCATGTTCCGCGCCAGGTTCCTTAGTTAGCAGAATTTCCTCATGCGCTGGGAGCAGGGGTGTTTCTTAACGAATAAAATACGCATGTCTCTAGCGTTATTTCCGTCCCGCCCCCATATCGCCTCGTCATTGTTTCACTGCCGTCCTGAGGTTCAACCATCTGCTACTTTTCCTCTGATTGCTTGTAGACCTTGCTTTGATTAATTATAATCGGAAATAACCATTTTCGTTCGAAAGTCTTTACAAATAGCTTTGTTTACCTCTCTTCTGAACCACTTACGGTCCCCACAAGTTTGCTGTTTAACTGGGTTGTTTTACATTTCGCCTTCCGCCGATTATGAGGACCATAACTTGCTCGTGAATGTTTATAACAAAGTATACTTGCCAGCCATTTACCTCAATTTATTCTTTAATTCACCATTCTCCAACGTCACGCCAAACGTGGGCTGACCAAGGACGGGCCTATGCTTGATATCATGTGAACTTGATCAGCCCGTCTTGAGCTCTGCACCAGCTAGGCATAGAAAAAAAGAGGGAGGCCCAGACCTCCTTTCTCCTCACCCTCAAGTTGTGGCGTTAGTTGACAGTCATCCAAGCCAGAACTTTAGTGCGATGTGTTAATTCCAAGTGCAAGCGAACTATGCTAAATTGCTATTTGAGCGGGTATCTACGTATCTAACTTACTCTATTACCGAAGAAGCCTGCCCTAGTGAAACAGTGACACTGACTCGTTAACTAACCCCAGCATATTGCCTAGTCCAGAACTAACCACCTTTGTGGTTTTTATCCCAATTCTTCAACACTCGCCTTGTCGGGCCAGTACATTTATGTGGGAACGCAGTACAAGTTAAAACGTGTTCGTCTTTTCGTACAAGTTAGTTGTGGGTATAGGGAGGAGAGGGGTCGATAAGAGAAGGCTGGTTAAGAGGGCAAGGTTTGCTGGAGCCAGTCTAGGAGGAAGGGAGAGAGACAAACAGAGTGCGGACGAGTGCATGCCGCTAATTGCCTGTCGGCCACGCTCGCCAATTAGTCTTCTGAATTCTCTGATGGGAATTTTCGCAACTCTGTCTTGTGTTTTGCTGAGTCATCTTGTATTGTCGCCCAGTTAATAGCACTATAATACGTTGGTTGTTGTAATATTAATCACTGTACCTTTATAGAGGAATCCACTATCGTGGAGACTGCACGTGCCTTGGAGTCCTTGGAAGCTCTCAAGGGTTTTCTCAATCAACCGGCCTGCTCAGGTTAGTTTTCAATCCCTTGTACGTTCTATTTCTCTCAGTAGTCTCCTCTGTACATGTGTTGTGGCTTCTATTTATGGCTAGCGCATCTGCGCAGTTTAAGACTTGTCTTGCGTGTTTACTCCCCGGCTGGCCGGTGCTACAACGTCAGTCTGTTAACAGACAGACAGACCGTCGAGCTCGAGCCGAAAAAAAGCTAGGTAAGCCATCTAGCAGTTCGGGTTTTGTAAGGTTGTGATCAGTTCGGATCTGGCCGACCGCGACGATGTTGCCAATTATACCCCCCCCCGCACATGACGATCTGCGACACTTTGTTTTCATCGACCCAAACGAGCACCCCTATGCCACAGTCATGTTTTTTTTCGACGGACTTTTCTTCGCGCCTACGGCTTCTTGCTATTCTTATTTGAATGTTCGGTAACACTTCAATTTAGGTTCCCAAAAAGCACGCGGTTAAATAGGTGGGCATATCGGAGAAAGAACAAAGAAAATGGAAAAAAGTAGAGCGTATATAGGTAGAAAATAATCGGACTGATTATTTAAATAACGAAATAACCGAATCCTTGCGTGCGATAATTAAAATGGTCCAATCGGACAAAGTCGTCGACCTTATATCAGCCCTATAGAGGTGATATACAGATTATATGCAGTTGATATAGACTCGACGATTGTGTCCTATTTGGTCATTTTTATTATCGCTCGCGAATAATAGCCTGTTTAAATAAGCTGTTTGGGAACGTAAATTGAACTGTTACCGAATGCTTCGTAAATATATTGGTGCGTAGAGGTCAACCATCCACCCGCTATCAAAATTCAAATGTATGAGAACTTTGAACATACATTGGCGGTCCTCGTAGTATCTGGACTAGTTTTTAACTGGAAGCGTAACTTGTGATTGCTCCGGCACCTATGCTAACTTTGAGCTGTAAATAACACTAGAACGTATTTTGCTACGCAACCATAATACGATGACAGCTATCTGTTCATCTACCTCCGAATTCGTTGGCCTGGATAAAGCCGTTGCAAATCAACACGCTTATAACATATGGGAACTGTGGCTGTGCATAGGTAAGGCCTGCTTCATACGCAGATGATGTCACCTTCTTCTGCCAGCACCATAACATTGATCAGGCTGCACAGGTCCTCTCGGAATTCATGCCTAATATTGTGGACTTCCTCACTCAGCGCGGGAT
This sequence comes from Ligula intestinalis, assembly GCA_036362985.1. NCBI lineage: Eukaryota > Metazoa > Platyhelminthes > Cestoda > Diphyllobothriidea > Diphyllobothriidae > Ligula > Ligula intestinalis. The sequence goes on along the minus strand of JAYGXS010000001.1, from coordinate 110,133,501 downwards.
GTCGATCTCGGCGGCAAAGTCGTCAGTCACTGTTTTCGCGCTGGATCCAAAGGAGTTCAATCGCCACCCGGATATCATCGTCAACGGTTAGGCTTTACCGCTGGTCTGAAAGCCCAGGCTCCTCGGCGTCCGTTTAGATCCGCTTTTCACGTTCGCAGACCATGCGAGGGAAGTCGCAAGAAAAGTGAGCAGGTGCACCAAGGTCCTCAAGGCTCTCGCAGGCACTTCCTGGGGCTGCGCGAAAGAGTTGCTAACGACCACGTTCAAAGCAATGGCCAAGCCGTATCACCTATGTGGCATCAATCTGGTCTCCCAAAATCAGCTCCACCAGCCTCCGCCGCCTTCAGTCAGCACAGAATGGTGCCCTCCGCACGATCACGGGTTGCTATAAATTGTCGCCCATCGATCACCTTCATGCGGAGGTTTCTGTCCTGCCGGTCACCGCACACAACAAACTCCTCGGCCAGCAGTTCTGGTGGACCTGTTCACAACCTGGCCATCCGAACCACCATCGTTAACGCCTAGTCGTAACGTTCGGACGTCTATCCGAGGTCTCCACAAGGCAGCTGTCACCTCGTCTCTCTCAGACCTACCCGTTCATGGCTACGCCATCAGGACAGGCTACCAGCGCCTTCAGCAGAGAGCAGTTGTTGACGCAATATCCAGCTACCATTCTCCGGTCCTCCTGGGTGGCTATCCACCTCCGATTGCCACCTCGGAACGTCATCTCCCAGGGGTGACTCGTTGTACCCTGGCGCAGCTTTGCAGTGGCTACTGCATGCTCCTTAGCCAGTACCAACACCGGCTGGACCCTTCTATACCCGACTGCTGTCCCGACTGCGGCGTCTCGCCGCATGACTGCCGTCATCTCTTCGCCTGCAGTTCCCGGCCAGGCACCCAACTCACCCCCGAGGACCTTTGGCTCAAGCCGGCCGATGTCGCGGCTTTTCTCCGTCTCCCAACTGCACCCAGTTTGGACTCCGGCGGGAACCCCTGATCCAACATGGGCTACCAACCAACCATGGGCTCCTTGCCCTAACCCGAAGCGTCGTAACACGCTGTTTGCTGTTAAGGTAACCTGACAGAAGGTAGAATCAAGGCGGCTGCAGCATCCAGAGAGAGAGAGAGAGAGAGAGAGAGAGAGAGAGAGCGAGAGAGAAAACTGGCAGCACACACCCGATCGCAGGGACCATGGTTTGCTGAAGCCTGGCGTTGCATACGCACACAATCCTTAAGTCGATGCCCGCAGAGTAGGTGTGTCACAAAGGCCACATCACGAAGAAGCCACTTCAGCGTGACTCATTTTACCAGTCAGCCACTCCATACAAACGCACACACTCTGCTGCCTGCGAAGTCCTCAGTTGGTCACCTTCCAAGCTACTGCGCTGTGCTGGTTTCAAGCGCGTCGGATTGTTTATAGTCAGAAATATGCGCCGGGAGTTGGCGTCACTCTCTCTGTTCCTCTTCGCTATAAATCCCTTCATCTGCGTTAAAGCGGCAGTAAAAGCTATTTTGCGATAGTCTTGGCGCGCAGCGTTGCCTTCTCTTCTATCCTCCGCAACCGCTTGCGTTTATTTCCCACTTATCATCGGCCTCTGTGCGTCATCTCCTTTATTTTGCTTAACGAACTTGCGTTGTGTTAAAGTCAGCAAGCGTGTATTCGATTGACCCTCGTTGATGAGTGTTCACCGACGGCTAACAGAACTCCCTTGTCCCACTCTGCCTTGGGCACTGCCGGCAGCCGTGTCGGCTAGTAGACTATACAAATAGTATTGCCGGCAAATACAAGGGAGACTGGCTGGCCATGGCCAAAAAGCTAAAAATGGTCATTCCAGTCTCCCTGGTCTTTGATAGGAATACTATCTGTTCTATATGTCTTTAATTAGACATTATAAAGAACTATAAATATCACAAGCAAATCAATTTAGCGAATGACTAGGCGGTAGGCGGACAGTTAATCTTCCTGCATTCGTCTTCGCGTGTGATGGATCTCGAGGCTGTTACCATCGGAATCCTTATCAGTTTGGGCGACGTAAGCTGCCGACCGCAAATAAAGGTTGACCCAACGGCGTAGTGTTCAAACACGTTTGGGGTTAACCCCGGTTTCGAGTGATGTGAGGGATCCGGCTACGGTTGCGGAGACTCCTTTCATGTTGGGAATCCTCTGCATCGCTTGGACTCGTTTATATTCGCAGTTCAATCTCTTGAACACTTCTCGCTTCTCTTAATGAACGCTCGCCTTATTTGTTGGTCAGGCAAAGGAGCCGATCTTCGATCTCGTTTCCGATCATAATTACCTAAAGAACTGAGCCATATCCCCGTCTGCAAGGACGAAGTTATAATTGACACAGCGCATCCAAAATGTTGGTTAATACGGAATGAGTACCTTTCGGAAATCACCCTGGATATACGTTAATCCATGGATATGTCCCCGATTTGTTATTCGACAAACCAATCAAATAGGAAGGTTTAAATGACGTACTCCTCGAACTCGATAGCTCTTTAAGTTGCAGCTAGGTCATCATTCTCATCATAGTGTCCATGGAACAGGCCACTAATTGGCTGGACTGTGGATTTTCAATATGAAGAGGTAGTCGTAGAGAGAAGTAAAAACAAATGAAACAATTCTTTGAATCTTTCTACTTAGGACCTCTCTCGAATGATTGAATAGTTATTTGCGAATCCGCGGTTGAAAAAACTTAGTTCGAGGAAATGCTAGTTTGCCTGTTCGTGTGTGGGCGTGCCTAAGAGTAAGATAATAGACCAGATTGTAACCACGGTGTAGATAGTATTGCCGGCAAAGACAATGGAGACTGGAACGGCCATTTCTGGCTTATCAGCCATCATCAGCCAGGCATACCTCACCAAAGTGGTGCACCAACAGAGGCTCGAATTCGCAACCGTTCCAAACAGAGTCAAATGCTCTAACCACTGAGCCACGCGCTCGTTGTATTGCCGGTTTAGGTTGAAATATATTGATTATACTGTTGATTTCATATTCAAGTCAACTTCATGTGAACTTTCGAAATACTCAAGTGCGCTATCTTGGTGCTATTCACCCCCCCCCCCGACTTCTTATTAGCTGGCAGTAGGCTCACACCCCTTTACGGAATTTCTTCCTTATAAGGGCTGGCACCTTTAAAGGTTTTCGGATCTGTTTGTGTTACAAAACAATTTTTATTCCATTTTAGATCTCCAAGAACTGAAAGCAAAGTTTGCAAATTTAGCCCTAAAGCACGCTGAACAGCAAACGCTTACGGCTGATCTGGTTAATGAGACAAATGAACTGTTGCAGGAGTATGCTGATACGGTGAGTTCTGACCCCAGCCACGCCTTGCTGAGGTTCCTATGATGACTTCATATGCACACCACACAATTGCACCATTCTAGCTTTTTCATCAAATCGTCGACAAGTTACACTGTAGTCCCAGTTTCTCCATCTCGACCAGATCATTCTCTATAATTGTCGTTTATCCTGAAGCAGGTATAGCGCGCTTATTAGTTCCTGCACTTTTTATGCAACCCAGCTTTCGGCTAATCTACCTAGAGTCTTTGGTACTCACTATACTTCGAAAATTTCATCTGATACTTCTCACCGCTTCCTTATACTGACTTGTAGACTGAGAGTGGAAAACTGGTCAATGCCTATTAGACAGCAGTCATTAACAGCGATCCTATACAGGTGTGTGTGCGTGTGTCGTAGTCCATTTTTGGATCAAGAATCCCTGTCGGAAAACCCGAGACCTTGACCGGCTTGAGCCAAAGGTCTGCGGGAGTGAGTTCGGTGCCTGGCCGGTAACTGCAGGTGAAAAGATGCTGACAGTCATGCGGCGAGACGCCGCAGTCGAGACAGCTCTCGGGCGTGGACGGGTCGAGCCGGTATTGGTACTGGCGAAGGAGCATTGGGTAGCTACTGCGTACTTGAGCCAAAGTACAGCGATTGACCCTCGGAGTTGTTGTTCCGAGGTCGTAATCAGAGGTGGAAAGCCATCCAAAAGGACCGAGGGTTGGTAACCTCGTTTTTCCTCGACGTCTCTCTGATGAAGACGCCAGAAGCCTGTCTTGGTGGCAGAGCCATCAGTGGGTAGATCCGAGAGAGACGAGGTGACAGCTTTCTTGTGGAGAGCTCGAATAGAACGTTGCAGCTGGGTTCAGGAGCGTAGCAACGGTGGTGATTAGGGTGGCTGAGTTGCAAACAGGTCAACCAGAACTGCTGGCCTAGGGGTTTGTTGTGAGGAGCGACCAATAGGACAGAAGCCCCTGTATGAAGACGATCGATAGGCGACATTTTATAGTAACCCGTGATCGTGTGGAAGGCAGCTTTTTGTACTGATCTTATCATATGCAGGTAATTTATACTGTCATTTTTACGACAAATACGGTTTACTTCGCTGGTCTGATCTTCACAGCTACATCACTCTTACAAACTGAACCATCTACAATGAATTTGGGATGGCAACATTAGCTTATGTAGCCCCACTCATTAATCCCTACAACCTGAATGTTTGCCTACGAAAACGGTGGTTATCGGGTTTTATGAGCAACTTGGACCCCGTTTTTCCATTTTCCACTTACTTCTAAAAATTTATTTCTCTGTTTATCCTTGTTCCCCACCCCAAAAAATCTACAACCGCCGTTTTCGCAGTACAAAATGCTGGGGCTACATAAACTACTTTTGCCCCTGGGATTTCAGCTGGCAACGCACGCTAACTACAACTCATTACAGTTTTTCAAGTATTCTACAAAACGTAGATTTCGAGCCTACCTGAAGCCCCCCATCTGTGCAAAATGTCTGACTTGACTTCGGACGAGGTGAACCTGTGGATTTTTCAATTCAGAAAATAGTGGTGGTCTACAGGGTAGCTTGCTTGGGTTGTAAGTGGTTTAACTGCCATGAAACTGTAAAAAACGTTCCTGGGCAAATCAGAAAAGCACTGGAGAATTGTGATGCTGTAAAATGGTCATACCACGACAGATGCCCACTTTGAGCGAATCTTGGTAAATTCCTTTGTAGGAGGCAGCCTTAAACTCACAAACAAATCCCCATTCTGTTCTAGAACGGTTTTGGAGCATCATACGACTAAAAATGCGAACCCCAGTGGTCAGGCCCAACTTAACTACTGAAAATTAATCAATAAAGTAACCCCTGAAGTGTTGTGGTAGATTTTTTACCCACCTAGACTCCACGATAAGGCGGCCCACCACAAAGCTTCCCCTCATTACACAAATATTTCGCGAAGCTGCAGTCTACTCGTAAATAAAACCAGCAAAAAACAAATCTTCTTTTACGTCAATGAATTGTTTTTGAAAATCCCGTCCTATGACTGTAGATGAGAGGTGCTTTTGCACGATCTCGATTTGTCAGAATGTCGGTCAATCTGACCCAGCAACTTCACCATTGACGCTGGTACACGTTGTTGTTGTGTGTATTTGATGGAGCCCTTTTTCTTTGAGGCTCACAAGCCATACGCGCTGTCACTTTCGTCAGTACCTCGAAGAGGCTGCTTGAAGGACTTGCGCTGTCGCGACCAGTGTTTTCAGATATCTAGAAGGTGCTGCGTTTATACGTGCTTAACGCTTTCACATTTCCGGAAATGGTAGAATCCAGAGCATGCTCTCAATTCATACCGCCTGCACAAGTATGTTACACCAATCCTCGAGAATTAACTGTAAACTCTTACCGTATAGGGTTTAATTTACATCGCGACCACGATTTTCGCGTTTAACTGAGAGCGGCCTGAGCCCCTAGCGAAACAAGTGGTCACCTTCCCCCAGCCCATTTTCAAATACAAGTGTGTTTGCGCTGGGTTTATTTGCAAGAAGACGGTAGCTTCGTGAAATATTTGTGAGGTGAGGGAGTTTTTGTAAGGAGGCTGCCTTATCATGGTGTCTACATGTGTACAGATCCACTAAAGGTTATGTGAACATAGCACTTCACCGGTCAAGTTTACCAAAGCAACCAATAGAAGCAACTCTCATCCATGGCTAATGTGCAATGCCCACAAATTTTTGCAAGATCTACACTGAATGAGCCTCCTAGTAACCGATGACAGTTGACTCAGAGTTGAGCACTGGTATGAACATCGGTCACATTGGTTTTAGTCAGCTATCACTTTTCTCTATATGAAATTGAGGAATCATTATAAATGCAGAAACCAGCAAAGTCTGCATATCAGAAAAAGAAAATTTGATCACTGGAACAAGAGTTTAATTTTCCTGACTTTTCTGATTCTGTCGGGAATCCTTAATCATAGGTAGTCGTAGAATGGTGTGAGATAGCACAGATTGGGGTACATGGTCTGTCTGTCACTATTCTGAAAACCACGTTTTTTGAGATCACCTTCCTCATCAGAACAGAGAACTTCGTGTATTTGCTAATTCTGGGCTTCAATTAGTTTCTCGTACCCCGGGAAAAATGTACCGCCAAATAGTCAACTTTCGGGTGTCGTCTCCCGAATGCATACTACTCCCAGAGCCCTTGACCACAGTTGATGGTTTGTATGGGTTCCTCTCGATGCCTCGACCACCACGAAAACGCGAAATTAAAAATTATGCCCAGTCCGTCATTGTTTTTGATGCCGAGCTACGCCTATAAATGACGGACAAGCATTCCTATTTGTTAACCATATCTTATCTGGAGTTGGTAGGTGTCGCCTAGTGGTCGTAAATTAGTAATGCCTTGTGCTAACCGAACTTTTACGGGTCTATCGAGGCTGCCGCCTTTTTTCACATTACTGCAATCTCCCACTGGCAGTACTTTCACCACTGTGCCAAGATCTTGTCGCCTGTCGATTACTCGGATCTTCCGAAGTTGTAGTCACCTCCCTCCGGTCTCTCATCTTAAAAGTCTCCGTATAACCATTCCCCCCTATTTACCCTTTACTTTCCTGTTTCAGACCCGAGACATCTCCAAGCTGTTTGTTGCGTGGCACAACTCTACCTGAAAGCATCCTTCTCCAGACACTGGTAGTGGGCATTTGGTGACACCTGACTTTCCATTTTTCAAGGATCTCCCCTTCACTACACAAACTTATTATCTTGTTGGTGGTAACCCGAACAGGAGCTTGGGCTTTTGTCAAAACATTTTTTAAAAAGCTTAAATCTGCCTAGTTCTCCAGTGCACGCATTCATTCTGGCTCACGGCTCAAAACATTCTCTTTTTTATATTCTCTCACATGACTTTTGTCTGGTGTATTTCTTCACGCATCTCTTCTGCCACCAACTTTGGCCAGTTGTCTGGTGGGAAG
>JAYGXS010000001.1:110087336-110114800 GCA_036362985.1 Ligula intestinalis | reverse complement strand
AACTCACAACCCCCGGTTTGGGCCTCGTAGCTGAGCGTCAGCCGTACTTAAGCCTCCCCCTGCTGGCGCGAGTTAGAATGCCACCGAGGCCACGGAGCTTTTCCCCATTTAATCCCATAAAGTATGGTACTTACTATAATCAGTAGATGTCATATAATCAGTCAAATTAATTTGGTTTAGCCACAGAGTACGGGCGAAATTCTCGACTGTGGTTTCAGTTTCTCCGATGGAAAGGGATTTTTCGTGGAAGAATAAGATGTTCTATTTACTAATTCCTAGCTTCTTCTAATTTTATTCGTGACAGGGCATGAAAGCTGCAGTAGCTTCTATCTGTCTATGACTAAAGCTACTGCAACAGATAGTCCCCTTCGTTTTCTCCTTGCCCAACTGTTCCTACAGGTGACTTACACATGCCTCACCAGTACGTTATCCATGGACAGCTAATCTAACTTCCATCAGCCAGTCAGTCCAGGTGGACGGCGTCCTACAATGAGTAAGCGCTTAGAGGCTATTTTTGACCCACCGCCTTCTACTCTATCTTAGACGGAAACAGGCCGAATATCGAGTCTGAATGCACGAAGTTGTCGGTGGTCGCTGCCTGCCCGACGCCATGCTTTCCTGACGTGACCTCAATCCGTCTATACCTCAAGGTCGTGACGAAAGACAGACTTGCTGGCGCATGAGACACAGACCGCGCACGTTAAGGTCCATCCACACGCTGTCCAACCAACCTTCAAGGCCGACCCAGCCAATGAGCGTTCTTTCTCTCTGTCTACTGGCCTGACTGCTGTCAAATCAGCACTTGAACTCGACTGGCTTTCCTGGCCAGTTTTGTGCTCTCCAAACCAAATCTCTTTCCACTTATTCTTCGTTCCTCTGTGTATACAATATACTGTTCCTTCTGCTCTGGCCTTCCGAGACTTCTTATCTACTAAGTAACCATGGTCTGAAGATCACAGTAGCTAGGGTTTAACTTAATTAACTCTTTGCGATATTTTCATGATAAGTGTTGTATGTTCTTGTGTCGGCAGAAGTTATAGGGGGATAACGGAGCTGAATTTTCCAAGCTTCGATGATCCGTGCAGTAGGGGGTTAACAAGGGTCTGATATTAAAAATCCCGTCGTATTTACCCAGCTATACTTTTACTACAGTTCATTTTTCGGAGCGAAATAACTTTCATTGCTAGTGTGTCGTTGCGAATCTGTAAGACAAGTTGTGTCAGTGGGTGTTTACGCTTTGACTCCTGGTCATTTCCTTTGTCGCCTGCAGATTATCAAATTTAGTCGACGCGCATTGATTGACCTCCAACTTACGGGACTGCGAGATGTCTCCTCTGTCGCTTACGACCAATCAAAAGAAAAGGCGTGTATCGATTGACTTCGGGCTTGCATGCATCTCAAACAGAGAGTCGACTGAGATCGTGAGGCGGACAGGACAACTTGGGCGTCTAGCAACGGTTGCATAATTAGCGTGTGGTGGAGACTGTCACGCACGGGTACCCAAGGCTTGACAAGCGAAGGCAAGATGAGTCAGTGTAGGGATGCTGGGCGCAGATTGCCACAGAGTCACCCCACTGTCGGCTGATTTGTCTTCATTAGAAATCATAAACACTCGACTGTCTTAGGACCAAAATATCTGGTTTGTGGTTACTCACTCCACATAGGCAAGCATTCCCTAAGGCCCACTGCTGCTAACGCGTGCGCCTGCACTGAAGGCGGCCTCTTCAACAGCCAATCACAGATGCCGAAAAGCTGGTCTCGTCCGGCGGTGAATAAGACGCATGCACGCCTAGGTCGATACAGTCTGTTTAGCCAATAACCTTCAAGGCCGATCAGACAATGACCGCTTGCATGCCTGCTGCTAAGCCCCACTTAGGATCCGGCTAGCTTCCTGGCTGGTCGTGCGCTCCGAAGCCAAACTTCTTCTAGCTTATTCTTCATTGCTCTTTATACATAATAAACTACTCCTACTATCCTGTCATCCACCGACTTCTTCTCTCCTAAGGAACCATAGCCTGAAAGTCGCAAATGCCGGGTTTAACTCACTTAACCCCCTGTGATATGTTGTCAGTTATAAGGTCGGGCAGAAGACAAATTTGGATGACTGCGATAATCCATACATTACTGGTGAGTAAGGGTCAGTAACAGTCAGTTTATGCGTTTATAAAGGAGAAGAAGACGACTCGATCGCTGGGACAATGCTTTTATTCGCCTGACGTTCCGAGATCCGTCGCGGATTCGTTATCAAAAACACAGTCATATAGCAATAGCAGACCCGTATCTGCTACTGCTATCTGACTATGTCTCTGATAACGAATCGGCTATGGAGCTCGAAACGCCAGGTCAGGTCAGGTTTTTATTAGTGAAATATAGGTAAATACAGTAGTCGCCGGCTATTAAGCCCACCTCGGGCCCAGACCAAATTGGGCTTGATAAGCGGCTGGCGCATTAACCGAAGAGTCCTAGTTCTTGATAAGCAAACGCAGGAGAGGCACTATACATTACATACGTACTGTATTATGTGTAGAGCTTGGTTATGTACAAGAAGAGAATGTGTTTGTCTGTATTTTACGTAATAAGAAAAAAACAAAAAAATGATTTGCGACACGTTTCAAAAAAGCGGTCTAGTGTCAGTTGTTTTGGAGGAAACTTCACTCGCAAGTGCTCTTTGATATCCTTCTCTAGGCACCAGACATCGTCGAATTTTGTGAAATCTGATGCCTATAGACTCTATCCTGTTGGCATACTGGGTTTTTTAGCCGGCAACTGGGCCTAGTAGCCGGCTGATTTTGCTATGTAAAATTCCGTCCCAAGCTGATTTGGGCTTAATAGGCGGTTGGGTCTTTTAATAACCGGCGGCTATTGTACCTTCGAACTCCCTCTTGGTACAGAGCAGCTATGATGCAGAACATGTGGCGTTGCCATTAATGGAAATGCATAAGAAGAACAGACAGTAAAAAACTCCTTAGGCATTGTTCATAATTCAAAAATGCAGTCGAAATAATTTATGATCCCAGCGATCGTGTCCTCTTCTTCTCGATTACTTTCTGGGACTCGCATATTTGCTTGTATTGAAGTTTATAAAGCGTCGGTCTTATAAACGAAACCACTTTCATTGTTACTGTGTCGTTTTGAGTCTGTAAGGTCAGGCTGAAATATGCTGTGCTTGCTCAACTCTCTCCTGTAGTTTCACGAAAACTGCTAACTTCGGTCTTTTACTACACTTTTTCACTCCTTCAACTTATGAATTAAAGGGCCGGCATATCCAGCGTCCTCTAAGTCAACTATGTGGGTCATGTATTGCCTGATAAAACTTGACCCATACAATGTTTTTTCATAATTTTACTAGTGAACTGTTGGGCTGAAATTCGGCACTTCTTCTTACGCAGTTGGCGCCAGCAGTCAAGGCAACTGGTGAGAGTGTGGTGATCACCCCTACGCGCAATTTCAAGGTCATGTACTCAAATATGAAGATGCGAGCGCTAATAAGTGCGATTGCAGCGCTTTTCACATCATGTGAACTGATTAAATAATGATAGTTTTACAGCTAATACGCGTCCAAATACTCGAGTTTAGGTCCTTGGATTGAATTCAGAAGAACCTGTTGCACGTATTCCTCTCTCTCAAGGAATTTATTGTTGATGCGAATTTGCCTGCAAGGTGCGCTATTTTTGCTCTTTCTTTTGGGATTCAGTAGAGTGAGAAGGGTCCGATTTACGGTATACACGTAGTATGCTTTTTATGTGCATGAGGTTTGAACGTGTCAAAATAACTCAAACGAAGAATGCAAACAACTGGTCCAAATTTTAATATAAATATTTGTCATGTTATCGCTGAAACCATTTTTTCTCCTGTTGTGATGCATTTTAACGTCGATTACCTTCGATGTCTTCAAGCTAATTTCGACATTATGTGCCCAAAACAACCTTTAGTTAATTAGGGTGCGAAAATTTGCTCCAGCGATGCCTTAGGTCCCGTTCGCGCCATGTTTCCCTCTTCAAATTCGCAAGAAGCGCGCGAGACAAAACCACTTGTAAGGTGAGGAGGCAGTGAGCGAACCGGCGATTTTGGGCCTCATAACCTACTAAACTGACGCACACGTGGCTGTCTTTTAATGTTTACTTCAGTATAAAAATCTGCATTCGCAACCTTAACATGGGCGTGGCTAGTGGATTAGAAGTAAAAGTTATCGGTCAATGCCGTAAGCACGTGGCAATGCCTATGCCTGTTTGTTCACACAGTTCAATCGCATGGGGGTTAAAGAGAGTTAAACCCTAGCAACTGCGATCTGCAGACCGCGGTTCCTTAGGCGAGAAGAAGTCGGTGGAGGCCAGAATAGTAGGAATAGTCTATTCCATGTGCATTTGTTCCTTTACCCGCTCCTATGGAGCAGGATATATTGGCCGAGCAACGAGACGTCTTGAGCAGAGGGTACGCAAACGCATACCAGCCTGGCAAGGTAAAGGTGAAAATCAATCGATCTCAAGCTCAATCCTCGCACACTAATTTGATACAAATCACCAAGTTGCTGCGCGAGAGGTCTTTCAGGTCATATACCAGACACCAACACACTTCTCTAAAGGCCTGCGTAAACGGGTGCTAGCTACAACTGAGGTGGTGGCAATTCGCTTAGCAAAACCCGCTCTCTGCTGTCAAAAGATGCTGGTACACGCACTTTCGCTCCCATGGCCGACTGCACACATGGCTCCCACACCGCCAGAAGCCATTACGTTAGAAGTCATGGCGTCAGAAGCTACGCAGCCTGAAACCATACTACCCACAGCCACAGAGAACACGCCGTGCGACCACGCTGCTCACAGTCACAGGGGGCACGCCTCGCGTCAGACATCGACCGTGAGAGAGCCCCTCCCTCGCTCTACACGCATGACAACCCAACGTCCTTGGCATGCTGAGTCCGAAACGCAGGAGACGAGGGAACGATGAGATTATTAATTTCAAATGGAGCTTTTTTATGATAAATACATTTCGTCGCGCACCTCAGTTTCATATTTGTACTAGATAAAAAAGTCAATTTGATCGTTGGTCTCAAAAACTTCAATGTCATTGCAAATAAACACGTGCTTCTCGATTAAGGCAACTTTCTCCTCAACCAAAGCAAGTGCATCGGCATCATACTCATCTCCCCACCCGTGTCTGACTTCTTCATCATGAGCTGTAGCATAATTTGTGTTCGCAAATATGCGAGGTTGCGCATCTACTTTTACAGGCTCGAGATTCGTTGAGAAGCTGGGAACACACCAACCGTGGAATTTCAATTACAGAGGGAATTAAGCCGATACGGATAGTTTTCCGTCTCTGAAATAACCATTTTAGTCAGTATAGCTTTAGTGCTTTGTTCTATACTTCGCAGGTGGCCCCAAAAGTACTGAAACACAGAACTCGACAGCCAACCTTACGATACGGCATTTGATTGTTGAATATAAGGCCGAGAGAAGGTGGAATTGATGTCGAAACTTCCGGTGGAAAATCAGTAGCTACTTTGAGGTGGAAAATAGCACTTATAGCGAGCCATGGCACTGATGCGCTGGCGAATGTATACGCCCAGGCAGATTAGAGAAAGAGCGAGAAGTATGCCTTATTTTAAAGGTGGTATCCAAATTGTCAGCAACAATGGCTCCATTCACTGAGGCTGTAGTGGCCCTAGTAGCCACTTGGAACCCAAGATCTGACGGATGGCCCCTTTGGCCTGCGCGCCTAATGCTGCCAGCGGTCAGGCGCTACTTGCCGGCACCTCCTGTCCGTTCTCGCTCAATAGTCTGAGCCACTTACGAACACACCCTGTCTCGACTTGCTGATCTCGCGCAATGCAACCAATCAGAGGCCCACTCACACAAGACCTCAAGTTGGTGGCTGGGGCCGGAGACACTTGGATCCGCCTCATTGGCCGCCAGAACAAAGCATGCGCTGGCGATGCCCGCTGTCCTCATCACTCCGGAGCTGACCCAAATAGGGAATGGACGCACTACTCCGCGAGTCAACACCTTTTCCATCTATTCTCCGTTCCATTGTGTACACAATAAACTCTTCCTTCTACTCTGGCCTTCCCAAGACTTCTCCTTTCTCCTAAGGAACCAGGGCCTGGAAGATTGTGGGTGTTAGGGTTAACCGTCTTGGCCTTCACTCCTATAAGACCATGGGATAGATCCCCAGAATACTCAAAATATAAAGGTTTACATATAATACACATCTGCTATGCAGACAGGTCCGATCTCAGCTTCTCAATTTCCGTTTCTCTACACGTGAGGTAGCGTGCTAGGGATGGCAGTTCAGAATGCTGATATGTTGACAAATATCGGAGGCCTCTGTGCATAACACGGGGAGATTTTGTAGATGGGTAACCTGATCAAGAATTCCATTAGCAAATTGCTTGACCGCTTAATAGTATCGCTGGATTTTAGCATCAGCTAAAAAGTACAAGAAACCCCGGCAACTGAAGAGAGCATTCCGAGGATCAGTTTCAAAAGCAACAAGTCTTTTTTTAAGCAAGGCTGGCAAAATGAGGCTGAGAGTGAGTTTCTAGTGAAAATTCACCCAGCAACTTCTGTAGGTGTCTAAGCCGTGAGTGTGTTTAGAGCACTGCAATTATCGCGTCTTGTCCCGTATTGAAACAGAAAGGGTTAGACCAGTAGGAGTTGCTTATGGTACACAGAAACTGAGTGGTGGTCTGAAGCCCCGACAAGTGGTAGACCCGGGCCATGTGCGCGCGTTTGCCTGCTAGCGCGCTGTCGGCATGAATGCATAAACGTCACGCGAGAGTGAGTCACTGGCCGCTTGATCAACTGCTTGGCCAATATCAGCCTACGGCACCTGTGATTGGCTGTTGCAGACGCAGATAGACGAGCGCAGTCACGTGACCTTTTGCGGGCTTGGCGTCGGCGCTACGCCTCTGCTGACGTCCCGCTAGTAGAAATGTTTGCGTTGAATTCGCGCTGGCACGCGCTTGCTCATACTTAATATATTTGCGGGATTTCCACGTGGTGGGCTACGCCTCAAAGCGGGATTCGATTACGTTGCTTGGCAGCTATCAGGCGCTCAACTCTCAGCTGCGTACCGTACTAGTTCATAAGAGCGTTAGCTTGTTTATAATTTGGCATATGCATTGGGTAAATTGTGCACGGCAATTCCAGAGTCGACCACTCTACTGTGTGAATTGGTCAGTTATCCGATGCGTGAATTGGGTAGAACTGGCTAACAGAGCCACACAAACCTTCTAAACCTGCTACACATGGGGTGTGTCGCAAGTTATCATGTCGAACAGAAGGTAAAGACGGATGACGAAGATAAATCTTCCAAACCTCGATAGGGGGTCAACAAGAGTGTTTTTTAGTATCTAGCGTCCTTTCAATCAGCCTCCGGTAGTAACGCGTACATCAATTTTCAATGATAACAACAGTTTGCGTAGTACGGTACTTCTAAACGAATTCTGAAGAATAGACCATGTGCAAACTCCAACAGTGGATACACGTAGCCAATAACGAAGGAGTCAGCCAAATATCGATTGACTGTAGGCAAAGGGCCAACGCAGGCCTGGGCAGGGCGAAGCCAGGCCTGGGAGAACGTGTGTGAGAGGGGGGGGGGGTGATCGCTACTTTTCTGTAAATTGGAACCAGTTCATGTTGTGTCTGATTTGTTTGGAGCGCTTTCCGAAAGTGGTGTCGTGTACAGTGGTTCATGCTGCGTTGGTAGAGGCGTGGCGTATTCAAGTGGAAGTTGAGCAGCCGTGACTGTTTTACAGGCGTGCATGTGGGTGCGAGGAAATAGGGGGGGGGGGGCACAGCATTGTTGGCTCTCCGCTACAAGGTAGGTCACGGTTCTTTAGCTTAGCGAGCCGAAATAGAAGCCTCTTATGGCAGTGGGCATTGTACAAGATAGAGGTGGGGGAAGAGAGGAGCAGACAATGTTTGGGGAATGGGAACAACCGTATGAAGGTCGGACAGAATTTAACTGGAGATGGACGTAGAGAATTCCAATAATTGATCAGCCGAAGATAACAAAGGTTTAATGTTAATAATCTCAATGTAGTAATCTATTGATAGTTTTATTCAAGTTCATTTTTCGGAGCGAGACCATGTTTCGGTGTGAGTCTGTAAGGATATGCTGAGCTTTGGTGCACTTGCTCAGCTCTTTGCTGTCATTTCACCAAAACTGTTGGATTCAGTTCCTTACTCCAATTTTTCACTACTTCAATCTGAGAATTAAGGGGCTGGCATATTCGCAGTCCCTTAACTTGAGTATGTGGGTGACGTATGGGCTGGTTACGTTTGCCATAGGAAATATTTTCTATGATTTTACTAGTGTAGTGCGAGGGCGATATTTGGCACTTCTTTAAACCCAATAGGCGCCAGCAGTCAAGGCAACTGGCGATAGTGTGGTGATAATTCCTTCACGCAAGTTCAAGGTCATGTACTCAACTATGGAGACGCGCGTCCTGACAAGTGCGATTGCAGCGCCTTTTCACATCGTGCAAAATAACTAAATTTAGACAGTGCTACAATTCATACGCGTCCACATATTCGAGTCTAGGTCTGTGGACTGATTTAGGAAGGACCTAATGCTCTCATTCCCCTCTCAAGGAATTCATTGTCGATACGTGTTTGCCTGCAAGGTGCTTTGTCTTCAAGGTAGTGAACAGTGGGGGTGAAATTTGGCTCTTCGTCTTATCCAAGAGACGCGAGCAGTCAGGGCAACTGGCGAGAGTGTGGTAATCATTCCTTCACGCAAGTTCAAAGTCATGCACTCAACTATGGAGATGCAGTCGCTGATAAGCACGATGGCAGTGCTCTTTCACGTCGTGTAAAATAACTAAATCTTTATAGTGCTACAGTTCATACGTGCCCCTATTTACGAGTCTAGGTCTCTAGATCGATACCAAAAGGACCTGTTGCCCTCTTTTCTCTCTCAAGGGATTTATTGTTGATTCGAATTTGCCTGCAAGGTCCGTTATTTTCGCTCGTTTTTGGGATTCAGTGGAGTTAGAAGTGTCAGATTTTTGAAAAATGGGCCTTGAATATACTACGGTATACTACGGTATGCACGGAATACGATTTTGATGCGCATTGGGTTTTATCATGTAGAAATATCTCAAACGAAGAATACAAACGACTGGTCCAAATTTTAATATAAATATTTGTGCTTGTTATCTCTGAAAACCTTTTCTCCTGTTATGACGCATTTTAACGTCGATGACCTTCGATGTGTTAATTGAGACATTATGTGCCGACCAGGACTCTCAAATGATTAGAGTGCGAAAATCTGCTCTGATGATGCCTTAGGGGCCGTTCCGTTATGCTTTCCTGTTAAAATTCACAAGACGTGTGAGAAAAAAATCTTGAAATGTGGTAGCAGTGAGCAAATCAGCGATTTTGGGACTATTAATCATCAAAGCTGATGGGGAGTGTGGTTTGCTATGATTTATCACAGATTCTCATGAATGAGCTTGTGCCTGGGTTAGTTCACGTAGGGATAGAATGCGTGTGGTAAGTATGGGCAACTGAGCCAAAAGGGACGAGTGCTTGTCGAGGTTCTGAACTCTGGTTCACCAATCTCAGTACTATGGAAGTTCGAATGATCTTGTGGCAGTAGGTGGTGGTGTAGGTGGTGGGGGTGAGGATGCGGATGATGGGGCTTCGGGAGGGCTCTCAGTGGTTGAGTAATGGGAGTTAGTCGTCACCGCGGTGGTAATGGGCAGTGGTGGAGCATCAGGAGTGTGCTCGTTGACTGTGTTGGTAATGGTTGTCTTCCTTATGGTGGTCGTGGGCTTTGTGGCAGCCGTGGCGATGATGCTGTATGCGGAGGAAGTAGGTAGGTTCCAAAGATGTCTGTTAAGGGTTACCCGTGCGTGAACTACCTGTTGACAGCAGGCACACAATGGGAAGGAATTAGATGTTGACACTGGGTCGGAGACGTTTTAGATTTGCCGGCTTCTCTTTTTACTTGGAAAGCAGCGATTTGGTTGGCTTCGTATATTTCTGCTCCAGGCCGATTTATCCCGAACGAGGTACTCCGGGGTTTCCGGATAATTTTTTATATCCTTGAGGAAAATATTCGGAGTGTCTCTGTAACGTATTTTCCGTCCTCCATGCTGACGATCACCCATAGCCAGGCGCTCGTCTTCCAACCTTATGACGTGAAGTTGTAGATATATTTGCTTCAGAATAGTGTGAATACCGAGACTTCCGGTTCATTCCCGGACTCCCGTGTCGAGGACTCTACCTTATCAAATCAGCTTAAGTATTCTTCGGAGGCAGTCGAGGTTGAAGTGACTTAGTTGTCTGGTTTATAAAGTCCGTGTTTCCATCTCGTAGAGAAGCATCATCAGGCCTTGCTTATCTTGCCTTCCATGTTAAGCTGAACTCCTCACGGTTCAAAACTGAGGACTACACGTAAACAAAACCCCTGTCCGCCAAAACATGCATAGCTTCTGTGGCAAGTATGCGACTAAGCGTGCCAAAGTCGCCTCTGAGAACATGCACAGCTCAAACACGGGAGAGGCGTATCATCCCTTGTAGCCTGATAGGTGATCGGGAACCAGATCATATGTGAAATGCGTAGACGGATAATGTAGATCTGCCAAACACTGCGGCCAGCCCCAGTAGCAGTTGTTTGACAAGCTCGACCCGTTAATAGGGGGGAAAAAACTGACATAAAATGTCACTCTAGTGAATGACACAGAAGTCCATCCCTCACTGTAATCCATATAGTCCTCCAGGGGTCGTAGCTTGGAGTGTGGACAACTAGCATAATCATTCAGTCCTCATTGTGAGTATAGACAGCAATGGCTCCTCCCAATGCAGTGTTTATGCAGTTTTTAGATCTGCGAGACAGACAATCGATAATGCTATCCCACACTAACAACACGCCAAGCTAAGTCAAGTCTTATACCCTGGATATGACGAAAGCGACTACGTACCCGGTCTAGTGAAGAAGGACAGTATGAACAAGATGTCCAGTTAAAATGTAATGACAAACAGTTGTTTAACAACTTAAACAAAAGGCGAAAAATGCAAGTTTCAGAAATTAGTGTATAAAATGGTTTACAAATGGAAGTAAGACAAATTTGTAAATAAATGCAAATCGTGTGCATCATCTCCCGACGAGGAAGAAGAAGAGGGGAAAATTTCATTGACCGAAGTAAATTTCGACTGACGTTTCAAAAGCTCACTCGCCTCCATCGTCAAAATACCGTGCTAACTCTTCCGTGGGCCTTGAATGAATCCGGCTTGCCGCAAGCCGTGTGTAGTATCGGTGCTCACTGGACGTGCCTTTGCCTGCCTGATGGCCGCTCGTTGGCCCCGACTTTTTTGCTGCCGACCTATGGCGGGTCCGCGTCCCCTTCGTTCTCTGCGCCACTATCGTGGTTGCCGCGGCATCAGCCTGCACGCCGGCCTTCCCCTCGTCAGGCGGTGGATCGATCGGCCGTTGGTTCTCGCTCGCAGCGTTGTCGGCACTTCTGTGATAAAGCATGCCGTGCCGGTCATATGATTTTCGATCGCTGCCACCTTCTTTCCCCGTGGGTGGAAAAGGGGAAAGACGCCAGTGGATGTTACGTATTACGTACAGAGTCTTAATGGTGGCGCCAATGCGTAGCAAATTCTGTACGCGCGTCTACCCGATAGGGTGATGTGGACATGAATGCATAACCATCATGCGAGAATGAGTCACTAGCAGCTTAGTCAGTTGATTGGTTGATATCAGTTTGTGGGCACTTGTGAAGGGCTATCCCCAAGGCTGGTTGAAAACTCTTGCGCGGCGAGGCGTAACGCTGTAGGGGGAAGGTTCTACAAGGGCGCCCACAACGCGCAAGAGTGTGCGGGATACGATGGGGTCCGGCCGGATAGTAGGCGATCTACCGTGTCCCAACATGTATAAGCTAGTGGATATTATAAGGCGTGAAAGGCCAGATAAGTAGGAATAACGTATTGTGTACACAAAGGAAAGGAGAGTAGATGAGAGTAGATTGACTTGAGAGAGACACGTCCGCTCAGTAGGTTGACCGGGTCCCAAGTGAGGTTTGATACCCGTTAGGCCAGGAGGCAGAGAGAGAGCGCTTTCATTGGCTAGGTCGGCCTGTGATTAGTTGGACACCGTGTGGATGAACAGCGTATAGGTGGACTGTGTCTCGTACCAGGAAGTTTAGCGACCTCACCGACCTTTAGCTCCAGACAGAATGAGGCTAAGACCGGAAAGTCAGACATCGGGACATGCACCTGTTAGAGTAAAAGGTCGCTACAAGTGCACACCTAATCACAGTCCTCGAGCTGTCTCTGAGACAGCCAATCACAGGCGCCTACAAACTGCTATCGGTCCACCAACTGGCCAGTCGGCCAGTGACTCGCTTTCGCATGCCGTTTACTCAGCCGTGCCCACATCATCCTAGCGGGGGGAGGGGGGAGGGACGTGTGCACAGAAATTTCCGTGCGTCGGGGAATCTGACTTCCAGATAGACTCTAATCATGTAATGGAAGTAGGCCATATGCGTTATGCGTAGATAGATTGTTTAACTTTGTCAGCCGACTAGCTGCAGGCTGCAAGTGACTCACTCCGCGCGGGCAAGCATGCGACAAGGCTCACGGCCGCCAGCGCGTAAACTTCCACTGGTTGCCCTCGCCCACCTCAAGGTCGAGCCACTACCGCAAGTCCCCAAGAGAAGTCGAGCCAACCAGAGAGGACCATTTCCTGCTTGGCTGCAGGACGTCCCCGGACTCCACAAACATCCGTGGAGGCATGGAGCACGACAGTTCCCCCGTCGATTTCGACGATGGGCACCACGCGCTCCAACAAGCCGAAGCAAATGCTGAAGCAAGCCGCAACAGACACTGAGGCAGCTGGGCAAGCAACATGAAAGCGACAGCAAGCGGGAGCAACGCAGAGAACTGGCACGAGAGAAAACAGGAGTTTAGGCAGACTTGCACAGAATCTACCCACTCGCTCGCCACTCCAACCTCCGTTTCCGGTGTAAAGACAAAGTCAATAAGACCGAGGATGAGGGAGAATGTAGATGGCGGGCGCGATAAACACTCAGCACGTGCACACATGACGCAACCATCTCGCTAGGTATGCTCCCGACTGCGCGGGAGCGCCATAAAGACCACATTAAGAGGGAGCCATTGCAGCCTGACTCTCAGTCCTCCCTCTCCTCCCATACGCACACACAAACACTCGCGTACAGGTGGAGCAGCAACGTAGGGGACCCGAATTTTCCCGTCATTTGGCAGACCCTCCTAGCCACGGCTTTTTGCGCACCGTGATAGACTCAGACACATTCAGATTTATTATAGTGAGGGAAGAAACGCGCCGAGGTCGAGCTCACTCTCTCCCCCACCGCATGGTGACCGCCTAGCTTTTCTGGCCTCCGCAGTGGAGCCTGAAACCCAGTGGGAGCGCGAGCGCAGTCACCAGCAGGGAATAAGAAGTGAGGGAAAGTGCCAGCGCCTTCCAGGCCGCAGGGACCATGGTTGGCTGAAGACTGGCATTGCATGTGCATACAGACCATTGGATCTCAGAAGGGTGAGAGCAGCCCTGCATGAAGCCTGGGCCAACACCCTCCTGAGAGGGGTAACCAGTCAGTCAACGACTGAAAGGCACTACCCATGCTCCGTTGTCGGTTGGCATCCGTGGGCGAGGCTGAAAGGAGAGCAAGAGACAACTGGTGAACTTCCCAATGTGGATGGGCTGAAGAAGAAAGGAGAGAAAAGGAAAAAGGAGGGGAGAGAGAGAGAAGTGCAAGAAACGAGAGGAGATCGAGGGAGATAACAAAGATAAGCAGATAAAGGGGAAGAAGGCAGGAGAGGGAAGAGTGAAAAAGTGAGAAGTGAGAGCAGAGCCAAACAAACAAGTGAGAAGAGAAAGAGAACGGAAACAGGTAGGACAGGAACAAGAGCGCAGCTTACCTTTTATCGGGGTTGTCGGGGGCAGCCTGACGTGACTGTGCTGCTGGTTAATAGTGTTTGTTTTGCTATTAACAGAAGGACTAGCAGTGCTGCAAAGGAAAGGGATCACATTTCGCAGGAATAAGGTTGCTTGAGAGCTGGTGCAGGTTAGGTTTGGTAGGGAGTATCAGTGAGGATAAGGCTATACCCCATACTTGTTATTAGTAGTTCACGATGCAGCACGACAAGGCAGTTTAGTTATTTGAAACCCCTGCGTTGATAAACCGGTTGCTGCCAGCTGGCTCTGCCGGTCTTCGGATTACTGTGGGCCGCAGGCCGTGCACAGCCACCACGTACTCCCCCGCCCTTGACCCAGGCAGCAAAATTTGCACCCTCGAATCAAGTTGGCGTGAGAACAGCGATTGGCATGAACTACTACCCGGACGGTCTTACGACGAGCGCAGCATAGAAATCGATCGGTTCTTCTCCTAAAAATTACGTTAGTAGAGTAAGCCTAACTGGCGAGAGCGACGATCAATCCTCCCCCCATCCCTCCGCGCACCTAGCCATGCCGGCATTTAAGGCGTAGATTGGCAAGATAACAACGTTAGAGGCGTGAATTGGGGGGAGGGTGATGACTGACAAATTAATCCACCATAGTGGTGACTGTGATAGGCGTGATGCGAATGCAATGATATGAATGACGCTTAAGATCGCACCATAAATTGCCTCTGAGAACAGGAATGTTTGGGCAGGACTGAAGGTGCAAATGAATGCACTGCAGGTCCTAGAGAAGACTGCGAGTAAGAACGAATAAACCTGAGAAGAGCTAGGACTAAGCTGCTAGTGACGTTAAAGGATTCCAGTGCTGATGAGGCTATTAGAAGAACCATGCTTAATGATACTATCAGCAGTAATAATAGTAGTGGTGCAAGCGACATCTTACATAAGGCAGTAAGGCAAAAATAAGAGGAAGGTTTGGCATACCTGAGGGGCACTAACCTGGGGTTCCCGACAAGCTTAACGACGCATTCGTGTGGTGAGGCGGTTAGTGAGTAGGGTTATGGCTGGTGGTGGGGGTGTGTGAGGTACAGGATGTGTCGACATCACGGTCAATGCCGCTGTCGTGAATGCGCATGTGACCTAGTAGGCCTTTGCGATGAGTGAATGATCGAGGCAGTGTGGGCAGTGAAGGCGGCGGTCTTGTCTGTGTGTTGGTGCTCCAGGCACTAGTTCACCAGTCCCTGTCCGATGGATTCGCAAGTGACCGACTAGGCCGATGCGTGAGGTGAATGTGCGATTGCAGTGAGAGCATACCAGGCCCTCAGAACTGGTGGAGGGATTAGGTGGCGGGTGGTGATGTGTCAGAAGGGGTGGAGGAAGTTGCGGGTGGGTTGGATTCTGTGGATGAGAGCAACGAGGCATCTCTTGCGTCGATTATTGCCGTCGAGGTGGAGGGTAGAGTAGGGTCTGGTGGATTGGTTGGTGCAGTAGACGTGGATGCTGTCGGTGGGGGGTTGCATGGCTTCAGGAGGTGATCGACCGAGCCAATTCGTGCACGGAAGGTGCGTTGACAACGTGGACACGTTGGAAGGGCTTGGGTAGTGGCAGCGTGCGTCCATGGATTGTGAGACTTGCGTGCCGTCCGTTTTGCCTTGGCGGCGGCGATCCGATTGGCTTCATAGATTGCTGCACCCGTCTTGACCGTTCTGCGCCACACAGATCGGTCCTGTGCTAGCTCCTCCCAGTTCGTCATGTTGATTTGGAGACGCTTCCTCTGCGACGAGTGCCTACGGCGACATCACCGGAGAACAGACGCTTGGTTAGTCGTTCATCGTTCATACGTATCACGTGTCCGCTCCAGCGCAGTTGTATCTGCCTGAGCATAGCGTGAATGCTGAGAACTCCCGTTCTTTCCAGTTTTTCCATTTCCGGAATCCTCGCCTGCCACTTCACCTTAAATATGCGGCGTAGGCAGCTAATGTGAAAGTGGTTCAGTTTCCGCGCTTGACTAGCATAGACGATCAAAGTCTCTCCTCCGTACAAGAGTGTTGACAGCACAACAGCCTTGTAGATCTTCAATTTCATTGACAATTGAAGACTATGACTATTCCATACGGAGTCTTGGAGCCGATCGAAGGCTTGGCTAGCTTTGGAGATTCTGCGGGCAACCTCTTCGTCTATTTTACTGTTGTGGGAAAGCGTAATGCTGAGGTAAGTGAAATTGTCCACGTTCTGCAGTTCGGCTCCGTTGACGTTGATGCGTGCAGGGTTTAAATCAACACCTGGCGGCGGTTGATGCATAATTATCGTCTTGTCCGTGTTGATGGTGAGGCCAAAGTTGGCGCAACCTGCTGCAAAGAGGTCCATGCTCATTTGCATGTCGGCTTCGGTGGTGGTGTTGAGAGCGCAGTCGTCCGCAAACAGCAGATCACGGACTGTGGTTGGGGAGACGCGCGTGGGGGCCTGCATCCGACGAATGTTGAGAAGGTTTTCGTCCTTTCTGCAGTTGATGGGAATTCCGGGACGCTCGTCACGGTAGGCGTCTATCAGCATGGCAGAGAACATGGGACTTAAGAGGGTGGGTGCGAGGACACAGCCCTGCTTCACTCCATTGGTCACTGCAAAGGCTTCAGACAGCGTTCCGTAGTCCGTGACGCGCGCCATCATCCCATCATGGAGTTGTCGAGCCATGTGGGTGAAGTGTTCCGGACAGCCAAACTTCTGCATAACCTTCCAAAGTCCAGGCCGGTTCACCGTGTCGAAGGCTTTTGTCAGATCTATGAACGTAGTGTAGAGGTGGGTCCGCATCTCTTGACATTTCTCCTGCAGCTGACGTGCGGCAAATATCATGTCAGTGGTGCCGCGGTGACGTCGAAAACCACACTGACTTTCAGGCAGAAGCCCTTGTTCCAGGTGGCTATTCAGACGATTGAGGAGGATGCGTGCGAAGATTTTTCCGGCAATATTCAGCAGTGAGATGCCGCGGTGGTTGTCACACACCTGGCGATTCCCTTTACGCTTGTAGAGGTGGACGATGGTGGCGTCCTTGAAGTCCTGGGGAACTTGGCCCTGTCGCCACATCTCTTGGAACAGGGTGGTGAGATGAGTTATGAGTTGGTGGCCACCATATTTGTAAATCTCCGCCGGGATCCCGTCGGACCCGGGTGCCTTCCCGCTGGACAGCTGCTGCACAGCCTTCATGGTCTCCTCAGGGGTTGGTGGAAGGTCGAGATCAGCATTAATTTCGACTTGGGGCAACCTCTCAATGGCAGCCTCAGAGGTGGTAGAGGGCCGGTTGAGTACACTTTGGAAGTGCTCGGCCCAGCGGCTCAGAAGTTGCGTCTTCTCTATGATGAGGGTGGTACCGTCCGCGCTGAGAAGCGGGGCTGTGCCCCTCACTACGGGGCCGTAGACTGCTTTGAGCGCAGCGAAGAAGTTTTTCCATTCATTGCGATCCGCATAGCCTTGGATTTCCTCACCCTTACGAACCATCCAAGCGTCCTGCATTTCCCGCAGCCGCTGCTGTACAAGACGGCGAATTTCGTAGTAGGCTGCTTTCGTGGCGTCGGTAGGGTGAACGACATATTCGCTGCGGAGGCGATTCTTCTCAGAGATGAGAGTACAGATGGCTGCATCGTTTTCGTCGAACCAGTCTTGGTGTGGGCGGGGCGCGGGCCCAAGGATGCGTTTGGCAGTGGATTGAACAGCGTCCCGTAGTTGACACCATCGAGTCTCCACGGAGGTGTTCTCTTCTGCGATTGGGAGGTTATCCAGCTGTTTGGTCAACTCATTGCTGAAACGCAAACGGTTGGCAGGCAAGTTTAACAAATCAGTATTCAACTTACCTGGGGTTCGCATACCTTGAAGTCTCCTGCGTGGCTGGAGACGGATGCGCATCTTGGAGATGATGAGACGATGATCGGTATCACCGCCGGCACCCGGCATTGCCTTTGTGACCAGCACATCCTGCTGATCGCGCCGCCGCACGAGGACAGAATCCAGAAGATGCCACTGACGAGATCTGGGGTGCATCCAGGTTGCCTTGTGCTGCAGCGGTTGGCTGAAGTAGGTGTTGGTCGGTATGAGACGGTGCACCGCGCAGGTTCGATCTACTCTCATCTATTCTCCTTTCCATTGTGTACACAATAAACTATTCCTTCTATTCTGGCCTCCACTGACGTCTCCAATACTAAGTAACCATGGTCTGAAGATCGCAGCTGCTGGGTTTGACTCACTTAGCCCCCTGCGATAGACCTCATAACTAACGTGACCAAGATAAATAAAAATGGTCCTTTTTGAAAATTCACATTGAAAATATATTTCTTGCGGTACACCTAGAGTTGACAGTTTTCAAGAAGCATCTAGCATACTCAAGGCTTAGTATGAGGATGAAAACCTGCTGGTTATGGCGTGAACTGATAACCTGATCCGCAGACTTGCATGTAGGGAAGAGTGCAAGTCGTTTGAAGAAAAATTGGTTCCATGGCATTGAGGAGGAAAATATGGACTGGACCCATTATCTACGCGATTAATTCCACGGGAACAAATCCCCGTAATACCGTTTTTATAATATCATCTGGGATAGCACAATTTACCTCCCCTTTATAGTACAAGTCTCCTAGAGGCCACGGAATGAAGCGTTTGTACGTGGAGATCGGTATTACACATCCAATGGCGTTCACTTCTCGCAACCAAGTTATGCATGCAATGAACAGACTCTCAATCAACCACCAGCGCTCATCTTCTTGGTTTGCAGACTCTTGCATATCAAGATCATCTTAAAGGGGTAGGGATCATTGATATGTGGGAGCCTGCCGCTGTTGACTCACGCTGCCTGCCTTTCTTCGTCGCGCATTTGGCAACCGCTGCCAGAAGCCTACGCGCCCCCCTTCTGGCCGCAGCAAGCCTTGCACAAGCGCCAGCCAATCGATGACCACCTGTCCACCTGGTTGGCTGCGACTTCACACTATGTTTATCCAACAAGCAAGGCGGAACTCACTCGGCCTTTCGCCCCGGTGCGCGGTGGACGCGAGGCTGCGGCTCTCTCTCTTGCTCCTCATGGTCGAACACCACGCCAGACCGAGTCAACCTTCCTATGCACCCTTCTTCAACTCATTCTGTAAACAATATATTGTTCCTACTCCCTGGCTTTCCAAGACCCCTATCTGCTTCTAAGGAACCGGGCCTGGAAGATCGCAGTAGTTAGGGTTCAACCGGCTTAGCCTTAACTCCTTTGCGATAGATATGCCTGTTCCCCGCCCTGGCAAGACATGGGAGGAGGAGGAGCCGCCCCTAGTAGATGTGGCTTTGCACAGTTAGGATTAGGTTTACGGGTGGATTTAATGTAAGGTTAGGGTTACGTTAAAGGTTAATTTCGGCAGGGATTTGTGTTAGCGCTAGTACAAGGAAATACAATCCTGGAATTTAGCGCGAGGTCTCTTTTACTATGGGGGTGGGAGGCTTTGCTAGTCTCGTGTCCTTGTGGGGCCATATAACCGATTCCGGCCCATGTGACCCTTTCTACGAAGCGACGTCACCCTATCTCAGGTGTGCCAACTTGTAGCCGCAGGTCTTTTTAACCAATATCACCTTGCTAATGAATTTTGTTTATATTGTTTCCACGTGTCAAGTCACCTCCCTCCTCCAAACCACCCCGCCCCACCCCCAAACTAGGCAAGGTGATAAGTACATTTCACCTTTAACTCTTCATTGGCTGTTGATATAAGTTACTTGCTCTATCTCGATGTCTCAAACTGAATTGCCATTCGTTGATCAAATCTTCTCGAGTTCGTCGTACAGTATGTCATGGACAACGTCGGATCGATCAATCCGTCTTACTCTTCCTTGGGTAAAGGGTAAAAAGTATATTGCCTAGGCACCTTATTCTGATAGTGAAGTCACCCACTCATCAACCAAGTGTATTTGTGTGCAATAGTGCTGAACATGTGCATAAGTCATGTAACGTTGCCGCGGACCTGAATGGGTACATTGAGCCTCGTGATTCTCAAAAGCTAGCTAATCGTTTTCACTAGGTACCGCTCATCTCATAACGACCAGTCTTTCTCTAGGTTCTGCCTCTTATGTAGGAAATGAGGGCTTAAACAGCCCAGTCTTCCCCATTCTGCCGGCATGCAAATTATTCCTGCCTCTCGCGCATACCATCGTTCTCTTACATCAGACACGATGGTCTGCATACTGATGAGTCATGTCGAACTTGGAGACGAAATAGACCTGCTTACTACTGTCCTGGATAAAAATACGTCGATCGTACCAGAGAGACTGGTAAAGTGCACTCACAGCTGATCTGCATTTTTTTGTGTATGTGTGTGTATACGCCCAGAGGGGCGGGTAACGTGAGAATCGGATGATGGCGCGCTGTCAACGGCGCTAGTTTGGCGTGACTAGCGCGCGTTCAGCCGGGTGCGTGCGAACCTGCATTGGCGGGCGTGCGCGCGCGCGTGGCGGTGGCGGGGCGTTAGGCGCCGTCGCGCCAAGTGCACCAGCACTTGAACGGTGCAGCGCACATGTATTGCGCATCGCGGCTTGTTGGTATCTGCCTGCGGCAGACCGAATGCCCTTAATCGGTTGGTCTAGAGGAATATGTGAATGAGACGCTGGAAGCCACCATTCCCATAAGGGTAAGCAGCTAGTCTCGCACCACTACTTTTCTGATAGCAATCATAGCAAGACGGGTTTGCTTGGTTCTTATATATATTTCGTAAAGATGCATGTCTAGGATAGGTGTGCCAGATAGCCACATTTTAGGCAGACCGCCCCTTTCATTGCTTTAAAAGAAAAGATACCCAGAAGAACGAAATCGGCAGATACTGTAGTCAGATGATGATAGTTTTACCATCGATCTCGATCATGTCCACCATATGTCCAGGAACAGGGAGGGCGACTGGACACAGAGGTGATATTTAAGTGAAACGGACGGGCAACTGCCTATCACACTCTAAGCCCCTACCCGTTTGAACCAGTTACAAGACAAAGTCAAGATGACCTATCGCAGGGGGTTAAATGATTCAAACCCAGGTGACTGTGATCGTCAGACCATGGTTACTTAGTAGTGAAGAAGTCACCAGAGGCCAGAGTAGAAGGAACAGTATATTGTGTACACAGAGAAGCGAAGAATAGGTGGAAAGAGATTTGGTTTGGAGGGCACAAAACTGGCCAGGAAAGCCAGTCGAGTTCAAGTGCTGATTTGACAGCAGTCAGGCCAGTAGATAGAGAGATAGAACGTTCATTGGCTGGGTCGGCCTTGAAGGTTGGCGGGACAGCGTGTGGGTGGCAATCGACTTGGGCCGTCCGTGTCTCGCGCGCCAGTAAGTCTGGCGTCCACCACGACCTTTAGGTCTAGACGGATTGAAAGCACGACATGACGGCCAGGCGCCGTGCGGGTAGCGACCACTACAGACCGAAAGGGCTCGGGCAACGGCTGCTTTCTCTAATGCAGACTAGAACACTGCCTAACTTAGTGGTAATGGACAGTAGACTTTGCGCGGTTGCTACCGCACTATCTACCCTCAATCACCTTCGGCAGGTGTCCAGTAAGACTCAAGGAAACCAAGGCTGGTACTGCTACTTTTACTACTACAAACTAGAAGTGTAGCTGAGTGTTAGTAATACAGGCAATATTTCTGGCGTCAGTATTTGTCAGAGGTGTCGATGGTTAAAGTCAACGCTGGCGTTCATATCACCTCCATCTCAACAATTAGCCTGAATCTGGCTTTATGATATTCCGAGAAAATACATGTTTGAGGCCCGCAGCATATCAGGGCCTGCCTTGGTCTCCGCCCTCTCACCTCTGTTCACCAAAAGCTGTGTCAAATTTTACTAAGTTTGGACTAGGATACTGCTGCTAAAGGCAATATGCCACTGCTAAGTGTGTATATTCTAGTAATCAGACTTACTTAGACCAGTCGATAGTATATTCTAGTAATAGTTGACATGCATCCTACTCTTGCAAAAAGCATTACAGATGGGAATATGAGCGTACGCACGTCCTAAACTTCATTTGGACTGATTTGTACGACACCCGGGCGCGCGTTCACCTCCGGGTGACTGCCTAGACTATTGTCAGATAGTATTGCCGGCAAAGACAAGGGAGAATGGAATGGCCATTTCTGGCTTTTTATCCGTCGTCAGCCACTCCTACTCAGACCCAAGCGACATTTCAAATCGGTGAAGAATTTCGTGGACCGTATTCTTAGTGATGACACTCACCCTCTCCACTCCGAACTAATGGCTGCGAAGTCTTCTCGTGCGACGCCCGAAACTTCCGACATATGACATGTAATACATCAGCCTACCAGAACTCAATACTCCCATTCTTAGCACGCTTCCTCACGTGTGAAGAAACGGAAATTGAGAAGCTGAAGGCCGACCTGACTCCATAACTGATGTGGTAACCGTGTCGACTTCTTACTTTGAGTTTTCTGTGATCTTTGACCGTTTACTCTTGAGTTTTTGGACCCTTTAAATTGCTTTAGTTCTTGCTCTCCGTGAATGGAGCCATTTTTTGCTGAAAGTTTGATATTATCATCAAAATAAAGTTCTCATCATCAGTGTCCCACCCGAGCTCGAACTCGCGATCCTTTTGATCAGAATCAAATGGCCTTACCATTGAACCAGGAGCTCTTTGTCTCATCGGTTTAGGTCAGGGGATATTGACACCCGTTGATGAACGTTCACCTGACCGCTGACGGAGCTCATCTGTCCTGCTCCACCTTGGACCTTGACAGAGACCCGACATCCGTAACAGTAGGCAGATAATGTTGCAGAGAGGGACAGATGAGCTCTATTAGCGGTCAGATACTGTTGTCATATGTTTGTTATTGGTCCGCCGTTTTAGCCTACTTGAATACTATGCATTTACGACGAAGAAAACCAGAATACTCGCCGGGATTGGCAATCTGCTGCGTTAGATCCTAGGTAAATAGGAATGGAATCGGATGTTTGTGACGCTTTGGATCAACCAGGCTTGATCATTCCCTATCCTAGACCATGCTGTTACTTTTGTTGTCTCATAATATCGAGGTTCCAGATCACTAGCCAGAGGAGCAGACGTGGGAGGGAAAACATAGTTGAGACTGAACGCAAAAATGGCCGTCAGTCAAGATTGGCTGAAATGTCATATGACTATCGGAACAAGAGAACCGCTGGAGATGTACTCATTCACTGGCGCCGTCATATTCAGTGCTGGGGCTCGCGGTTACTGTGAGCAAAAGCTGATATGTTTGAGGCATGTAACCTTGAGCAAGAGCGCTCACGAGAGATGGTCGCTACAATCCTGTTAGCAAATAACTTATTCAGTAGACCACTTGGCGAGCATACGAATGCTCTTGATGAATTCTTGTCAGGCCAGTACATTTATATGGGAACGGGATACAAGTTAAGGCATGTAATCAGTAATGTTCGTCTCTTCATACAAGTGAGTCGTGGGAATAGGGGGACGAAATGGCAATAAGAGACAGTGGGTTAGGCAGCAGTGGGGGTTAGGTGGAGGCGCTCCAGGGAGGAGAAAAACGGAGAGAGGAGTGCATGCAATTAAGCGACCGTTAGTCATGCTAACAACACAATACCAATAAGCAGTCGCTTCAGCTGTTGCTAACAGACGCTGACCCAGTTACTTGAGGTCCTTTAGTGGGACTGTCACGCTGTTTAAGTTATTAGGGTGTAGCAAGTGGTTGCTTCGACAAGCAGAAGGTCCCCCCAAATCGCAAGTCAAGCAAGACGGTGGTGGTGGACAGAAATTTTACTGCCAGAAAAGAGACAGTACAAAGGCTGTGTTGTGCGCCAGAGCCAAAGTCAGTCCGCGAAGTTGTCCATGCTGCTGCGAAGCCCTGAGTGCGGAGTGTCTCCTTAGCCAATTACGTGGCGCGGCACGCCTCGATTGGTTCGAAGTAACGTACGCCTCAGTTAGCGAGTCGACCGAGAGCGTGGGAATGGCAGAACATCGCGGGCCTCTCGCAGCGGGTGGCAAAGTGTGGGGGAGTTTTTTAAGGTGTGAGTAGGCAGCAAGCGTGACAGAGGAAGGCAGCGTGGGGCAGCACACTAGGCTGCAACGAAGGAATACACTAGCTGATACGACCTTCAGACCTGATTCCGTATCAGAAGAGAAGAAGTGGGGCGCCAGATGGGAGGATATTGTATTATGTGTATTGTATTGTGTACCTACTAAGTGGAGAATAGGTTGGAAGACTTTGGTAATCAGACGAGGGCACTTCCAGACCACGAGGGCGACGTCCGAAGTGTGTGACCGTGGGGAGTCATCACAGCGCCTCTACCGAGTCAACCATAGAAACGATTGGCCGGTTAGAATAGCAGTGATTGGCCGCCTTTGGTGCGCACGCGAAAGCTTGAGCATTGCAACATGCGCACAAAGTTGGCCGACTGAAGGAACTTATAAATCAGACGAAATGTTTCGTTGGCGCCCACACAATGCCTTGAATCAATAATGTGTGCGCGATCATAGCGCCGTTTATACTCCTGACTTTGGCTGCTCTCAGCCCTGCTGGGCGCTTTTATTCTTTTGGATAGGCACCGACTCGTGCGACCACTGTAATCTGCTCCATCGAAGCAAGTAAATGCACATGCAAATGGTCTGAACTGGTAACCTATCCTCAGCTTTCTCGTTACTTATTGTTAACACAAACCCTTGGGTGTGCAGAATTGTTCAGGAAAATGAATGCAGTGAGGCGAGGATACTGAAACATCATTGGGCGACGAACACCCATGCAGTTGTTTCAAAGAATGTTGCTATTGTCAGTCCAGGTGTGGCTCTTTTTATGATTGCATCTGGCTATATCAGATAAAATTGTAATAACAAACTTCCGACTTCTTGATTTGGGTTCCTCCAATGAATAAATCCAGAGGCTTACTAAACTAAAATTTTATTGAATTCAATCTTAAAATATATATTATATGGCTCTCACTGAAATATTTTTCCAAATGTTTGCTTTCTTGGCTCTCTGAGTCAATAAGGTTCCCGACCTCTTCCCTAGGTGAAGCGAAGACATCAGAGACTGGAGTGGTAGGAATAGTTTATTCTGTACACAAGCAATGGAGAATAAGTAGGAAGAAGTTGACGCTTGGATGATTGCAGCCCGGCCGCTAGAGTGCGGGGTCCGAAGTGGTAAGAGAGTGGGCAGTCAATGCAGTAAGGTCCTGTGTGAGTTGGCCTTGAAGGTAATTGGTCAGACGGAGGATGGCAAACCAGTGCACGCGTGTTAGTGGGTCGCACCAGACAGGGCGTTGGCGTGTCCGCAAACGCTGGCTGGCCGCACAGGGCATGCGTTGGCGCGGAGCATGCAGATGACCTCAGAGATACATCTAGACGGCAATCACATGACATCAGGCTTGGCGCCTAGGGTGAAAGGTGGTCACTACAACTAGATGACTGCTTCGTTGGGAGGGGTGCTTCATGTGGTACCCAAGCCACTACTTCCGGACGTATTCGGTACAGCTTATGACGTAACTATCCCTATAGAACCTCATGGGACTGTTGCACAGCGCTGTGCTAGCGAGAATTCAAGAGTTGTTCGGAATCAACGAAGCAATATAGGTTTTGGCGAAGACGACCTGTTGATTGAAATCGACAAAGTGTTCCAATCTCAACTTTACTTCTATATTTAAGGCATCTCTGAATTAAAGTTAACCCCGAATCCTTACTCGCGTTCGCTCAAAACCAAATATTTCTACTAAGGGAACTGTAAAGGAGCAGTCCACGACAGAAATCCTGCTGTTCATGCAATTTAGAAGTGTGACGAGCGATTTAAGCCTGGTGACATCAAGTTGGAAGATTAGTTTCTTTCTGGTCGAGCATCAGGATCAGACGATGAGGATTTGCTTTCCACTCTTGATCAGTCGTAATTTAAAAGAAGTAATGAGTCTATTACAAAGTGGTCTTGAGACACTTGCATCAACTGGACTTGGTCCATAAGGAGCCCCATCAAGACTTTCAGGAGTTGATCGAAGCCTAAGCGAATGGTTGGGCTGAACTTTGTCGTCAGCTGTCGCAAAACCCGCTGAATTTCAAGTCTGGAAGCGCATTGTTATGTCTGCTGAGAACCAGATAAATCAAAACCAAAAAAATAAAAAGGTTCAAGAAGTCAGGCTCCTCCATCAGTCCAAGGTCAATATCGGTTTGGCAAGAAAGAGCTGAGTTGTGATTGATGGGATTTCGAAGGTCCGCTTCATATTGAATTAGCATCGAATGACCGTGCCGCCAACTCCAATGTCTACTGCCAATGAATGAGCCGAAGCCTCGACAAGCTTAAGGTGAATTACCTGGTATTGGTTCGTCAAAAACGGTCCATGTTCCACCACGTCAAAGCCGAACCCCACACTGCCAAAAAGACGCAGATGCCATACCATTGTGCTCGAGCTGATAAAAAAGGATCTTCAGACCTTCGCCCAGTGGAGCTGCACATGGCTCCTTACCCTTTCATAGCACAAACGTTCTGTTATGGTTGTTAGTGACGATCATCAGCCTGAACTAATCATAGACGGTCACAAACGTTATGTCCCAGGTTTTATCAAGGATCTGGGCATATCCTATTCGAATAGTCTCAATCTGTCAGAGCACTGTGACCTGATAGTATCGAAAGCACGCCGAACTACCGGATTTATTCATAGGAATGTAAAGACCATAAAGGGTAGAACTAGTCTTCATAATATGTACGTGAGACTTAGTCTTGAATACTGCTCCCTCCTATTCATTCTTCTGCGCACTAGTGAACGGACGAAAATAGGATCGGTGCAGCACTTCTATCGCAGAGGGTTAAGTGAGTTAAACCCAGCAACAGCGATCTTCATACCATGGTTGCTTAGTGCGGAAGAGAAGTCGATAAAGCCAGAGTAGATGAAAGAATGTATTGTGTACACAAGGGAGAGGAGAATAGATGAGAGTAGATTGACTCGGGATAGCTCAAGGCCAGCAGGAGAGCCAGCCGCAATCCAAGTGCGGTTTTCAGTAGCAGCAGCAACGAGAACGGGCATTGTCTGGTTGCCTCAAAGGTTATTGGTCGGAAAGACTGCATCGACCACGGCGTGCGTGTGTCCTATTCGCCACTGAGAGAGGCTAGCCTTTGAGGGGCCTGACTGGCTGTTGCCGAGGTTGCCTAAGTGCAGAAGTACTCGTTAGTGGGAGCGAGGCTTCGGACATGCTCGCCTATGTGGAGTGAGTCACCACACCTCTTCACTAAAAGAGACTTCACTTCAGAACACCGTAACTTAGCTTACTAACAACGGTGTGAATGTAGTGGCCCTAGCAGCCACTTGGAACCCAGGATCTGACGGACAGCGCCTTTGCCCTGCGCGCTAATGCTGCCTGCGGCCAGATGCTAAGTCTCGACACCCCCTGTCCGTTCTCGCTCAATGCTCTGAGCCGCTTACGAACACACCCAGTCTCGCCTTGCCAGCCTTGTGCCAGGGCAACCAATCACAGGCCGACCTTGCCATTGAACACGCTCTGTCTCGGTCTTCTGGCTTGATGCCCGCGAGAACTGCGGTGAGAGGACATTTGGAATTCCGGCCTCGCTGGTCGCGGCGGCGGCCGGCGACGCCGCC
>JAYGXS010000001.1:109974348-110087236 GCA_036362985.1 Ligula intestinalis | reverse complement strand
GCAGGCAAAGACCCACTACAAACTAATTAGTGCAGAATGCAAAGCAGAGGCATGAACATGAACTGTTTCAAACAAAACAAAACCTGGTATACGAAAGCAGGTTTTTGTCTCTCAGACAAGCATTCCAAGTAAATACTTGAACAGAGTTCCGGGTCATCGATTTCAAATTTCCACCTACTAACATTCTTGTTCAGCAAAATTCTGGTGATCCTGTGGTGGCCCTCTGGAACACCGGTATTTATTTACAACTCTGTCGTACTTTCACTTGTACACAACTTTCTAGACTCATCTCAGTTGTTACGCATTTTTTAACTTGTATTTATCACCTTTTGTTTAAGGTGGTGCAAAAATGTTACCCGCTACACTTCAAATGGTTTAAAATTACGAGTATCAATAGCAGACATCCTGCTGCTATTGTTATGCTCAACTAAACGGGGTACGGAGTCGATTTCGTAATATTCAGGGGACTGGGCTCGGCTTATCATGACCTGTTCTTAGCGTGGGATAACAGTATTGATTTTACTTCCCATTATTTTAAGTTTTGATAAGCTTGAGTTGCTCTGAACGGATACATATATCTGGTTTCTAACTAGCGTCACATTGAGTGTAAAACGCGGTGACCAATGAAGCCCTGTTCCTCGTAACATTGAATAAATACATAAGATATGTCATAGCTGCCAATCAAAATCGCTCCTCAGCGTACAATCAGCAAAGTCGAATAACCTGAAAACACGTACGCTTGGCGGAGTCATCGAACTCTCTTGAGTCAGCGTTGACTAACGTGCATGCGTTCGGTCAGGAGCGTGCAGACAGATATTGCTGCATGTTATTTTTATTAAGGACTAGAGCGCAGATGTCTGAGAGGAAGTTGTAAGCGACGCCCTAAGAAACGGGTTGATTTTAGTTTTATTTAGCTACTTTTTAATTGATCTATTACCAAATATTTGCAGAATTGCACATTTTCATTATTTTGCGCCCTTTTGAAAAACATTAGATCATTTGAATAATTATTCTTGTTTTTACTTTTGGAAGATGAATTGGCGAACATACATTTTTTTTCGATAAATTCTCGTCTGGTCTTTTCATTTATATGGTAATTCAGTAAATCAACTATGCGAGTTGGTAAAAAATAGTACGGTTGTCGGGGCAGGGAGAAGGGGGGAGGATCGGGGTCAAAATCTGATCAGCGTTAGTGGAAACTGGTAGTCGGCCGAGGTGATAAGCCGCTGGCTGTTGGATTAGCGGCTTTTGACCATGGTAACTACGGTGCCGCGACGGAGTACTTTTGGGCGCACAGGACCGGTCGGCGTAGCCTGCTGGGGGCCGCTTCTGTCGTAGCCAACAGACGCTCTCCAAGAAATTTTGAATAGCTTGAGGGTACCTTGTGGATCACTCGGAAGGCCTCTTTGGCATCCACGCGATGGTCTGAGTCTAACAAGTGCGCTAGAATGGAACTGTTTATACTCGTTAGTTGGCCGTTTCCTAACCATGCTGGAATGTGTTCTCAAACTTTTTTGGATGAACGCCGGCTCGTGCGACCAATATATCAGTTACAATGGGCAAAAGCTGCTAATCCATCAGCCAGCAGCTTACCACCAAGGGCCGAGTAGCAGTCCCCCCTTATGCTGATCAGATTTTGACCCCGATCCTCCCCCCCATTCCCCCTCCCCTGACAACCGTACTCTTTTTCTACCAACCCGCATTGTTTATTTGCTAACTTACCATATAAATGTAGAGGCCTGATCAGAATTTATCGAAAACGAACGTATGTTTACCAATTCATCTTAATTTTTCAATGGATATTTTCGAAATTTTTTACTTTTATTAACTCTTTTTTATTTAACTTTCCTTTCCTTGATTCACAGACTGCATGCTCTTTAGTACACCAGGTCCTGTTTTACAGAAGAATGGGGCTTTCGCTTGGTGATCTGGGACCCAAAGTAAGATTCTGCTTTTGTTTCCTTCAGGACTACGTCTGAGAGGACGTTTAAAGCGATCCCTGCGGAACGGGTTGGCCATAGCAGTGAACTTGACAGAATGTCTCAGAGAGAGAGAGAAAGAGAGTCAACGCCAGCTTATTTTTGATCCAGTCAGTCAAACTTCAATTCTATGGCATGCACTGATGTGCACCCAACTTTCACGCCCCAATTTTGCTAGATCCTGTGAAGTTCAGGACGATGTTTTGCTGTGTGGGGGCGATAAACAAATATTTCAAACGACCGAGACCCAACACTGACGGCCTAAGAGCACATGACGGGTTAATGGGCCATTCGGAAGTCGCCTAGTTTGTTTTTTTTCCAAACCTTCTAAACTAAGTGACAACGAAAGGCTCATAATGACAGTATGTTAACACCAGCCATACAGCTTTTTACGTGTACAGACTGGTAAGCGGATCTGTCTAGAAATGCTGCAAACTACGCCGGGATTTTTAATTTGGATTGTCCTGCCTAGAGGCCCAATGACCTGGACTAACAGCATAGGTGGGCAGATAGTTGCAAGTTGATACGGAGATCGAAAAACCGTCTACCCTATTAGAGGTGGCCTTGCGATAAAGTCTAGAGGCACCTAGTCCCGTACTCTTATTACAATCTTGCCAGGAACTTAGCTCAAGGCCGGATGCAATACAGGGAAGGAGGCACGTATTCCCGCGTACCACCAGCACACCTGTGTCTTTAAAATGATCATGGTCTCAAACGCATTATGCATGCCTAAAACAGAAATTTTACTGGAAATTCTAGCGGCTTTGCCTGCCCGGATGCTTTCCTATGTGCTCAGCGCAGCAACTGGGAGTCTGGAATGGCCATTTCTGGATTATTGGCTGTCTTCAGCCAATTAAACCCAGCCCCAAGCGATGCATCACCCGAGACTCGAATTCCCGGCCTTTTGGTCAGAGTCGTACGCCCTAACCATTGCGCTACGAACTCGTTGTCTTGCTTGTTTCGGTCGGGAGATATTGACATTCGTCGAGGAAAATTCACCGACCGCTAACGGAACTCACTTGTCTCACTCTGCTTACTGGTCGAGAACATTCCTATAAGTAGTACTTTTAGGAACTGTACCTGAAGGACTTACCTCTACTGGATTTACGATCATATACAGCGGCTGCCCTACTGCGTCAAATTCTGACTAAATTCTGCTATTTGTTTTCGACTAGAAAGGAGTATTTAGACCCAAGATAGTTTAGGCAAGCCAGGGTGCCTGTGGTGACTCACTCCACAGGCGAGCATGTCCGAACGGTCGCCGCCGGTAACGCGTACTCCTGCACTCGACAACAGCCAATCAGGTCCCTCAAAGCCTAGCCTTCCCGTTGGCGAATAGGACGCAGGCACGCCTTGGTCGATACAGTCTTTCCGGCCAATAACCTTGAGGCAACCAGACAATGCCGTTCTCGTTGCTGCTGCTGCCGAAGACTGCACTTGGACTGCGGCTGGCTCTCAAGCCAGTTCTAGGCTATCCGAGTCAATCTACTCTAATCTATTCTCCTCTTCTTTGTGTACACAATAAACTCCTCCTACTACATTGGCCTTAACGGACTTCTCCTGCACTAGGTAGCCATGGTCTGAAGATTGCAGTTGCACGGTTAGCCTCACTTAACCCCCTGCGATATGTCAGCTGTTTAATGCTCTCCGTTTCGGCCGACTGAAAAAACCGTACTCAATAAAAAATGACAAACTAACTTACTATGATTGTTGTGCCATTGAGTTAGGGTACCCATTGTAAACCTAACCGTATTTTAGAGAAAGCATTAACAGATGAAGGCCTTCATAGTGTCCCCTGTCTTTGCTGGTAATGTCCTTCTGCCTATATCCTAGCCGCCTTGCGGTGGAGGTTCGAGAGAGAGCTCTAAAGGCAATATGGGGGACGAGTAGGTCCTCTGACAGATCGGTGTACGCGTCTATGCCACAAGATATATTTTTTCTTTTACTGGCTTCGTAGAAAATCACATCCTGTTCAAAGTTATAAAAGCGAAGGAAGGATATACTTTGAGTGTGATGAAGTTTTTCAATTTACGAATAATTCCGAGCCCGATCTGCCGTCGTATTTCCTTCTGGGATTGTTAGTCTTCAAGTTGTATACTTTCCGTATAAGTTGAAGCATGTGTTCCTATATCCTATTTAGAAGATAATATTAAAAATTTGCAAGGTATGTGATCTGTGTGGTATAATTCATGAGGTTCCTCAATAAACGGATAGACATGATATTATTTGTATGAGTACGAAACAATTTTGAGAGCTAGCTAATTATAACCTTATTTTAATTCGTCAGCTATTTGTTTCGGATAAAACATGTGGAAAATACGTGATTTGTCACCAAATGTATGCAACTCTTATCCGCGCGTACACTCACGTGATTACAGTCTCGGTCTGCCCCTGGGACACCCAATCGCTGGTGCCGCAAACTCCGCGTGAACGCTTGCCTCGCGCAGTGACCATTAACATGCACGCACTCGTAGGCTGGCCCCAATTCGTCTGAGCAATCACCTTTCAAGTCTGACTCACACAAAGACCGTTTTGTGGACGATTAGACGACTACCATGCTCAGACACTTCGGATTCTGCCCCGCCCGGGTGCGGACCTATGCTCGTCCGATATTCAATCTTCCTAACTATTCTCCATTTCTTCTATAAAAAATTAATTATTCCTTCCACCTAACGTCTCAATGTTTCCACTCCCCCACGGAATTGGTTCTCAAGACCGCAGTGACATGGAAGTTTTCTATAAGATAGAGAACCCATAGACTAATGTATCCCTTTTTTTAAGTGCAGTTTTTCTCGCCAGTCGTAGAGGAATGTATCAAAATACAAAAACTTAGGCGTATCTGAAATACGTTGGCATAATGCCGCACAATGATCAATATAACAGTCCCAATGGAAAACACATTTCTGACTTTCGGTAAAATTTCATGAGATCAGTCAGCGACTGTACCTCCAAAAGCCCACCCACAAACACCTGATGAGGTTTATCGGCATCTACTGCGGCGAAGCAACTACTATTTCCTTGGCACGCACTAGTGTGCGGCATCTGTCATTGGGTGTCCCAGGTGGTGAGGGAGACGGGCCTCACGTTACCTCATGTGTGGCGTGACGCAGGAGGTGGAATTGTAGCGGTCCTGCAATTAGCCTTGCGCTGACACTTATCGCATGCCCAGCTGCCGGCCCACACGTGACTCTTCGCTGCCCACGCTCTCATGGCCAATTCTCTAAAGCGCCCAGCGTGACTCATCAGGCCTTTGCCCACAAACAATGCAGGCATGGCCGTCGAGTGATGTCTCAAGGTCATTTTGATGTTTTGCCTTTTCTCTCGCGAGCTATGCACCTTCTGTTGATTGTCTGGCGGGCGCCCCCAGATCCCGTAACCCCTGCACGGACGCACAGACCAGAGTCACGGCAACTGGCTTATTCACTGTGCGCAGCTTGTTTCAGCAGGGCCTTTTGTTAGCTCCTTTTCACAGTATACTGTCCTACCTATTTGGTCTTACTGACTTCTTGACTCGGGGAACCTTCTTTAGCCGACGATCTCTTATTTCGACAAAATCACCATAAATCTCCTCCATACAGTTTCCAGAGTCGACGGCTAGCCTAGTGGAAATCACACCTCCGTGTGATTGTCTGTCATGTATTCCCGCCCTAGCTGCAGTAATGAAGATTCACAACGTACTGGCGATATATGCTTTTGTTAGTCAGAAATGCCCTCTTCTTTAAACATCCATTAAGGTACCCCTGGATTTATGCAGACGTAGACAGGTTCCAACGCCACTGCGGTATCCAGGTCGTGAGATTTTTTTCTCCAACAGTGGTAGTCGGCAAGTTTTCGATGTGAAAATCTTCTGACGTGAAGAGCACTTGAGAAATCTTCACCTCTTACTTCCGAAGAGGGGGAGCACCGGGGGGGCCTCGATCAGGATGGATCGTCAACTCCTGGCTTCAGGCTACACACTCCATAACTTCCTCTTGTTTTAAATGCAGCCAAAAGTCGAGATATCACCGTCTAATTATGCCTAGTATGAGTCCCCAAGAAAGAACACAACAAGTGCGCGAAATTAGAAATTTTTAAGCATACTTAATACAACATATTTAAGACAAGCAAGCGCATGTAAAACCACGTTCATCAGGCCAATCAGAGAGTGCGCTCGGGTTAGCGTTGACTCGAGGAGATGCAGTACGAGCAACACTTCAACGGTAGCCAAAGTAGTCGTGCGACTGCCCATTGGCCAGTTCGTGGGGGCGAAATTCAATGTTATATCGTGGCATGGAGAATGATTTCCTTCATTTTTTGTATCTAAAATGTGTGTTTTTTGTCATTTAAGTTTTATCGCATGTATATTTGAGCTGTGCATGGCGCTTCGCGCCGTGAACTAAACTAAACTACTTCCATAACGGTAAGTTGGATCCCAGGTAAGTTGAAGTAGACGACCTCCTATGCATCTTTTTGGATTTCCAAGATTCAAAATTAATAATATACATACCAATAATGAAATTAAAAATAAAACTGTACGCGAACATGTAGCCGGTAAAATTTACCGTCACGATGCACACTCATTGCCTAGTCAAAATACCCTTGATGTGTTGCAAGTAGTTCATCCCTTGACTCGATTAGCTTGTGAGTCATCCGGTTGGCTTTTCAGATTCCTAAGCCTGGCCGCAGTTTTGCGTGGCAGCATCACGTGCGTTGCGTGTAGGCGGATCGATAGCCTGGCGTGAGCGCGACTCGCTGTGGCTGCCTGCTCGCGTGTCTGTTAGGGTGGCTCCTAACACATCCTGATTGGCTGGAAGACGTTCCCGGCTTCGTTACTCCCTCTACAGAGGCACAGAGCAGACACACACAATAAGTGCCCTGCCTACTGTGAGCCGCTCTTTTCTACA
This sequence comes from Ligula intestinalis, assembly GCA_036362985.1. Classification (NCBI taxonomy): domain Eukaryota; kingdom Metazoa; phylum Platyhelminthes; class Cestoda; order Diphyllobothriidea; family Diphyllobothriidae; genus Ligula; species Ligula intestinalis. The sequence continues at coordinate 110,080,374 of JAYGXS010000001.1, read as the reverse complement.
GAGCCTTTTATTAGCTACTTTCCTACAGTACGCTGTCCAAGTTTACTGGTCTTACTGACTTCTGACTTGAGGGGACCTTCTGTAGTCGACGAGCACTCCTTTCGACAGCATCATTTTGGAAACATTCAGACAGAAGTTTTCTCGGTTGGTCAATATTTGCGCAAATGTGTCAGTGGGTGGCTAGCAAAATCTTCGTGCATTTACTGTGCTGGTATTTCCTACCAAAATGTTTGTATCGACGAACCGCTCGTGTCTTGTTTTTTAGCAAGTATCTCTGGTGTAAATGTGATAAAGCACTACGAAGTCAAGAATCTTTATATCCACATGATTAACATAGAGAACGGATTGATGTGGTACTGCTAAAAGGGGAGCATCACGATATGTCCATAGGGATCAAGATACTTCTATTGGTTTCAGCGTTTATATGTTGACAACCTGTTAAGAATGTTTTTTGATTTAGCCGACACTAATATTCACCCCCTTTGAAGCACAGGATAACTTATCCCTGCGTCGCCTGCCCAATCAACAACTCTCTTGGATGGGAATCTTCAATAACTTAAAACATCTGTCACTCTTCGCAATTCTCGTCGACGCGCCGCCCATCGGGGAAAAGCATAAAGCCCAGGTAGCAAGTGACGAGCCGTTTGCCCATTCCAGAAGATTTACACACTTCTGCATAGCTTCATTTGTCTAACGGCTACTACTCAGCCCACTGTTTGGGTCCAAAATCGTTTTCTGTTGGAGGCATTGAGACTAACGTATGTATGGGATGCTTTTGAATTGATACGATGTTGGAGAAGAATGAACTCGCTCGGGTACAGATCCATGCTCGTCCGATGGTTAACTTCCTCCAATCTATTCTACACGCATTCTGTACAGAATAAGCCCTTCCTACCACGAAAAATCGGGCTTTAAGATCGCAGTGGCGAGGATTTTACCTATTCATTTAGCCCACTGCAATATGCTGATTAACACTGATCTACTTTAATTCGAAAACAAAATACGTGTCTTTTTTTACTTTCTAGGAGGCCACTATTAATTACCGGCAGTGAGCAATTAATAACTCAGGTTGTAAAGAATTACCACTTTTTTTACAAAATCTAATTTCTACTCGCTGTTGTGCACGCAAAGTTCGTGTCCGGTTTCGCATTATCTGACTTTTATTGTATTGGAAAGTAAAAGCAGTTTTTTTGCATCATGTCCTATTTTTCAGTGCTCAACTAGGAGCAAAAATATATTCTGAAGGCGACTCCATCATCAGTCAGTCAATACACCCCATCTGCCAACTGCTTTTCTCTATCTTGCGATCCCCTCTCCCAGATAAGTTTCTTCCCGTGTCTACGTGTGTGTTATCGATCCTCGAACGCCCTAGAAAGACTCTTAGCCCTCGCGCCGCAATCATCATCAGGGCCATATCCATAATCAGCTCCTGGAGTATTGATTTATCGGAAAAATTAACCTGTGCGCCAGTTTTTCAGGTGTTCACTGCCGAAAATCCTGATAAGGTAATTTTGAGACAGCGACAGCAAAAGCAGGAGGAATTTGTGCGTTTTTCACTCCAGGCGCGAGCATTTGGGTGATCAGTTGATGAAAAAAACCTCCAGTCTGATAAGAACCAATGAAAAATCCAAACACACACGCACGCTCTGCCATTGGTTGGCTTAGTCGATGCTCTAAGCCCTTTTGTCTGATGGTATCAGCAAGTATCTCCTAGCAGGGTACGGTACTTGATTGCCTCGAATGCCTTCAGTGCGGAGGGTTGACTGGCTGAAGTCTCGTGCAGGCAAGGCAGCCAGAAGAGTACGCAATAGACGCGTGAGAATATTGGCTGATGCTTTCGGTAGCACTCGAAGGGAAACACAAGAACTGGTGATTCGTGGAATTGGTGGATTTTCTGTCAAAGGATGAGCACGGATAAAGGGTTCTAAACACTGTCCGGCAACAGTAGCTTAAGAAGGCCCACTCATGAATCCCTACAACCCTGATCAATGATATTCAGACGAGGCGAGGCTTTATTGAGCCCCATTCACATGCATGAAAACGTTACGATGCGGCAGCCTGCATTCGGTATTCAGTATCATTTATTGAGGGAAAAATGGGCAAACACGTTTGAACTCCCTTTTGCTACCAAGATGATAGGAAATATATGGATTCAAAGTCAATGTAGAAAGTACGCCAATTGCATGACAACATCATAAGTAGTCCAAATAGCAACGAAACATGACTACTAGTTAGTCATAAGTGCTGATTCATCCCATTCTCACTCACCAAGCCTTTGGCTAACCGTGCGTTACTCCGCGCGCCCAGCGCTGACTCATCCCCTCTTTTCCATGCGCTCTTAGACTTTCGCAACCTCGCGATCGACGTGCGTACGCTCGAAGCTAATCGATTCCTCGCGAACTCTGGTGCCAACAACTGCACCCTGTCCTGATTGGCTGAGGACTGGACAGGCTTGACCAATCCCGCGCGCATAGCCACACACCCACTTATTCACCGATTCGACGGCTTTGTAGGCAGCACTTTTAGCAGCTATTGTGAGCTACTTTAGCACAGTAAGGATGTTGCAGTTTACTCCGCATTCCCTGACTTGGGATTAGGGGATTCTTTTGTTGTCGATACAGCAACTAGCTTTCGATAAAAAACAGCGCAGGTCGGTTCTCCCTTACGACATAGTTCTCTGCATTCGCACGATCACACTCCATATCTGGACCTTCTCAACCACAAGCATACACACGCGCTATCGATTAGAAAGACAGCATAGCCTGCTGCTTCCACAACCTTGCGCTACAGTTTGTCAGAACCGCATGGGAACGAAAGCCTACGCATGCTCGCCAATTACTCTTCTGAATTCTCTGATGGGAAGTTTTGTAAACCTTTTTAAATATTTAATTTCTAGAAGATTCTAGCTCTCCTTCCTTTAACGGAGGTGAATACGTGTGAAATTAGGCATCAGCTCATGCGTGGAATTGAACAGAGATCGTTTAGCGTTAGTAGCCATTATACCCAAGTCCGCCCCCGGCCGGAACAATGTAGGAAAGAGTGAAGTAGGTGCAGAGAGAGTATACCTCAAAGTATGCGAATTCGCACATGGGTCAAATTTACGAGTCAGTGACGGACCTTAGCATTGGCAACGGTTGGACTATCGAATTTAGAAGCCTGGGCGTCAACACCGTGTGTCGTATGACTATTTACCCTAGTCGGCGTTCGGTGCGTCCACTGGGTCCTTGGCCCCCAGTCCAGACCTATCGCGCTGACAGGGTAATTCACTAATCACACGCCTGTTTAACTCGCCAGCGAAGAACACCCATAAAACTATTGTCTAGTCTTGCAATAAAAACTTGCAGCTAATTCGGTCTTCCTATTTTTTTAAAATAAAAGGCATCCTAAGCGATGTTAGCATGAATTATAATAAGTAAACATTAAGAGATATACATGGAGTAACATATAGTAAAAACGCCCGGTTCCTCCTTTTGTTCTGTACAACCGGCTACAGCCGCGGAGGGTGACTCACATCACGCTGACTGTCATATCATACGGAGTCCATGAAAAAAATTCGAAGACTGATAAACGTCTACTAATGGCATCGATTAGGACTAGGATATTGTGTGGCGGTCCTGAGATCAGCCACATGCGCTGACACGTTTTCTTCGCTGTCAAGCTTTGCGCTGACGCCCGCGTCCTTGGCCGACTAGCTGCAGGTTGCACGTGACTCACCCCGCGCGGGCAAACATGTGCTGAGGCTAACCACCGTCGGCGAGTGCACATGCACCGGTCGCCTAGGCCCGTTTCAAGGTCGAGCCACTACCACGAGTCCCCGAGAGATCTCGAGCCAATCAGAGAGGAGCATTTCCTGATTGGTTAGAGGACGCCCCCGGATCCGCAAGCCTGCGCAGAGGCGCAAAGCACACGCACGTCACTCATTGATGATCGTTCACCCGGCCGCTAACGGCACTCATCAGTCCCTCTCTGTTTTGGACCCCGCTAGAGGTTTTGACGGCTGTAACACCTGGCTGATAGTATTACTGGCGAAGACAGAGGAGACTGGAATGGCCATTTCTGGCTTATTAGCCGTCGTCAGCCAGTCATACGCAACCCCAAGTGGCGTCCCATTCAAGTCTCGAACTCGCGACCTCTTCGATCAGAGTCAAACGCCCTAACCAATCAGCCACGAGTCTCCCCTGTCTTTGCCAGTAATACTATCTGCCTATACTACCAACTGTTACGACCGCCAGGACTTCTGGCGGGGCCCAAAGTGGAGCGGGAAAATGAGTGCCGTTAGCGGTCGCGTGAACGTCCATCAATGAGTATCAAAAACCTTTACCTAAAACTCGCATAACAACGAGGTCGTAGTGAAATGGTTAGGGTGTTCGACTCTAATCGAAGAGGTCGCGAGTTTCAGACTCGAGTGGGACGCCACTTGGATCTGGGTATGACTGGCTGACGACGGCTTATAAGCCAGAAATGGCCATTCCAGTCTCCCCTGTCTTTGCCGGCAATACTATCTGCCTAAAACTGATGTGTTAACCTGTCTGTTCGTTGGGCACATGCTTACTCCATTCCAACTTCAATTGGTTTGTTTGCTGTGAGCAGCTTGTTTCTGCTGACCCCTTTGTTAGCTCCTTTCCTAAAATACACTGACTAACCTAATTGGCCTTTTCCGACTTTTGATATGGGGAGCCTGTTCTAGTCAACAATCACCTTCTCTCGACAATCGCCCCTGCACTGTCCGTTTCATAGCAGTGGGGTCCGAGGATTGTTTGGTTGAATGACTAAGGACGCAGGTACTTCGCTTTTAACATAAAGGATTGGTGAGGCCACTGATGCGACGGTTTTTTTTCTGGAACGTACTTTTAGTAAATCCTTTTGGTCCGCATTATCATTCACTACTAATCAACGTAGATCACAGTTAGTTCGCTCTCAAAACTCATTCAAGCCTTACACAGCTGGCACATCAGCTATGCAACCTGCTCTGCCATAGAGAAACCCTGTGCGAATCCATTTTTTTATATCCGAACTCGCCAGCTCCTTAGGTTGACAAATTTCATGCTGAAGTCTAAAGGGATATAATAAACACGAAGCAGCGCCAACGGGAATTTTGAGCCAATCACGGTGCAGCGCACATCTGAGGCGTCCAAGGTCAAGGACGAATTCAGGAAAGGGAGCGCACACACAATCAGTCACACTATTCCGGGCTGTGTAATTTTGCAGTGACCCAACTCCGAGCGCACGTGCACTCGCGGCTGCTAGCAAGTGCGCAACCATCACTACTGTCTGGTCAATCACCTTTAAGGCTGACTCACACAGAGCCTCGTGTTAAGACTGCCGCGCTGAGACACATCGGATATTCCACCACTCGGGTGCAGACCTACGCTCGTCCGAATGTCAACTTCCTCCAACCTATTCTCTACTTCTTCTATACAGAATAAACTATTCCTTCCGCCTGGTGTCTCCATTTTTCCCATCCCACACGGAACCAGGACTTGAAGATCGCTGCGACAAGGGTCTCCTTTAACCCACCGGGATACTTCTTCCAAATGCATACTTAAATTTAATGTATGGGAGAAATGCCCTGAAGAAAACTTCCAGTCACTTACGTTTGGTAATTTGGTTGCTATGAGTGATTCCAGGAATTATAATTGAGTCAAACGAAGGTCACCCGTACATACGCGATCCAGTGGTAAATTGCACATTCAACTTGCCCAGTTGACAAGAAGGTCGACTGAAAACTGCAGAACCCATCGACTACCTAAGTTATCCTACCACCAAACCTCACCAGGCAGATATCATTGACTGTGAAAGCCTAGACGACCACCTTAGATTTCAAAGACTCTTTCTGGATAATTCTCGGTCATAATAGCGCCTACGTGATAAACGCAACACTGCTGTCTTCAATCAAGTTTTTAGTTTATCACCACGGTATCATCAGCGTAATCGAGGTCGGCCGACCCTTAAATTCGCGTTCTGCATCAAGCTTTTCAACAGCATATGCAGTAAAATAATTACAAAACTCAATGGCTGACAGACATTTCAAATTTACTTTCTGTCACACAAACTCTTGGCACCTGCATTCAAAGGTGGAATGTACTTGTACTGACTAGCTCCACACGTGTAAACGCTTGCCGTGACGAGCTCCGGTGGAACGCACACCTGTTGTTTCCGGCCCCTGGAACAGCCAATCACAGACCGACTCACAGAGGGCCTCATGTGACGACTGCCGAGCAGACATCATTTCAGACGCCGTCCGTTGGCTTGCGGTCGTCTGATAGTCACTTTCCTTATGCATATTCTTCATTCCTTCTGTGCAGAAAAAAATGTTCGATTGACCCAATTGTGAAAAATTTGCGGCCTCGGTGGGAGTCGAACCCACACAGCAGGAAAGACTTTTGCGCAGCCAACGCTCTATCATTGAGCTACGAGGCTCACCGTGCGCCATGAATTTAATCACACTTGGATCGATTTGCTTACCCAGCTTTACTGCACGTATGGAATGAACCAATACGGACACAGTAAACTGACTTCCAGAATATACTGTTCCTATCACTCTGGCTTCCCTCTTCCTAAGGAACCGGGGTCTAAAGATCGCAGTTGCTAGGGTTTAACTTAATTAACTCCCTGCGATACACCCATGGCAGTGTACATGGATTCGTCGAAATAAGTAAAGACATAAGGTTAAAATACCCATGGCTAGTAAGGAATACCAATTCAATAGGTCTCGCCTTCCTCCCTCACTACGAAAGCAATGGAAGCGTCTGAGAACGATGGACGCAAAAACATCTCAATGCGAAGGGACTGGGGTCGTGTTGTATCTCACACACTGTTTTGCGTCCCCCACAGCTGAAAGAAATAAGGCTGGCTGAGCCCGTTTTCGCACCGGTACTTGTGAAGGTATTTATCTCCAGATTGATTCGGCCACCCCAACGCGTATAATATCATTGTATTGTCGTCGGTGGACAGTTGAGCGAAGCTGGTCCATTAGGCACGCCAGCCCAGCAGAGCAACTAGCTAGAAGTGCGCTCAAAGCCAACTTTAACAACGTCCCCTTGTACGGTATACCGCGCGAAGCCGGTTAGTTTCTATCTGATCGTTCACGTGAACGACGACGTTACCTTTGCGACCGTTACCATCCAGGTGTTCCTAAGCGTGTCTAGCTATAAGTTCGATAAATCTTAACTTAGCACTGATTGCCGACACTAATGTTAAGCAATTCACATTTGCAAAAAAATTCTCATCAAAAGATCCAGAAGATGAGTCGGCGAGCATACGTGTGCTTTCAATAAATTCTCATTTACTTGCTGCTGCGGAAGGTACTATTTTGGTCGGACGACTCGACGCCTAAACAAAAGAATAAGAGAACACCTCCCGGCATGGCTGAGAAAATGCGCAGCTCAGAGCATAAAAGGTGCTATTCTCTCTCACACAGTGTTGATTTCGGGCGTTGATGCCCTCCAGATCCCACCAAACCGCCTGAAGTCCCTGGCTCAGTGTCTGTCAGCAACAAAAAGGAAACTGCCATCAGGTTGATGAAGTCGGTCTTGTGCGCACAGACGAACTTCCTGTAAGCTCCGCTCTTAGCCCGGCCAATAAATACTTAAGTGCATGCGCGATCAAAAGTCAGTCCAGTGTGTTTTTCGATTGCGACCCTCTCCCAGTCCTGAATCCATATACCTTCTGCCCAATGAGGTATCATCTTTCCGATACCTTGGTGTGACTCCGGCATCTAACCTTTCATTTAATCTTCACATTGATGACTTTTTTATTAAAATTCGTAAACTTTTATATTATATTCACCGTTTGCATTCATAGCGCATACTGCAAGTCCTAATCTGGCGATTTACAGATGTCTGCATTCTCCCCCACATCCTTTACTGCTCTAAAATTATTTTTTCCAGCTTAAATGAAAAAAGACCTGGTCATTTTTAAACGTATCCTCCGAATGCTCTCTTCAGCTGCCGGTTTTTCCTTTACTTTTTAGCCGACATTATATTACAACGACACTTTGAAGCGGTCAAGGAATTTGCTGATGGCATCCTTTGTGAGGTCGCTCACCCTTTCCATTCTGAACTAATGGTTGGGAAATCTTCCCGTACTATGCACCAAAGCTTCCGTCATATATCTTGCCCTACATTGGCAGATCAGAACTTTATACTCCCATTCCTAGCGTGCTAACTCACATGTGAATAAACGGAAATTGAGAAGTTGAAAGCCAACCTGTGTCCATAACAAACGTGGATATTGTGTAAACCTTCAACTTTGAGTATTCGATGACCTCTTTACCTTACCTTATCCCTTGCTCTCCGTGAATGGAGCCATTTTTCGCTATTTTTGTGGATATTATCTTCAAAATGAAGCAAACTTCTCTCTCTATTAGTAGCCTTTTTGCTACAGCAGATGTACGAATAAACGGTGACTTTGATTGCCTTTGCCTCAAAAATTGCCTTAAAAACGGGGAATAGTCACGTACAACACAGTTTGGAGGTACAATAATTTAGTTTTTGATAAAATCTTCCGCGCAGCTTTATGATGAGATCTGAGCTATAAAGATGCCGTTTGCGAGTGTACAACCATGGACCTTTTTCTCTTTATATTATCGTTAATCACCGAAACAAGTCCTCGGTAACGAACCTATATTGAATGTTTTGAGTAGATCGCTGAATGCTAAGATGTGTCAGCTGTTACAGCGCCTCGATGCTGTACCAATAAGTACGTAACGCTTAAAGCGGTAAATAGCTGGTGGCCCCTTGTGTAACTGCTTGGAGGACGTGGGTAATGGGGCATTCCTCCCACCAAAGGCAGTCTCTACAATGCTTAAAACTCGACATGGTGGGAATAAACACCTTGACCCGAACAGTGGTCAAAAATAGAGACCTTTCCCTAAGGAAAAGTACGTAGTTATCAGACCTGCCAGAAGTTTATACTTCCGAAAGCTTGTCTGTAATTGTATTTCCATTGGCGGCGAATGCACAGTGACTACTTTAGGTCCTTTTGGGAACAGGTGGTCTTGGTAATCGCCAATGCCCGCCTGAACTATATTGAGGTTACCCCCCCCCCCCACCCCACACACGACGTGCTCTTCAGCTTCTATCATAAATAGGTTGACTTGCGTTTACGTAGTTTGGAACTCCCAAGATGGTCATGTCTGACAAATATCCTGCTTTCACAAATGCGAAAGCTGACGAATTTATGGAGAACAATATTAGAAGCCTAGTGACAGCACCACACCAAGCCTTATAAAATTGCACGACAGAGCAAGCTATAGGAAGCATGAAACAGCCTACATTTTATTTACCAATGTTTAATGAGTAATTTTTTAGAGGCAGCGACTCACTAGGTTCGACTTCGTCTACCGTCATCCAGGAATGGGTCAGCAATAAATAAAAGTTCACGAAGAGAAAAATGATATCTCCACGAAACCTCTTCAGATATAAGGTCAGTCTACACCCGCATTATACACAAGTAACGTTAATAGGCAGCACTCGTGTGAGATTGTAACGAAGTGATAAGCGACCCGCGATTAAGGTGCGGACAAGTCGTTCGTTAGTCCAGCTAGTACATGTATACGCACCCGAACAGATAAACCTGGGAAAAACTTAGGATAAGGCTCCCAAAGGCACTAACCTCCTGCCTAGGAGACGAACAGCTAAACTGCCTCCTGGAGCAGGCATATTTAAGTCTTGCAATATATCCCTTCTTGCTAATAACAGTGAGGTCCAACCACCCGAATCTTTATTGACAGATAAGGGGTGCGGGGAGCAGACTACAATTTACAGCCTGCAGGTTGCTAGGGTTTGAAAAGCGGATTTAAGTCAGCCTTTCAATTTCTTCGCAATTTTATTCTATCACGCGGTCGATAGGTCTGCCATCGAGTCTTTCGCACTCAACTGATTGTCCTTCCCACTTCGTGCCTACCTCTGATTACTGACTCGCAAATACGAATATGACCAGTGCTCTTGTGGATCTAACTGCTTTGACTCAATTAGTCCTAAACTGTTTGAAATAAGTCAACTAAAGTTGGCGTCGTAACGCATGAGTGAGTGATTATAACCATTTAGTCATTAAGGGTGCAGTTGACACCCCGTGCAGTAGCTTTACTGTGGGTTGTGTTGCGCTCTCATTGTTTATCGTGTCGAAAATTGGCGACGCCGAAACTCTCACACCTTAACTGCTTCTTATCAGGTAGACTTGCAAAAATAAGTAAGCGTAGGCAAGCTAGCATGACGGCAAACACCCAGGACTCCTATGACATGTGATCATCACCTGACCAACAATACGAACACATGTCCCGACTTCGTGACGTGATCGGCTAGTTAAGCCAACGGAAAGTCAACCGATGTTCGTGCACACACGCTCGCAGTTATTGACTGGTCTTCTAGGAGTATTTATCCGCTCTTAAGGAAACAGGCGTCTTCCAATTTTTGTTTAGGTCTTTCGGTCTCATAATTTGTCGGTGGAATGTCATCTCAGAGCTGCAGGCTGTCCAGTTCAAGTGGAGCGAACGATCCAATAACAACCCAGGAGGACCGTTTCATACATGCAATGTTCCACCAAGATCTGCGTCAAGTGAGCTCTTAGATGAAGTCTCTTCTAGGCATTAAGGTTCTGTTAACGAACGCTTGTAGATAGTCGTTAAACTTAAAAGTACCTAGCGGTGCTTGAGCTCGTCACGTTGGGCAAACTAAATTAGTTGTAGCGTAGGATTGCTGTTCTATTTGGATGACTGCAGTGTGCTAGTAAGTTTACTTCATAAGGGCAATTAGAGTGGGGTTGGCGCTCGAGGATAAAGTAATTACTAGGTTTTGAGCGAGGCCAGCGATAAGATTACCATGCGACCAAAGTAGACTGACCACCGACCACCGACTAGGGAGGGAGACAAGCAGGCAGGTAACACCACCAAAATTTGTCGGTTATTAGGGCATATAACGTCAGCATCATTAGTTTATGCAGTTGGTGGGATGAGTCAGCAATGAGGGCTCCCATGTACGCTTTTTGGATTGGCAAATACAGTCTGTAAGCTGATGCAGGCTTCGGTAGACGAGGGCGTTGGACATAAAAGGCCTAGATTATGTCAGTTGGTGAAACGCCGAGCTGACAAGAAATTACGGGACTGACAAACAGTGTCTTAAATCATGTGCGTATTAACTAGTTCCTCGAGTGACTGAACGAGGCATGAAAGCATGATTTGGAGGTTCTCTTTAACCGGCTACAGGGTATACAAAATGTCCATATGGCCAGTAACAAGAAAGGGTACTCTATAACAAGAAATGATCGCAAACCAAAAGCATGCTCAGGGTAAAAGAAAAAAAGCAGATATAGCGTAGGTTGAAGAAATCTTTAAAAAACAAAATATAAAATGAACGGGTCAGTGTCTTACAGGCTTTAGGATCAGAGGTGGAAAAGGGGTACCTTGTTCAAAATACACACTGAAGATTGAGCGCGCAAGATAGGGAAATGCAAATCGATACAGTTGTCATTTTTGGTGATTCACTCCGACTTCAACTTCTCAGGTGTCAGATCCAGTTTTGCCAGCTGCCGTCCAACCAGCGAGATAGTTATGCCACCGGAGAAGAATACACATGGCAGCCAGGAGAACAAAAGCGGGTCGGTTGAGCTAAACGAAAGATGAACAAAGAAGGCAAACTTACTATATCACTCTACGGTCCGCAAGCAACTGACAGCTAGCTGTGCCCAGAAGAGAAGTGCCAGACCCAATGAGAATTCCACCAAGTGAACGGTCAAACAACCACCAGACTCCCAAGGCCAGAGAAGCAATGGTAAAAAGAAGTTGCGAATTGGATATGAAATCGATCTTCGTTGTCGCATGGTTGATTCCGACAAAGAACACCAGGCATCGTATGACGGAACACCATTCAGTCTCGTCAGGGTGCATCAGTTGTAGTTTAGTGCATATATGTGGTGACAAGAGCCCCCCGAACACTATGCAAAGAAAGAGATTAAAGAAATTTTTTGTTAGGCATGACACATACAAATAGGGGAAATATAAAGTTAAACAACGTGCCGGTTTTCAGGCTACATATCCGTATTGCAAAAAAATACATGGGAGATAGAGATATTAAAATGGTGTGGCCACCGGAAGACAAAACCAAAGCTATTACCTGCTAGGAAGCCGCAGCAAAGGGGTATTCCTGAATTAGTTTTCAGTACGTGAAGCGAAAACTTGTCAGTAAATATTCCACTTCGACAGCCTTGCAGCAAACCGAACACATAATATAATCCGACACCCAATCCGAAAAGAAGCGTGGAACGCAGCAGATAGAGAAATAGTCTATTCATTATGCTAGAAAAGTTGAATGCTCCCGTCCTTTTATCCCAAAAACACCAGAAGCGCCGAGCAAGCAGCACGCACGCAAGGGCGGCAGCGAATTGGTAGCCAACCTGAAGGACATCACGCCATCCCACCATTCGCCATAGCAAAATTTAACTATTATTGTGCATTTATTTTTTACAATAAACAAATATAAAATTTAATTGCCAAAAAATATAAAAAATGTTTTAAATTGTCACTTCAGCCGCGGTGCATTTAATAGTGGCGATGGTTTCGAACTGTGGTCGGTTAAAGTATATTGAGTTAGAGAACTACAAGTCATACAAGGGAAAACAGGTCATCGGTCCCTTCAGTACATTCACTGCAGTTATCGGACCAAATGGATCCGGAAAATCTAACCTTATGGACGCTATCAGCTTTGTTCTTGGTGAACGCACGCGCCATCTCCGCGTCACGAGGCTTAGCGTATGCTGCTTGTCGTTATAATCACACTGTAGGACCTCATTCATGGTTCAGTCGTCGGGAAGCCCGTGGCAAAAACTGCCAGTGTTACGGCCGTTTACGAGATGCCGGATGGTACAGAGAGACGTTTTAGCCGCTATATAAGCGGAAATACTTCCGAATACCGCATTGATGGCACAGTAAGGAAAACATTTTATGCGAACTTTTAGCCTGTAAAAGTTGACGAATACGCTGAAGCGCTTGAAAAAATACACATATTCATGAAGGTCAAAAACTTTCTGATTTTTCAAGGCGCAGTCGAAAGCATTGCTATGAAAAATGCACGTGAACGTTGTCAAATGTTCGAAGAAATTAGCAGGTGAGCGTTTTGCTACGACTGTTTTATTTCCTAGGTCTGCGGAGTTAAAGGAGGAATATGACAGATCCAAGGCTGAAATGCAGAAGTTAGAAGAAGAAGCCGCTTTCAATCTCAACAAAAAGAAAAACATTGTAGCTGAAAGGAAGGAGGCTCGCATTGAAATTGATGAAGCAGAGAAGTATCGGCGACTCAATCATGATTTGGTGAGAGCGCATTCGACAACTTCACGTTTTTAAACTTAATGTATATCAAGTATGTTAAGTCTTTGACATACCTTCAATTATTGACACAATCATGAGAGCATGCCTCACTCCAAGACTGTAGTAAGCCGTCATAAAACGACATATGTGCGTCTGAATTTTGACCTTTTTTGGTACTGTATAATGTGCAATAGTAGTATCCAGAACAAAAAACGATGGGAATTTCCAAGATGTACGCGATAATTGGGCACGCTGAAAAGTGCCACTTGATTAGTGTCGTTGTCTCTGTTGTTTTTTTAAACTCATTATTTCAATGTGAAATCGCCTCTTGTTCGCTATCGTTTTTTGTTGTTATTTTTGCACTCTCAGTCTTCACTGAACCAACTTCAATCAATGAAGACCCTTTTTATTTAGAGCTTTTTGTTTGCTTTTCTCTAATACAGTTTGTCTGAAAGTTCTGTTCACACCGTTAACGTAAAGTTCGTGCCTTTTAGCTTTCCAAACGAACAGAACTCCATCTTTTTCGACTTTATTACAATGAAGTTGATACTAAGCACATTCGTGAAGAGCTTAAGCTTCGAGAGGAGCAGATTGAAAAGGAGAACTCACACAGGCAAAACCTCGAGGAGGAGATCAGGGAGAAGAGGCGTGAGCTAGGCAAATTACACCGGGATCAAGCTGGTTTAGAGCAAGATATTAAAAAATGCGTGAGTTTCTGAGCTTATTTCGTTTTCTTTTTATTTCGTCTCCTGTCTACCTATCAAAGCACAAGCTTGTCGTTTGTCTCTATCTTTAGCAGTGTCTTCGGAAGTACTGTTTTGTATATTTACTTTAGTACTTCTCGAAGGACACGCCTTAGAATTTTGAAGTAATTTGACTTCTTGCGTCACGTAATTTTCCATGTTTCCATGCCGTACCGTTTTAGGAGCAAAAAATATCTAAAAAGAAGCCTGAATATATCAAGGTTTCGCAGCTGCTAAGACACGTAAACGACAAGCACAAAGAGTCCAAGTGAGTTTCCGTAACTTCGTCTAAATCTCTTGCCAAGAAAATCTTTGGAAAACGCCAGACAACTGCATAGTAGCCACCGCCAAGAAATGGACCAACTGAGTGCTGAGTATGCTCGAATCCTTGAACTTAAAGAGGAGTACGAGAGGCAGCAAAACAAGAAAAGTCAGGAGCAAGGTCGCTCGCTTGAATTAGAAGATTCTCAGGTATGTTTTCTGGTTCGACGTGCATTTTTTAATGAGTAAATAGGGATTCTTGGCTTTACTATTTTTCCTTCGGTTCACTTTTATCCTGCTCGTTATCTCAACTGTTTTCACATCATAGTTGGCGGAATATCACAGACTAAAACAGAAGGTCGCTGAGCATACATCACACCTCTCTGCACAGCTCGACAGCCTTAGTAGGGAGTATGATGAACAAAAGGACCTCTCTGACGGTTTGGAGCGGCGGAAAGAGGAGATTGAGAACTCACTTCGTCTCAAACAAACAGAGATGAATGACAATCAGAAACGTTTACAGAAACTTACCGAGTTTATAGAGTAAGTTGTTTGCTTTTCGATGTTTTCTATTGATTAGCGTTTTGTTGATGCAGTTAATATATTTATTGGAACATACCATTTCCGTCTCTGTCTTAATGGAGCGGTTCGGCTGACATTCTTTGTTCTCCATCAGTTTACGCTAGTTGATAGTTTTATCAAAAGAACGGATTATATTTGTAGTTTTCATCAGTGCTCTCAGGGTTTTGTTATTTATTGCTATCTATATTTTCGCCGCTGCAGATGATACACATTTATAATAGCATTTATCATCAACTCCTTTTTAAGGTACATCTTGAGCGTTGCTCCACAACCGTAAACTGCTTTCATTGACATACTAATTTTTCCTCCAAGCCCGAAAGTGAAAAATCAGGGAAAGTAGCTATGCCAACTTTGGACGCAGGGCTCGCAATTGGGCGCCTGTAATTGCTCAGTCATTTTGTGCGTATTTATAGTCGCCGACTAAACATGGGCGTGCAGCTTCAACCCCTTTTTCCCATACCGTACTTGCACAGCGTTTGTTAAACTTATGCTCTGATCGACCTTTATGGTGCCGGGGATAGTATTTATACACGCGCGGCCACCCCTGGCAACGACTCCAAATGTTTTTTGGATTTTAGTCTTCTGTAGCAATAAAGACAGAATACTAAGAGTTAAAGAACCACCTACATTTCATGGTAGTCTGCTTAACCGGGTTTTAAGCTTACTTGCCCCTCATCGTCTGTAGATAGGCAGCAAAACTTAATGATAGATAGCACTATTGGACTGGCACAATATCTCTTCATGGTAGTTTCGCAGCGATTGTGGACAATTTCATCTGACACACAGCATAGTTCACTGTGTGGCACTCGTTGCGTTGCCAGTCGTGCTTGATTTATTGAAAGACTACCGTGAGCGAACTGTTATCTTTACATGGATGCATTTACATACGGACATATCGACGTGCCTTCAACGTTTGCCGCCTTTATTCTTATAGGGCTGTTCCAGTGGACACAGTAACTAGTTGCGAAAATTCCCATCAGAAAATTCAGAAGTCCAGTTTGGCGAGTATACGTGTACTGTCGACAAATTCCCGCCAGGCCTTACATTTATATGGAAACTGGGTGCGAGTTGAAACCCAGTTTCCATATAAATGTAAGGCCTGACGAGAATTTGTCGAAAGTACACGTTTACTCGCCAAACTGGACTTCTGAAGTAAATAGTCTTTAAGAAATTGCTTAGGGAATGAAAGATAGAAAATTTTTCCGTAATTTATCACTTTTGCTCGTAGATCAAGCCACCGCTCTATCGCGGAGCTGACCGAAACGGAAAAATCGATCAGTGAGGAGGTTGAAATGGCGGCTCGGCGAATTGAGGAAATCAATGCGGAGCTGGAGTCAGTCATCTGTCAGATTGGTGAGGCCAAAGTCGAAAGACATGAATCCTCTCGAGCGGCAAAAAAGCAAGAACTAATTGAGAACCTAAAGCGCCTTTTCACTGGGGTGGTAAGCAAAACAATGCTAGAATGTACACCATTATACTTTTATCAGAATTTAGTTTGCTTGTTTAATTTAAACTTGAAAAATAACAGTTCGAATATATCCATTGGTCAAATTATATTACCGAATTAGCAAGGGCTTCAGCAGCGTTTCTCGTCTTTATTCCTCATATAGACGTCTATTCTATCCACGCTAAGTACAATCGATAAAAAATAATAGCCTTCGATTGTTCATCTGCCTTTGGAAAGTAATTCAATCACGCTCACAGTTGCTTTTTACGCAAGGGACCCTTGTGACTTTTTTATTTTTTGCACTGATTTTGTAGTTGCGTGTGACGTTTGTTTCATGATGACTCTACTACAACTCTGGGTACCTCAAAGTAGGTGACAAGTCATGAAAATGCCTGTACTACAAAAGCTACCCACTTCAAAGTTTTACTACATTGGGGGTCCAGGCCCCGTAACGATCTTATCTCTTTCCGTTAGCAAGCATACGATAAACTCCGTCATCGACGCTTCGGTGACCGTAACTCTCATCTCACTACACGCAAGTCTCACGCGGGTGGGAAGCATGTTTTTTGTTATATCGAGGTGATGGGGTCGTGTTTGTTGCGTTTAGACAGACCTTATAGTTTCGTCATCCCTACACCCAATGTTATGAAATGGTTGATAGGCTCCGATTATTGACTGGCGCCTTGAAGAGCGAAAAACGACATCTGACAGTCCATCTCCTCATGGCCCACCAAATGAACCGTTAATGTGGTTTTATAGTATACCTGCATAAGCCTGGAACTCTCAGTGTTACATAAAAAGTGGCCCATATTGTTATTGCTGCGTTTTAAGGCCTAACGCTGCAAAAACTTATGAATTTGAACTTTTGGGTACAAAATGAAATCAGTTTTTTTTGAAAATGACACGCCTATCTACATCCTGATTTATGCGGACGATAAATCAACTTTTCTAGTGGCAAATTCCGTTTTTGTTCAACCTTGATTATTTGGATTGATATCATCTGCTCGAGATGTTCATCTATGCGGAGATGTTCATCTATGCACTTGACCACTGATATTAGCGTAGGTAAGTGCCTAGATTAAATGTAACACCGATTTCCACCCAACCGGCAATCGTTTTCGCCCCTACACTCACTTATGGTCATGCTCCATACAAAAAGCCTGAATTTTCCCACATGTCCTATCTCCTTATTCTACGCTCCTCTGTCGAGGCTGTTAAGCTAATCAACTTTATAACTGCCAATTGTTATTTTACGCTTAACCTTATCAACGTCGAAAGTCTTATGTTTTTTCTATTTACTTTCGTCACTTGCTCAAAGCACGGTCGCCTCATGGAGATGTGTCAGCCCTCTCATCGACGCTACCAGATTGCTATTACTAAAGTCCTCGGAAAGTACATGGATGGCATCGTTTGCGACAGTGAGAAAACTGCCAAGGATTGCATCCAGTACATGAAAGACCAGCGCATTGAGCCGGAGACTTTCCTGCCCCTGGACTTCCTTGACGTGAAACCAGTTGATGAGAAATTGCGGTGAGTCTGACAGGTCCTTAACATTGTTTAAAAAATGCCCAGCCCTTGTGGGAATTCATGATCAGTAAAATTTGCCCACAAGGATCCGTGTTGTTGCATGATTTGTTAAAACGGTAAACCGCGCCTCCGGCACCTGAACCCGGCACCCTTGCTGTGAAAACGGGATGCGTTGTTTGTAGCAGGTACAGACTGTTTTTTTAAAAAATTCTGTCGGCCACTTGCGTGTAGTCCTCTATTGAATGACGGCCTGATTCAAATAGCGGACTATTGTCTGAAAAAGAGAAAGAAATAGAGAGTGAGGTGGACGCTGGGACTGCGCTCCCGTGGCATTCGGCGCTTATGCCTTACTATGAGTAATCTGACGCGCGCTGACATCCGTCGCTTGATAGGCGAGATAACTCGGTCCTGCCCGCAGGACGGAGAGTCAGACTGTCAGAGCTCCCTCTTAATGCTGCGGCCTCCAGGACACTTCCACTCATTTGGCATCCATGCCGTCCCCTTAATTGTCTACGTGAATCCCCTGATCCATTAGGCGCGGACCAGGCTTCTGTGGCAGGCGTAAATGGGCTGTAGCTTTGTCCTCCACTGCGCCCAATTCTGCCCCACTCTGACTCTGTCACGACACCAAGTTCAGATGGGTGAGGAAGGGAGAAGAGTGTAGTAGATGCGGCTCAATTCTGTCATCACTGCGACATAATCCACGCACCAGTCACCTTATCTGCTCCCACCATGCTGCGGTCCACGGTGGACATGGTCGATAGCGACGATCCAACTGCCACAAGGGTAAAATATCGCTACAAAACTCGTGTCCGACCTCTCAATGTTACGATTCTTTGGAAGTCATGTTCCTGTCACCTAACGCTTTATGTCCTGCCTTTAATGATTTCAAAACTTATAACTTGTACCTTGATCAGTATATGCCGTCCATTATACCAGATCAAGACCGAAGGGGCAGCGAGCGCGTGGCTCAAGTATTCGTGTGTTAGATTTAGTAACCAAAAGCGCCTGGCTCCAAAGTCCAGCCGCTTCACACCTGCAGTCGGGCAAGGCTTACTGGCAATAGATTCTAGGCCACAAATGGCCACTCCTGTTTCCCTTGCCTTCGTCGGTAGTCCTTATGTGCGTGTACGCACACGCACACAATTTAAGTTCAGCTATGATACCCATGTAAGCATTCAGCAAGTCAGGGTAGGCGAACTAACGTTTTCGATTAATTCGGGACGGGACGACGGGGTGACGTGAACCAATTGTCGGACCCGTCCCTCTTCCCTTCCCTTTGATCCCTTAATGGTTTTCCCTCTCCCTCTTCTTACTGGAACAGGAACAAGGTAACCATCTTTCCTTTCTCGACGTTAACTTATCCAGACAGAAAGATTGTTCCATTGACGGTCTTCCATAAAAACACCTGGAAAGGACAGTATTTACATTATCTGAGTTTTGTTCCCATTCAATGGCAACGTAACTTGGTATGTACTCTTTCCCAGAGGACCAGAATGATCTGTTCTACGGATACATTGGATGATGAATTAACCAGCCTTAAACGCACCCTTATGAAGCGAGTATATCCAAGTCAATTTATAGACAAATACAGTAAATCTCTAAGACCTAAATTGACTCAGCAATTAGCACCAAAAAAGCCCGTCTTCAATGCCTTACCATTTAAGGGCGATAACATACTAAACACCATCAAAAGACGCCTTCTCAATGCCATTGAAAGGACGTACTATGCTGCTGATCTGATAATTTGCAATCCGACAAAGTCTTTACCAGTTCCTCATGCGAAGGATGCCATGCCACTGCACGCCACTTCAAACTGCATTTATGAATTTACATGCACTTGCGGATGCAAGTACATTGGGCGAACGCAGAGGCAATTGGCCACCAGAGCTAAGGAACATTTACCTAGCTGGCTAATGAAACAAGAAAACAGAATTCCCCGATCCTCAATTACTGAACATCTGTTAGACTCGGGCCATTCTGTTGACCCCAAAACGTCCTTCCGAGTACTTGCTCGAGCACGAACAACTCGCACTTTACGCTACCTGGAGGCAGTATACATACGGCGGGTCAAACCCGACCTATGTAAACAGTTGGAGCATGTAGTGAACCTAACTTTGCCTTCGTAACATTGGCTCCCTGTTTATACATTTTTCCTCCTAAGTTGTTACCTCAGGTGTTTTAACCTGTTATTTTCTGCTGACCATAGCGTTTGAACTTCTCATGTTATTGATTAGCCACTTGGCCACTCCTTATGACCTTGTGTTTATATCGATTTTTCTGTACGAATTCATTGTGTATCTTCTCTTTTGTGATTCACGTTAAGTAATGAGAGGCGGCAACTGACGAGCTCTCTCGAAATGATATGGATCCAATAAATCATTTTGCTTCTATTGCCATATTTAAATAATGGTTTTCCCTCTCCCTCTTCTTACTGCTAGGTGGTTGCTTAAGCTTTTGTTAACTGTACCCTCCCTTTATATTATTGTATTTGTCTGATGATGAATTAATCCAAAACGTTCGTTCGCCTAGCTTGACTTCTTGAAAAATATTTTTTTTAAATGGCCCATATAATGCATCCCACCTATGGTCCATTGTGCGCTGTGTGTCTGTGCGTGCGCATGTAAGCGTTCCTGGTAGTCAGGATTATGAGTGACCAAATCAGAATAAAACGATTCTTAAACAGGACTGGAGGGCCCTAGCTTGCAAACCCAGGCTTGGGTAAAAATAGTTGACGACTGCTAATAAGCCGAAAATTGCCATCCCGCCTCTGTTGGTACTGTGCTTCTGTATTTACTACCAGTCGCTGTACGATGGTCTTTAATAGCCCTAGATTGGCAGCGGAGTTTCAACCCTCCCCTGCCTACGCAGTGTCGTGTGACATCCCTTCCGAAGACGAAGTTACCGATGCAATGCAGAGGCTACGCAACAACAAGACGTGCGGAGAGGACGGTATTCCTGCAGAAATCTACAAGTCCTGTGTCGACACCCTGGCTCCTCGGCTCCATGAGGTGATTGTACAGGCGTGGCGAGAAGAGACCGTTCCCGATGACTGGGGCTCAGGTATCCTTGTACCTGTCCACAAGAAGGGAGATAAAACAAGATGCGAGAACTACCGTGGCATAAGTTCTATCGATGTTGCTGCGAAGATCTTCGCTGTTGTTCTTCTCAGGCACTTCCAGTCTGTACGTGACTCCAGGACACGATCCAACCAAGCCGGATTCCGAGCTGGGCGTGGATGTGCGGATCAAATATTCACACTGAGGCGCACTCTAGAATTCCGCCATAGCTATCAGCAACCGACGGCCGTTTGCTTCGTCGACTTTGCCGCCGCATTCGATTCCATCCATCCTGAGTCCCTGTGGCGAATAATGGAACTGGATGGAGTGCCGACCAAACTCATTGCGATGATTAGGGCCTACTATCGGTCTACCACTGCACGAGTCCTGGTCCACAACAATCTCTCTCAGTCGTTCGATATCCGGTCTGGTGTCCGACAGGGCTGCGTCCTTTCGCCCATTCTGTTTAACTACGTCATTGACTGGATTCTCGTTAAAGCCCTACATGAAGAGGACGGTGTTGAACTTACACCCGGACGCCGACTAACTGATCTTGACTACGCCGATGATATTGCGCTGTTAGCCTCAAACTTTGATGGTCTACAGTCGGTAGTGTCGCGGTTAAATGAGATCACTATGTTGCTATGTGCATCCATCCGGTCAGTCCTCCTCTATGGATGTGAATGTTGGGCTGCGCGCGCCGAAGGTGAGCAAAGACTGGAGGTCTTTGACCACCGGCGCCTAAGGAAGATCCTTCGAGTTAAGAATAGCTACTTCATCTCAAATGAGACAGTCCGCGTCCGCTGCGATCGTATCACGGGGATATCTCAGGTCATTCAAGGAAGGCGACTGAGGTGGTTTGGACAAGTTCTCCGTCGTCCGCCCCACGAGCTTACCTATGCTGCTTTCGACCCGGCACCGCAGCCCGCCTGGAAACGTCGAAGAGGAGGGCAACTGAAGACTTGGCTAGACACCGTCCGTCAAGACATGGAAGCAGTTCTTGGACCTTTTATCTTCGGTCTCCGTCGTTGGAGAAGGGACTGGGTGGAACTTTCGAGATCCGCTGCCGCCAATCGCCACACATGGAGAGGTACCGTCCGTGACATCATTGAGGCGGGCTAGATCAGGCATGATCACAGCCGTAACAAGTACAAGTAAATTGACAGAACAGGCCCAGCATTTCCTAAAAACCCGATCGGCGAACGCACTGCTAGCGTAGTAGTAAATATTCCCAATCACAACCGACAGATGCACGGGACTGTGTAACTCAAAGGTTAGAGCTCTGCACTTACTAACACTCATTGGCCAAAACACAATGCGTATTCGAGGTTCAGGTTCTGCAAGCCTGGCCTTGGGTAGGGCTAGTTGATGTCGACTAATATGCCCGACATTGCCATCGTAGTCCCCTTGCTCCCCCCCCCCCCCCCCCTTTCCCAGCATATTCACGTAGATGCAAGAGCATTTTGTCAAATGACGTTGCCTTTCTTCACCACAGGGAAATCAACGACCCGCCAAATGTTCATCTTGTCATCGATGTCATCACATGTGACCCGGTCATTGCTAAGAAAGCTCTCCAATTCGCCTGCGGCAATGCGCTTGTCTGCGAGACCGTCGAACACGCCCGATATGTGGCCTATAGCATGGGCGAGAGGAAAAAGGTAATCTTCTATTGCGTCGAATAACTGGTAACTTTATTTAATCAATCCGCCGTCGTACTCAAATACTCCCTTCACTGTCTTTGTTGTTAATTGGTTTTTTTGTTTTAGACTGTTTCCTTGGATGGCACTCTTTTCCAGCGTTCCGGTGTCATCTCAGGAGGGGCCAGGTTAGTTTTTTCGTCTTGCATGTCATTATATCCTTCGCCAAGGTTGGCTACTTTTCTTATGTTTACTTTAAACTCTGGGGCAAGTAGTTGGGCAGAAGAGCTTAGTGAAAAGTGTTGTTGCCACTTACCCCCTAAAGTCCGCCCCTAGGCCTTTAAAGACTACCATGTACTCGAAATTATTCAGAAACCTCATGGACTGTGTACAGGTCAATTATCGCGATTTCCACTTCGGTGGCCAAGCATATTTCATGTGTGCAAGCTTATATGCAAGCATTTCACTTGCCCCCCTACCACCTGCTTATCTAACCCACTGTTCCCCCCGCGCTAAAGTGATTTGAAGGCGAGAGCCAGACGATGGGATGAGAAACAGATCAGCTCCCTAATGTCGCGCCGTGATGCCCTGCATTCAGAGTTGAAAGAACAGCTAAAACGAAAGCGCAAGGAGGCGGAGCTGCGAATGCTGCAGTCCCAAATCAATGGCCTGGAAAAGCGTCTCAAGTATACCCAGAAGGATAAAGAGAGCACAGTGAGTTTTTTAAAATGGATTTTTTGTTTTTTTGCTATTTTTGCACTTATTGTGTGTCAACTTATATTGCACCTTTTAGGAAGAAAAATTGCTGAGTGGCAACGAAGAGGAGATGGCCAGTCTGCGCTCAAAGCTGGATGATGTCAATGTAAGTTTTACATGATGCGGTCACGCTGTAGTTCTCGATTTTGCTTGTTCTCGAAATCTGGTCCGCTAGCCTGCTCAAATTCTTTGTTAAGCATAGTTTATGTGACAGTGGTTAGGAACACCGGGATGCCATTTTGGCACCAACTATTGATATCCCCAGCACTAGCTAGTGGGGCAACCGTGATTTGAACCAGTACTTATTGGGTCCGTGGTCATTTAGCTCTGCCAGTTTCTGTCTGAACTGCCGGACCAACCCCTCTGTCGGCTGGGTTTAGAATAATGTATACTTGAAACTTGGCCTTTTAACCTTTTCTTCGACATTCCTTTTGCTAGGAACGACTCGGCCGGTGTCAGACGAAAATGCAGGAATTGCAAATTTCCATCAATGCAGAAAAAGCCAAAATGGACAATGTGGAGGATACTGTTCTGCATGATTTTTGCGTCAGCATTGGTGTCGAAAACATCAGGTACTTTCTTTACCAATACTCATTTCACTTCGTTCTCCCACATTTTCTTCTGTTGACAAGAGCGAATTAAAGTAGAAGTAATCTAGACTTATATAAGCTAAAAAGAGTAATTGTCATGGGTTAAACCCAATTAATCAAATTCTAATTTCTTTTCAAGGTTTTTCCCGATTGTACTGCTATGGCCACATTTTTCGGCTCTGTGGACTCTAACTCGTCGGAGTACCGACTAGATGTGTCAACTTATCGTTCGACCTGACCTGAACCCAAATATTTTAAAAGATCTACAGATCGTGTGTTTTACCGCACCTTCACGCTGTTTGTTACAGCCAACCCCTGCCCTAATTAGGTCCAAGCCTTTCCGCTACTTCCGGTAGAGTTCATTTGGCTAGAAGCTGGGCCAACTTCCTCGTGAACGGTTGCTCACTTATATATTACCAGTTCGGCGGGTTAGCGAGGTCAAATATGTTAGGTAGTGCGAAAGTCGTGTGCCAGTTCACTACTGAAACGGGCTTTACTCTTTTAGGCTAAAAATAAACTGCTAACTTAAAAAAATTCCTCTCGGTGTTGATCCACAGTCTCACCAGCATAATGTTTTCCAGTTGGTTTTCAGATTCGACCGTTTATTCTTAATTGTCATATGAACTACAGGTCTACTAGTGCCCTCGAATTGTTCAAGTTCGATTAACCCCGTAAAATCTGCGGCGAGTAATCAGTCTCTTTGCCATTACATTTATATAGGAAGGGGGCGAAGGGTAAAACTATGGGCAATTACGTTCATAATTATATGTAAATTAGTCGTAAGAACAGCCTACGTATGCTCGCCAACTACTTTTTTGAATTTTTTGATGGGAATTTTCGCAACTTTCCAACGAAAAACGTTCGAGAACAGATTTTTCCTGCAGATCCGCGAGCTTATTGAACTCACGTCCAATATATAAGGAACTCACTCAATGTGTACCTGTGCACTGTTAATGATACATCCTTACGACTGGCGAGTGGTAACGTTTTTGGTGACAATCTACTAAAATCATCTTTTTGTTTACTTTTCGGTGGTATAGACCCTTAAATTTGGTCCTCAAAGTAGTTTCGTTATGCATAATACTTAAAAAGGTCATTTTTGTTAGGGTTTTATACACAATAAACCCTTCTCCGGGTGGATTCCAGAATTATGCCCTTCTTATTGTGTTCTTCCTTCCTCAACAGGGCGTAATTCGACGGTGACACACTTCAGATGTCACCGCTATGACACTAGTGACACTGAACTCATCGTTATAACAATTATAACCATATTACCCATTTAGATCCACTTGGAATGGTTCTGCTAACTTTCATCAGTTTATTGCCAAGGATCCTATTGTAATCTTGATGTTGGAAACGTTCTGTTAACAGTCAGTAGTAGGCTTTTGACAAGGTGGAGCTTCCGCACTTCGATCAGCCTTCTATTTTGATTTCGGTTACTCCTACCCTTTCGTATTCCAAATGCGGTCTGGCTTTTAAGAACATGTAATGTGCCTTAAGCAACCGAGCTGCCAAACTCGTCGACGTATTAATTTATTCCAATGATTTATTCTTTTCAGCTAGGAAGAATAATAACTGTCCATTGTTTTCCTCTCTCTCTCAAGTAACTTGCTCCATTTTCCTCACACTAATCATAAATCTACTTCTTCGCCCGTAGGGAGTACGAGGACCGGGAACTGCGGATAGCACGAGAAAGAGACCGCAAACGTTTGGAGTTCAACAACCAACTCCAGCGAATTAACAATCAACTGGAATACGAGAAGTCGCGTGACACTCAGGGTCAGTTTCTAGTTGTTGAACAGGCCTAATTGGTAGAAATAATATGAAATCTAAATAGTAACCTCTTCTACATGCATACAAACACATGCATATATATACGGGTTACCCGTTTTCCCCCTCCAGCCAATGTCCACCGGTGGGAGGAGACAGTTACAGGCGAGCGCTCTGAGATGGAGCGTTGCAAGAAGCAGGAAAAACGCTTGAAGGAAGAGATGGAAGTAGAGGAGGCTCGCAAGACTGATTTGGAAGGAAAACTCACTGAATTTCAGCAGAAGAACGAACAACTGGAGGGTGAGCTGGGTGAACTTCGTCGGCGCTTGGTCTCTCGTCAACGCGAGGTACAGAAACAACAGAAGGAACTCAACCAGATTGAAAACCGGCTAGAAAATAAACGCTCAGAGCGTCACTCTTTGCTCCAGTCAGCTAAGGTTTGTTGGCGTTGCTTGGCTATAACCGGAAGTGTTGCTGCCCAGTAGTTGTCTCTCCTCCTCCTCCTCCTCCTCCTCCTCCTCCTCTTAACTTGCTCGCCCATCTTCTCCCCTCTGCAGATGGATGATCTTCAGTTGCCGCTCAAGGCCGGAGCCAGTGCGATGCCGGAGTTGGAAAGTCAGCTGGTTGCTGAAAGTGAGGGTGCCGACCTCAACTCAGAGGAGATGATGCGTTTGTATGAGATGGAGGCTAAACTGCCACTCGACTATAAACAACTCGAGAAACCCCTCCGCATGATTGCCGATGAAAAAGAGGTCAGCCGAAAGTAAGCTCTTACTCCTTTTTTTAATCCTACGTTAGCTACTTGCTTACCAGAAAAAATAATTTCCCAATTATAGGGATCAGACCCTGTAGTTCTTTTTGTCTAGATTTGAAGACCTACAGTAGCTTACCTGTGTCACAGTAGACGCCTCATTTCAGAAGAAAAACTTTATATATCCGAAACTGAGCCAAACAGATGGACAAAGCAAACCAGTTTAAAGCCTGCAACCTTAAGTTAATAGGAAACGGATAGAGATTTATCGGAAGGTCGCTCAATGGCAGAAGTCACCCAGCCCAAGTAAGTGTCTTATGGAATTCGTGGTTGAAGGGTTAACGCGCGATAATCGCGCAATAAGAAAGCTATTAAGGTCGCTTTAAATAGTTTTACTGAACTTAAAATGTAATTGAAGAGGTTGCGAAAAGAACGAAAAGACTTAAAAGAAAGCCAAGAAACTTACTAGAACAAATCCTATTGGCTAACAAAATCCAAGATGTGTTTGGATAGGCGTAAATTGGACCTATTGCAAGTAGTCATTTCTATTATTAATCCCCACCGGAAAACGTTAAAGAAGTATTTTCGCTAGAAATAACTAGTTTTTTTCTGAAAAAGCGAAAAAGTAGGGACTAGAAATTGCAGTCAAGTGGATATAATGATTTTGCAGAGGTACGTTATCGAAATAAGTACAAACTGGATAAATAGAGCAGGATGGACCGAATAAAGTTTTACGTAGCTTTTAGGTCATTCGGTCTGGATATCCTCCACCGATTAGTGTAATATGCGGCGGATCGAGGAATGTATCAGTGGAATAGTTGTTCATATTATATTCGGATGTCATTTATTCATTTTGATGACTCGACAGTAAATAGCAGCAGTAGACAAATTCGCCCTGCAAAGTTATATTTTATGTCGATAAAAAAGACAGATGATCGAACACCGGAACGATTTATATTTTATTCTGAGCTTTCGGACTCTTATCGGAGTCTATCGTCAGAGATGGGAAGCAGCAATTAAAGAGTGGCTGGTCATAGCCTGTGAACAAACGGTTAAAATTTGAACGTGTAAAAAATCGATAACTGTTAGGCTTGGGCGCCAAATGGCCACGTCAGCACCGAAAATGGGATGATTATGGAGGATGTTGGACCGATTTATTATGGCGAGCGTCTGGATGTGATCGTTTGTAATAGCACAAGGCCCTGTACGCTGGCGCCTATTCGACACATCTGTTGACAGAATTCTCTTCCGTTGACCAGGCTTCAATCAATTCTCTGCTCGTCTTGTTTCCCGCGTGGGCGAGTACCTTGACGGCAGCGAAGTTGAACTCATGGCCTGTTTCGTAGGTGTGAGCTGCAACTTGTGATAATTCGTCACCTCGTCGGGCCCTATTTATTCCGCTCACTGCACCTTAATCACAAAATTTTCTGTAATCCCGAATGACTGTTAATAATTAATGTGAGTCATTTCAGAAAACACGCAGACCAGATAATTCAAATCCTGCGAGACCGCTTTCTCAGAAATATGCGTAACTTTTTTCCAACCATAATTAATAGGGAAACCTGTTTTAGCCTAAAACGATTGTGAAAAAATTATTTCACTAATTCCTTGCATGGAAAGTAACCAATAAATTAGCGGAAAGAAAATCAACGGTTTATTTATTCGCTGTCTGAATAGGACTTGTCGTAGGCGGAGGAAACTATCTTAATTACAAATGCAAAATGTTGCTGTGACGGAATTTTTTCGAGTTAACGTGCATTTGCATCCACTGTGAAGCCACGTTTGTTGCCATCTAACTGTACTGATTTTGTATCTTCGACCCATCTACTTCTCTCTGATGTGCAATTACCCCACTGAATTTTTTTATCGTTCTTTCATGTTAGGATTGATGAGATGCAGAATGACATTGACCGGATGGCAAACAACCTGGCCAGAATTCAGGCGCCTAATCTGCGGGCCAGTGCCAAGCTGGGCAACGTTGAGCAGCGCCTACGTTCAACTGAAGCTGAATTCGAGGAGACTAGGCGAAAGGCCAAACGCGCCAGGGCCCAGTTTGAGCGCATTCGTCGACTGCGCTACAATGCCTTCATGAATTGCTTCAACTCCATCGCAGACAACATTGACCCCCTCTACAAGAGCCTCTCACGTAACCCGGGTGCACAGGTTAGTTTTTGATTTTTCAGGATTGTGCAGCAAATGGGTCTGGGCTGACAGTTGGTTTATTTGCATCTCTCTCAGCATCGTTGGTGGACCCTGCTGATTTAAATCCTCCTTTATCTTCGAATTATTTGTGATTCGAATGCGTAATGGCTTGTCCAGTCAGGAAATGATCTCATGCAATATTACCCCAAATTTTAAAATGTATCTTAAATTGGGAATTATTACTTAACCGAACTTTTACCATTTCGTATCTTGTAAGGGCATCGAAAATATGTATAAGAGTGCACACTAAATAAGTATTCCTTTTGGTGGAGAAAACTTTTTAGGAGCCTGAAACGACGTCCATTCAAAAGTCGGCATGCTATTACATCTTAAGCATCTTAATATTGCGCTCCAAGTTAACAAATATTCCGCTTCCACTTCAGTAATCATCATTCCTAATATAAAACAGATTTTAAAATTTTGTTTAACATTGCACGAAGTCGGCCACTGACTACGTTTGTCTAACATTTTTTTCTTCTCGCCACGGCAGGAAGTTACTCAACATCTAATTCACTCGGACTTCTCATTTAGTTGTTCTTTCATGGCTTACAGGCTGTGACTAATCGCCTACAATATTAATCGAACTTTTAAAATGCGTCTTAAATTAGGAGTGATTACTTTGAATATTAAGTATCCCGAAGGGCACCGAAAGTATTTATAAAACTATACGCTACATAAGTAGGCTCTTTTGTCGTGTGCGATTTTTTCAGGGGGCCGAGTAGATGTTTATTCAGAAGCCGTATCCAGCTGTATCGAAAGTAGCTCGAGGTTATGCTCCACGATAATCAATAGTCCACTTAAGTAATAATTCCTAATGTAGAACGTATCATACGATTTTGCTTAGCATCTTATCCTTCTATTCACGACAGGAAGTAGTTCCGTGTCTAATTTATCCGGGCTCTTTGTAGCAAGCAAATATGGCAGAATTTATTCGATCAAATAAATTTCGTGACGGCTCTTCAATGGGCATCGGTACAGACAAATCGATGGAGTCGCAATGGGAAGTCCACTTGGACCTACTTTTGCTGACATATTCATGGGTCATTTAGAAGAAAACGTGTCATCACAACTAAACAAGACAACTTTATACAGACGTTACGTCGATGATATCTTCACTATAGTTGAAACCAAACAAGATGCTGAAAACCTTCTTCGATTCATGAATACATTGCATCCAAAAATAAAGTTCACGATGGAAATGGAGCAAAACAACGTGTTGCCTTTTCTTGACGTCCTCCTGTTTAGAGAGGCTGATGGTTCAATAAGGCGAAGTGTTTATCACAAGGCTACCTGGAAGGGCCAGTACCTACACTTTACTAGTTTTGTGCCAATCCAGTGGAAACGAAACTTGGTACTAACTCTCTTCCAGCGAGCTGAGAAAATTTGCAGCAATGAAACATTACCAACAGAAACTTCCAGCATCAAAGACGCCCTACTTAAACGTGGATATCCTTCACGTTTCATTCAGAAATACAGTAAACCTTTACGGCTGAAAATTACGGAACCGTTTGTTCCAAAAAAGCCCGTTTTTATATCTCTACCCTTCAAAGGTGACAATGTATCAAATACAATCAAACGACGTTTGCGATGCACCATAGAGAGAACGTACAATGCAGCTGCATTGGTGTTCCTCAGCCCTATTAAAGGCCTTCCCGTTAACGGGACAAAAGATGCCTTGCCTTTGCACGCCACTCCAAACTGCGTCTATGAATTTACATGCACTTGCGGATGCAAGTACATCGGGCGAACGCAAAGGCAATTGGCGACCAGGGCAGCTGAACATTTACCCTCTTGGCTTTTTCAACAGGAAAACAAAGTACCTCGGTCCTCTATTGCAAAACATCTATTGGACAGTGGTCACTCTGTCGATCCGAAAAAATCTTTCCGAGTTCTTGTTCGAGCACGAAGAAACCGGACATTACGCTACATGGAAGCAGCCTACATACGGCGGGAGAAACCCGACCTATGTAAGCAATTAGAACATGTGGCTAACCTACAGCTGCCTTGGGGTCCATAGGCCTACATTTAGTCACCTTTTGTTTGTTTTTGTGTTGTTTTCTCCCCCTAAATTTCCGCCCCTCCCGAGTTACGTTGACAATATGAATGTTCGCTTACGCGTAAATTTGACCTTGCTTTTATCGATTTTGTTGATATTCAAATTGTGCTGTAACCCACTTGTTATTCATTCATGCAAAGACGGGCCGCAGCTGACGAGCCGTCACGAAATTTATTTGATCGAATAAATTCTGCCATATTTGCTTTCTACAAATTTCTTCCTGGGAAAAGATGTTTCACATTTATCCGGGCTCCTCATTCACTTTTTCGTTGATGCTCCTGCTCTGACAGCCGAAAACTCTGTGAACTTATCCACAGGTATTCTTCGAAGTCAACACTTTGACAATAAGGCCTTAGAAACTGTTCCTGGTCGGCAGGGGGAAATCACGTTCGAGACGTGACCGTTTTTTTGAGTTTTTGTGCACCATGGCCTTGCATTGGATACGTTCAATGGTTGTAAAATACGATGGCTATGACTGTAATAACTTATATCTGTCATAGACTGAATTTAGCATAGAGACCACAGGCACCTAACCGTCGACTAAAAAGCGAAATGTGTGTTTCTTGCCGAAATATACCCACTGCTGAAGACTGCGGCATGCATTTGCTAAAGAATTTAAACGCCTCGCTTTGCGACATAGACTTTATCTATCCATCTTCTCTTTCCGTACTCTATTTTTGCCCGAATTCATGAGGCCGCCATGACAGTCAAATATATGTGCAAGCGTGGTGAGCTGAGCGCACATTAAGTCATTGAATTTTCTATGTACATAAGTTGATCCCCAACAAGGACGCTATTATTGAGATGCTGCTGGCATTCAATCATCGACCATTGACTGCACTTTGTTGTTCAGTTGTTTCAATTTAAACTTGCCATCTTCTCTTCAGATTAAAGCTTTATGAATCCAAAAATCTTATCTCCATTTGCTGTTTTATTTGAGGCGTTGAAGTGTTATGCAGCTCATGCCAGCTATTTAAACGTCTCTGAAGGGGAAAATGTTGAATAGGGGCGTTTTAATACTTAACTAACGCGCATTGTTTGCTCCCACAGCAATCGACTATAAGCCAGGATTTCATTGTTCGTACAACCATTTCAGCAAACGATCTAAATACGAATTCTTCGCTCAAGTGTTCTCCTGACAGGTGTCCCTATTCACTTCCTGGTCCTCAGCTTATTCTTCCTACCCCTAGGCCAGTCTGCTGCCAACGAACGCGGAAGAGCCCTATCTGGAGGATCTGCAGTTCCAGTGTGTCGCACCGGGCAAGAGATTCCAGCAGATGGACAGTCTCTCTGGCGGTGAAAAGACCATCGCCGCGTTGGCTCTGTCCTTTGCCATGCATCAGTACAATCCCTCGCCCTTCTTTGTGCTTGATGAAATTGACGCTGCCCTGGACAACACCAATATCGGCAAAGTGGCTAGCTTCATCCGCGAGTATTCGCGCACTCGCGCCCAAGTTATCGTGATCTCTTTGAAGGAGGAGTTTTACAGTCGTGCGGACTCTCTAGTCGGCATATATCCGGACATTGTAAGTTTTTAGGGACGCCAGTCCTTACCCCTTCGTCTTTTTCAGTCCTTAAACACTGTGGTTCCAGGAATGGGTGCCTGGTTTATAGGAGTGAGGAATAGGCCGAATTGCCATAAGGCTGGATAAGTAGGTTATTGAGAAGACGATTCGATCGCTGGGGCAAGATTTTATTCGCCTGACGTTTCAACATCCGTCGCGGATTATTCGTCGGAGACACGAGTAGAAAGCAATAGCAGAAACGGGTAACATATGCACAGCAATTTGCAGTGTTTATAGGAAATAGCCATAACTGCAAACGTATAAAGACAAATAATGATGATTGTCTTCTTGTGCATTGATAGCCTGGTGACCGGCCTGCGGAAACTGAATTTCTGAACTTGCATCACGCGTGGTGGAATTGGCTATGATAATGGCTAGGCCACCTGTTAGTTAAGAGTGCCGGTTCGTGCGCAGTACCGTTCAGCTCGTTGGCTGGACGACGAAGAATTCGCTAAACCTTTTTTAGTCGTATTTCTTGGATGGCGTGACGTATCCTCGTGATATTGTTCCAGCGAAAGCGAACTGCCTCATTGCGGACGAAATCGGTGTACTTTACTCAAGGAATGGTCCTCAAGCAGTGGTGGTGAAATACCTCCAGTCTTTGCTCATCTTCCACGCTCAAAGCCCATAATTCGCAACCGGCTAACTGAATGAATACACAATACACGCGGATCTTCCTGGCGGTGAAGATGCCGCGTCGTGTCCATAGGCACTTTCTAAGGATCGAGGAAACCCGACGAGCAGCATCGATTTGGAGAATAATGTCAATTCAACAACAGCCTCGTCCAGCTGTATTTGTAACGGTCTACTTCTTCAAATTGATAACTTTTTATCGGGCGAAGTATCTTTTCCTGGTGAGGAATACAGCTTGAAAACCCTTTTGCCATCTCAGCGTTTATGGATAAACCGACCCATTCAGTGACTTCGTTTGCATGTGACACTAGACTTCAGATCACCAAAACTGGAAGCTAGTAAGGCGATATTATCAGCGTAGCCGAGATTGGTCGGCCGGCGTCCGGGCGCAAACTCAACACTG
The DNA here is from genome assembly GCA_036362985.1 of Ligula intestinalis. Taxonomy (NCBI): domain Eukaryota; kingdom Metazoa; phylum Platyhelminthes; class Cestoda; order Diphyllobothriidea; family Diphyllobothriidae; genus Ligula; species Ligula intestinalis. Next base: position 110,047,092 of record JAYGXS010000001.1, on the reverse strand, counting down.
TCATCTTCTAGAGTTGCGAAAAGTCCCATCAGAGAATTAAGAAGTCCAGTTTGGTGAGTATACGTGTACTTTCGACAAATTTTCGTCAGGCCTTACATTTATATGGAAACTGGGTGCGAGTTTAAACGTGTTCGTCTCGCACCCAGTTTCCATATAAATATAAGGCCTGACGAGAGTTTGTCGAAAGTACACGTATACTCGCCAAACTGGACTTCTTAACTGTCATCTTCGTGTACTGCCTCCCCGTGAATCCAGTCAATAGTATAGTTGAACAAATTGAACGACAAAATGCCATCTTATTGAACGCCAGACTGTATTTCAACCGGCGGGTAGAGGTTATATGGGCTAGAACTCGTGCATTCATAGAGCGGTGCTAAAACTTTATAATGGCGATGATTTTTACGGGCGTAATGCATTTCACTTGCTGCATCTTTTTCGTACAGATACTGTCACCCTGCGCGTCTCTCTGTTTTCCTCTTTCATAATTGCATAATCCACTTCAGCCTTTCTGCTTGAAGTTATTAGGGCCTGCGAAATAAGTCAAGTCAAATTTATTAAAGGAAATATAGGCAAACGCCTTTGAACTCACTCTTAGTACATAGGATTTAAGAAATGCATCGGCAAAGCCGAACATTCTAAAGAAGTCGTTGACACAATTTCAAACGACTACTCGCTTGTTTAAAGTAATAAACTCACACGCAGTTTACACGAGCCAGCAGTGTAACTGAGAACGAAGAGCAGACAGTGAAAAAACTCCTAAGGCTGGCTCATAATTCAAAATGGAATGTCATTTTTGGTTTTTAGGAGAAAAACTGTCGCTCGTGGGGAAGCATGTGAATGATAGGGGCATGATGCTTCTGTGAATGTTGACGGTAGCCATGGCGTCCATGACGAGTAATATCTACACCCGAAGGACCATACGAGGAGGAGACCTCGGAGTCACGAGAACGTCCCGAAGACCGGAGATGCGACCATGATACGCCTTTGCTGTGTCAAGAGCCGAGGAACCCACCACGTTGTCAGCAGTCGGTCGATACGAGAAAGGGTGTGACAGGGCCGCATAGCCTAGGACCATAGGTGCGATAGGTGCGTCCTCAGACACGATCGGCGCAGATCGCATAGTGAGTAGAGACAGCATAGGTAGAAAATGGCAGAGACTCATTTTGTTAATTACTAATAATAATACTACTACTTACAAATTACTATTAGTATATATTTCTAGCATTTCTAGCATTTCAGGTTTGGATGTAGAGCGCTTCAATTTTTAGAATCGGAATAGTTCAGTGATTGGATTTGGAGTACTTAATCGTGACGATACTCATTATATCGGTCTAGGTTTGCCTTAAAGACATCCACGGAAGGGGACATGACAATATCCGCAGGAAGAGCATTCCATGCCTGGATTACCCTCTTAGAGAAAAAGAATTTTCTTGGGTCAAGTCTTGCCCCAGTCACACGTAATTTGAGGGGGTGTCCTCGCAGCCTAGAGGTGGTGGCCCGCTCAAAGAAGTCATTTGTTTGGAGGCAGCAATCCTGACCACGCAACATGCGAAATGCCTGGATTAGGTCCCCACGTATCTGCCTGTAATCCAGAGGAAACAAGTCAAGATTTACCAATCGGGTCTCATAAGGGAGGTTCCGTTGTCCTCGTACTAATTTTGTTGCGCGTCTTTGTACCCTTTCGAGGTTTTTTTGTCTTTGGCTGTCCAAGGTCTCCAGGCTTGGATGGCAAATTCCAGTTGAGGTCGTACGAACGTGCCGAATACCTTGCCAAATACAGCTTTGTCAAACTTAGCAAAGGCTCGCTTGGTTAGATACAAGCTCGACATTGCGGATTTAGCCACTTTCAGGACGTGGAGTGATGGCTTCAGTGAAGGCGTGAACCACACCCCCAGGTCTTTCTGAGCCTCAACCTCTGGCAGCGGTGTGTGATTCAGGTAATACACCCTCCGAGGGGTAGTGCTGGTTCTACCAAAGCGCATTAGGTTGCATTTTGCCACATTGAATGGCATGAGCCAAAGGGTCGACCATTGCTCTAGTCTATGCAAATTTGCCTGGAGGTTTAATTCATCGTCTTGGTTGCGTATGACCTTCCAAAGTTTTATGTCATCAGCAAACATTGCGATTTCGCAGTCTAGTCCGCTTATGCAGTCATCAATATATATAAGGAAGAGAATAGGGCCAAGAACAGATCCCTGTGGAACCCCGCTCTCAACTGCTACCTCCGCCGACTGCTGTTCGCCAATACATACGGTCTGGGTACGACCAGTCAAGAAGTTTGCTATCCACTGCAAAAGGTTTCCCCTTACCCCTATGCGGCTGAGCTTGTATAAGAGACGTTGATGGGGCACCGTGTCAAACGCCTTCTTGAAGTCAACGAAGACTGTATGCACCGTATTCCCTTCATCGATCGCTCGGGTCCATTGTTCTAGACAATAGAGCAGATTGGTCAAGCAGGACCTTCCCCTGCGGAATCCGTGCTGCTTATCAGAAAGAAGTTGATGTTGCTCCAAAAAGTGCATCAGCTCGCGTTTGACTATGCGTTCCATAAGCTTGCAGGATATTGAGGTGAGGCTGACCGGTCTATAGTTATTTGCGGTCGCCCGACTTCCACTTTTGTGGATGGGTGAGATCCACGCTGTCTTCCAATCGGGTGGCACTTGTCCAGTATTAGGAGAAGCTCGGAAGATAAGGTACAGGGGTACCGCCAACTCTATGGCTAGCTCTTTTAATAGCTTTGCAGGTATCTCATCCGGACCTGACGACTTCGTTTCTTTAAGCTGTAGAAGTTCTCGCAGAACGGTAGCTTCCGTGAGTGCAACCGAGTCTATGGTCTGGATCACACCCACACTGCAGTTAATAGCGGTGAACTCAGCCTCTCTCGTAAAGACCGACTGGAAGAAGCAGGATAGATGTTCCGCCTTTTCGTTAATCTCGCAAATTTCTACACCGTCGTCTGTTTTTAGCAGAGGAATAGGGTCTCTATTTCGAGTAGATTGCCGAACGTAGCTGTAGAAAAGCTCTGGGTTTCCTACTGCACGATTTATTAGATTACTCTCGAAGTTTTGTCGGCTAATTCGTATCAGGCTCTTAACCTTGTTTCTCTGTGCCTTATACCTATTGTACGATTCGGGGGTCCTCTCTCTGCGATAGATTTTGAACAGCCTTCCTTTGCGGTTTACTTCCCTCTTTAGCGTCGGCGGTAGCCATCGAGGCCTATTTGTTACTTTCTTTACCGTGATAGGACAGAAATTGGTAATTAGTCCGTGTAATACGGCTTTGAATGCCGACCAATCATCGAGAACGCACCCGGTGAATAGATCGCTCCAGTCGATCTCGCTCACTGTGGTTTTCATTTGTTTAAAGTCCCCTCTCCAGATGTTGCGTCTGGTTACCGCACTACGATCGGGCACAGAGAAGAGTGAATATTCCCACTGTAGCACTACGTGATCACTTTTTCCGAGAGGTGGTAAACAATTAATAATGTCCACGCTATCAGGTGCTTTGGTAAGTACTAGGTCTAAGCAATTAGCTTGTTGCCCTTCGCGTAATCTGGTCGGATAGGGGACGTGTTGCGTTAGGAAAGATGCCTGTACTGTGCGCAGGAGTCGTCGATCGAAATTTATTTCTGAGCCGGTCTGCTGGAGAAGTTTTTTCATATTTTCCATTTTACCTTCAAGTTTGCTATACTTAGAGGCTAGAATATGATATCCTTCGCATCGGTTCTCTCTGTGCGTCGATCGCACCCAATTAGTTAAGCTTTTCGATCGCCCGCTAGAGCGTGCGGCGACAGCGCAGCGGTTAACATCGCGGTCTTGTATAGAACGGGTTTTGAGTTCGAGCCCCTCTCGCGGCAGATTTTGCATTTGACTTCTCGTTTGCATTATTTTCGCACGAGAAGTTAAAATTCCGCAAAAAAGGATTCAGATGTGAAGCTTTACTTTATATAGCATAGATAGCCTAAGTCGTCACTTAGCTCACGTAAGAATACGTTAAAGGCGATTCTCTTTACTTAAGACGATTGGTTTTAGAATTTAAGAAGCAGAACTTTGACGGACTACTAAAGCAATGTCTAAACTTGGAAAATTTGTTCAAAGTTGTTAAGAGCAGGCGCAATAACTGAGCTAGTTTAATTTCTAACCATGCAGAAAGTTACTCCAATACTGGTATCAAAGCAAATGTGATACAATAGAATTTAGCGACTCAGCCTTTGCTCCTTCGTGTGTACTAGCGTCTGAGAATTTCACCAGCACCAGCGTTGTAGGAGTTTGGTTGGTCCGATCTCGTTTAGGAAGATTTTCGACGATTGTCTGCTTTTCTAGTCACAACGTAACAGTGCGAGCAGATGGATTTAGACTCAGGTGGCGACTAAGGAGAGGAATACTGCAGTACGGTTTGTTCAGGGAACAAATTTTTGTGAGTATCCGGCTTTGTTCGTAAATCAAGTGTGTTGATCGTGACACACTATCTTTTGTTCGTTGGAAACAAGTATTTTCCTCTTGAACGCCACTGCTTAAAAATTTCGAACCGCGCGGGGGCAGGATTTTTTCAATGCTCATTATTTTTAGACAATGTGCTAGTGTTAACGCCGTCGCTCTTAATGCAGAATTGCCTTCTTTTTTAGGAGAACAATTGTCTAGTGAGCCGTGTACTCACATTTGACTTGTCAAAATACGTCGACACGGAGGAGCAGTGATTTCTAGGTTTTGTAAAGTTCACACCATCAAACATTTTATGTTCCCTGTTTTATTGTAAATGAACCCATTTGTACCCATATGTCGTCTAGCTTCCATCATGTCACTACGCACTATCTCCTTGAATTTTTTTTGCTTATAAGCGGAGAATGTATCAACTTTTGTCACTTACATTCCATTTTTTCTTGTTACTACTGGTTTTCTACCCTGCAACTGACTACTTTAGGGGGGGGGGGTCCGCACTGGAAGGGTTTATACTTTTTCAATTCAACGTGATATGTAAACACCTCCGTCCTCCACGTCAATCTAACCAATCAAGTCATTTGCATGGCGTTACAAACCCGAGGAACGTTTAGGAATCGAATGTCGGTCCTCTTCATGACTGAACAGCCTATTCCCTCCTCGTAATCGCGATTGACCATTTTGATCCAATTACTTGGCTGATGAGTAAAATCGCCTTTAACACTGGAGCTCAGCTATATTCGGAGGCTCCGGCAAACTGAGTTTTTTCCCGAGTGCGTATTTCCAGACTTAAGAGTTTTTGATGTTTGACGGTGGAAGTCGAAATGGAGATCAAACGGGTGGAACAGACTAAAGATTGGAAATGAGATAGACCGTGAAGCGATTTAAGCTGTAGTAGGTAACTGAGTGCGCACACCTTGTTTTGCCATTGTCACATTGACTGTTCCATCCACTGGCACCTACATACATTGGACCAAAAAGACAGGAGCAGTAGCGTAATTAGCTCTTTATGTGGAATTTGCAGCTTGAGGTAGCGTAGCTATCGAAGCTGCAGTTCTAGGAGGCTTATCCGAGACGTACTCTCGATTTTAGGGATGGTAGGGGTTTGGAGTATGTGTTCGCAAAACGGCAGAGTAGGAGACATTGGAATGCCTTGTGAGAGTGTCGCAGCCATAGTCACCCATCGGTCATCGCTCTGTTTTGGAAAAGCAGTAATCCTTCACATAGTCGTTCCTGACTGCGCAAACGAGTCTTATATCGCATCTTTCCTCCACCGACTGCTGCCAAAATGTGACCTTGTTTTTGACTGTGGAGTTGGGACCCACTGCACACCTCCATCTACACCCGTCCACTTAGAAAAATTTCTCAAACCGCTAGTACTACGTGCTCTAGCCCTGTCTGCTGCGATCGGGCTCACCGTTCTAGCCTGAATACAGAAAAAGAATACTCAGTACTCCAAAATAAGGCTTTGTAGGCGGTCGCACAGCGACGATGGCCGTCACTCCCATACAACGTCTCGTATACCTGATGTCGGAAGATAGGGTACCCGGAGTCGAACCAGGAGCCTTTCGCTCAGAGGATGCTGATGAAGTCAAATGAGAAGTGGCCACTATTTTCTCCTAAGTCTTACTTTTCGATGTTGCGTGACCACTTTTAAGAACCGTGGATCGGCTGTATCAGGCGAAGTATAGCCCCTAAACTCTCCCGGTAATCAAGTTAGCTTACTGCACGTCACTCATGGCCCTCTAACAATTGTAAGGTGGAATGCGAAAGGTGTATAATAATGGAGTTTGCAGTTACAAATTAATCTGCTTTGCGCATTCATCCGCCACGTATGTTGTCTTCAATCATTGCTGCTTTAATTTTCTTTCAAAGGGAATATATTTCGCTCTAAATTTTTGGTTCCTTTATAATTTTCACACGCTCGTTGATGAACCTTCACCGACCGCTAACGGAACTCACTTGTCCCACTCTGCCTTGGACCTCATTTATCGGGCACTGACAGCAGCCGTAGCGGCTAGTAGTCTAGGTAGATAGTGTTGTCGGCAAGGACTAGGGAGACTGGAATGGTCATTTCTGGCTTATTAGCCGTCGTTAGCCAGTCATACCCAGACCTAAATGGTGCTACACCCTAGGCTTGAACTCGCAACCTTTTCGATCAGAGTCTAACGTTCTGCCTAGACTACTAGCCGCTATGGCTCGAGAAATGCGGCCCAGGAAAGATCGGGACAAGTGAGTTCCGTTAGCGGTCAGGTAAATGTTCATAAACTAGTATCAATGTCCGCTGACCTACACCGGTAGGACAACGAGCTCGTGGCTCAATGGTTAGGGCGTTTGACTCTGAGCAAAGAGGTCGGGAGTTCGAGGCTCGGGTGGGACTCCACTTGGGGTCGGGTAGGACTGGCTGACGACGGCTAATCAGCCCAAAATGGCCATTCCAGTCTCCCCTGTCTTTGCCGGCAAAACTGTCACGCATTGAAAACGGAAGGCAGTTTATAGGTAGGACGAATGTAATGCATGTAAAATAGAAGACTGCCTGTAGGCAGAATGTCATGTAGGCAAAACAGAAGACTATCTGTAGGCAGGGCGTGCACTGGGGACGAAGGCACAGTTCACGTCAGGGAGTTAAAGCTGGACCTAAACGTCAGGTTGAACGGTAGCCAGTAGGACGAAAGAGCGAGGTTGAAGGCTGACCAGTCAGAACAAGGAAATGGGTGCAAACGTGTCCGTGACCTTAGCCGGTGGTTGAAGCGCGCATGTCCCGACACCACGGGCGGGCATACACAACAAACACTATCGGCCTTTATTGAATGACCTGAACCAGCATGGTAAACAAAAAGCATACCCTGAGCTGAGCCTGTATCCCGTGGTCTCTCGAACGGGGTACTTAACAACCTCGACGAAATTTTGAATCCTTCAGCATGAAAGCAGCCCTTTTCAGCAAATCAAATTTTGAGTTACTCTACGTTTTCTTTTTTCCGCGTGGAACGATGTGTAGAAGAGCCGGCGATTAGAGTACTCTTCTGACATCTCCTTCCACCCAGGCTTCTGAAAACCAGACGTCTTAGAAGCGTCTTCTAATCCACCAGGCCTCCCTTGAGTAGGGCAGCGTTCCTAACAGAATTGGATATGGAACCTAAACTCATCGCAGTGACAGCATCTTCGCTGATGAAGGATTCGCGACCGTACAAAAATCAAACGCATAAAATGACTTGCACTGGTGAGTGCAAGGCGATCGTTCGTGTATTACTTATCGATTTTAAAAGCTTTGTACTTGGTGAGCAATTTAAAATAGGCGTAAACAGCAGAATTTATCGTAATGACAGGTCGCAGTTAAGAAGCTGCCGCCAGCTGGCTCCAGTAAATTCTCTTGTTTAGGCCTGTTTTAAATTACCGATAGGAATAAATCGTAGGGTCACCCAATGGTAATAGGAGTTGCTCTGATAGTGTTCTTGGTCTGGAGTTATTTGTAGGATTAACATTGCTGTTAGGGTAAGAGTTATATAAAGGAGCATTAAGTTTCAGATTAAGTTTAGGGGTCAGAATTTGGTTTCAAGTAATGGCACGGAAACCTTATCATCTACAGGGTGCCCCACAAAAAACCCATTAAGTTTGTGATTGTTACGGCGGCCGGACCGGCCATGCCGTCACGATCGATGGCGGAGAAAACAGAACACCTGGGCCACATCCGAAGTGAAGCCGCCCCCGTTGGTTCGCACCCGCATTCATGTCGCCCACGCCATGTTCCGCTCAGTGGTGAGGAGCACCCACAACGTGGGTGGTGGTCGCAGAGGAGAAGGTTCTAAAATGCCCACCTGCGCAGCATATGCCAGGAATATTCTGGAAAGACGTGTAGACCCATGCCACAGCTAAGCAATTTCCAGCGCGAGGTCATCGTCCTATTCCGGAAAGAACATCCAACATGCAGAAATTTCGGAACATTTTGCCTAAATTTTTTGGTGCCATTACAACTGACCAGTTTAGAGGTGTCGCGGCTGCATTCAAACAAGGTGGATCACCTGTAGCAAAGGTGCGCAAGCCTGGTAGTGGCACTTCTTGCAGGCACGATTCCCCAAAAAGGCGAGCAGTCTTGGAACTTGCCGAAACTCCACCAGATCATCACAGAAGACATTCAAGTCAACGTGAAATTTGTAAAGAACTGGGATTGTCAAAAGGGTATGTGCACAGAACAATTGCAAAATCCAATTTAAAATGTTTTCGACGTTTTCAATGCCATGTTTTAACTGAAGCACACCAGCGAGCTCGAAAGATAAAGTGTGATGCCATGCTTCAGCGCTTCGGTGAAGGAGAAAAATGGAAACAAGTGTGGTTCTCAGATGAATCATCATTCTGCTTGTCTGCACCACTGAATAGGCAAAATGAACGCATATATCGTGCAGTGGAAGTCAAAACTGATATTCCTGATGAAGATTTGCTGGTGGAGATAGACAAGCAGCAAAAATCTATCATGTGCTATGGTTCTGTTTCCTGGCAAGGCAAAACAGACCTCTATTTTATTTAAGGAGATGCTGCTGGGCAGGAGGGTGTTGCACCGAGTCGGATAACGAAAAAAACTGCAAATCAAGTTGTTTACAGAGAGGAGATGTGCCCACAAATGTTCACGGATATTGATTAAGTAATGCAGGGAGAACCCTGGACGTGGCAGAAAGATGGTGCAAAGCCACACACTGCCAATGACACTGTCGCCTGGCTCCGAGTTAACACTCCAGATTTCATCACACCCCAGCAGTGGCCATCCAAGAGCCCTGAACTGAATGTAATGGACTTTTGCTTTTCGAGTGTACTCTTATAGGAGGCTCAGAGACGAAGAATAGGAATCACTGATATTGAGTCAATAAAACATGTGTTGATGGACACATGGAACAACGTCCCTCTTGATGTCATTCTTCGAGCAGCTCAGAGCTGGATGGATCGCTTACGTCGCTGTTTTGCAGTTAATGGACAGCATTTTGAGCGGTATCTGTAACTTGTTATTAGGTAACAGTTTGTTAATTACACAATAAAGTTGTTATTTATAATTGTAATCAATAATTTTTATTTTTATAACAGTATAAACATTATCATAAATTTAGGGGTTTTTCGTGGGGCACCCTGTAGATGGCTGAAAGAATGGTTTTTGCTTTTGTACCTCTAATGTCCGTCTGCGCTTACAATTGCACATTGACTGCCGTTCTGATAGTATATGAATTAACACTGGTTGGTGAACGTACACCGACTGCTAACGGAACTCAATTGTGCCACTCTGCTTTAGGTCTCAGTTCTCAGACCCTGGCAGCAGCCGTAGCGGCTAGTAGTCTAGACAGGAAGTATTGCCGGCAAAGACCAGGGAGTTCGAGCCTCGGATGATGCAGGTAGTATTGCCGGCAAAGACAAGGGAGACTAGAATGGAAACTTCTGGCTTATTAGCCGTCTTCAGCTACTCATACCCAACCGCAAACACCCGAGGCTCGAACTCACGACCTTTTCGATGAGTCTAATGCCTTGAGACACGAGCTCGTCTTGCCGGTTTAGATAATCCATCTCTTGCTGTGATGTGAACGCTTTTGACTGGGCTGACTCCAATCTCTTCATCCCGCACACAGCTTTGGTCTCAGCTACCCCTCATAAGCTTTGAGAGGACCACTCTTATCGCTAGACTTTGTTAGTTTCGGTGTTAAGTGTTGCGATCTCCTATCAATGGTCATTCGCGTGTTGAAGTGGCTACTAGTTTGACCTCCTCCGCCATTTCACCTGAAATCCGCCGCAATATTTCATCAATTGCGCTCCAGTAGCGCTCGATACCGTCCCGATGGTTTGAGTATTGTGTGCTGGATATTCCTAACTCATAGTCGGGCATGCTTCCAAGCTTCTTTCTCACCCCACCTATCCAGTATTCCATTTCTTCGTTCGATACGACTTCAGCTTATATTGAAAGGTCCAAAGAAAGTCAAGGAACTCATTTCGTGAGTTCGATTATTCCTCCAGAGTATTCATTTTGGGCGTAGACCTCAGCCGTTGTCCGGGAAACAGACTTAGTTCCCACTCTGTTTCTTTTAATTCTTGATAAGTCCATCCAATGTATTTGCGGGAGAGACGCTTGTCCATCGCCTAGGGATTTGATGAAGATATTTTCGTGCCTCTATTCCAGCAATGTACATATTCCCAAAAAACATAGACTTTACATGAGTCATATCTGTCTTGTCTCTTCATAAAAAGTATCCTGTTCAAAATTTCATTTATTAGTCAGTAACAGTCCAAAGTCAGGGACAAACAGCAATAAGAACACAGTCTCTTCAGACTTATGAAACGCGGACTACCTCGGCCCTGTAACCTTTCTGACAGCTCACTTCACAAAGTATCCTGGAAGAAGGCAGTCTTCCATAATGGACAGTGTTTTCTTCACCTAAACCAAATCGAAAGTATTTGCATTGTTTTAAGAAGAAAATATCAAATTTGTGGGGCCTAGGGTTGGAACTGTCGAGCACAGTCAACCATTTTGAGAAGGAGATAAAATAAAGATGACCTGGAACGGTAGCTTGTCCCCTGTGCTGATTATTGAATATTATTTGTTTGCTAAATAGTGTGCATACTGCTCTCGGAGTGCTTTATTAGGAATTGGAATTGTGCATCTGGCACCTGTCAATCACGGGGTCAGTTCGTTTTACCTCTTTGACTGTCGCGAGTGGAAAAACCGTGGGAGATCCTATTATATCCTGGAGACAACACAACCGAGATGGACTAAAATCATGTAGTAGAGCTTCCTCTTCTATCCTGCATTCTCCTTGTTGTCGGTTTAGCTAGTAGCAAAAAGCTTCTACTGTTTAAATCAGTTGAACCCTTTCATGACCTAACTATCACAGGTGTCAATCCTAGGAGTAACTTTGTACCGTTCCCCCAGTACTCGTACCGTTTCTGTATCTTTTCTCGTAACGTGGAAAGCAGTTTTGAATAGTACAAAATGATAATTGGTTTATTCCAATGCTTCCAAAATACCCTTGGTCGGATTTCCGAGAGTATGACAGTAATATAAGAATGGCTATACCTACATTGCTTTCCGTGAAACCAAAATGGTGCGAAACAAAAATGAACAGAGGCCCTGGAAAATTGTGTTTGTAGTAAACATACCTCCTCTGTGTAAGCAGAAACGAACATCACTTGACCGAGCCTTTCGGAGACAGAACTTGTTGCCTCGGCATACCTGTAGAAAAGAATGTATCTTTTTGGTTCTTCTTACCAGTGAAATGGATTAATACAGGCTGCGCCGCGGTACAGGGATGTAAATAACTTCTTTTTATACTACCATCAATCCACAATGAACACTGTCTCCACCTCAATAATTGTTCTTGTTTAGTTTAAGACTTATATACCAGACATTTGCAACATGGAAGAGACTCAAGGGCCGCTTTGACTTGGTTTAAATTATGTTCAAATTACATTAGTTTAACTTACGTCCAGTGAAATAACACCTATAGCATACCTTTAAAGAAATGTTCGCCTGTATCAAGCCACTGAAAATACGCCGTCCGTCAACTCCCCGTGGTTTACATTACATGAATAATTTAGTAATAAGGTGTCAAACTTAATAAATAATAAAAATTAAATAATCCTGGCATTCGTGGTTGCAATGATTTATGCTTGACTGGCAAGAAGATTACATAAAAACCGACACTGGTGCTACCTATCTTACCCTTTACGCCTGTTCCTGATACAACAAACGCCTTAATGACTGATGCTTTGCTTTCTAAATTGACCATAGGGCCCCTTAAAGGCATGGGAACTTCTGTCTACCCCGTATAGGAGGCCGTACATAGGGTATTTTACCTCCAGTTGTATGTGGCGTACTCCCATTGGACAAGCTTGTGGAAATCTATGGGAAATTAGTTTCATTCTACGCTAATGAACAGCTTGCTGGATATGTTTGTTCATTCGTTATGTTCTTTACTGAACTTTACTTTTCGGCGATTAAAAGCGCCGGTCTCAGTGGATCACTACTTGGATTTCAAAAGGATATTCACACACGGTTTGCCAAGCGAAATTGTACTTTCGCCGTTCCTTATCTGCTTTTTTGAAAGAAGCCCAAATAGTCTTTTAAGGAAATATGATCTATAAAATAGTAGAGAATCATGGACAAGTCTATGGTCTGATCCAGCTTCCACACCTCGAAAAGATGGGGTGTCGGATACTGAGGTGGCCCACCTTGAGCGTACCCAGATGCAGTCTATATGGTTTGCCGTTCTTTCTCACTGACGTCTGGAGTTCGACAAGGATGCCCTCTTTTCTTAGTTTTCTTCAACTTCTTGATCGACTGGGTGATGCATCAATCAATTCTACCTGCTAGTGGATGTGAAATGAGCCCTGAATTCAGAGTTTCTGACGCAGAGAATGCCGATGACATTGTCGTACTTGGTAATACCCTTCAGTCACTACAGCCAACGCTAGAACAAATCACCAGTTTCGCTGAAACTGTTTGTCGGACGATTTTTATACGCAAGGCGAAATTCATGATCATGCATATTGGTACAGAACAGCCACTGATTATCAGCGGTCAACCCATCAAAGAAAGTAGCTGCTTCCGCTACTTGGGATCTAATAAACTAGCCAACGGACAGGCCAAAGAAGAAATCAGGAACCGAATCACGCAGGCTCGAAATGCATTTAGGCTGTTAGCCAGAATATTCTGGTCTCGCACAGACATCGGCTTACGTACCAAGCTGTTAATACACAGCATCTATCCGACCGATGTGAGTACATGCCTGCAAAACATGGGCAGTGAGAAAGGCAGATATTCTATCGCTCGAAGCCTTTGACCGTTGGTGCCTTTGAAGCCTCCTAAGAGTCTCCTGGTAGAATCCAATTTCCGATGTTGAGCTTTATTGCAGATGTTTAAAACTTCCAAGTCTAGCAGCATAAATCCAGCATCGCCCATTACAATGGTTTGGCCATGTCCTGTGCATGCCATCGACGGACTTCTGCAGATTGTTCGTAAACCCTCCTGGTAGTGCAAACTGGAAGTAGCGACATGGCGGTCGACTGAAGACGTGGCTCATCACTGTCAATCGCTTGGGCCTCGTAACCGCTTACGGCTTGTAACAATGGAGCAAACACTGGGTTGACATCTGTGAGGACCTCCCTTTCGATCGTCGCCAAAGGGCCGCCGCTATCCATGATATCCGTGAAACTGATTCATCCAATAAAAGGAGCTAATCGGATCGAATACAAGAAGATCATAGAAGACGCCACTAAATTCGATGATTGTGACCTTTCTGAAATCAAGCTTGGTCAAATAAGCATCCTAATACATTTCTCTAGCCATCCTTTACAAAGTAGTTTCTACGTGCTCTGAATATTAAGTAGCCCACTGTGAAAAAGTAATTGGGCACAGGCTTTGACGAGGAGCTGGGAGTCTGACCACCATCCTAGGTAACAAATGTTAATGTACTTTAAACTAATTATCCCTGTGCTAACCTCGCTCATTGCATAACTGTAAGTGCCGACGAGGTAAAATCAAATCGTTGCCCATTACTCTGCAATAAAATTGATTCAATATTGCGCTTTCAGTACATACAAAGAGGAATATGCATTAGCAGATACGGGAATATACATTACCGGCACAGGTAAAATGGTCAGAAAAACCACCCACCCCTTGATCTCGCGCACACTACCTCAGATGGCTAGCCTAACTTCTGATTTAAGTTCTATTTTAATACATCTTTATTGTAATCAAATACCCTAAGCAAATACCCTCGGTCATCTCGTGAATAATACGCCAACAAAAGATTGCCTGTCTTAAATATTTCGAGAGGTTTCGAGCTTTTTTAAGTTTTAAAGATTGCACACAAGCTTACTCTATGTCTACTTACCTTAGCTAAACTTTTATTATCAGTATCGATATATTTGAGGAATATGTAGGTGAATTACCTTTGAGTTCCATATTTGTACGTGTCGTGGTAGCGTAAAATGGTATCTCAGTTTGTTGGCGAGGTCAGTTGGCCTGAACCATGAAGTGGTACATAGTATTTTAAAGAGCAAACAGTAAAAAACTCCTAGGTAATACTTATATCCAGTGAGAGGTTACCTGTTTGCAGATTGAAAAAAATACTCAAGAAATCTGCAAACTACCAGGTTGGTAAATTAGAGTGACGCTTAGAAATGCTTCTATTACAAAATAAACTCACTTAACGAGGTCGTGCATTCGAGGGGTTTTGACGATGTTTTGAACCAGAAGGACGAGATATCGGTCAGGTTTTTCAACCTACAAAGCAAACGAGATTTTCGTGTCCAAAATAATAGAGTATAACTTGGATCTTAGGTGGAGTTAACAATTGAAATCGACGAGCATTTTCGTCTACAGGTCTATTGAACTGATATACCAAGGATTACTAAGGTGATAGTTGATGACCGTAACTAGGCCACCGGGTCTCCGAATTGTCGTCCAGAAAAATGAACACCTTACTGTAAAGTTTTGCTTTGAAGAATGTTGTCGACAGAGAGCCGCCAGCTTTAGTTATCATCAAAAATCGGTGATACCTTAAACCCAGGCTGCACCCCTGAGACGTGAACCTCAATCAGTCTATCATCGAGTAATCCTCTGCCCCACTGCTGTATTACAGGTTCTAGTATGATCACTAGAATTAGGATTCTCAGCAGTGGCATAGTACCTCTAGCAGCAGTACCCTAGCCCAAACTTAATAGAATGTGACGCAGCTTTAGTTGGACAGAGGTGTGAGGGTGAAAACCAAGGCAAGGCCTGATGTGCTCAGGGCTTCAACACGTATTTACTCGGAATGGCTTAAACCTAGATCCACACTCCTTGTATGAGTCCCGGCGTGATTTTTGATCCGCGTCACCTCCAACGAATACTACCATCAGAAATAGTACCAGTACTACGAATAATCAACTGCATTGCTAGTTAGTAGTAGTATAAATCGTAGTAGCCGTATCAGTCTTGGTGGTAGTACCCGCGCAAAGTCTACTGTCACTTAAGACTAAGCAAGGCGATGTTTTTGGCTTGCATTGTAGAAAGCGGTCAACGACGGATCCAGTCAGACTTTCTTGACCTATGGTTAAGGTGCATAGGGTGGACTCCATCGAAATCGATGGTCGAACAACCATACTGACTCTCAATGTAAAGGAGTTATCCGTCTCTCTTTGCATATGCTTTTGGTTCTCTCACGTACCCCGATGACTTATGCTGAAAGGGTTCCACAAGAAGGTAAATCACATCTCAGCAATACCGAAGCCACCGTCCCGATCACCCATTTATGTTCCATTCTTAGTGATCGACCAACAAAACAGACTTTTACAGTCTATTTTGTTGAAGTTCTTCTTAGCCTACCCGATGTTTAATCAATTCGAAAGAACTGTTATTGTTACTTTGATGTTCTTACTGTATTCACAAAGCGTTACAGCTTTTCATACTTATTCATATTCTCCTTATTTGAGAGTTCATTTCGAATCCCATTGCTTTCGTTTAAAAGTGATACTTTAAGGGCCAAGTTTTTAAGGTGGACCTCGTCATTCTTCGTTCATGGCTTTTTTAGACTTCGGATAGTGACTTGGGCAGACAACTGATTACGATTTTATTAGTATTTCGCAGCTGCGTCAAATAAACTGGGAAGTTCAGCTAGTCAAGAGAGTGCACAACATTTTGAAAACAAAAAAATCAATTGTGCTATATTGGCGCGTAAATAAGTGTGTCTTCATCCCTGGAAATCGATAAGTTTAGTCAAGTAGCAAGGAGAGGATACCTAAGACATTTCATTCATCGTTGTCGCCGTATGCACACACCGGAAGTACCACCAAAGTTTTGACTCTCCCTACCGTATCTAATAAAGGCGTTGAAGGCGCCAAAATAAATAGTTGCAGACTTTGGTTTTGATACCATCCATCGTTCGATAGCTCCCACACATGAGCGTTGGGCGGATGAAATACCAAGTCGAGGCATTTGAGCAATCTGCAGCCACTGCCGCAGTTACCGTACAGGCTAAACAGCATGACCAGCCGACCCACGAATACGAGAAAATAAATGGGTCGTTTGAAGAGGCGACCCAATAGCTAGTGTTGCCACCCTCATCCTGGACGGGCCCCATTAATTTGCTTTACGGACATACAAATAATGGTGCAAGTAGGTAATTCGACAAAATCAGAGCCACTGGCGTTCTGACCATCTGGTAATGACTTCATAAATCAATATATCGATTTTCATTCTACTGACCATGCGCGAACTGTCAGGTGGCGCAATCAAGTTCCCAAACAAAGACACGCGTTGCTGATGAGCCAGATGGAACGAAAAGCAGACTGCATATTTGTTATTGTCGTTTCATCGCCTCTGATGTTGGACTTTGGCACGGGACCGAAAGCTCAGACGAATTTAAGATAGGACCAAGAATAGTGCCCCCTCCGCTCTCCGGTACATCAGGTGAATTTGCGACAAACTATAGGGGCTTAGGGTTAAGTTTAAAAGTAGTATTACGTTTCCAGTTATGTTTATTACTAGGGTCGGGATTAAGGTAGGATGATAGGCTGAATAATGCATCCAAACCCCTACTTTAGCAGCTAATACCAAATACCGAAGTTCAAAGGACCACTTTTAAGCACTGTGCTTTGCCCGATTTTGGACCTACCTTTCGGACGAGGAAAGCAGTGCAAGAATCATCTAAGACGTCTTTCTTAGATGACCTAGAGTAACCTTAACTATGATATCGCAGTGAGTTTGGACAGCTTAGTTGTTCACAGTGAACGTGATGTACTCCCTGTTGAAAGGATTAAACAGTGGCTAAACGCCTCCCGTCTTTGCGCGTCTTCCACAAAGCCCAACGTTTACAATTGGACAGAAGGACCTGCCGTAGGGGTACCTGGTTCGTATGGCGATGGAAATATCGCCTAAGCGTTATAGATCGATTCTAATGATTGCAAAGATTCTGCAAACAGCATCGGTTTGGCAAACGATATCCCCTTGACTGTATTTTCAGCGGCAGCTTCTTCCTGCTGCATTTGAATCAGCCTGCTTCTCCAAGTTATCCTCCATTATTAACGATGGGTGCCTTCTCTGGGTTAGAAATGCACCTCAACAGCATAGTGGTCTTCCCCTGTATTTATGACATGCTTTTAGATTGACCTGGAGGGAACGACATCGTGCTCTGTGCCTAGGTCAGTCAGCTTATGTTCTGGTGCAAATTCGACGCCATGAAAGCGACCTAGGACATTCCAAAATCCATTCAATAACGACATCGAACAGTACGCGCGAGATTGCAACTCTTTCAAACGCCAGACTAAACATCGCACGAGAAATGTAGATTACTAGAGACCAAAAGTCATATAGACGGAACGGATGGGGTCCTTGTCGGCACTGTCTTTATCTATTAACCAGCCCACAGAGGCTGACAATGAACAGAATAGAACACTGCAGTACGTCAGTGCAGAAGGTAACCGGCGGTTGCCGGTAACCATCTTGAAATTTGGTTGAACTGCCTACCACAGCATGCGTCACTTTGCGCTACCATGCTGTGCACTCACTGGCTACTCCGTGTAAGCTTATTTTTAATTATACCATTGTGGAACGATTGTTATTGTTTTACTTGTTATATTTTGAAATGTTGATGAATAATATTGTATGGCTTTTCCTATCGTTTAATATCAATTAACTGGTTGAGGGAGACACGCACGCATGCGACTAAAAACGAGAAAATCGGAGGAAACTCAGGTTGCGAAAAATGTGGATTTGGTTTCCGTATTACCAGCAGCTCTATTATTCCATGCTGATTAAAACCAGTGATCATTAAATAATTAAATAATTCTGGTATTGTAATTGGTCTTTAGATTGTATTTCCTGCACTTTGAAATTAGGGTATTTCATTGTTCAGTTAACTGACAATGCGGGAAAGGACAACCTGTGGAATATTAATCGTCAACATTTCGAGATTCAATAAGTAAACGAATAACATTCATTCTAAAGTGGTATGATAATAATAGAAGCTTACACGTAGTAGCCAATCAGCGCACATCATGGTAACGGAAAGGGATTGCAGTTGCAGTTCAACCCGCAACCGTGTCCATCTTGACACCGGATTTGATCGAGTCTCGTTCTTGAGCCACGCATACTTTGAACCAGACTGAGAATCATGCTGACAAAAACATGTGCTGCAATGTCTGTCAGATTTGTGCATACCCCCTCTGATCTACAGCTATAGCTTATATTTAATTCTTACTGCCCGATTTTCTGAACAGGCCTTTTTGGCATACTAACCTGACCGACAAAGAAAAGGTGAGACTGGAATGACCATGTAGGGCTTATTAGCCGCCATCAGTCTCAGGGATTGTGAAACTTTGGGTTGGGTTTTGATACGGCAGCACCAGGGGTACTCCCCTTCCCTTATCAGGCTTTGTCTCTGCAAGTGGATTTGAGTGAGGATTCAAAATGTCAGGCTAATACAGCTGTCATTCAAGCGATCGCGGCTCATCCTGCAAAGTCCATTTTCTTCTGCAGTTACCGGCTGCTGGCTGGGGTCGAGAGTGACTCCCAAGGCACAACGGATCGGATAGGTTCTGTAACGTGCTCGGCCAGTGATACCCCGCCAATGCTATCTGATAAAGCATAGTTAGTGACAATTTAGTACTCACTATCAAGAATCGGTTTTCAGAAATGTGGGATTTGTCGCAAACACTGGAATAATTCATGAATTTCGGGACATGCAGTACAAGACAGCAACGTTAAAAATCCCATTTATGCCAGAACTGGTAGCTGATTTGGAACGTGTCTTCGTCATATCCAAAAGATAATGCACTTTAAGCAGAAATATGAACCAGCTATAAAGAGACCAAACGTACCCTGCATTCAAGATCGTTCAGTATTCTCGCAGCATTTAAGCAGGCGATCTCACGCTCTTCCAAGAACGCCAATTTTGCAGCTACCAAGTTGCATCTGTGATAAGAAAAAAGAATAGCCATTAAACCATATAGATGGGGATGGGCCACTTAAATACGGATCGCCATAGTACGCGTGGTCTAGTGGTAGACTCCGTGGAGTTAGCGGTAAGGTTTTTTAGGCTTAAAGTTAGGACACGAAGAAAGTTGTCCTCGGAATTTAACGCAAATCCATCTGTAGTGCGGTGGGTTCTTATTCCTATGTCCAATCTAAGTGGGAAATAAGTTGGGTAGGAGACCCGTCAATCACTTCTAACTCCCTGGGCTAATATATGTGTATGTATCGCTTCTGCAACTGCCGTCTTTTGTAAATGAAATAGTAGGCGAGTATTTTGTAGCAGCCTTGCCAAGCCACTCAAGTTTCACATCAATGGAGCTATTGCACTGAGTCAATTCGAAAACCTTTGTGTAGATTAAAATTACGCTTGCTGAAATGCATTCAGTAGGCATTTGAGCATTTTGTAAAACCCATCCACTATCAATGATACTGCCGCCTTGAAAAGAAATAGCAAAAAGTAGCTTAATATTGGCATGCTTTTACATCCAAAATTTCTGGCGATCTGTATTACCACGGTAGATAGAAAGCCACATGGTTAAAAGATTTTACCTAAACTTTCCGGAATCTTGCAATAAATTAATCGAAATGCATTAGCAGGACTCTTGTTCAAGGTTCAGGATATAGTGTAAAGAAACAAAATATAAATCGCGTTTTTTGTTTTTTATTGAAGCTGCTACTTTACTTTTCTCAACCTTTGAAAATCATAAAATATTGGTCAAAAAAGGAAAGCTCAACAATAGAATTGCATTTAGCGAGGTTTCATCCGGAAATCCGCAGTAACTAACCGTTGTTTCTGAAGGAAATCAAGGAAAGCCAAAAACGGTAGAATGGTCTCGCCATCTTTAGTAAAACTACGAGTTGGTTCGGCGAAGACGACGATTCCAACGTCGTCCAAGATCTCAGCTTCCTGCTCTTTGTTTTTCACGACCCGAAAGAGGTCTGGAAGGGTTCTTGCAGAGTCTGCGTTACCATCTACATCGCCGCGGGCCTGGTTTATAGCAACCTAGGAGTCAAGATAAGTACGTTAGGACTTGTGGGCACGTCAAGTTTTCTTAACCAGATCATTGACATAAGCAACTATTTATCAAGACGTAGGTAAAAGCTTTGTTAAGAAACTGGCAAGCCGGTATTGCATGCATGTTATTCATGAAAAAAATACCGAAATATAGACTCTTAAGAAATTTTGTCTTTAAATTTTGAACTTGAAGAACAATCTAAGGCATGCATCAACAGGCATATCGATTTGGACGCCAGCGATAAGTACCTCAAGGCTAAGTTCAACGCGCGCGCAACCGACCACGATGGAATGACGAAATGCATGATACGCCTACCAGCTGGGGAACCAGTCTCGAAAATTCCCTGATCAAGGTTATCTTTATATCTCAAAGAACTTCTTTTTCGTAAAATAGTTCACAGTTGGCAATCGGTGTTCACGTCAGATGATTATTGATTTTTCCGCACGCTTAAAATTTTATTTGTTTGCTGTGCATTTTCTCAGATCTGAAGACGAGCTGTGCAACCAGTCTCGAAAATTTACGCATTAAAGTTTCAACTTTCCCAAAGCAGCCCTCCACTTCTTCGATTAAAGTATATTTGCGCACCATCTACGTCACTTTCAACCCCTGTACCTAACATGTTTCTTAAGGAACCCGATTAGGATGGTTGTTGGATCTCACCCAAGTCTGATTCACATCCTGATTAGAACCAAGTTGCCTCGTCAGTTTTTAACCACAAAAACCAGGACCCTTAGTAAATTGTAATAGCTTAAAAGCGACTTTTGTTGATTATGGTAAGAAAACTATAGAAATGATCTAGGATGTCTAGACCGCATTCGCCCTTCAGTCTCCAATGTGTCCCCGTGGTCTGTACTAGTTGCCGTCCAATGTGTGTCCCAAATGAAATTGGACCTCACAGAGTCGAGAAAGTTCGTAAACGGACGCTCACCGATTACGTACAGGACTCAGCCATCCCGGTTTTGTCTCGGGGCTCACTCTCAAGCGTTGTCAGCAGCCACACAGCGGCTAGCATTATAGACAGAAGAACATTGCCAAAAATACGAGGGAGACTGGAATGACCATTTCTAACTTATCAGCCATTTTTAAAACATGCGTTTACAGCAGGATTTATTGACGACTTAAGTCCGACTATAAACATTCCAGTAAAACAGGCAAAGGATGCCCTGCCATTGCACACCACCTCAAATTGTTTGTACGAATTCACATGTACTTGTGGATGCAAGTACATTGGGCATACGCAAAGGCAACTGGCGGCCAGGGCCGCTGAGCGCTTGCCCAATTGGCTTTTCAAGCAAGAAGAAAAAGTACCACGGTCCCCTATTACCAAGTACCTACTAGCCAGCAGTCATTCTGTCGATGTCAAAACAGCGTTCCGAGTACTTTTTAGGCCCGAACAATTCGAACCTTGCGCTACTTGGAAGCTGCCTTCATACGACGAGAGAAACCTGACCTATGCAAGAAGCTTGACCACGTGGTCAACCTCCCACCACCCTTCCTTCCCATACGTTGATTAATGCAGTGTCCTTTACCTGATCATTATTTTAACTGAACTGGGACCCTTGCGGTTACGCTATTCATTCTGCGAAATTTCAAACGATTGCATGTTCTCTTTGTTATCATCCTCATGCAGCTGAGAAGCTGTCACGAAATTTATTGACGTCAATAAATCCTGCCGTATACGCGTGTTTTAAATTTGCACCGGGGAACAAACGCTTCAATTATCAGCCATTACCCGTTAACCATACCCAACCCCAGGTGGTGCAACATCCGAGGCTCGAACCCGTAACCTGTAAGGGTCCTATGCTCTAACCCACTGCTCCGCCCACTCATCGTCTTGCCGGTTTTCATCGGAAATTCACGCTTATCGATCGGTTACTGGGCTCACACGTCATAAAAGCCACATTCAGAAGTAACCATTGCAATCTGAGCTCGTTCAAAAAAGATGCATTTATCTCATCGATGGCCAACCTTGGAAGCCGAGACATTTAACGCCAAGTGATAGCTTAACGAACGTTATTTTTATTGTACTGAGGAATGCCCGGGATTGTCGCTCGCTCTCACACCAGCAACCGACTGCGGAGGATATTTTTTAAGCGGTTGACACGCCGTAAGCCCCGGTCTAACACCTCACACACACGTCAGGCGATATTAAGAATTTTGCCTACGCCCTGCGCAATAGGGCTGGCGTATGCCAGGATCGCATGAGACTCCTGTTTCATTTCAACCACATCAGGGGTGCTACCCATCTAGAATGGGGATTCTGGTTTCTTTGCCGGCAAAAGTAGCTTATGTAGGCCCACTCATATACCTCTAGTCCCAGCATTTTGTCCTGCAAAAACGGTGGTTATAGAGCTTTGAGGGATGGGCAGATAGGATAGACAGAGAAGGAAACTTTAAGAAGTGTTAAGGGAAAAAATGCAGTCAAAGTTGCTTCCCGCGGCCGTTGGGAGTAAGTTGTTCCACATGTAAATTGAAGGTGTGCGCGGCATTCCGCGTGATCTCAAGTATCGACTGGCTTCTGGGATAGCCAAGTACAGGCGCCATAAACTGCTATTGGTCGAGCAGTTGATCAAGCAGCCAGTAAACTCACACTCCTTTACGCATTCACGTCCCCATTACGCTAGCAGACAGACGCGCTTGTAGGGCCCGGGTCTGCCATGCGTTGGGGCTTCAGACCACCACTGAGTTTTTATACACAAACAACTCCTACTGGACCTACCCCTTCTCTTCCTATTAAGAACTGGGTGCGATTATTGCGGTACTCTGAGCACACTCACGGCTTAGACTCCTACAAAGTCACAGTCCCAGACAGTCTGGCCATAAGACACTTCCAATTAACCCGAATGGACATTGAAACCGTTCTCATTTGTAGAATATAAACGTACCTTCGACTTATCTTCATACTGCTCAGCATAATCAGCTTCTGAGATTATTGGCTCAGAAGAAATATTAACATCCAGCTCTTTGAGAAGCAGCGATAAGTCTGCTTCGTCTTCGCTGAGCATGTTTTCCTCATCCTCGTCCTTCGTTTTGACGGCCTGTGCATCCTTGGACATTGTACGCAGAGCCCTGTCTGTCCGTCTTAGGTAGGTGAGCCACCGATTGGCACCAGGTCGAATAACCTTGATGATAAATTTACCGTTCCTCTGGGTTTTCATTTCTGTGATTTTGAATCCTTAAGGCAGAGTAGGTAAATGAAAGATAATGCACGTGGGGAAAGATGAAGAGGTCCTTAGTGTAGTCCATACATTTTCACGATCAAGTAATTCCCCGAGGCAGCCTATTGGAAATAGTAAACTCATGGCCAGAATATGTTTGCCGAGAGGTGGAGTCTAGCCATCAACTTTCCAAATTCACGCCCGCTGTTCTGTTTCCGAGTTAGCGCAGCTACACCCACCAACTTTATCAATCAATTTGTCATTCCTAATCGCAATGTTGGACCAGCCTATTCCGGATGTATTGTCTGACGCAGTCATCAACATTCTCCGTGAGACAGTGAGAAGCTAATATCGATCGATTTTCACGATAAGGCAGGGTTCGCTGTGATAACTCAGCGATGAACCAGTCGGCAGGAATTTGGCGTGGAGGACTGATGCTTTTTTCCTAGCCTTTAAAAAATGCTTTCTAACTGTGTGAGCTTCCCGTTTCCTAAAAGCTGCCTTATTATATTACTTCCTTTGGTAAGTAATATCCTCAAATGAGAGTTGTAAAAAGGAAACTGTACCGTACTGTTCAATTCCGGTGCACGTTCACTTACCAATCTTAAAAAGCGCAAAGAGAAGACTGTGAAGAGTATACAACAGATTCTGGCTGGGGTTGATTTTGGAAAGAGAGAACGCAATGTGCGCCTCTTCATCCTTCCAATCGTGATTAGAGACGGCAGTCAGCTTGCAATCAGCCTGATGGTAGGCCGTCTTGTCACTGAAATAAAA
Organism: Ligula intestinalis; assembly: GCA_036362985.1. Classification (NCBI taxonomy): domain Eukaryota; kingdom Metazoa; phylum Platyhelminthes; class Cestoda; order Diphyllobothriidea; family Diphyllobothriidae; genus Ligula; species Ligula intestinalis. Next base: position 110,022,728 of record JAYGXS010000001.1, on the reverse strand, counting down.
TACAGGGGATTGAAAGTAGATCAGGATGAACATCAAGATTTGCGGTCAGACTATCATCAGCGTAGTTTCTGTTAAGTTCACTCGAAAGAAAGATGGGTAAACTCGGGCCAGCTACCTGTGGGCAGTGTAAAACGTAAATTTTTCAAAGACATTTTACATCGTTTGTAAAAGGTGTTTTTCTCTCATTAGCAAAATTGGATATTTTTTGGAATCTTTGTAGGGACTGACCTAAGTTAGCATCGTGTCCGCGTTTTTGTCAATCTGAACACAATGGTTGATTTTGTCTGCTAGAACGCCCGAGGTCAATACTCAGTCGACTCTAACAGTGCTGCAACTACAGTGGCGGCTTCCCTGATGTACATTGTTATTCAGAGTCAATTGGAGGCTACATTCACCAAAGAGATACGAGCATTTTGATTCGGCCTATAAAGCTCTCAGGTCGGACTGGACAGGGAACACGAATCGCAACGGGTTAATATCCAGCAATGAAAGCGCCAGTGAAATTACGCTTGCTTCATCAACGCCAATGTGATTTTTATGACTATCATTATCCTCCTCATCATCATCAACAGCAGCAGCAGTAGCAGTGTGCTCTTCGAGTTTTGTCCCGACCCTTTTCATCTCAGTTACAATTCCACCCATCCCACTAAATTCAAATATAGAGAGTGCTTTTCAATTTGAGCCACCATTTTTTCCTCCCTCCATTTGCATGTAAAGTTCCTTATATATACGTCGGTTGGCCTACTTTGCACTTTATAAACCAATTTTTATTCCTTTTTGTTTATTTGAACATGAATGAGGTCATGAGAGCACGAGGTCACGACGCTAGCGCCGTGTTGAAAGCAGCGCAATTTGACATATATTTGACGACTATTCCAAGGGCATTTATCCACGGTGTCAAAAATTGCACTCATTGGCAATTATAGATTAATTTTGATTCTCAGATGTTGTGAGTTAGCACGCCTACTTTTACACCTTTTGAGTGGAGGATGTTTTTTTGCTGAAAATTTTAGAATTATATTTGTAAAATAAGGAGCTGAGATTATTCAAAAACTTTAAAATAGAAGGAGACGGGTAAACGATGGAATTGCTTAGTGGAGCATAACAATACAGAAGACAGTCTCAGAGTCTCGTGAACGTGCATGAATTCCGGGTCAGAGGAAGCTTCAAGACATTCCTTGATAGCGTGTCAAAATAGAAAACTTGTACAATGTTTAGAACGTACACAAAGAATTTAGCTGCATCGCCGCCGGATTCTTCACTGGAGGTTGGTAGGGGGTCCATCTTGCTGTCAAAATGTAGCTCATTCGCAGAGAAGAAAGCTGAAGTGAGACTGAAACAAAAACCGCATGTCGGCCTTGTGTTTAAAGTTGGACTTTGACATGTGCAAAACAGTCTGGTCAACTTTGCAGCTGTAAAAAAACACCGGTAAGGATTCCTCGTGGGGTCATCGAAAGTCCTTATGTATTATAACCACCTACTTACACATTTCAAGTAGGTTGAGTTGCCCACAATCTTCCTGTTTTCTGCACACCAACCTTCGATCCAGCAGGGATTTGATGGTGGCATTGGACTGCAGAGGAGTCATCGGAAGGCCACCGCATACAATAACCGCTTTAGGCAGTATAATAAGCAAAAATGGCTTTTCAAATTGAGCACCACAATGTAGGGACTGAAGGACTCGACGCTTGTCCAAAGGAATCCGAGAAAATCTTCCGGCATGGTTGAGCAAAGGTGAAATTAGGAACATAAACAGGGCCATTCTCACCCACATAGTTGATTCCGGACATCGTGTGAACCCCAGTGAAGCCTTCAAGGGGGGGGGGGGTCATAAGATCCCATCAAACTAGCCGAAGTGCCTGGGTCAGTGCCTGCTAGCAACAGCCGAAGCGACCGCTATCAGGCTGAGGAAGCCGGCGTTGTGTGTGTGCAAAAATACCTACTACAAGCTCCACATCTGGTATGGCCCACGGTCACTTACTTGCATGTACTCGACCGCGCTCTCTTGTTCCCCGCTCCCCTCCACTGGCTCCACCAAACCCTTCCCGCACAACCATCCTTCGCTTCTCGACCCCTTTTCCGATTCCCAAGACTCCCTTTTAAGAAAAGACGAACATTATTAACCGCTTGTTTAACTTGTACCCCGTTCCCATATACATATAATGGCCTGAGGAGAAAGCCAGTGTACGCTCGCTAACTACTCCTCTGAATTCTCTAAGGGAAATTTTCGCAACTAAAGGAATAATTTGATAATTTTGCCCTCTGTTTACCTCAATACAAAGTGTACTCTTTTTTAAAAAGTCCTCGTATACCTTCCATCAGAAAGTCAGTAGCCCAAGTCGAAATTACTGTGTGATAGAGGCCTCTAAGCCTCAACCCACAGCCCTTCTACTTCCCATTTAACCAGGCCTTTCAGTTTTGAGCATTGCGAGAGGTGAATACTCGAATCCCAGCCGCCACTTTAGGTAGAACAGACAAATAACCTTACACAAAAATGTTCCCCTTATATGTTGAGGGTTCAGAGACCTTACAGCAGTCCGTCGCTAGAGGTGAGAAACCAGCAACAAGGATTTGAGGCCTGTGATCCTACTTTTGTGAGGATAGACATCAAAATTGTCCATCTTGCAATCAAGTCCAAATACGACATGGAAATCAAAGACTGGCTGCTAAGCGCGGGTGAACACTCTGGTGCCGTCTAGCGTATATCGGGTCTAACCTGTTCATGCCATTGTTTTTCAAAGCAGACGAAAGTTTGAGTCATGCATATATAAGTACAAAATGTTTGTGCAATCCAATGATCTGCTCCCACAAACTACTGGTCATTGCCTTGACTCCGTCGTCGCTAAATTAATCAATCGATTAGAGTACAAGACCAGTCGTGAATCACCGGTCAGAGCTCGATTAATCGGCGTATCGGTCTGCCACCTGCTTACAATACCCATATAAACACCTAAAAGCTCAGACGAATAAACTGGTGGTTAGCTCCACCGCAAAATTGTATCCTTTGCCTCTGTATGCTGAAATTGTATCCCAAGTGAGCTGCTGTCTAAGTGAAGATGATAAAAGCTTTACTTACATTACAACTTCTGACAGATTGGTAGTTTGGGCAATGTTTATTTTCAGGCTCTTTGCAGTCCTCTGTATGCGCTGCTCGACAAAAGCTCCCTGTACGAGGAGAACACCGACACTCTGGCAGAGAATGTTTGGACTCGTCGGTGGCGCTGCCGGGAGTTTTTGATGCCTAAGCACTCGGTGCATTAGGAGCCAGTGCTCATCAGTTAGCTGATCGGCTCGAAGCCACTTGACGGCAACACAGGTCAAATCAAGCAGGCTCTCCGGATTTTCGTCTGCATGTCGAGTAAAGAGGTGATCAAGGAGATTAGAGAAGCGTAAGAGTTGTTGGTCCTCCAAGCTGAGTTGAGTTTCCCCCTCGTTCATTTCGGCGGCGTGTACATTGGCTATTTGATCGAGGGTCATGGCCGGAGAGAGGACAATAAAGCCCAATGCGGGACAGTCTGGATATGGAACTGTCTTCAGTAAGGCGTTGGGGTAGAGAACGTCGTCCTCCACTAGATCTGGAAGCTGATGCGATAATGAAATTGTTATGCCAGATCACAATTTTCCGGACTCTCATCAACTACACAACCAATTTCTGCCTTCAATTATTACAAGGGATATTTATTTGAGTAAATAACACAAAAGACTGAGCAAAGGTGTTCTAAGAAGTTTAACTCTTGTAAGGTAAATTTGACTGAATACTATTTAAAAGAAGTCTGCTGTTTAGTTTCAAAATGCGACAATGCCAGCGAGCAAAAGGGGGACTAGGCCGTGCTACGGTGGAGCACCGTGCTAGGTCGTGGAGCACACGGTGGATATCGTCGAAATCGATGGTTGAACTGTCGTCATATGGTCAGTCAACTCTATGGGGAAAACTGCACTAGCAGTGAATAGATACGAAAAAAGGAATCCCCTTAATACAGGTGAGTTTGCGCTAAACTATAGGGAAATTAAGGTTTAGGGCTAGGGTCAGGGATAGGGTTAGTATTAAGTTCGGGGAACGTTATATCTTATGGGTAGACTAAGAACACGGGAGTACAAGCACCCCTTTTGGCCACCTGAATTCCTGTACGTTCCCATTGCCATGTCCTATTCGGGAATTGTGCATTTATAAGTAAGCTTAAGGATAAGTTTACTTTCATTAGATATCTTGCAACCATCATATTTTTTACAACTGTGGGATTTTCAGCTGTGTTCCTCAAAGAAAGTTCCTATCTTAAATGGATACTGTGGGAATAGCATAATTGTTTGGTTTTGCGCTAATATATTGAACGATATAAATAGATATGTATAAAATTAACAGATATCAAATATGAAAAATAATATCTAAAATTAGTTTATTCATGGCATATATGCCCCCTTGGTAGAACACCAGAAATTGAGCGCCACCCACTATATTAATGTGGTCTTAAGCTAAATTTTGGGAATTTTCAATATGCGCGTGTCCTAACCTTAACCACAAACCTCATTCGTCACTGTAAGCCTATCCTAATTTTAGCGTTAACCTTAATTCTGGCCCGTATTTCCTTACCGTTTTCTCTATATGTGAAAGCATTTGTGGTTCCTGAACATATTTTCCGATAATAAAACCATCTATTGAGCTCCATATGTTCTAACTGGTAGTAAAACGTGAGCATAATTCATTTAACATGTAGAGTTTCGGAGTTGCAGCATGGGCGTAGATGCCTGAGGGGCTTTCCGAGTGATTTACAAAGTGCTCTCGAAGTATTCGCATTTCTTTGGCCAGCGTCTGTTGGCTACGGTAGAAGCCGTTACCATGGGGTTAAACAAACCAGTCCTGTGCGCCCAAAAGAACTTCGTAAAGACGCCGCAGTTAGCCGGACCGAAAATCGCCAATTGAACCGCCGCAGCTTATTACCTCTCCCCTGGCGCTGATCAGATTACTGCTCCCCCAACCCCGACAACCGCATGACTTTTATCTACCAACCCGCATAGTTTATTTAGTTAACTATGGTATAAATTTACAGACCTAAAGAGAATTTACCGAAAGGAAACACATGCTCGCCAATTTATCTTTTGAGTTAGCGTTGAGTTTCATTTCACGCCAGCGAGGTTACCAAGTTGTGGTCTTCGGGCCACGTTCGCATATTATAAGGTGGGAAAATCTTCATACTCAAAACACAGGAGTGGAAACTTACTGATAAAAACGTTCGGGCTCCAACCAACTTGATAAAATCCGGGGTGTAAGCCGTTGCGAAGAACAGTTCCTCCACAGAGGGGAAATGGCCTTCAAAATATTAGATGTGGCCTTGAGTATAGTTTTGCTGTTAAGGGATCATGTAGAACTTTCACAAAACATATTGAGAAAGCTGACTGAGAGCAATCAGTAACTTTCTCCGAAGACCAAAGAGGAATGAGGGCGTCACAAGTGCCGCGTGAAGAAAGAGCCACCACCATCTAACCCTTGGTTCTGAGAAGGACCAACTTACTTCGTTAGTTGGTAGCCTTCCAAGTCATGTGAATGCATTCCACAGAAATCAACCTCAATTCCTATTTGCCCTCCCATGCATCTGCTGTCCGTTGACGGGAAATGAGGTTTAATGTAATATTTGACGTGACGTCAAAGCACGCGGTCATTTTAGTGGGTCATTTCAGTCACAAAGACCTCATTGTGGATATTTTGTTGCGCCTTAATAACATTCTGGCTGTTGTACGGCTGGGGCGCTCTAGCCTTGTAATATGGACATATAAATTTAAATTATATTATGTTGTTACTAAAAACACTACAGTAACAGTTTAAGATACTTATTTATTCTTTAATAGGTCCTAGTTCCTTAAGTTATCCCGATGACGTACTAATACGATTGTGCTGTTGTAAAGTGTGGTATCTAGAGTCTACTTCGTGCAGAAGCAGCATCAAAAAGCTGAAAGTATAGATGTTATCATAAGGCGTGTTTTGTTTTGAGAAAAGGACGTGAATTGTGGCTTACTTGAACTTGGGCTTATTCAATGATAAAGGGACGGATTAATGGCTCTGGCTACTATTTAGATTTCACTAGTTTTCAAAACCAACCGTGCCAAATTGTCGCAATAAAGCACTTTCTGGGTGAAATTGATGTAAAGTAGCGCTAACGCACTGTTTCCAACTTTACCTGCTGGAAGATAGGAATTCAGCACTCTCCACTTGTATTGTCGATAGAGGTCTGCAAACAGAACACCCAGGTGACGATAGGCTTCTTCACGCCGTAGAATCAAGACATTCGTTTTTGGTTTGGCAAACCGCATTATTCGTTCTGCTCCATCCGAGCCAATGTAACCTTGAAGATTGCATAAAAGTTGGTTAGCCTCTTCAGAATTCAAGTTCTTCACGGAGATCTGGGCAATGCCGATCAACCGGTAGCCTCTACGAGTAAATGCAGTGTTTGCCACCCAGCCAACACTTCCGACGGTGGAAGCAGTGAAAAGCACAATGTCGCTTGATCTGGTTACTGAAAGCCATGAATGTGGGTTCATTGCAACTGATTTCCAGCCGCGTTCGAGTTTTGTCAGGAGTATCCTCGGTCCGAACCAATTTGTCTGGCATAGGAGGAGGAGAAAGTGATTTTTACAATGCCGAAGGCAAGCATTTAGTAACCGCGGGCATGGTAGCCTACTGATAATCGCAGGCAGATACTTTCCAGTGGAGTCTCAAATCAACCCATCTGACTAAGTTTTTTAGCAACGCATCTTTGTCAACTTTCTGCGTAAGTCTTCTTGAATTTGTAATTGAAACTGAGAATTCACTTCAGGAATTAAACCAATGTTATTTTTATATTTTACACATAAGAAAATGCGTATTACCCTACTCTCAGCAGACGTACCGACTAAAAGCTTCAACCTAGTACTTAGGTCAGGAATCTAATTTGACCTTTTTCTGCGCAGCGTATTATTATATCAGTTTCAGGTATGACCTTAAACATGGTTTTCCCCTAAAAGTGACAGTAACGAAGTCAACTGTTTATATGATAAACTGCTAATGAAAACTAACGAATATGATCTTTGTACTTTCAGGGCGAGCTAAATACTTCTGTAGGCGTTTTTGGAATACAGACTGCTAAAGAAAAAAACAAACACTACTATATTGGCCCTTATATCTATGCAACAGTTAAGACTTCAAGAGGCGAGTTCAGTTATGGTTTTCGCCAGACTACTTAAAGAAGCAGGGTCAAAAAACTGGCATAAATATTTATTAGGAATAGCGCAAACGAAGCTCCGTGTGAAATAAGATTCAGTTAGTTCCACATCCTCGTCCATCCTCTACGTGGTGGGTGTGGCGGTGATGGTGGTCGATAGAGATGATAATGTTGAAAAGAAGAAGAGGAAGAGGAAGAGGAAGAAGGTTGAGGAAGAGACGAAGTAGGAGGAGGTAGAATTTCATGATGATGATGATGATGATGATGATGATGATGATGATGATGATGATGATGATGATGATGATGATGATGATGATGATGATGATGATGATGATGATGATGATGATGATGATGATGATGATGATGATGATGATGATGATGATGATGATGACAAGGTGTTGGTTTTCGTTTCAATAATGTTGATGACTAGGATTAGCACGCAGATAGAACAATTTTGCCTTAAAGATAATCGTAAACACAGCCACTCCAAGGTTTCACTTTCTTTGTCATTTTTATTTCCGCTCATTTTTTCACTTAAGGCCCTCGATTTAATCAGTCATCGTCCGACGATTATTTCATCAAAAGACTTTGCGCCTTAGTTGAAATTTTGTGATTTTCAGGTCTTGCTGCAATCATACTTAAACACAAACTCTGTTTTCACGAATGAGCTTAGAACGATAAACTTGAAATCTGCACTCTGGAATCCATAAGTATACGTCATCTCAAACAGACATTGACATTCGTACACCGTTTCCCATCTCAACTTTAGGTTTTAATATTTTACTTAGAAAGGTTATCGAAGAAGTGACAACACCCCGTTTGTTGGTTTTCCTATACCAGCTCGGTTTTTATTTCTGTTGTGCCAGCGCCTTCTTCTAACCTTTTTCCTCTGCGGTCCCCGATTCCACTTTTTTCGTGGTCCGGCTTTTGTGCGCAAGATGTGCGACTTGCATCGACATAATTGGCTTAGACTCTTGTTTAAGTCAAAGACGTCCCAAAGTAATCCAACGAAGCTTAAAAACTGAATGGCAAAGAAGAAAATCTGAATTTATTCAGTTTTTCTACTTTTGAAACACTCGGCGACCTCGAACGTCCGTCAGCCTGAGTAAGGCTTCTGTACAGCCAAAGTTCTAATCACCTGTGCTGAGCGGCCACGAATGTGAGTATACTCACGGCTCCCGGTGGGGCCTTGTAGCTCAGATGGTTAGAGAAAATTATTTCAGTCTGCTAAAATGGCAGTTAAATTAAAGAAGACTTGGCATACGTCGTTTTTCCGGCATCTGAAGCCTTTTTTAAAGCCAATTAGAGCATGGATGACAGTTATTAATTTTCTCCTTCTCTGGACTCTGATAAAACTTTAGTCCAACATGAATTCCAGTAAAACAAATTTATAGTTTTTTTAGCTGCAACACTTACCAAATCGAGAATGTCAATGTCCTTAAAGCCACTTGTTAGAAGGTGCATTCTGCCGGGCTGCACTACCGGATTTTGCATCTTGGCAGGGCTGGGGAAGAAGCCCGGATGAGTGAGACGCAGGTAGACATCTCGAGCCAACTGGCGACCCCTTGGACCGTGGAGTAGCAGGGCGAGTTTTGGTTCAGTGCCACTCTCAGGCCAGCCAGTCCGCAGGCCCGCCAGACTGAGTCCTTGAAGTTGAAGACCGGCAAGCAGACTAAAGGCCTGTGTGGATAGACTGACGTCTTCTGGCTTGGTCGATTCTGCCGGTTTCTTGTTCTTCAGATCAAACGTGAATAGGATATTTTCGGGTTGCCCTACGAAGAAGTCATCCGTGATGCTGAAAGACGCATCTTCCAGAGCATCCACATTGAATTCCTCTTCCTGTTCGATTGTATTCAGGATGGCGGCTTTAACAAAATCCGCGGGCCTTGTCCAAGTCTCTACACCGACAGAAACGTTGGTGGTGGGATCGCTAAACTGTTTCCAAAAGAAACTTGGTGCACGAACACATTTTCCAAAGTCTTCTTCCAAATTCCTGACTTGCTTGTCATGTTCAAATGAGGTGAGTTCCATGAATGCGGACAGTGGCTGTTCACTTATCTCATACTTTAGTTTGTCTGGATTCCAAAATGATTCATATCTTCCCGCAGCTGCCATTATCTGTAGAAAATTGAGATGAGAGTTTATGAAATTGCACCTCTCTCTCTCTCTCTCTCTGTCTGGTCGAGTCTTGGAAATTGAAAATAGTAAATTGTTTCTCCTTACGATAAAGCAATCAGTCATTGATGAAAGTTCTCCGAGCGCTAACAGAACTCATTTGTCCCCCTCTGCTTTTACTCTACGCCTCATTTCTGGGACCTAGACAGCAGCTGTAGTAGCTAGTAGTATGGACAAATAGTATTGCCCGCAAAGACGAGGAATACTGGAATGGCCATTTCTGGCTTATTAGCCGTCGTCAGCCAGTCATATCCAGAGCCTCAAGTGGTGCACCACCCCAGGCTCGATCACGCAACCTTTCAATCAGAGTCTGAAGCCCAAACCACTGAGCCACGAGCTCGTTGTCTTGCCGGTTACCGTTGGAATATATTGACACTTGTTGATGAACGGCAAGACAGCGAGCTCGCAGCTCAATGGTAAGAGCGTTAGTCTCTGATCAGAAAGGTCGCGAGCTCCAGCCTCGAGTGGTGTACCACTCGGAGCTGAGTATGACTGGCTGATGAGGGCTAATAAGCCAGAAATTACCATTGCGGTCTCCCTTGTCTTTGTTGGCAATATTATCTGCCCAAGGCACTCCATCTGCGTGTTCACAATAGGTATGCTCTTTCTGTATTTCAGTATAAGATAGACACACCTGTGTGCATTCTAATCCAGTTGTTTGTTCAACATTAAAACTAGCCATTGAAAAAAAAAATCAGTGCAAAATAACTGTCTCCAGACGTCTGTGGAGCTACGCTTATTTGAACATATTGCAGTTGTACTACTTCATGAAGCTTACAAGTACATAGAAGTCACCCGCTCTAAGTAGCGGCCAGCCATCTGACTAAAAACCGCGGACATTTTTACAGTTGCCAGCAAATTCGGCTCCGACCTTAGCTATACTGACATTCTAACTATAGGGAAAATATGGTTTCCGGATAGAAACAATTAAAATTAATTAGTTACTACTCACTGAAGATTATTCTACATGCGCATTTACAAACAATAAACGCGGTTCTCCATTGTCAAAGCCCAACTACACCAATGCGTCCCTCACATTCAAAGCCATCAGACACGCTGACTGTATCGGCGTCTAAATAAAGAACCTACAGCCACCTTAGGCGTGGGCACGTTGTGGCACGCTGGCGTACACAGAAGAAAGTCTTCCAACACAGCACCTAATGTTGTACATTCAGGTTTCTTGTCCGAAAACTGGGGCAAAAAGTATCTCAATCCTGTGCTGGGAGTTGATACATAAAGTAGTACAGTGGAACCTCGGTTAAAGAGTTTAATCACTTCCAACACCAAACTCGTTATCTGAAAGGCTTATCTTGCGAGAGGCAGCCAACCAACCAACTGATTGGCTGCAGGCAACTACCCACGCCCTTACAGCTAGACTCAATGGCGGATACTGGCACGCACACACACGTACTGACAACTCATTAACTGAGTGGAAGCTCGTCAATCGAAAGGGGCTTGCTCGCTAACTGAAATGCTCGTAGATGGAGCTGATCGTCACCAGAAGCTCCACTATATTTGTATACAACTTATTGCCGAAAAAATATACTTCAAAGTCGCATATTCTCTTTGGAGTAAAGTAAAAAGTTGAGCATTAAGAACTAGCGTACGCTCAATATCGTGATCGAGATATGAATGGGTAGTTTGGCATACATTTTGTCTTGTTAATTTTGTTTTTGGATTAGGGTTGAGGCACAGGAAGCTGAATACCTCACTAAAGGGCTTTTCAATAACAGGGGGTATTATCGGTTAGCTGTAATCGGTTAGCCAGAAGCAGCTGCGAGGTCAAGCCTCGGGGAGCGGGGGCGCCAGTGAAAGGAAACATTGTAAAAGTGGTTTTTGACGACATGACATTGGCGCAGCAAGCCTTGGACAACGAAGGGGGGTAGGCATTGTGGCTGTCCGCCACACTACCTAAATAACATACCGCTACTAGAGTTAAAGACTCGAAAGGATGCAGGGGGTATGGATCACGCCCTCACTCAATCTATCGCTCCACTGCTTAAAGGTGGCTAGATCCACAATGTAAAGCTTGTACGTGATTAGGCACGCCTTTGCTTGGTTCGATTAAGTGTACTTTGGTGAGTGATTTCCATGCGACCGCAATTATAATTTTAAATTTAAGGCCGGAGACCGTGGACCACCAAAGACCGCAACACCTTTGAAGGGGTCCGGTGACGCGCAGTCAACGTAGCGCGAGGCCAAGGCTATCTGCCTTACAACACGCGATTGGCTCATATTGACCTGTTTCCTTTGGATTTTAGGCAGCCACGCGCCGACCTAATACGCGCGTTTCACATAGTTCAGCATAGTTCAGTATATTTAGGGTAGTAGGCAGTGCCATTGAAGACCCTATTCAAAGTTGCCTCGCATCCAGTGGTTTCTTTGAGCTGGCCACTACCACTATCTTGCGAGGACAGTCTCGGGTGACTGGGATATGACTGGACACGGGAAGGGTATTTTACTCTAACCGAGCGATTCAGGCATGGAATGCTTGCAAATGTTATAAAACATACTACTACATATTTCCCAGTAGCGTTATTTTGTAATTGTTTCGTCAAATGCCCTGCAGGTATTTGCGTTTTTTCTCTTGTCATGTTATTGCAACCAATAGGAAGTTCAAGGGGATTCGCTTACCTTTCCATTGATAAGAGTGAACTGAACGATTACAACGCTATTTAAGGTTTCTGGAATTTGAGGCTTTTTAAAAAAGTGGATATTTTCAAACAACCTAATAGTACTGCTTATATTTCCTTCAAGTTTTACCTGCGCTTAAGGTTATTCATTATTATTTCCCTGTTTTCTTCCATGCTGATTTGTGAGTGAGTATCAATCTTTCACAAAATTCGGCATTTGTATGAGTTAGCTTGTTTATCGCATATACCAAAATAATTACGGGGAACGCTAGTTACCCTTCCAAGAGCTAAATGCCTATCGGCTGTGTCATGCATAAGTTATGACGCTACTATGAGCCTCGAGTAGCCAAAATTTCTGGTTAGGGCTAAAATTGTTCATCCTATCCTTTTTCACTTTCCTTAAACTTTCAACAAAGTTTACCCATTACCGGCCAATTACCAAGCTGGTTATCTGTTGTCTTTCTTTTAGCGAGAGTGGTCAAACTATCTGAGCGCTTACTATGCTAAATGTGATTCTGAAATATGTAATAAAGCAAAAGTATTCGAATGGGAAAAAATATATGGTTATGCATGTACGCCATGCACTTCAGACTCAGTCTTGCACGAGAACAGAGAATTTTACTGTGAGTATTCCGTCTTATTGGGCAGAAAAACCACTAACCTGTTTTGCTCCTTTGCGTAAAGGCCCGAAAGCATCTCAAGTAGACAGAGCTCTCCTAAACTTCAAGCCAGGTACAGCGATGCTATTCTAGTCTCTCTGTACACTTGAGCATCAGCAGGTATGTTTAATTCTAATGTTTTTGAATACGTAATCTAACGTTTTTTAACCCATCTGAAGGAGAAGCCTCAGACCAAAAGACGCTTTACGCCTGCTGGTGGTTTCAGATTTTGTTGGTAGGACACCGATGGTCACCTCTACGACAGTACTCTAAATTAGGTTGGCGTTTCCACAATAATTCATCCACCTGGCACGGGAACAGGCATTCCTATGACAGGTGACATTGCGTTACATTCCATGGTAGTACTTATTCCCGTGTCCTAAGTCTAACACTAGCCCTATTCCTTATCTTGTACAAAATAATGCTACTCAATGTTTGTCAATACCATTTTTATAGTAATTATTTTACGCGTGCGTGTACAGATGTATATGACGCACCGGCATGTAATCAATAGAGTTTTCAAAGGCATTTGCCTATTACCCTCACCAAATTGAAAAAAATAAACTAATCCCTTTTGAATTTAGCGCAAGCCACCTGTAGTACTGGGGAAAAATTATTTCCATATCCAACCTCGTTCAGAATGTGAAAAAGCCACTCATTGAATACGTCTTTCTTACCCTTTTTGGGGTATTCATGGTCAGCCAAGTCTTCATCTCCTGCAGCTTGTAGCCACCGGCTGCTCTTATGAGAGCAGTGAGCACGATTCGGTGAGAGTCACTTGCTGAAGTAGATGCCCCAAGGTGCTCGCCAACTTCACATGTCGACTGCAGCAGAGCCAGCGTTTGCAGCATTGGAGCAGTCGAAGTTTGGCAGGACTCGTTGTCTGGCTCGATAAGGCTCACCAGCCAGCTAACGATCGCAGCATACGTCAAGCTCACCGCATTCTCCGCCTCCACTGTCTCCACCTGCCAAGTGGGTTTGTCCGTGCTGGAGACTTTTGTCAAATCATTGGTCCAGGGATTGGAGAAATGCAGCTGCATATTCTTGTCAAGGTAAACCCTCACGAGGAAGAGGGAACCGTTCTCCTCAGATGCTGCAGTCAGCCTGATGGGTTCCCTGAATGAGACCTCCTTTTTAAAGTAGACGTGCACAGATATTAGATGGCATGTATTATTGGGTTTGAAAAATGGCTTTTTCTATTACGCAAACAAAAAGTAATTCATTAAACTTGGAGTCCCAGCAGATCCCATATATCGTTGGCATTACATTTGACAAGCGGCTTCACCTTGGGCAATTTTAACTAAGTAGAGATGAATTCCCAAAAAAGCTACCGAAATACAGTAGACATGCTCAATAAATGTTAACGGAAATATTGAAAGGTGTCTTCGATTTGAAAACAATTACTGAACTGAGATTTTAATATGAATTATCGTGCAGTATATTCTCAAGATATTTCTGTCAGGTCATGATGCCGGTTTTTGAACGGGCTTCCTTTCCGCCACCTGTAAAGACTACATTTTCAACGCCTCTGCAACAAAAAACATACAGTAGATCTCCTATCTCGTGAAATTGCAACCGAATTTCTGATGAGTTTTCGATTCGAATAAATTCCTTAAATAGGACTGTAATACTGGTTGGCTTTCAGCCTAATCGCGAGGTATTTTAGTTATGTTAGGATGCCCGCATTTTAACGAGCTCCTTCCTGACAGCCTAAAAATTACCTCCTGTGCGAAATGGCTACTTAATTAGTGTACACTTTTCTCACTGATTTTCACTGTCCTTGTAACCTCAAATTTAATGCACGAAAATAATCTTGCTTGCACTCGTTTGGCAGAAATTTACACCTTCAAATTTTATGCTTGAAAAAAATGATATCAGTTGGTTTTAACAAAAGTTCCAATTATGATATTTTTAAGCCAGTGAAATTGTCATTCATAGTACATCGTATCCGTCAATTTATTAATTTTACATATTAACCATGCAAGATGATCGGCATTCATACCAAATTTATAAGAAATATGGTCCCTTTTCCTCATATCGTAGGGAAATTTATGCTCTTCTTTTGACAGAACCTATACAGTATATAATTTAGAAACCTTGAATACATATGTAGCGGTCGGTTGGTTCCAGACTTGTTCAAAATTTTAGAAACCCTTATAAAACCAAAATATACTCTGGATCTATGTTGAAGATTAGAAGAAAGTTTACATTTTGATGTTTTCATTATACCGGCGTATACAATGGCAACGTAGTTTAGCGATTTCAGGCTGTTGGCCCTCGTCAGCTACATGCAGCCAGCTCTAGTTTAGCAACTGAAATTGCCATCACACCTGAGATTCGAAATCGCGCATCGCCGGTTAGAGGCAGACTTATTAGTAGCTTTGCGGAACACAATCGGTCGGCCCGATCCGCAAAAGCATCAACCCAGGATGGGCACATCCTGAGCGATAGATCGGTGAACAAACCAATGCAAAGTTTAACTTGCTACCAAACGAATAAAAGAAAGAATATTTTGTGCACATGTTCTATAAATTATATTCGCATTTGCAAAATTATTAAAATCAATGAGAAAAGTGCATACGACGTAAGAAGCAATTTTTACGGTGTGTATGTTTCGTAGATAGTCAGAGAGAAGCTAGTTAGATAGCCAGCATCCTAACATGACTGAAACTTCTGGAGATAAGGTTGTAAGCTAATCAGTATTGCAGCCCTGCTTAAATAATTTGTCTGAGTCGGAAACACATTTCAGAATTTTAAAGCAACGTTTCCCTGGTGCAAATTTAAATATGGCAAAAGCAGCAAAATGATTTATTGGATCCATATCATTTCGAGAAAGCTCGTCAGTTGCCGCGTCTCATTACTTAACGTGAATCACAAAAGAGAAGATACACAATGAATTCGTACAGAAAAATCGATATCAACACAAGGTCATAAGGAGTGGCCAAGTGGCTAATCAATAACATGAGAAGTTCAAACGCTATGGTCAGCAAAAATAACAGGGAAAAACACCTGAGGTAACATATTAGGAGGAAAAATGTATAAACAGGGAGCCAATGATACCAAGGCAAAGTTAGGTTCACTACATGCTCCAACTGTTTACATAGGTCGGGTTTGACCCGCCGTATGTAGACTGCCTCCAGGTAGCGTAAAGTGCGAGTTGTTCGTGCTCGAGCAAGTACTCGGAAGGACGTTTTGGGGTCAACAGAATGGCCCGAGTCTAACAGATGTTCTGTAATTGAGGACCGGGGAATTCTGTTTTCTTGTTTCATTAGCCAGCTAGGTAAATGTTCCTTAGCTCTGGTGGCCAATTGCCTCTGCTTTCGCCCTATGTACTTGCATCCGCAAGTACATGTAAATTCATAAATGCAGTTTGAAGTGGCGTGCAACGGCATGGAATTCTTTGCATAAGGAACTGGTAAAGACTTTGTCGGATTGCAAATTATCAGATCAGCAGCATAGTACGTCCTTTCAATGGCATTGAGAAGGCGTCTTTTGATGGTGTTTAGTATGTTGTCGCCTTAAATGGTAAGGAAATGAAGACGGGCTTTTTTGGTGCTCATTTTTGAGTCAATTTAGGTCTGAGAGGTTTATTGTATTTGTCTATAAATTGACTTGGATATCCTCGCTTCATAAGGGTGCGTTTAAGGTTGGTTAATTCATTATGCAATGTATCCGTAGAACAGATCATTCTGGTCCTCTGGAAAAGAATATTTATCAAGTTATGTTTCCATTGAATGGGAACAAAATTCAGATAATGTAATTACTGTCCTTTCCAGGTGTTTTTATGGAAGACCGTCCATGTAATGGAACCATCTTTCTGTCTGGATAAGTTAACGTCAAGAAAGGAAAGATGGTTATCTTGTTCCTGTTCCATGGTAAATTTTATCTTAGGATACAGACTGTTCATTGTAAACAATAATCCTTCGGCTTCCTTTTAATTGTCCACAATCGCAAATATATCATCTATATATCGTCTGTATAGTGTGTCATTGCTCAATTTGGCAGATACTTTGTCTTCTAAATGGCCCATAAATATGTCAGCAAAGGTAGGTCCCAGTGGGCTTCCCATCGCGACTGCGTCAATTTGTCGGTATAATTGTCCATTGAAAAGGAATTGGACATTCTTTGTGCATAATTGTAGTAAGTTTCGTAATATTTCAGAGGCCAGACATGTATCCGAGGAATAAGTGCAAATTATATCAATAGTTTCGTCCAAGGGAACGTTGGTAACTAATGACTCAACGTCCAAGGACATCATGTGTTTGTCGGAAATATTTTGGTGTTTCAGACATTATCTAGCTATGAGGTCTCTGCTCACTATGCGATCTGCACCGATCGTGTCTGAGGACGCATCTACCGCACCTATGGTCCGAGGCTACGCGGCCCTGTCAACCCTTTCTCGTATCCACTGACTGCTGAAGACGTGGCGGGTTCCTCGGCTCTTGGCACAGCAAAGGCGTATCATGGTCGCATCTCCGGTCTTTGGGACGTTCTCGTGACTCCGAGGTCTCTTCCTCGTATGGTCCTTCGGATGTAGATATTACTCGTCATGGACGCCATGGCTACCGTCAACATTCACAGAAGTATCATGCCCCTATTATTCACATACTTCCCCACGAGCGACAGTTTTTCTCCTAAAAACCAAAAATGACATTCCATTTAGAATTATGAGCCAGCCTTAGGAGTTTTTTCACTGTCTGCTCTTCTTCCTCAGTTACATTGCTGGCTCGTGTAAACTGAGTGTGAGTTTATTACTTGAAACAAGAAAGTAGTCGTTTGAAATTGTGTCAACGACTTCTTTAGAATGTTCGGCTTTGCCGATGCATTTCTTAAATCCTATGTACCAAGAGGGAGTTCAAAGGCATTTGCCTATATTTCCTTTAGTAAATTTGACTTGATTTGACTTGACAAATTGGAAACTATCTTTTAATGTGTAAGAAGAAAACCTTTTGCGAATTGGTTCTAATTCTTTCACAAGCCATTGTGCTAGTCTATGAAATGGTGAGTTTGACATGGATAGAATTGGCCGTAAAGGAATATCCTTTTTATGTGGTTTTGGTAAACCATATAGTCCTTACCATTTAAGGGCGATAACATACTAAAGACCATCGAAAGACGCCTTCTCAATGCCATTGAAAGGACGTACTATGCTGCTGATCTGATAATTTGCAATCCGACAAAGCCTTTACCAGTTCCTCATGCGAAGGATGCCATGCCGTTGCACGCCCCTTCAAACTGCATTTATGAAGTTACATGTACTTGCGGATGCAAGTACATAGGGCGAACGTAGAGGCAATTGACCACCAGAGCAAAGGAACATTTACCTAGCTGGCTAATGAAACAAGAAAACAGAATTCCTCGGTCCTCAATTACAGAACATCTGTTAGACTTGGGCCATTCTGTTGACCCCAAAACGTCCTTCCGAGTACTTGCTCGAGCACGAACAACTCGCACTTTACGCTACCTGGAGGCAGTCTACATACGGCGGGTCAAACCCGACCTATGTAAACAGTTGGAGCATGTAGTGAACCTAAATTTGCCTTGGTAACATTGGCTCCCTGTTTATACATTTTTCCTCCTAAGTTGTTACCTCAGGTGTTTTTCCCTGTTATTTTTGCTGACCATAGCGTTTGAACTTCTCATGTTATTGATTAGCCACTTGGCCACTCCTTATGACCTTGTGTTGATATCGATTTTTCTGTACGAATTCATTGTGTATCTTCTCTTTTGTGATTCACGTTAAGTAATGAGACGCGGCAACTGACGAGCTCTCTCTAAAGGATATGGATCCAATAAATCGTTTTGCTGCTATTGCCATATTTAAATTTACATTTCAGAATTTTGATTGCCATTTCATGAGATAGGGAGTCTACTGTTATGTATAGAAAACATGCATAAAATATTTATTCTTGTACTTTTGAACTTAAAAATTGTATTTTTCTAATGTGTGCCTGAAAAATAGGGTATATTTCGGTTTCGAATAATTTTGAACTCGAAAAATTTTGAATTCGAAGCGCTGTTACACTTGCACTCACGATTTCCAAACTATATGCTGTGTAAATTCCGTTTGAAAATATTCAGATACTTACATACGCTATTAGTAAGACGTCAAAAATTTCTCATACAATTTTGCAATGCATGTACAGAATGATGTATACTATACGAGTAGTGTCCATAAAAGTACAACGACTGCTTAGGAATTAACGTTTCACCGTCTTCAAAAATCCCACAATTTGAAACTCTCTGAAACCCGAAAGCTTTCGTTTTGAAGATAAAATTATAATGCAAAATTATGCATTACCGGCGGACTATAAAAGCATTTTTTGTGCCTGTCTTCCATGAACTGTAATTGAAAATTAGGAGCACACTAAAAAGCACTTTGAGAGGTTTATATTTTTTAATTAGTACTTTTGTTACAGAGCGTGCTCCATGAAAATCACCGGTTACCAAAAGCCCACATCCTGATTCCATCAAAACATCTTTCTGCGCGCGAAAATTAATTTCTAAGCCTTGCTTACCTGCATCACCGTCTTTTAATAACATTTTGTGTGGGATAATCCAGTTCGCTCTTCTGTGTTTGCAGTGAGTCAAGAGGTAGAAGCTGGGATTTTCTAAAAAAACCTTCTATTTCTCTTACCAGTTCAAGTTCGAGGCTCAATTGGGGCACTACTTGGCCTGGGTATGATTGACTGATGATGACTAGTAAGCCAAAAAGGACCATTGCAGTCTACCTTGTAACCAATATATTACCGGCAAACGTTAGGACTGCAGCATACGCGTATTTCTAGCTTATTAGTTGTCGTTAGCTGCAGATATCCAACTCCAGTATAGCCACAGTAACTGCCGCTACACTCGAATTTCGAACCCATGACCAGTGAGCTAGAGACGAAAGTCCTATCCGCTTAGCCATCGGGTCGACGTCTTGCCGGTTGTCGATCAGGATATAGATTAGTATATATGTGTACACCGATTTGGTCCAGGATACATCAGCCCTGTCTGTTTCGTCCGGCGAGGGACTTGACACTTCAAGTTTACGTCTCTCAAGGACGAAACAATTATGTTACTCGCTAAGTTTAAGTGACCAGACGAAACAGCCAGCGTTGGTGTATCCTGGACCAGATGGGTGTACGCCTATGTACTAATCTATATCCTGATCGACAACCGGCAAGACGTCGACCCGATGGCTCAGTGGATAGGACGTTCGTCTCTAGCTCACTGGTCGCGGGTTCAAAACTCGAGTGTAGTGGCAGTTTCTGTGGCAATACTGGATTTGGGTATCTGCAGCTGAAGACAGCTGATAAGCTAGAAATACGCGTATACTGCAGCCCTAACGTTTGCCGGTAATAAATTGGTTACTTAAACTTAGCAAGTAGCATAATTGTTTCGTCCTTGAGAGAAATAAACTTGAAGTGTCAAGTCATTCGCCAGACGAAACAGCCAGGGTTGGGGTATCCTGGACCAGATCTCCCTTGTCTTTCCCGGCAATAATATCTGCCTATATTACCAGCTACTGCAGTTGTCGGAGCCTCTGTCGAGTCCCAAGGCAGAGCAGGACAGATGAGTTCTGTTTGCGGTCGATGAACGTTAATCAACGAGTTTCAATATCCCCTGATCTGAACTGGCAAGACAACAATCTTGTGACGCAATGGTTAGGGCGTTTGACTCTGATCAAAGGGATCGCGAGTTCGTGGCTCAGAAGGGACGCCACTTGGGTCTGGGTATGACTGGCTGACGAGGGCTAATGAGCCCGAAATGGGTAATCCAGTCTACCTTGTCTTTACCGGCAATACTGCCCTGCCGAAACCATATTGCAGATTTTCGGTTAAAATATCATGGGATGGCAAATATACTGTAAATCAAGGTGTTTATGATGGACATGGAACAGACCTGGTTAAACAGAATGGGAAGGAAGTGGGGCGTCTTCCTGAGCTCTAGCCAGTGCTTCAGCTTCTTTCGCTCCTCTCTTATCTTTTGAAGTAGATTCCTATTGAAAAAAGTGCGATTTCGGCAAAAAGCTCCAAAGAGTACCTATCCTCAGGTGTTTGGACTTCCAGGTCGTGGGTTTCGTCAATGGCTGTCAACAGAGACTTGTATTCATCCGAGGTAAATTCCTGTCGTTGACCCGGACACTCAAAGGAGGTTGGGATTTCAATAAACGAGTCTGGCATGTTGGGTGCCTGGGACGAAGTAGAAAGGCTGTCAAATAAAACAAGTTAATGGGTAGAACTATCAGAAATACCCCTGTTTGTTTGTCTCTTTCAAGAAACGATATCTAGACAGCCAATGGACAGCTGAATCTTCCTCATTGGTGTCTGACTCGCTGTCTGTTTCCCTTGACCTAGAAATGAAAATAATGATGAAAGCTCTTCAAATTATGCGGCATGCACACCCTTGTTGATCTGTGGACTCCGAAGCTAAAGGCAGCAAGGCCGTCAGATCATAGGCTTCAGCATTTGCATTATTGGTCGAAATGCATCCAGCTCCACTTACAACTTCATCTTTGAGACCGCTTATTTGACTTTTTCTGGGTGGCAGCACTTTTTTTAGCGCTTTTTTCTCTTCTTCCACTAATTTATGCAAAACAAATAAGGTAATTATTTCTGGAAAACAAAGACTTCAAACCAATTTCTCTGGGCGTCATTGCAAAGAGAGCTGCTGTGTCTCCTGATCCCATGGTTTTGTCTCCTAAAAGGCTATCTGGTGTTGATGGGGTTCAAAGGGGCCATCTAGCGAAGGCTTACCCAAAGTGCTCTCAGGTATACCAAAATCGAAAAGAGTGGTCATTTTTAGCCTTGGGTTGCCTCGTTGTTCTGTCTTTGGTTGAATTGTATCCCTCACCTCCTCGAGATGAGAAGCAGAATTCACTATATTGGTAAGAACATTTCCACTTGATTGTAGGTTGGCACGTTCAGGCACGTTCAGTTGTACGTCAGCGTCCTGACTGCTTGTGTCCGCTGTGCTAGTTGATGGCTGTGTCCCCCAGTAAAGGCTTCAAAGTCTTATTCACTCCTACCTCGCATGGCTCCACGGTGCCCTCCTCTTGCTTCCCCAAGTCAGCTTTGTTATGAAACTTTCTGGAAAGTTCATCAAATCCAGCCTTGGAGGCGTAAAAAAGGGCAACAAAAACTCACCTCGGTTTCAGGCAGCAGTCTAAACATTTCATTCGGTTCCGGTCTTGTGTAGGGTTTAAAAAACTACACACAAAAGCATGATTGAGAGTTGACACAAAGTACCTCAGCTGGTGGAAGCAGCACTGATCTCTCTTTCTTTTTTAGGAAGTCTTTTGGAAGATTTTTAGCAATTTCCTGATCGACAAGCTTTGGATCCATACGATAATCCATTGTGAGATTCGGAATTCTGTGGAAAAAAAGTGCAGCATGATAAATCAGATTTCTAACAAAAACGGTAATATTTGAAAAATTAAGTGGTCCTGCAATAAGATTTGACATCTGCTGTTCTTAATTAACTAGCGGAGGTGTTGTCATCAAGATATTTCTCAGCATATTGCACAAAGTAACTATAATCTACAAAGAAGTGAAAGCCAAGTGTCAATTAAAAACAAACCTTTGACGACAGAATTGAGTAAGCTAAGCATAAAATTATTGTCTCCCATAACGGGTAGGTCCCTACAACCAAATTAATCGCAGCAGAACACATTGTTAGCTTTTTCTTATTTGTTCAAGTCCTCCAAATTCTTTTCGTTCTAGTTCTGCTCTCAGCTTAGAGTGGCAAGTGCTTTTTGTGGCTGCAACAACCTTAGTAGTAGCGGCGAATAAAGATTGGTGATGTAGTAAACGATTGCATAATAAACTCGTGGCAGTTTAGCCCGTCTTCTGTTGTAGTGGTCTGTGCGGTATTGGAACGATTTTTATTCACTCATCTATTTACATTACGAAAGATACTAGTCCAGCTAGGTCTTCAAATCCAATCCAGAACCATTGCAGACTAGTATGTGATAATCAGTTATAATGTGGAAAGATTAGGGACAATGGCAAAATGACTGGGATGACTACTTCCGGCTTTTATTTGTACTTGTAACGGCTATGATCATACCTGGTCTAGCCGGCCTCAATTATGTCACAGATGGTACCTCTTCATGCGTAACGATTAGCGGCAGTAGATCTGGAGCGCTCTACTCAGTCTCTTCTCCAGCGCCGGAGACCGAATACCGAAGGTCCAAAAACCACTTGCATGTCCTGACGGACTGAGTCTAACCAGGTTTTGAGTTGACACCCTCTTCGACGTTTCCAATTAGGTAACGGTTTTAAGTCGAGGGCAGTAGCACTGAGCTCTTGAGGTTGACGACAAAGAACTTGTCAAACCACCTCAGTCGTCTTTCCCGAATGGCCTGAGATATCCTTGTGATTTTTTTATAGCGAGTGCGGACTATCTCATTTGAGACGAATTTAGTGTGCTTCACTCGACGGATGCTCCTCAGGCAGTAGTGGTCAGCCACTTCCAGCTTCCGCTGATCTTCCACGCGCATAACCCAAAATTTTTACATCAGCATAGGAAAACAAACCGCACAGATGCATGGTACACACGGATCTTTGTGGAAAAATAGATGTCGCGTCGGGTCCATAGACACTTCTGAAGGCTGGAGAAAACTCGTCGTGCCGCGTTAATTCGGGATAAAATATCATCTTTACTCTTTTCATTCGGCAGCACCCTCGCTCCAAGTTATATAAAACTGTCTACTTTTTTCAAGTTGACAGCCCCTTATCTCGAGCGGTGGCTCCTCTTGGGCAGCGATGCAGCATGAAAACGCTTGGGTCTTCCCTACGTTTATGAACAAACCGACCAATTTTGTAACCTCATATACCCGTGAAACTGTAGATCGTGAATATTTGAAGCTAGTAGATTGATATCATCAACATAGTCGAGACCAGTCAACCGGCGCCCGTGTGAAACCTTATTACCGTCATTTTCCTGTAGGGCCTTCCCGAGAACCCAGTTAATACCGTAGTTAAAGATGATGGGCGACAGGACACAGCCTCGTCGAAAGCCAGACCAAAAAGCGAAAGATTCTAGGAGGTTTTTTGGACAAGAACCCTTGCAGTGGTGAAGCGGTAGTATGCCTTGATCATGGTGATTATTTCTGGTAGTACACTGCTTATTAGTCATCGTCCATCAGCCACATTCCTGTTCGCAAATAGTTAGAATAGCCCAATGGTTAAAATGGCTCTTTGGCGTACAGCCACAAATAACTCCTACAACTGAAATCGGCAACGGCAATAAAACTCTGAAGGTAAGCAGTTTCAGCAAACAAGCGCATTTTTCCGCGAAAATTTTTCACTGAAGCTAAGAGCTGCTTCCTTGTCATCTCCTGGTTTACATCTGCGCTTCATCCGAGGTCGAACAGTTTCCGTGTTTTATTAAGTCTCTTAGTTTTTTTCAGTTGGATATATTATGGATAGGTAAAAGCATATGTATCAGATGTAATAACATCATCCCAGCAAGGATTTCAGCTAAATGCAGAATATCACTTATCCGTAGCGATATCACTGTATGCTTTCTCCAGAAAATTCATACTTATTAACATGGGTTGTGCTCTTGTATGTTAAAAGGGTGCTGTTTAAAGGCATAAGAATTATTTGAACTGCGACGACCCTAAAAGCCCAGAAAAAAGCAGGAGAAAGAAGCACTCATTGGGGAACAGAGTGCAGCTTCGTTCTTTGGGGGTTATGGTTGCGATCGTTCTGCCAGACTTTGTTAGACCAAAAGCAGTGTTTGAAACAGTTTCGGCCTTAAATTCTTCTTATTATGTGGTTTGTCATTACATTGGAAAATATGGCAATCAACTAATTTCCGAATATATTTGAGTTTCTTCCATCAAAATAAAACACTGAACTTTGGTGGTATTTTTGAAGATAAATTTACAAGCTAAAAGTAAAGGTTTCTATTAAATCAAGCTTCTGCCACTGGATTTACAGTTTTATTAGGTCAGCCTATGCATTGCTTGCTCTTTCTTTGGTTATCAATCTAAGCAGAAAACTTTAACTGGTAAGCACAGTGCAAATAGGTGACAAAAAGCTGGGTTGAAGCGAGATTCTCTTTTATGTTTTTAGAATGACTTTGATGCATTTTCTAAACATTAGCTTGATGGAGAATTTCAAAACTTTTTATCACGGTATCTTCGCTTGCCTAACTACACGCTTAATAAATCCAATTATCAGCTTTTTATTTTGTTGGTTGAGTATGAGCTACCGTGCAACACGCGACTGAAAGTCAAGCACAATTAATAAAGGAATACGATTTCATGCAGACTGTAAATTTCCTAGGTCTTCTCATACCGACATTGGTGGAATATAGCCTTGCGTTGCCCCATATATTGTGGCTTGTTAACTGTATTTTAGATAATCTTTGGTCATAAACAACAGCTAAATATATCTTAATTACTGATCCTTAATTCCAAGTAGATGCATAGTGTTTTGCATAATCGGATACATATGACCACTTATGCTTTTACTATTACGTTTCTGGCTGGTTAACTGTGAAAATAATTTACAAATTTTACCTTCAAGGTTAAAGATATAACACCTTTGCCAGAAACTACGGCATGGAAATCATTAAAAAAGGTCATCAGTTCAAAATTCGTTAAATTAATTCAACGAGGCATGTTACTCCTTCCAGAAGACCTTTCTGGGTTCATATCACTTAGCTTAACAAAAATTTTCGGGGCCGTCCATATGAGTTGGTGCGATATCGCAATATTTATCAAAACAATTGACTTAAAACTATTCGCTTAATCACAAATAATAGTAACTGTTCTGAAATAGCGGATATTCTACCCCTCTGCGTTTCCAAGTTTTTTCTTTTGCTTAAGAACGCACCTGAAAGTTGGAAATTAACCAAACAATGAAGAAAGATGTTCTTGTGCATATCATCAACTACTAAATTAAGACTGAATATGAAACCAAAAGAAAAATAAATCATTGATAAGTTTGTCACTTTCTACATAGTCTTACATATTTATTCTTATACATCGCAATTGCCTTTTACCGAGCGGTGGATTTTTCTGTCTTAAGGTTTTTACAGCATCTTATTTTATAAATTGCGTTGCACGAAAGATTTGGGTCTCTTAAATTTTTAATTCAAGCAAAAAATATTTGAAATTTCTTACTGAGCACACAATTAGTTGCAATACAGTTAACGTAAAAAAACTGTTTGGTATACCAAACAGTAAATTTACGTAAATTTGCATGCTACACCAGTTGGTAGATATATCATATTTCTGATCCAACACATTAAAAAATAATACGATAGCTTTATAGAAATCGTTGACAAATATATTTGGGTCATAAGAATACATCCCTATGGCAAATATAAAACCGCAAACACAGATCTTTAGGAAAGAGTAATTAACCTATTAAATGATTATTTCGCTTTCAATGATATAAAATGAAGAAGAGACTTTTGGTAAAAAAGGTGGCTTTTGAATATAACTTTCGTTTATTCAGTGCAAAATGTAATTTAAAAATATTACAAACTTCAACGATAAAACGTTACAGGTTTTCAGCGCTTATATTAGTAGCTAAAACCTTGATGCAGTAAAACAACAATAACTTTTCGGGTCGTTATACTCAAAAAATTAGTAAAGACGGATTATTCTTCAGAAGTACTTCGTACACCTTGTAATATTGACCTAAGGAACCATTTAAAAGGAACGAAATCTTCTTAAGACTAGGTGTAAGCACTGGCATAATGTGGACCTAGTGTTGGACTTAACGCATATGCTCCCGAATGCTTACTACTGTTAGTAATAATAATAATATGTTTATTATGCCAGTTTACATGAAATTGTAAAGAGTTGGTAATGCACCTCCTGGGTGCCTTCCTAAAACCTCGAAGACCGGAAAAAACCTAAAACAAACTCCCTATGTTGCAGCCAGTATTGTTTTTGTTTCAGGTTTTGTGTTTTGTCAATACTGGGCGAGATAGGGAGTTTGTTTCAAGTGAAAAAAACCTGCCTTAAAAGGTATGATAAAACGGAATAAATTAACAGTTGTAAGCTGAGTTCAATCATCAGCAGGAGAAATGTTTCATATCGTTTAAAAACATTAGTTCCAGACGGAGAGGGTTGGCACAAGAACACAGGGTTCTCAGTCTTCCTTCAATGGTTGTCGGCAAAAGTAACGCGCTATCGGCTGAAGGGTTAGCAGTCTGCGGGCTGCTGCTTCAGCAGCATTATCTTCAGCAGGAAGCCTGGCGGGGTTCAAAGTCCACGAACGCCATTAGAGTGAAAGAGAGATTCCACCGAGTCAGCACCCAAAATTCGTGAAAGTTGTCCTGAATGTAGAAAACTAGTTATAGCTCTCTTAAACATAGGGTAGTTTTGCTGGGTTTGAATACTTTTGGGCAGCTTATTCCAGATTGATATGGAATTTACTGAAAAGAATTGCCGGTACTTAACTGTACGTGCCATAGGAAAAAATAAAAGTACGTCTCGATGACTGGCGCGTCGAGAGTGCTCAAGCTGCCTTATTGTACTAAGAGGATTAAAGGTTGTACCATTCAAAAGTTTAAACAGTAAAAATAGACCCTTCTGCAATCGACGAAGCCGAGTTAACGCGAGTTAATCATTTACGAATGAGAGTTGCTCAAAGCAGTGAAGACTTCGCACTCACGATCTTGAGGATCTTACCATAAATCGTTGATAATTTTGCTGAGAATTGATGGGGTCGACATTTTGATGCGGTTCCTCGAATAAATTCGGACCAACTGCGCAAAGAAAAAGCCAAAGATCAACCCCAGGTTACTCAAGACGTCGGTAGCAGAAAGTTTCATGGTAAAGTAAGTACTCTGCAAAAAAGTACATCGGAATATATGCGTCAACACGGCAGTGCATCTCAAAAAATTGAAACAACAAAAATATGCGTCAGGTCTTCGGTGAGAAGAAACATTAGCCTTTCACAGAAACGGGCAAAATTGGGACGAGATAGTTTTTAAATTGGTGAACCCACCGTTTACCAAAAAGGTACTGAGTAGCAAATATAAGAGTGTTCATCAGTTGCTTTTGCCTACAAAATTATATAAGAAGCTATCTTCCAGAATGTGGGCGAGAAAAAAATGCTGTGGGCGAAATATTGGAATCTTAGTCACCTGTTTGGAATCTTGTCGAATGCCTTGTTGAAGTCAATGTGGATGGCATTGACTGAAGGGTTCGTCGACTAATGTCAACGATGTGTGTGATAAGATGTGGTCCAGCCGGCTAATAGGCGATAGAACGTATCCCAACACGGATAAGCTAGTGAATAGGATAAGGCGTGGACGGCCATAATGTCAGGGAGAATTTACTAAGGAAGGAACAAGCGTAGTATATAAGCACTAGAAAGGTGATTTCCAGACGAGTGCAGGCCTGCCATGAATGAGCCCGAGTGCAGACAGTCTGCAACCGAACAGTGAGTTGTCGGCTCTGGAAGTGACTGAGCGTTAACAACTCCCCCTACACTGCCCTTTCGAAGTGGGTTGTTAGTGAGCCAGACAGAGAATGGCCTTGGCTCTGCCGGGGCGTACGCGTTGGCGCACACTAAAGCCAGACATGTGGAATATGCAGTTGTTAGAGTACAAGTTCGATACAGATGCATCAAATGGGTGTGACTGGAAACATACTCAAATAGTTAGCCGACTTCCTGACAGACAGGCATGAGCGTGTTTGTATTGGTGATACCAAAACAAAACGGATAACCGTCTCCAGTTGGGTTCCGCAGGGAAGCTTTCTGTGTCCCATTCTATTTCTGGTATATGTGAACGACTGCCCTGACTGTCTCACCTGTGAGAAAGTCGTGTTTGCAGACAATCTAAAGATTTGGATGTCAATCGAAAGCTCAGAGGATGGACAGACCTCACAAAATGACTTGAATCGCTTGCAAAAGTGGTGCGAAAAGTGGCTACTGCAGCTCAACTTCAACAAATGCCAAGTAATCCGCTTACGGTCTAGTCGCAGAAAGGTGATACCATTCGAGTATGACTACTCGATCGGAGGTCGCCAAATCGGGCCTTCTTGAAGTATTAGGTAAATAATTTATCTGACCGAAAATCTCGATCGAATCTATGCATAAGATTAGGTTATAGTAGGTTTTCACGCAACAAGGGGTAAGCGGCTTGAAACTCACACATCTGAGAGTGCCCCTCGTGTCTCTCTGAGCAAAGATCATGGCCGTTAGCCTAAAGTATGTGATGCAGGCAACATTATTAAATCATCAGTTTTACCAAATACGTTCGTAGGATACATTATGTCCTGGGTTAGAGGAATATAAATAGGCATTTTGAATATGAGAACATACCTCCAACTGTGCTTTCCTTCTTCTTGCTGGTGTCTTCGCTTGTGTCGGTGGTGGATTCCATGAAGGGGTTTTTAATGCTGACTGCAGAACCTGAAAATGCAGTCCCGTGGTACGGAATCGAGGAGGCCTGCAGCATTGAGAGATCTAGGGCCTTGATTGGGAGAAGGCACATGTACCAAAACATTTAGCAGGATGCATATATGCATGGTGTAATAAGGACGAGGAGTGATACTAAAAACCATTTTATCACTCCTGGTTGGCGACTAGGGAAACATCGGACCGTTTACTAAGCAGACAAATGCCCCAGATTTTGCCAGTAATATTCTTAAGACACCAACGATTCGATTCCAAGATCATTCCAAACGACGGATACGCGGTGGCAAAGGAAGTGCGTGGTCTAAAAATATCGCATCAGCTTCAGGTCAAATACTGACTGTTCATTTTTTCTCTTATAAGGCATAATTTTCAGGCTTTCAGGCTAAAGCGTTGATATATAAGCAACGGTTTACTGCTTGACTCCCTGTTTAACGCAAAATTGTATAGGTTGTGTAGGGACATTATGCATAGGTCGAAAAAAAAACAGCTCGAAAAACCCCGAACTCGATCGATATAGCCCAACACTTGATGCGATATGAACTGCCGTTTTAGCGCTTACATTGGCAGCAACTTACTCCAATTAGAAAACTTGAGCATTTTTACATGATAAGAACATTAAGACTTGCAATAAGTTCCATTCAAAAACAAGTGTAACTGGGAATGGGAAGGAGTAAGCTTATAAGAGTGTTTCTTGTCAGATATTTCGTTGCGATAATCGGTCCAAAATTTGATGCAGATTCACGAATGCAGCCTATAGCGTCCAACATCTTTAACTTAAGGGGTTATTTGTTGTGACTGATCAGGTAACCATTTGAAACGGTCTTTCTGGCAGACTCAACTTGACACTGTGTACGGGCTTGAGACACCTGAGCGGACAGACTGACATTGCCGGTAAAGACGGGGTGGACTGGAATAACCAGTTCTGGCTTCCTAGCCCTCATCAGACCGCCATGCCCAACCCCAGGTTTCACAACAGACCCTGAGGCTCGAACTTCTCGGCCTGTTGGTTAAAAGTGCAGCGCCCTAGCCACTGGGGTATAGGCTAGTTGCCTTGTCGGTTGCAATCGAGTAAATTGACAGGGGTAGAGTGGGCCTGCTCATCGATCGCCCTAGAGGACACACAAGTCAGAATGTGCCTTGAAACTCAATCTTGAGCCCCGCCGGCAGTTGCTGAACGGCTAGCGTAATAGCATGAACAGCATAATTTCAGGGTTTGCAAAATTTTTACCTTTGATGGTACCATCATCCTGCCTGTGATACTAACAGTTGGCTGACAGGTGAACACAAAAAAGAACCTACATTCTCCTTCTCCTGTTCTTTCCTTCTCCGATCCTCCAGGATCATCGGCAAAGGTGTGATATCATTCCCTTCACCGTCGTTAAGACAGAGCGGACCGACGGAGCCATTTGAGTCAGAACCTGACTTCTGAGGACTGGCTACAAAAGCACCCATGAGGGACCTCCATTTACCCGTAGACAGTCGTCTTCTTATCTGGACACTCGTTTTTCAGAGCATATATGACTGACCGGTAAATTTTCAACAGAACCTGTGCGGATGTAAGGGATCTGAAGTAAGGGTTTGATTGAAAGAGAAGGGATTTATGTGGTAAGCCATACAATGTAATCTAAGAGCTAGTCCGTGACAATATGCGCGTAAGCAAAGGAGGGGGGTCCAAGTGATAGTAGGTCAAGGGGTTTAGGTCAGCGAGTATGAAACCCCTTCCCCACCCCCGCCAACCCCCCGTGGCATATTAATATCCGGCTGTCACGTCAGGTGTCAATCCCGAGTCTGAAACAGCTGCCTACCATCAATGATAAAGGGGACAAACACAGACACAGTGACACTGGCACTGTTTCCCTGTGTGATCGACGTACAGACTGGCGCGCGAAACGCGGGTGGCGTGCGTGACAAATATACGGACAGGAGCGCATGCCCTGCTTGCGCGCGTGTGTGTGCCCACACTCCGTGATCGACTAAAAAACAGCTGCCATCCACCAATGATAATGTATGTCTACACAGATACAGGCAAGACTTTTATTAAGTATACAGATACAGATGAACTTGAATGTTCTATGTCGTTTGCGAAAATTTAGAATGCTTTTATCTTTATAATAATTTATTACGTCTGTGAACTGGCGTTTCTAGTGAAGCAACATGCGTGGCATGCACTTGCTGTTCGTTATTTACGGTTTTTGGGCATCATTCTGTTCTAGAAAACGCAACATAGTTGTGGAAGGTACTCTCCACGACGGTACAGACAAAAAATTATCAGACTTCCCGAATCTAAACTTGCTATATGCAATTCAATACATAGTTTATTAGGCCATTCGTGGTCTAAACCCATTCGTTTGATATAAGGCCTGCTATAAGGCTATTTTCAAAGCTGGTATATGATGGTCTGGTTATTACTGGAACTGGGGTCTAAGAAACACCGTATTCAGGAATTTGGGTCTGACGTTTTTGCCACAGCCGCTGCTTTTTAATTTTTAGATTAATTATTACCAATACAGTGTTTTCAACGCGGTCAGCTATTCCCAAGGCAGAAAAGACCATCGCATATAACCATTTCAGGGAAAAGCGGTAGCTAAAATTTATTTGGGCTCAGTTTTGTTTTCCGTATGGTCCATGTATACGCGTCATTGAATTTTAATTGTACACTACCATAATACTTTTTTAGCGAATATGACAAAAGTAGTTTCGGACGTTCACGGGAATAACTCATTTTTGTAAATGGTCCATTTTGTGGTGTTTAGTTTGGACAGTCATTTACGACTTAAATTACAGATAAACCAGACGTGTTAACTATAAGCAGGTTGGAAGGAAAGTAAGCATTTAAATCTCAGAAGAAAACTTGGGAAGTGAAATTCGGAAAATGGAGATGTGGAAAATAAGTGAAAACCCCTAGAATTGAGGAAATAATTGGAAAAAATACAGAGTTTACCTATATCATTCCAACCAAATTCAAGTCGAACCGTGAGGTACCATATATTCCAATAACGAAACGGGATATTTCTCAAGAATTATCCACGTATGGACTAGTAAAACGTTTTCGGATAACTTATTTCAGCTTTATTAAGTGAAGGATAGGCAAACGCCTTTGAACTCCCTATTGGTGACATAGGGGCTGAAAAACGCATCGATAAAGTAGAAAATGCAAAGTGTGGTTGCTCACATTGCTGCAGGCGAAAAGTGGGCACTCGTGAATTAGTGGTAAATAGTAAACGTTCACGAATACTCGCTTACAACTAGTAGTATAAATACATAAGTATGATAATTCGGCTCATTGGCGATACCAAATGAAACCGGCCAGTAGGTGGTACATAAGCAAAAACAGCAGTGAGGAGGAGACTGTAGAGGTCACGAGATCCTTACCAAATTGCCGATATACGACCATGATGTGCCCTTTCTGATTGCCGAGTCTGCCGACAAGGTAACGAAAACAGCAGAACCCGCCACGATCGTAAACAGTTCGTTGCGGTTAGATATGAGGGAGATGGGAGGTAAATCCACAGTGCAGCGAGAATTTAGGGACGTCGTGGTCCACATTCCCAAGTTCTCCTACGCGTCTACGTTTTGCAGCTGCATGCCATTCAGGCAGTAAACCACGGGATTCTGCGACCTGTGTCTGTGAAATCGTACGAAATTTCCCTTTTTCTTGTCAAAGGCAAGAGGCGCCTGCAAACGCTTTTCGGCAGCTGCATTTCTGATGAAGTTCCAATGCTTAATATGACAAAAGTAGCTTATGTAGCCCCACTCGTATACCCCTACTACAAGCACTTTCTCCTGCAAAAACGGTGGTTATAGAGTTGTGTGGGGTGGTGAAATAGGATAGGCAGAGAAGGAAACCTTTAGAAGTAAGTGTAAAGTGAAAAAATGTAGTCGAGTTTGTTTCCCACGGCCGCTGGGAGCAGGTTGTTCCGCATGTAAATTGAAGGTGTGCGCGGCGCTTGGCGCCGCGGACTATACTAATCTAACTCCAGAACGGTAAGTTGCACCACAGGTAAGTTGAAGTAGACGGCCTTCTAACCACTATTTCAGTTTTACAGGAGATTCAAGCAACCTGTAACTTGATAATTAGTTTTTCCCGCAATAAGTTAAATGATAATACAGATTAAGAAAATGTGCAGATATAAATCAATAAAACTTCCAAATACAGTAAAATAAAAATAAATTTAGCATTTATTAAAGCATATTTCACTGCGTGTCCTTATTGCCCGCCCTAACCACCATTTTCGTTGGAAAAAATGCAGGATTTAGGGATTAGTTATTGGGGTTACATAAGCTACTGTTGCCCTTAATAGCATCAGCAAACATAGCAACATCAAAATGGAGTTCACAGATGCAGTCGTTGACCTACCGTATAGGACCAAGAACGGAACCTTGGGGAACACCACTTTCAACCGCAACCCCCGCCGACTGCTGGTCACTGAAATGAACAGTTTGACAGCCGCCAAATAGGAAGCTTCGAATCCACTTCATGAGATTTCCTCTAACACCTGTTCAGCTGACTTGGTGCAGGAGTTGTTGACGTAGGAAACTTTCGAATGTCGGCTTAAAGTCAGCGTAAACTACATGAAGCGGACTTCCTCCATCACCTGCCCAGGCCCAACATTCCAAACAATTGAGCAAGTTCGTCACACAGGATCTGCCTCTACGGAATCCATACTACGCATCGGACAATAGGTTATGCTGCTCTAGGGAGCATATCATCTGTCACTTAGTTACTTTTCTCATAATTTTGCAGCAGTTGAAGTGAAACTGATTGGTCTTTAATTGTTTGCGGAGACTTTTATATCACTCTTATACAACACTTTGATCCGTGTAGATTTCAAATCGGTGGGTAAACGGCCAGTTTCGAACGAGTTATGGAAAAAATATCGAAGGCAGTTTGGCTAGTCCTTCAGCAAGCTCTATCGCAGGGGATTAAGTTAATGAGGTAAACTTTTGCAACCACGATCTTCAGGCCCGGTTCCTTGGGAAAAGAGAAGTAATGGGAGGCCAGAGTGGTAGGAAGAGTTTATTTTGTACAGACGGAAGTAAAAAAGATGCAGGAGTACATTGACTTGTGGCCCCTACGTCCAGCTGCGAAGGGGTGCCGATCTGGAGTGGTGAGAGCGTAGGCAGTCATCGCATTCTGGTCCTTTATTAGTCGGCCTTGAAAGTAATCGGCCAGCCTGGGGAGGCAAACCAGTGTCCACAGCGAGAGGCGAGCGCTCAGAGCGGAGCATGCGGCTGTCCTAAAGGAAGCTCAAGACTTGCAATCACGTGACATCATGCGTGGCGTACATGGTAGGTCATTACAGTGTCGTATTTCGACGTCCGGACTAACTAACGAAGCTCCTAGCGAGTAATATCCCAAAATAATAAGGACATAACACGCATAAGCGTTAAAAGGGATAACATGGAAGGAACGAGCACAACTGTAAGAATTGTCGGCAAGTCCAGCTGCGTAGGTGTAATAATGTGTCTATGTCCGCGGGTTTAGCGAAGCCGTCTAGTCAGTCAGCCAATCAGGAAAGTGTGGGGGTAGTGGCGTCAGAGTTCGCAAGGAATCGATTAGCTTCGGCGTACGCGCGGTGAGAGCGGGGGCGCAAAAGTGCAAGAACGCGCAGAAGAAAGAGGATGATTGAGCGCTGGACGCGCGACTAGACAACGGTTTGGTAGATGAGAGGGGGGTGAATACGCGCAGCACTACCGAATTCAGGCTGCCACAACAGCTCTTTCAGTAATTTGGGCGGAATATCATCAGAACCGAGCGATTTCGACCCATTTAGTGCCGCCAACTCCTGATGAACAGTCGCTTCGGCAAAAGATGCATTTTCAATCTTTGGACCGTCATCTAAGCCTTTGTTGGGAGGGGTAGCTGGATTTGAAACATTGTGAAAGATACTCGGCTTTTGTTCCATCCGCACTAATTTCTCGGTCGTCGCTTGCCTTCAGTAAGGGGACAGGGTCCCTGATTCATGTGCTTGTTCCTAATTAACTGTAGATGACGCATTATGAAAGTGTTGCCTACAGAATGTATGAATTACCTGGGAGTCTGAAGAAGTTTTTGAGATACCCTCAAAGATCTCGTGTATTATTATTATGTGGAGAGAACAAATTACACTCCAGATCGTACGGTCGGTGTTTAGTCGCCTCCATCATGACACAGGAAACTAAAACCTTTTTAGCATTTCTATAGGTATGAATTAACAGGGACACAAACAAACTCAATTTCCTGATTCTGAACTACAGTAAAATCCCCATACCATGTATGACGTGGCAACACTAACCCGGGGAGCATGGTTCGGGTTTGAAAGGACCGATGTGTTGCTTAGCGTACAAGCGTATTATTTATAGATGTGGTGGAAACGCAAGTAAAAAGCAAATTCTGATTTGCGCCTTGACAACAGCCTGTTAGTATTACTTGGCAGGGAACTATACAGGGGTGCTCGGAAGGCCAAAATGTCTGTACAATAACCGCTTACTCACACATGTTAAGTAGGGTTAATTTCCGCAATCCTTCATTTTTCGCGTGCCCGCCGTTGATTCAGTTGGGGTTGGTGATGATCTTTAAAAAATGCACCTCAGTGACCTCGCCCAATGTCGGCGAGCACCCCTAAACTTGCACGCGAAATTTTAGAATTTTTGCTTGATTATTGCGCACTGATTTGTCCCCCAATATACCCCACCCATTCTATTCCCTAAAACCAGGTGTCCGTATTGGAGTGGAGCGTGCCTCGCGCGCACTGTGGGGACCCCAAGATAGTTCCTTATCTATTATCGCAGTGATATTCAACTAGTGGGAATAACAATTCAAAGGTAAGCATGTGATTCGGTTAGCAGAACGCCTTTGAGACCTGCCAGTGCACGTGGATATATTCCCAGTTCTAGCTATGAATTACTCGCCAGACCCTGAAATATCTGTGAATTCATATACGTTACACTTTTGTTTGATGCATTTGCTAACTCGAACAAGATTGCCTTGCCTGCGTGTCTGAACAAAATATCAGCGCCATCGGAAAACACTAAACAGCCATTGGGAAATAACTCCAACTGGTCAGTGATGATGACAAGATGGCACAATTACTTAGGCACATATCATTGTGAAATGCAGTTGTGCACCCTAGCTCCGAAATGTAGACCGAGGGCCCTAAGATCGGGCAAGCATTTAATTCAGCTGTATGGGCTTCTGGCTAGACCGCAGCCTTAAAACTTTTCAATTAGTACTTGGTAGTCCCTTGCTCAGGTGCTATCATTGCCACCTACAAGTTAGGACCCGGCACCTTTTTACTAGTCTTCTGCATAGGATCTTATCTGCAGTTAGGAGAGTCGTGGAGCATCAGTTACCCTTTAAGGAAGTTATAATGATCGTAGTTATAAGTCTACTTCGAGTTTCTTGCATCCTCTGACTCTGTATCCAGTAGTACCGCGTACGTCGATGAATTGCATGTTTGAAGGCCTGCGCTTAACTTACTGATGAATCGCTTACCAAATGGCCAGGTGGTATTGTGGCGGTCCTGAGATCAGCGCCATTACCGCTGACTCACCTTGTCTTTGCTGTCGCGCGAGCTCTTGGCCGACTAACTGCAGACTGCACATGACTCACTCCGCACAGACAAGCATGTGCCAAGTATCACCACCACCGCCAACGAGTGCTCATGCATCAGTCGCCCTCGCTCGTCTCAAAGTCGAGCCACTACCGCGAGTCCCATGAGAACTCGAGCCTGTTAGGACGGCCTAACGAACAGCCTTAGTAAGCAGTTAGCCTGCAAGCAATAACCGCACTCAAAGCAGGCTATCGATCGGCCTACACGGTTGAACGTACACAAGCCGTCAATCAATCGATAATTCAAAATTCAAGTTGGATGTCAGCCTTTTAGTCCCAGCCAATCGCACCGATGACTATTAAAGAAGAGAAGCTAATGGGTTCGTTGGCCAAGCTCACACACTTTCGTTGTCCTAAATGTGTTCTACCGTTTACACTGAAGGACTTCTGCTGTTGCACACTTCTTGTCGTGTTATTCCTTTGAGGACTCATACAAGGCATTATTGGGCGGTGATATCTCGGCCTGGGCTAGCGTTACAACAGAGCTAACTAGAGAAAACCATTTTCTGATTAGCTGGAGGACGCCCGGATCTCTCGAGCCTGTGCAGAGGCACAGAGCACAAACACACACCCAGCAAGTGCTTTGACTACTATGAGCCACTCTTTTCTGCAGAGCCTTTTGCTAGCTCCTTTCCTACAGTACACTGTCCAACCTTTTCGGTCTTACCTGACTTCTGAATTGGGGGACCTTCGTTAGTTGCCGATCACTTCTTTCGTCAGTGTCTTCGGCGTTCTGTGTGTAGATAGCACAGTTATTTACTGGATATCTTTCCATGCTACGAATATAATCTATTTACTGCAATTATCCTTGGCCGAATTAATGACACGGAGCTCTCGCGTGCTGTGTTACACCTTACATGAGTTAAGTACGAACAGGCCTTCATATAAAAAGATCGATAGTTCAGGATCGAAAATCCTCCAACCGGTGGCCAAACGTGAGATCTTTCGACCAACCAACGGAACATCAGAGCCACCATGTTTTGTGCGGCTTTCGTATGCCAAGGAATGCTAGGGCTATGGCAGTTTTCGCACCCAGGATAGGACATCATACATACCAGCATTGTGCCTTGCAAGTAAACTGCGGGACCCACGCGGTGATTTCACTAAGTGAAGGCTCCCCACTCCGCCAGTTACTACACCCTATCTAAAAAGTGATTCGAAGAAACAGAGTTGTCTTGACTCTAGCTGCCATTGGAATTTGACTGGCCTGCGAAGCAAGAGTCGGGAGGAGGCATTATAACTCCGCTTCATGATAGACAATGCAAGCGTCAATCAATGCTGCGCCCACCTCATGTGTCAGTAATTGATCTAGCTAACTCTCGTGTCCGTTAGCTTCTTTTAGTTGAAAAGAAACAGATGCAATCGCTGGCCCAAGAACTTTATTCACCTGACGTTTTGAATTCGGTCGCGGATTCATCATCAGAGACAGTGGCGGAAACGGGAAATTCATACACAGGGAATTGTAGTATTCATATGTTACTGCATACCTATGAAAATTAACGGTTCCTCTCTATCGAGCAAATTCGTCCACTTGTACGCTAATTACTTGATGGCCAGCATGCTGCTCGTGACCTGCTGAAATTTCATCAAGCGTGCTGAAGTTGGGCCTGGTATTTGCTCGGCCATCTGACTCCCTGGCGCTGGTGTTAAGTATCATAGATATGCAGTGGCATAGTGACTGTACCCTAATAAATAATTCAACTCCCTGCATATGAATCACCCATTTCTGTTGCTGCCTCTGATGCTGGAGTCGCGATGGAACCCGAAACTTTAGCCGAATAGACTTTTCGTCTCAGCGATCGCATCTGCATCTTTTCAATTACTTCCTGGGACTCGTATTTTATCTTACATTGGCAGATTCTTTTAGTGCAAGTTATCATATGTTTA
This sequence comes from Ligula intestinalis, assembly GCA_036362985.1. NCBI lineage: Eukaryota > Metazoa > Platyhelminthes > Cestoda > Diphyllobothriidea > Diphyllobothriidae > Ligula > Ligula intestinalis. Next base: position 109,984,211 of record JAYGXS010000001.1, on the reverse strand, counting down.
CTGCTATCCCCTCCTTCAAAGTTCCTTGCAGTGTTTACTCCAAGTCTTGGAAACTTTGTAAATTTCATCCGATAATAGTGTCATGCCATACCGCCGACATAGGTACTAACTGAAAGCGGAGACACGTGCTTCACCGATGTTTCTGTTGCTGCATGCTGTAGCTGCGAGGAGTTCGGCTCGTTGGTAGGTCACTTAAAAAGTAATGTCCTGAATCCCTAACTCTGTCCGAGCTTTCAAAATAATTTCCGAAATTATTAGTTTGACTTTTTAATTAAACATCTTGCTCACTACGCAGTTTGCGCCGCGTGCATTCGTGTAAATTGCACACCACTCACACTTCTACTGATATCAAGTTAGTAGACGTGTTATGTGAATGACCAAAACATCACACTCGAGTCTGTCCGTTATTAGGGGATCGCACACATTTGCCAGAATGGTGATCTTCCAGCCGCATTTCCTCAAGCTAATCAATCTGACCCAGTTGTACCTATAAGAGTGCAATAAACGCCCTGGCTTGGAAGGTTACCAACTGACAATTGTGCGCAAAAGTCTCAGGCAGCCCATGTGTGCTTGCGTGGAGTAGTTCCTTCAAAACGTGACTTCCGATACTCTCACGCGTGCGAGATCCATGTCACCCACCCCCTTTTGTGCCAAATTCTAGCGCTTGTGTACGGAGAGCCAAGTCGTAGATGGCACACAGACACACACGCAGACGAGGTCATTCGATATGACAGCAGCTTTCCGCTTTCTCCGCACTGGTCAAATGATCGGCTAGGACAGGGCTAGGCCCTGAAAATGGGAGTAGATAGTGTGTTATAGGCAGAAGGACATTACCGACCGAGACAAAGAAGACTAGATGGCTATGGCTGGCTTATTAGCCATCATCAGTTAGTCATACCCAACTCAACGGCTTCCTCAGGAATTGGTGCCCCGCTCGAATTTCGAACCCGCGACCTTGTCAGTTAGAAGACCAACGTTCTAACCACTGCAACACGGGCTCGCTGTCTTGTCAGTTTTTGATCGGGAATATACAGTGGCAGATGGGCCCATACCGATCAGATAGAGGATACACTCGTCCGTCCATGTTTCTTTCGCAGCTCACTCTCGAGTCGACGCTGCAAGGTGGCTGATGATATAGGCAGAAGGACATTACCGCCAAGGACAAGAAAGACTAGGATGGCCATTTCAGTTAATTCTCATGCGCAATAGCCTGTGGATTTTATGCACCTTCTAGGACGTACATCTGACACAGTCTGTAAGTTCAACCATTAAAAGTTGCTTTCAGGCAAACATTTTGACGCAGGGAAAATATATTTCCGGCTGTAGGAATTACCTGATTCCTTAAATATCCAGATCACTTTACCTACCTAGTCTGAATAAACAATTGAGAAGAAGAAGAAAACTCGATCGCTGGGACAATATGTTTATTCGCCTGAAGTTTCGATATCCGTCGTGGATTCGTCATCAGAGACATGAGTAGCAGAAAGGTTAAGTATGCACGAAACGTCAGGCGAATAAACATGTTGTCCCAGCGATCGAGTCTTCTTCTTCTTCTTCTCAGTTGCTTCCTGGGACACGGATGTTCGCTTGTATTCTGAATAAACAGTCAACAGATAACATTAAGGCCTTTTGCAAATGTCAGCCACTTTCCGAATGCGAAACTCACGATTTCTAAATGTATAGTTTGATATGTCTTCTGCTGCCTTTGATGTGAGTACTGCCGTACCAGCCGGATCGAATATTCTGGAAGGTGGGCAGCTAAATTGCTGGTTTTTTGTTTAAACGTAACCAGAGCTTTGCTGGAACACAAGACTGCCCATGCGACACCCTTCTCCACTAGCGCAAGTCTCCGTCCGAACAGTCATTCATCATCTATTCTTACCACAACTGATTAATAACACTGCAGGCATTTGCAGTTCGGGTAATGTGGGTGCGGTTCTTCTGCGGTAGATCAGCCTAAATAAATCGTACACCTAAAAGACTTCCCTTTATCGATTTTTTGTGAATGATTCAACGAGGTGTAGAACGAGTTGCCTTAGGTATCATTATGCCCTTTTCCTCTGAATTTTCCGATCCCTTGCAATTTGCGTATAAGGCTGGGCGTAGTACACTAGACACTGTTGATCTCGTAGTCCATTCTCCTCTAATATATTTAGATAAGGGCTGCCGTGCATACGGATGTGCCTTTCTCGACTACTCCTCAGCGTTTAACACCATCGCGTGCCATCTGCTACTTAAAAAAGTTCTGTATGCGGCTCTCCCGGCTGGACTGTCTCTTGGCTTGGGGACTATTTCACTTCTCGCACTCAGTTCGTTCAGTGCGGCAAGCGAACATCCACGGTCCTTCCCAACAACTGGGGAGTTCTCCAGGGGTCCATATTATCCCCTCATCTCTTCTCCCCGCATACTGACGACCTACGACTGCCAAATGAATGTTTGTACGTTAAATATGCTAATACTATGATTATTGGCAATCCTCTACAAAGTCAGATACATCTCCAAGTACTGAAAGATGGCCTGAACCACGTCTCAGCATGGTCGTCAGCAAATGGACTTCTACTTAACGAACAGACCTCAGTCCAGTGTATTTTTTGACTGCAACCCTCTCCCAGTGCTGAAACTATTGCCACTCTGCCCAACGAGCTATCCTCTTTCCGATACCTTGGTGTTACTCTGGCATCTAACCTTACATTTGCTCTTCACATAGAAGGCCTTTTCGTTAACATCTGTGAACTTTTATATTGTATGCGCCGCTTGCGTTCATATCGCACACCGCAAGCCCTTATCTGGCGATTTATAGATACTTGCATTCTCTCCCTCATTCTTTACTGCTCTCCAGTTATTTTCCCAGCTTTACTTAAAAAAAGACCTGATCATTTTTAAACGTATCCTCCGAATGCTCTTTTCAGCCGCCGGTGTTTCCTATACTTTTTAACTGACATTATAATACAGCGACATTTTAAAACCACCAAGCAATTTCCTGATCGTATCCTTAGTGAGGTTAATCATCCTCTCCACTCTGAACTAATGGCTGCTAAGTCTTCCCGTACTATACGCCGAGACTTCCATCATATGTTTTGCCGTACATTGACATATCGGCACTCTATACTTCGATTATTAGCACGCTACCTCACATGTGAAGAAGCTAAAGTTGAGAAGTTGAAAGCCGATCTGTCTCCATAATTGATGTGGATATCGTGTAAATCTTTATTTTTGACCATTCTTTGACCTTTGACCTTTTACCATGATCCATTTCTTACCTTATCCCTTGCTCTGCGTGAATGGAGCCATTTTTTGCTGAATTTTTTTACTATTCCCTTCAAAAAGAAAGCATTATCTCTCATCTTCAGGGACTTTCTAATCGCGAGATTTGAGAGCCTCATCGGAGCTCCTTGTGGAGAGATTTGCCTGGTCTGGTCTACTATGAACGAGGACGTTAATGCTTGGGTACGTACGTGCCTCGATGTATAATTCGGCCATATCCATCTGCATATCTTAGGCTATTGCCTACGTCCATTGGCCGCACACGGTCCTTTGCCTACATCCATCGGCACACGCTAAAATAAAGCCATCCCTTTGCCAAATATGAGACCAGCACCGCCGTGAAGGCCTTTGTCAATCGCTGGGTGGCCAGATTGGGTGTCCTAAGTATGGTTATGAATAAACTAGACGTCCACTTCAAGTCTGTAATCTTCCAAGTCCGGCCTTTACGCAAACAAGGCTCTACCAGTTGAGCTACAAATGCCACGCTTGCTGTTACATATTGGTGGATTCCATGCGAGCGGTAAAGCTGATCAGGTAGAATCAATCCAAGTCTGATTAAACTCACAATGCTAGGCGTGGCATTTGTAGCTCAACTGGTAGAGCACTGGCTGCGTGAAGGCCTTTCTTACTATGTAAGTTAAAATCCCGACGAATGCCGTGAGTTTTTTCACAACTGGGTCGACTAAATTAGGTTCGGATTTAGCTGTTTATTTGGGCTGTGGATAAGATATGGAAGTATTTACCGTTAATGGTCTTCTATCGATGCCCATGTATATTACCCTGTGAGTGAGGGAAGGTGACGCGACACTGTCATCCTTTAGTATTGGCTCTAGTACTGTCGAATAGTTGTTCAAAGTGACCCTAATGGGACTGAGCACGGGGAATTCTCATCCATGGTGGGATAATTCTACTGAGAGCAAGAGGTCTCGGTGTATCTCTGCTAAATTTTTGAGACACCTGCTTTGTGCCGTCGATGGGTCCTGACCGCAGCGGCTGCTGATGTTCGAGTCCCCAAATTCCCGCCCTTAACTTATCGTCCGTCCCCCCAGCCTCGACCGGCTGCATAGACCAGGTTGCGGGGCTAGAAAGCCTAGTGGCTGGAAATTTTCTGTGGTCACATCAGTTTGGTAGGTCCCAAATACCGACGCGTATTCTATTCTCTAAGTCATCAAAGCAATTCACAGTAGCACACTTTGTTAGCGCTGCAACCCGAAGTCCACTGCTTTTTACAAGTTTGGTGCCTTCGTAGTTGAATACTGGCGCTGATCGCCCTCCAGACCGTGATAGTCTTCTACCGGCTCCGCAGCCTAACTTCTCCCAACACGAGACGCTACAGACGAGGTCACGTAATGGCAGGCTTGGTCACCCGGCCGCGTGCGACGCGCAACCTTTGCCCTCGCGTGACTGGGGCGTATACGCGCACTCCAGACTTGTCGGGCCAGTAAGCATCACGCTGAGGCTGACTCACACAAAGCCCGCTCTGGGCTCTTGTGGCAAATCCCGCGCGGACAGACACACCGGAATCCACCCCAACAGGGAGCAGACGCAGACAGCGTCATTGGCCGTTATGACGACCCGCGCTCTCACACGGCCCTCACGGTCTAACGCCATGTCAGGACAAGTGGCATCGTCCTCCTAACTTTTCTCTGTTCTTTCTGCACAGAATACACTGCTCCTTCCAGTCTGTCCTTCCCGTGACTTCTTCGTTTTTCTTCTTCTTCTTCTTCTTCTTCTTCTTCTAAGGAACCGGGCCGGGAAGGACGCAGTGACAAGGGTTTACCTTAGTAACCTCGATAGCTTCTTCTGATTTCTACGCTTAGGGGCTTTATATCGGATGAGGTCATCTGAAATAAAGCCTTCTATTCTGGTCTCGAGTACCCCAGATAAAAAGGTTTCTTCGGTGTGTTGATACCATGTACTTACATGTAAGGGTTTCCTGGATCACGAGACCTTTGTCGGAACCCGAAAGCCAAGACATGTGAAAGTATCGGTCTAGGGTTCAAGCAACATTATTGATTGCATCTAAGGTCTTAAAAGTCCTGAAGAAAAATTAAAAATTACACTATCTGCCATACTGAACGTACGGGTACTCAATAAAACCCCGGACACGTGTTTTGCCATCTATCTATCTGCTACTGCAGAACACAATCGCGAGGGGTTAAACACATCGATAGGTCCTCAAGCGTTGCCCGTGTGCTTTCTATTTGATACTCCAGCTCGGAAATTTTGAATTGAGAGTATAAAGCTTGTTTGGAGGAAAGGCGTTCTGTTGCGGCATTAAACTGCTCTTTGCATTACGCAGTTAAATATGCTGTAGTGTATGCCCCCCTCCGTGGGGTCACGAAATCGTGCTAGCAGAGCGTGACAAAAGCTGGCTAAGGTCATGGACTCGTGTTCAACTTCTCTTTGTCATGACCGGTTATCCTTCAGTCTATTATGCTTAAGCCAGGGCCAATTACCGTTGACGACTAACTATCCAAGGACCTCACGGTGGTGACTGCCTACGTTCTCGCCGCTTCGGACTGACTAACCTTCACGGTCGGACGTACACTGGTCCGACAGTCTACGACTCCCGGACCCAGCGACCTCACTGCTGGACTGCAGATGCTCGGACCCGGCTCGCTCAGGGCTGGAATGCACGCGTCCGAGAGTCAATCCCCTTTTACCAATGATCCACTCCTTCTACACTTGATAAAACTATTCCTAACACTCTGACCTCGCACGTCTTATATTCTTATTTACTGGCTTATAACCATTATGATACAGTAGTCGCCGGCTATTAAGCCCACCTTGGGCCCAGACCAAATTGGGCTTAATAAGCGGTGGGTGCATTAAGTGGAGAGTCTTATTTCTTGATTAGCAAACGCAGGATAGGCACTATACGTTACATACGCACTGTATGATGTGCAGAGCTCGGTTATGTTCAAGAAAATAATGCTGTTTGTCTGTATTTTACGTAATAACAAAAAAAACATAAATGATTTGCGTCACGTTACCAATTGCCCACGCAGAGAGATGAGAATTTTACTCTATCCTATTGGCAAACTGGGCTTTGTAGCCGGTCGATTTTTTTATGTACTTCTATCTTCTATTACCCGACTGGACTACTTCGTGTCCTACAGTTCTTTCGGAAAAAAAAGTAAGTTTTCGACGCTAGATCACCCAGGTTGTCGTCAGACTTCATCCCGAATTAAGTACTCCAAGTTGTCCATCAACATCTGAGGAAATTTAAAAAAAACAGTTAAAAACTGGAGTATCTATAGGCATTAAGGCTACGATAGTTAACCTTAACAGCTACAATCTTCAAGGCCTGGTTCCACAGGAGATGGGAGAAGTCTTGGGAAGGCCAGAGTAGGAGGAATAATATGTTGAGTACAGAAGTGTTAGAAGGAAGTTGCCACTTGGTCTGGCCATGAGAGCGCGTGAATTGAGTAGAGGACTGGAGAGCGCTTGGCGAGAGCTGATTGGCCATGAGCACTTCGGGACGCTGATAGGTCGACCAGTTTGGAGCGCGTCTATGTGCCCGGTCGTGCGAGGGCAAAGGTCGCGCCTCGGTGTGGACATGCGCCATCGCGCTGGGAAAGGCGCGACTAGGCGGCCAAGATTTACCCTGGGAGAACACGTCAGTGGAGTCTCGAGTTTGAAGGAGGTGAACTGTAGAAACACTACATATCTACCAGAAAGCACACCGGAGTCGCTGGGAGGGGGCGCACTGACAAGTTTAACCTCTCGCAGCTGTGCCATGCACACTCCCCCCCCCCCGCCCAGAATATCGGCAAAACACATGTCCGGGACTGTAGCCACTGCATTTGCTGTCATTATGATAGCTTATGTAACATGTGTAAACTAATGTCTCCATGTCGGCAGTTTACGATCATTTCGGTGCCAGATTTCCGCTCAAATATTCATATCAAAATTTAAACTGAGTCTATAACATTTCATGTCGAATTACTTACTCCAAGTCAACCATACGGTATGGCGCGTGCTGCAGACAAAATGCTGCAATTTGCGGAAGATTGCCAATCACTCGCAAGCCAGCAATAAGTAAGGTTTGCAATACATATTATCGTGCAGTTAAATCTGAAGTCTAAAAAGAAGGCGACTCTATCACTGGAACGATACTTTTGTTCACCTGACGTTTCGATATCCGTCGCGGATTCCTCATCAGCTGTATCTGACTAGGTCTCTGACGAAGAATCCGCGACGGATCTCGAAAATTCAGGCGAAGAAAAGTATTGTCCTAGCAATCGAGTCGTCTTCTTCTCGCATTTTCTCTTGTATTGGTAATTGCAGGTCTTTTCAGCCACGCCAGTACCTCCACAGCACTTTGTTTGGGAACCTTTTTCGCAGGGGTTTAAGTAAGTTAAACCCTAGCAACTCCGATCTTCAGACCATGATTAATTAGTAGAGAAGAATTCGTTAGAGGTCAGAATAGTAGGAGCAGTATATTTGTATACAAGGGAACGGAAAATAGATGGAAAAAAGATTTTACTTGGAGGGCATACAACCAGCCAGGAGAGCCAGTTGAGTTCAAGTGGTGGTTTGACAGCACTCAGGCCACTAGAGAGAGAGCGTTCATTGGCTGGGTTGAACTTGAAGGTTTTTGGACAGACCGACAGATTGCGTCGGGAACGCGTGCAAGCATGCTGTGATCAGCTGATCCAGGCGTCGAGACTAGCGTCTGTGAGCCTTCGGGGAGAGTGCTCTTACACGTGAGCTTGTCGCAGCACCTCGAATTCAGGTGTAGCAGTCGGTAGGCTTCAAAAGTATTGGGCATTTTAGAAATTTTGGCAAAGGCAGTTTAAATATTGCACCTCATATACCCCAAGTCCCAGTATTTTTTCTTACGGAAACGGTGGTTATAGAGGTTTTGGGGGTAGGAAACTAAGGAAATATGGAAGGCAGTTAAGAAAATTTGTAGAAGTAAGTTGAAAGTAAGGAAATGCAGTTTTATTTGTTTTCCGCGGCCGCTAGGAGTAATTTCTTCGGCATGTAAATTGAAGGTGTGTGGACTATACTAATCTAACTCTAGAACGGTAAGCTGAACCTCAGGTAAGTTGAAGTACCTCGTCAGATGAGCTTTTTCTACCGTAAATTAAGAGTGCTTCACAAAAGTCTTCGGAACCTTCGTACGACCGCACATAGTATCCGCTATCCAAGCTTGGGGACCCTGGGCCACGAACGACATCACCATCCTGGAAAAGGTACAACGGTGTGCAACCAAACTTGTTATGGAGCAGGGCTCGCTTCCTTATGAAACACGGCTGTCGAATCTTAACCTCTTCCCTTTGCGCTACAGGCAGCTTCGGGGGGTCTGATACTAGCATTCCGCGTATTACGTCTTCAAGACTGCTGTCTTACATCAGGGGATTTTTTCGAATTAGCAACGACCACGAATTTGAGGGGTCATCCTCTCAAATTAAAGGTGACAGGGGCCAGACTGGACGCTCGGAAACACTTCTTCTCAAAAAGGGTGGTCGGAGCGTGGAATGCGCTTCCTCAGGACGTCGTTATGTCGGAATCGCTAGAGGGTTTTAAGCGAAAACTGGATCGATATAGCAGCGCACGATGGATCGTAACTGACAATTTACAATAATAATAATACTTTCAATGTTTCAGTAGTGTTAGTTTTTATATCCATTCACGTTCGCTGTTTATGACGCCTTTCCACGCACAGCCTCATCCGAAGGTCTCTGCGGTCTACCTTACTTGGCTATCTGCGTACCATGATTACCCCGCTGGCGATATTATCAGCCAGACCTGACGGCCTAAACATTCACCCTTGGTTCGACCCAAAGCGGACTGTTGACGATCTGGACGGATGCCTCTTTTTTCCAGTTCCGTTGGCGGACTCTGCAATCAGCAAAGAAGAATCAGGACGCAGCTTCCACACGGCGACGATCCTGGGGACCTTTGCAATGCCCCCCCAGTGGGAACCCCTATTTTCTCCTAAATCCCACGCATTACCCCCACAAGAGCGACAGTTTTTCTCCTAAAAATCCCTGAGGAGTTTTTTTCACAGTCTGCTCCTATTTTCATCCTATGACACAGCACAACTGGCCTCGCCAACAGTCTGAGAAACAAATTTTCTGCTACCACTGCACATATGTACAGATAGGGCACTCCAAGGAATTTTCCTACATATCCCTCACTATACTGATACTGATACACGACGTCCTACCAACTATTTCTATTTGTTCAGGAAGTTCAAGTATTCTGCATTTTTATAATCGGGTTTTTTCATAATACGTTAAACGATAATACAGATCAGGAAAATCTACAGATATAAATCAGCAACATTTCTAAATACTATCAAATGAAAATGCATATAGCAGCTATTAAATTATATTCCACGGCCTATCCTAATTTCACACCCATAAAACCCCTATAAGCACCGTTTCTGAAGGACAAATTGCTGGAACGGGGGGTATATGAGGTGCATTACTTAAACTACCGTTGCCGAAATTTTTTTTAAACCGAACGATACCCTTTCTTTCAGTAGAAAATTGGGCAAAAGAAGCTTATGTAGCCCCACTCATTAATCCCTAAAGTCTGCATGTTTTCCTACGAAAACTGTGGTTATCGGGTTTTATGGGCGG
>JAYGXS010000001.1:109960639-109974248 GCA_036362985.1 Ligula intestinalis | reverse complement strand
GGACTCCCGCAAGAGCCCGAAAGCTCAGAATAATAAACAACTTGATCCGGTGCTCGACCTTCCTTCTTCCTCAGGCATGCAAATATCTGGAACTCGAACGTTCTCATTCATTCGTAATCAAATTGTATGTGACCTAGAGATAAGTCAATGGAAAAGTTTATCGGCTAGGTGTTAAGGCTAATAAGGTTGACCCTAACAGCTGCGATCTTCCAGGCCAGGTTCCTTAGGTGAGAAGAGGAGTCTCGGGAAGGCCAGAGTAGAAGGAAAAGTATGTTCTCTACAGAATTAATAGGAGAATAGGCAGTAGGACATTGACAACCAGACGACCGCACAACCGCAAGCCAGTGGACGGCGTCTGACGTGAGGTCTGCTCGGCAGTCGTCACAGGAGGTCCTGTGTGAGTCGGTCAGTGTTTGGCTGTTCCAGAGGCCGGAAGCAGGGAGCGTTCTGAAAGTGCACTTCGACTTAAGCTAGTCATGACAGGCGTTGACAAGTGCACTTTGTGTTGAGCAAGCCGCTAAAATTTGTCTCTGCAAGGTCACGCCAGCAACGCCCATTTCGATCTCAATACTCACGTCAGTTTAAAAATTGCTTCCCCGTATGCGGGCGGCTTAAATACGAAGCTCAGACCTTCGCCCAAGCCATGATGAATACAGCTATTGCAGCAAAGCACTATAACCTGCAAAGCCTTGTAGGGCGGAAGTTAAAGAAAAAAACAGTGAAGCACTAACAAGTCCACCTATTGAATATTATACTCCCTCGTCTCTAGTGGTCCACTTATCGCAGGGGGTTTAGTAAGTTGAACCCTGGCAATTGCGAGCTCCAGGCCCGGAGGGGAGAATTCATAGGAGACCAGAGGGGTAGGAAGAGTTTATTCTGTACAGAAGGAAGTGGAAAATAGGCAAGAGGAAATTGATTGTCAGGCGACTCCACAACCGCAAGCCAGCGGGCGGCGACTGTTTGGCAGTCATCACATGAGGCCCTGTGTGAGCCTGCCTGTGACTAGCTGTTCCAGGTGCCGAAAGCAGCCAGCATTCCACAAATGCACTTCGACTTGAGCTAGTCACGATAAGCCTTCACAATTGCACTTCGTGAAGGGCTAGTAAATACACCTCTTCAAATTTGAGACAAACCCTGGTTGCTACTTGTGCTTATATTTTTGTATAACTAGTTTCGATTGTCAATTCTATAGGCAGTAAGCATCCCACGCAGGCAAAAAAACCCGCCAATAACCTGGAGGCGATTCATTCTCATTGCATCGCAGCCCAAAAAGGCGGAGTGTCTCGGACTGGGCCGTATGTCTGGCGGTGTAGACGAGAGCGTCCGCGCTGGCAACTAGGTCAGCCGACCGTCGTATATGCACGCGCACTAACCACAGTCTCTCGTTGACAGGTGAGCCTCCACCTTTCGCAGTCCTGGAGCTGGTGTTGACACGGTTTCAGTACCTGCTCGCACAGGCAAGCAAGTGAAAGATCCAGTTATCTAACCACACCTCAGTAGTCCAGCCTGTGTGTGCTAAGTATCGAACATGATGCACAAAGGGCCACGGAACGAACACACAAAGGGGCGACACGGCGACAGACAGGAGACCGACAGACGAGGAGACTCAAGACGCGGCGAGAGACACACAGAGTGGCTCAAACATGATTGGTAGAACAGGCCACGCAAGAAAGGACGGCATAAAGACGAGGACCTTGAGCCAGAGTATTCATTCTCTGAAGATGGGTAGACGAGACCACTACCCGAAACGTCAGGCTTGTAATAAACCTCTTCCGGTGAACGCTCCTCTTTCTTCTGATCGAACAGATATTAAAAAACTATTTAGAAACAGGAAATATAGGCAAGAATCAAAAGAATGTTTGTTTTATTTGATAACGTAGACGTAATTTCAAAGTGAACGCCGCGTTTCATGTGATGTTGATAGTATTACTTGCCTACCTGACGTGAACGCTCGCCCGGGTGCCTTATAAATCAGCCAGGATGGAGTTTAGGACGCGCGTAAGCTCATATTCTCATCTCTCATGGTTGTTGCAATAATAGGATGTATGCTAGCTATTGATATAATTATAGCAAGGTATTACTAGAATATACTGTCCGCTGGTCTTAGTAGATATTACTTGTAGAAGTAACCCTCTTAGTAGTGGCATATTACCTCTAGCAGCAGTATCCAAGCCCAAACTTAGTAAAATGATACATAGCTTTTGGTGGACAGAGATCAGAGGGTGGAAACCAAGGGAAGCCCTGTTATGCTCCGGGCTCCAAACATATTAGCATGCTCCGAGGTGCACACATTTTGTTGAGATTGAGGGAATATGAACTCAGCGCTGACTTTAATCAACGCCACTTTTGACTAATAATAGCGTCATTAATAGTACCAGTGCTACTATCACTCACCTAAACTCCTAGCTAGTAGTGATAGTAGCAGTGGTAGTAGTAGTAGCAGTAGAAATAGCAGTACCAGCCTTGGCTTCAATGAGTCTGCCTTGACTTTTACTGAAGGTGAGCCAGGGTAAATAGTGCAGCAGTACCGGCGCAAAAGTCTACTGTCAATTAAGATTAATTTAGGCGGTGTTCCGGCCTGCATTGGCGAAAGTGGCCTAATTCTGAGCCTGTGAGGTCACCTCTACTCTGTCTTGTAACCGGTTCAAATGCGTAAGGGTTTAGAGTGAGGTAGGCAGTTGCGCGTCGATTGCACTTAAATCTCGTCTCTGTCTGCAGTCACCATCCCTGCTCTTGGGCAAGTAGGGACATAATCGAAATTTATGGTCGCACTATCATCACGCAGTGGTGCATCTCTTCAAGGTTGAGGCAAAAGCTGGTGTCTACTTATGCTTATATCCTTTATGTAAGTAGCTTCGATTGCCGATTCTAGGTAGTAACCATCCCACGCAGATAGAGAAAACCACCAATAACCTGAAGGTCATTGGTTGTCATTGTAGCGCAGTCCACCAAGGTGGAGTGTCTCTAACTAGGTCATGTGTCTGGTAGCGCAGACAAACTTGGTTGGGCTGGCAACTAGGCCAGACAACCGACATATATGCACGCTCATTAACCGCAGTATCTTTCGTCGGCATGTGAGTCTCCACCTTTCGGAGTCCTGAAGTTTCGGTCCAGACTCGCGCAGGCTTGCAAGCGAAAGATCAAGTTATTTTAACGCATCTCGGCAGTCCAGCGTTTGTATGCTAAGCATCCACCTGAGATCATCGAAAATAGCATTGGGAAGATAGGAAATATAGGCAAGAATCAAAAAATATTCGTTTTATTGGATAATGTAGACGTAAGTTCCAAGTGAACGCCGCGTTTCGTGTGAAACTTCGGGTAAACTACGGAAAATTGACGATTTTTTTAACACAAATCACATGCAATTCGGTTTCATAGTCCCCTGTATCTACCTCTGTTATTGATACATATACAAATATGTCCAACCTCTCTAAAACAATTAGGCGAGCCTAGTAGTCATTCTGGTGGATTCTAGATGATTGCTTAGGCAATCCTGCCTGGACAGTCAGCTTGGTGTTCTGTAATGGTGGATTCCACGCGAGCAGTAGGTTGGGCGGGTAAAATCGATCCGAGTGTGATTAAATTCACGGCTCACGGCGAGCCTCGTAGCTCAGTGGTAGAGCGTTGGCTGCGTAAAAGCCTTCCCTGCTGTGTCGGTTCGACTCCCACCGAGGCCGTGAAATTTTCACAATTGGGTCAACTGAATTAAGAAAATCTGGAACCCCCCCCCCTCTAATAATTATTTATCTCACACAAGAACCTGTATAACTGCGATTGTCTAACGATCCTAATCCCCTCACTCCAATTACGTAGACACATTTGGCACATGTGGCATATATCTATGTTGTTGGATCGGTTTATTATCTTCAACTTGCACGATGAACAAAGCAACAGAAGAGGTTAATTTTGCTTCCGAATCAACGCTTCTATTTGCGGGCGATATTAAGTTTTGAAAAGATATCCGTTCATCTGGCTGGAGGCAGAGGCTTAAAAAGTCAGCGCGGCTTCCGAAAAATGGCGAATGCAAATCGTTTCCGGAAATTTTAACCCGAATACATTTAAGGAATGCTATAAAAATCAAAAGACGGTATTACGGGATGGTAGCCAGAGTTATGTGCGTTTTCAGACCGTTCAAAATTATGATCTGCTCAGACCAAATAGCATTGGCATAGGCGAAAACGGCGAAACGTTAGCCAATTGGACATTCCTGGAAAATACTAAATCCTTAACCAGTCGTGCATAAAACATTGCACGATGTTCGACTGACTGAAGGCTTGATAAACGCTCCATACGGTGCGAATGTGATTCATTTAAAGCTTTAAAGCTACTTTCATCATCCCCAGAAGAGGAAGAAGAAGAAGAAGATAGGGCAATTCCTGAGACCAAGTTATATTTAGCCTGACGTTTCAAAAACATTCTCTTTTTCGTCGTCAGAGCGTACTTTCTATTCTCCTGCCGGTGTCAGATGAGTGTGTCTTTCCGCTAGCCGTTTGTTATAGCCGTGCCTGATGCCCACGCGTCGATTGATTGCACCGATCGATTGCTGGTGCCTGTTTTAATTGTTCTCGTCCTTGCGGACGCCTCCATGCGAAGATGTTTCATGTCGTTCGTGAGCCTCTTATATGTTTCCACCTTCTTCGCTCGTGGCTGCCGGCTGTTGGCCCTGCGTATCATCCTTTGGCCAACCTATTGCTCTATTCTGTGCAGACAGTAGCCCTGTGGCGAGCGCTTGGTACGCGGGATAAAAGTCTATGGTTCTGTTAAATGTGCCAATCGAGGGCCAACTTTCTAGCAGCAATCTTGCCATCTTGTAATTGGCACAGCCTACTACTCTTGCGCGGCTTTCGAATTTGAGCCACCCATTTTTTCCCTCTCCATTCACGTGGGAATTTATTATCCTATACCATCCTTTCTAATCCTCTGCTTTGTTTGTCTGCATTTGTGATCATAAGGTCATATCTGCAGTACACTGCTACCTTTTTAAATGCACGAAAACAAGTTATTTTATCTACACCATATCACCATCCCAATATTCGTCAACTGCAGCCAATCTGTCACATATGCAATTCACCAACAACACCAACATCGACAATTCTCCATAGGATGACAACACGAAAAAAAAGCATGTCAAGAAGCGGAAATGGAGAAGTTGAAAGCCGATCTGTCTCCATAGTTGATGTGAATAACGTGAAAAACTTGACTTGTGAGTACTACATGATCTTTTACCTTTGTCCTTTTAAAATGACCCTTTATTTACCCGACCATCTGCTCTCCGTGAAGGGAGCCATTTTTGCTGAAAATTCAGGTTTGTAAAATCCTCAATATAGCATTCTTCTTCTTCTCCTTCTCCTTCTTCTTCTTCTTCTTCTTCTTCTTCTTCTTCTTCTTCTTCTTCTTTCTCAAAGGCGAATGTGTGGTTCTTCTTCTGCTGATGCGCATGCAACCTTGTGCCAAGGCGTCTGCCCGTTTAACCGACATACCTTGCATCGCAGTCTTGACATGGTATGCCGTAGATCACGGCTGACTGCCCTGTCAACGGTAGCTGGTCTTTGGGCCTCATAATCTGCTGTCTGATGTTTGATTCCGGCTTGTGAGCCACACCCATCCCGAATGGCTTCAGGGTTCTTGCAGTCGCCTCGGATACGTTCTTCACCTAAAGGATAGCAAGCCAAAACTTGGGGCCTTCTCCTTTCGACCGCTCAAGGTGGGGCTTCTTAAGACACCTCCCTATAATGGACTTTGGATAACCATCATCTTCAAAGAGTGAATGCAAGTATTTAACCTCCTCCTTCTTCCCACTGTCGTCGCTTCAGTTTGTCTGGACGCGTTGGAAAAGGGTCCTAACACAACTGCGTTTGTATTTCCAATTTTTTCAAAAAACTTAACATCTTTATAACACTTATGCAGCATAAAGTAAATCAGCATTAAATTTGGTCAGGGGTTCTCCTTTTTATGGCGATTCTGACTATTTGTCATTGTGTAGGCAAAGTTGTTACTATTAGAATTAGAATAGCGAAAAAGGGCTATACCATCGGAAGCCACGATTAAGGAGTGCTCTACAATTGGTACGTAGCTCGCTTTATAGGCTTTCCATGTTAATATTTGAGGCGGACTTAATTTTTAGAGCTTTCGCAGACGTTGACGCGATGACAAACACTTTTTCATTGAGAAAAAGAAGCTCTATCGAACACCGGTATCATGACTTTATTGGTCTGAGCTTTCGGGCTCCTGCAGGAGTCCATCGTCAGAGATGGGAAAACAGCAACAAATAGGGTGGTTAGTTGTGACGAATATAATTGCCCACGCTGGCAGCAAGACGGGCCGAGAATTTATAGGAGTTAAGGCTAAGGCGGTTAACCCTAACACCTACAATCTTCAAGACCCTGGTTCCTTAGGAGATTGGAGAGAAGACGGTGGAAAGGTGAGAGTAGACTGAACATTATATTGTTTACAGAGAGGAAGGGGAAAGTCGCCAATTGGTCTTGTAAGGCGTCCGACCGTGAGGCCGGCGTCGTCACGACCGCTGCGCGCGAGGCGCGATTCCAACTGAGGTTTAAGAGCCGTTAGGCCAGGAGACAGAGAGGGAGCGGGTCCATTGGCTATGTCGGCCTGTGATTGGTTGGACACCGCGCGGGTAGACAGTGTGTAAGTGGATAGCCTATGGCTCGACACCGTTGATGGACAACGTGGGTGGCCTGTGTCTCACGGCACTCGCAACTACCTTGAGGTCCAGACAGATTGAGATCACGAGAGGAAAGCCAGACAACGAGCAGG
Source organism: Ligula intestinalis (assembly GCA_036362985.1). Classification (NCBI taxonomy): domain Eukaryota; kingdom Metazoa; phylum Platyhelminthes; class Cestoda; order Diphyllobothriidea; family Diphyllobothriidae; genus Ligula; species Ligula intestinalis. The sequence continues at coordinate 109,967,474 of JAYGXS010000001.1, read as the reverse complement.
CAACGACCCACTACAAATTTATTGAAGCCTGGGTATCGGATGACAACTCAGTTAACAGATGTATTGAGCTGGCACCCGCATACGTTGCCCTGCGCAGGTATCTCCAGACTCACGGCACTGATGGTTTATTGGTCCTCTTTCCCTCTTCCCTCCTCTCCTATGACTTTTAATTAGCCCTTTCCCCTATAGAAACTTGCTTGTTTTCGTTGGCGATTTTATTTCTGTAAATATTCACTCCCAACACTCCAATCTTGCCTACTTGCACAGACTCACATAGTCCGCATTGTCGAGTCGGCGGCCAAAACACACAATTATTGATTTTCTACACGTTCAAATATTATTTTTTTGTACACACGCCACAACTAGCCACCCAATTTGTTGCCGTTTTCTCATCTCTTACTCATCTCTTCTTCTTCTTCTCAAAATATACCCGTTCCTGAAATGCGAACATTTGTCTCAACCCTTTTTCATGGATAATGGTTTATAGAATGGTCATTTGATAATTTGTTCCCGTCACTGGCCATCCATGCTTCAACCCAAAGCAGGGCAGATCAAAAATTTGGGGTGGTTTCAGTTATTCCCTGCATTGTATAGCGAATTCCGCTGCTGTGTACGATATTCAGTGCACAGGCCATGTAATTTATTCATTTGAAGGTGTTTTTACCCGGTACAAATTGAAAACAGGCGAAAACAGCAGAATTCATTGATATCAACAAATTTCGAGACAGCTCATCAGCTGCTTCTTGTCGTTGCATAAGAATGTTAACGAAGACACATACAGGAGTGGTAAATCTCACAGAATTACTGGTAACAGCAAGGAACCTGAGTCAGTTTAAAAATTAATCGATAAAGGACGGGAACGTTAAGTCAACATATGGGGAGTAGTGGATGGGAGAAGTTAACGGAAAACACGTGGGAAATTAAATTTAATGGCCAATCATCAGGGCAGTTGGAGGTTGACGACATGATCAAGCTGCTTGCATAGGTCAGGTTTCTCCAACCGTATGTATGCAGCTTCTAAATAGCGCAGGATTCGGTTTGTTCGGGCCCGAACAAGTACTCGAAACGCTGTTTTAACGTTGACAGAATGACCGCTGTCTAATAGATGCTTGGTAATGGAGGACCTTGGTATGCTGTCTTCTTGCTTCAAAAGCCAATTAGGCAAGTGCTCAGCGGCCCTGGCTGCGAGTTGCCTTTGCGTGCGCCCAATGTATTTGCATCCGCAATTACATGTGAATTCGTAAACACAATTGGAGGTGGTGTGCAATGGCAGAGCATCCTTTGACCATTTTAATGGAATACGTTTGGTAGAACTTAAGAAGACTAATTTTGCTGCGTTGTAGGTCCTTTCTATCGTACAGCGTAATCGTCGCTTGATTGTGTTGGAAATGTCGTCACCTTTGAATGGTAAGGATATCATGACGGGCTTTTTTGGAACTGACTGTTCCAGAAATTTTGGCCGTAGGGGGTTGCTGTACTTTTGAATAAAGCGTGCCGGGTAGCCACAGTTGAGTAGGGCTGAGTTAAGACGAGAAAGCTCTTCTGGTAAAGTCTCACTAGAGCAAATGTTTCTTGCTCGTTGAACAAGGTTCTGTACCAGATTACGCTTCCACTGAATTGGCACGAAGCTCATGAAGTGTAGATATTGCCCTTTCCAGGTCTTTTTGTCGAAAACCGAGCGCCTTATGGAACCACCATCCTCTCTAAACATGAGGACGTCTAGGTAGGGGAGCTTGTTATGCTGCTCTGTTTCCATTGTAAATTTAATTTTAGGATGTAAAGTGTTCATAAATTTGAGAAGGTCATCGGCCTCTTCATTGGAATCAACAATTGTGAATATGTCATTCATATATCTTCTGTATAAGATTGTATTGTTAAGTTTTGAAGACGCTTTTTCTTCTAGATAACCCATGAAAACATCCGCAAATGTGGGCCCTAGCGGACTGCCCATTGCTACTACGTCAATTTGCCTGTAACGTTGTCTATTAAATAGAAATTGAACATTTTTGGTGCAGAGTAACAGTAATTGGCGCAGTATTGCAGGTGACAGGCGTGTTTCGGACGCATGGGCACAAATAATGTCTATTGTCTCGTCCAGCGGTACATTTGTAAATAGTGATTCGACGTCTAGTGAAATCATAAATTTATCAGTAACTTTTTGAAACTTGATGTCTTCGATAAATTGAAAAGTTTCCTTCGTAGTGTAAGTGGAGAACCGTTCTCGAATGGGCTTTAGTTCTTTTACAAGCCATTGTGCTAATCTATGTTGGGGGGAATTGGACATAGAGAGAATTGGTCGTAAAGGTATATCCTTTTTGTGAGTTTTGGGGAGTCCGTATAGTCTAGGGATATGCGTACCTCTGGGCTTTAGGGAAAGCGCAGTTGAGGAGTCAATAAGATTATCTTCTGACAATTGTTTACTCAGTTTCCAGGCAGAGTTTTCTATTGCCTTAGTTTCCTCTTTACCTGACGTCTCTAGACGAAATTTGCTCTGATCGCTTAAAATGGATTCCATTTTTCTTACATAGTCCTTTCGATTAAGGATGACCACTCCATGGCCTTTATCGGGTTTGGAAATGGTGATTTCTTCATTGTGTTTCAGTGCAGAAAGAGCATTCATGTGTTCTTTAGTCAGTGGTGTCAGTTGTGTTACTGGAGCTTTGCGGTACTGATGCGCAATGTCGACCATTTTTGCCTTCACCCAGTTCACATCACCAGTGGATCTGGGTAATAGATCTGCCAGCTGTGAATTTAGGTCTTCAAATTGCGCCTCAATTTCTATAGGGTTTATTCTCCTGTTTGGAACGCAAAAATAACAAGAAATATCCAGTGGAATTCTACAAGGTCCTCCGTCGAGGAAAATTGCGTCCAACCATTAAAAATCTGGACGGCCTTGCACAATCAAGAATTGAAGTCTTGGTGGCGCAAGTTTGTACCAACAAATGTCGCTTGGATCAAGCAAAGCATGTTTTGGATAAGATAAGTTTCTATTGTTGGTTAATGTTCATGAAACATGCATGTATTATACAAAAGAAGACAAGAGAGACTAATGGCCTCAAATTAAGGAAGACACTATGCAAGACATCTATTGGTGACAAATTTCCTCCGAACATAGATGAAATTATTCTCAATTTATCTGACATCAAACTTACTAAGCTTCAATCAGAGGCTTTATCACTAGGACTAGCCAGGCACGCAGAATGTGTCCTTTTTGGGTACTCCGTGATTACCTTTTGCACACTTCCCAGTCCTTTCCCTTGCTAACTATATGCAGCAGCATGCCAGGGTGATGCAACTTCCCGCCTACAGCTAACACCACTTGAATCGTCTCGACACAGAATTCTATCTCACAATCGAAAGTTCAACAATCCTTTGTTTTAAGGTTCCCGAAAAAAGCTTCAAAGCGAAGCTTTGGTATGCTGTGATACTTGGGGGTCAGGACAATTGACGTTAGGTGCCGATGTACTTACAGAGCATCTGCCAAACAATTCAAGTTGACTGGCAACGAGCCCTGAGATTGTGAAGTACGACAGTTCGACCGTCGCTTCCGACAATATCAACCGTGTGCTCTATAGCGTGATGGTGCAGAGAGGGTGACTAATGAGTGGCAGGAAAGTTCAGTAGTCAGGTTATAAGCTTAGCCTCCGTTTTAGGCCTGAAACTCTCTCTGGTTCTCAAATATTAAGGTAGGTGAAAGGGCTTCTTTATGAGAAGAATCAGCCCTGACGGCAACATTTGCTCATGTCGGGTGCCACTTTTCTTAGATAGCAACTTGTGTCCCTCCAAGTCTTATCTCGAAAAAGACTTGGCGACCAGCTCTCAAGCCTTTTTACGGATATTCCGCCGGATGAGCCCTGCGGTCCCATTTTCCCTGCTTCCGACCCTATATCCCTCCGTCCCGTGCGCTAACTATTCCCCCATCTCTACTGGAATCTACAGTTACTCCTCCCCCAGTAAGCTCCAACATTCCTGTCACAAACCACTCTTGCTCAGCACCTCCTGCATTCATTACCCGCAGTGGACGCCACGTTCACTTTCCTGACCGACTTGCGCCTCACCAATTTTAGACTTATATTTTCCTCCGGCGTCGTTCTTCACGCCGCCTTCGGTCTAGCTGGGGGTACTGTGGCGAGGACACGGACTATTTGTGACTTCTAACATTCTCGCCTCTATTTTCCTTAATTTTCTCTAGTGTTCGAATGCACAGACAACACCGCTAGGACTTTATCCCCGTGTCCAGCAAGATTAAGGTTATAACTATTTTTGTAATATTTTACATATCTTTGAACTCTTGTTGTTTTGGTCATTGTGTTACCTCACATTTACTGACTGGAGTCGTAGATCATAGTGGAAGTGCTCCAACTACATCTCCACCCGCATTTCAGTGAAAATTTGCCTTAAATACCTCGCTCTCTCTCTCTCTATCGCTCTGGATGCTGCAGCGGCCTTGATTCTATCTTCTGTCAGGTTACCTTAACAGCAAACAGCGTGTTACGACGCTTCGGGTTAGCTCGCTCTGGTTAGTTCCCATTTAAGTCAACTGGAGGAAGCCTGATCTACGGCGAGGTTGGGGACTCAAATGCTTGATCACATTATTCCTATAATAAGGCCTATGCTGTCGGTCCTAGAGAACCATGGATATCGCTGTCATCCGAAAGTAGCTTTGACTGCGTTTATGCAGAGGTCGTAAATCGTTTGCGCACCCAACTGCCTGGATGTCCCATTGAACCTTTCAACCAGGATCACGTGACGTTTCCACCTGTGGAGGTTCGGCGTGTGGGTGACTGCGTGACTAGGGTCAGATTCGTTGAGTCATTCTGCGGGCATTGCATTGTTAAGCTTCTTCGACATGACCAGACACCCCTAGCCCTCTTCAGAGCACAGATCTCTCATCCTAGAATATAGGATCGTTTTTGCTGGACTAAAAGGCGCACTAAAATACCCTTTATTGTATCAAAAGACAAAAGCGTGCATTATAACCCAGAGTGCATTATATATATCGATTGCTTGGAGTTCAGTAACCAGAATAAATGGATATATGAGCGCTCCGGATTATAAGGCGTGCTGTCGTTCTCTTTTGAGAACATTAAAGGTTTTTAAGTGTGCTTTATAGTCCGGAGAATACGGTATTAGATATTGAATTAATAACTGTGGGCTCTTGGCCCTACTTACGTGTTGTTTAAATTTATCAATAACCAAGTTTGTTAAAACTAAATACAACACTTTCTCACACTTTCGGTTTTGACGCGTGCTAGCAACTATCTTGCTAATCACCCTCCACATCTCAATTCTCTCCTCACCTGCCGCTGTTTATTTTGCCCTTCAACGAAACCTCTCTGGTGATCACTCTCGGGCTCCAGGAGAATCCAGCGACAATTCGCAAACGAGTTTTCTCCCCATTTTGCAACTCACAGCCCAACGAACTTGGATCCAGTCCTCGCAGAGTTATCCTTTGGCAAGTCGACTACTTGACTACTGCCGACTAGGATCGTGAAGGATCTAAGTGAGTTGTATCATTTCTAATCTTCATCGTCAATCTCTTTACTGGATTTTACAACTTTTCCACTAGAATAGTCTGGTAAATCCATTATTAGCAGTTAGTCTACCCTCGAAAGTTTTCATCGCGTATTTGCTAAGACGTTTTGTATATTTGTAGTGATAAAGCCTCTACATAACTGAACTGACCCTCCAGCTTTTCGTCAATACTGGGACACTTTTTCCCGAACAGGAAACACGATTGTTCGCTTTTGTTTTTACATACTCATTGCTTATATTCTACTCATTCAACACTACATTAAATTGTAACAAGCATATACGGCGGAATTTATTTGATCAAACAAATTTCGTCACTGCTCATCAGCTGCAGCCTGTCTTTGCATGGCGACCAGGGCTGCTGAACATTTACCATCTTGGCTTTTTAAACAAGAAGACAAAGTACCTCGGTCCTCTATAACAAAACATCTATTGGACAGCGGTTACTCTGTCGATCCGAAAACATCTTTCTGACTTCTTGTTCGATCACGAACAAACCGGACATTAAGCTACAGGGAAGCAGCCTATATACGGCGGGAGAAACCCGACCTATGTAAGCAATCAGAACATGTGGCTAACCTACAGCTACCTTGGTGACCATAGGCCTAAATTTAGTCACCCTTTTGTTGTGTTGTTGTGTTATTTCCTTCCCCCAAATTTCCGCCCCTTCCAAGTTAAGTTGACCATATGGATGTTCACTTGCGCGCAAATTGACCTTGCTATTATTGATTTTGTTGATATTCAAATTGTGCTATTATCCACTTGTTATTCATCCCATGCAAAGACAGGCTGCAGCTGAGGAGCAGTCACGAAATTTGTTGGATCAAATAAATTCTGCCGTATATGCTTGTTACAAATTTCTTCCTGGGAAAATTGTTTCACATTAAATTGTCTATAACAATCTGGCCTTCCATGTCTTGTCATATCCACCAGCTTATAAATGTTAGGATGCGGTCTATCGTCTACTACCTGGTCGGACCACATCGTGTCCCACAAGGCTGTTCGAATTTTGCCAAAAGACATACTTCTACTTTGCAGGAGCGACTTATGAACGGATCAAGGTAACCCCGAGGGGCTCCCCAACCTCCGGTTTATTAGCAGAATTGGTCCTACAAGAACTGGAAAAGATTTTCTTCATCCAACAGCCCCAAAGCTTTTGGCGTCGTTACGTTGATGACAGGTTTGTCAAAAGGAACATGTTGCAGAATTTTCATGATCTTTTCAACTCGACCTTCCCAGATATACAATCCACGAGGGAAGAAGAAGAAGAAGAAGAAGAAGAAGAAGAAGAAGAAGAAGAAGA
>JAYGXS010000001.1:109902822-109937352 GCA_036362985.1 Ligula intestinalis | reverse complement strand
CCCCCCCCTTCCCCAGCACAGGGGCCTCTACACGCTGATCTCGCCACGCGGATGGCGTGAAAAAAATGATTTGTCATGGGAGTACATTTATTAACTCCGTCCAAATGTAGAGTCTGAGTTATTGAGAAGAAGACGACTCGATCGCTAGGACAATACTTTTGTTTGCCTGCCGTTTCGAGATCCGTCGCGGATTCTTCATCACCATAGCAGTAACAGCTATGGGTACTGCTACTGCAACTGACTATGCCTTTGATGACGAATCCGTGACGGCTCCTGAAACGTCAGGTGAATAAAAGTATTGACCCAGCCATCGAGTCTTCTTGTCAATTACTTCCTGGGACTCGCATGTTCGCTTGTATTGGCAAGGTGAATTATTTTGTTGGCAACTGGAAAATTATCACCATCTCTCCGGGCAGTCAAAAGTGAATATTCCTATTTTTACCCTGACCTTACCTGTGAAAGTTGTAAAGTAAGTGGACATACATCAGCGAAATAACTTGTTAGCGCGCTTTCTTCAGAGGTGACGTAGTAGATCAACTCTTCCCCTGATCTAGAGCATATTTATTGCCGACTTTCGTTTTGGAATATTATTTATCTCGGTGACGAGGTTCCATGCTTGTGTGGTTACAAATGTATTCCAAACGGCCATCTGTGTAAGAATAAATGCTCGAGGACTCTCATTTATCCGTAAAATTTGATAAATATGTAGCACGGAACCTTGGAATTATTCAAGAATATCCTGAGACTCAACGGAATCCATCGTGAATATAAAGATGGCAAAAGTAGCTTATGTAGTCCCACGCATATACCAACAGTCCAAGCATTTTTTCCTACGAAAACGTTGGTGCTAGGGTTTTGGGGGTGAAGAAATAGGATAGTCAGAGAAGAAAATTGTTAGAAGTAAGCGTTAAGTAAAAAAATGTAGTCTAAGTTGTTTCCCGCGGCCACTGGGACTAAGTTGTTCCGCATGTAATTTTAAGGTGTGCGCGGCGCTTCGCGCCACGGACTTTACTAATCTCACTCTAGAACGATAAGTTGGACCTCAGGTAAGTTGATGTAGACGACCTCTTAACCACCATTTTTTCGATAAACCTGCAATTTGATAATCTGGTTTTCCGCAATACGTTAAATGATACTACAGATTAGAAAATTCTAAAGATTTAAATCAACAACACTTCCAAATACAATAAAATAGAAATTAATTTGGCAGTAATTAAATTATATTTCACTGCGTATCCTAATCCCCTACCCACCAAACCCTATAAACACCGTTTTCGTGGGACAATATGCTGGAAGTAGGGATTAATGAGTGGGACTAAATAGACTACTTTTACCGAAAAATGACATTGATTTTACGGAAGAAAAGTCTTCCTGCACTACATACAAAATTGTGTGGTTGGAATCGCATTTTATAATAAGTTTCACATTTTTAATAACAGACTGGCCTCTCCATATGTGACCTCATGAACTATTTTATTCCACTGAGATCTGTATGAGTGAAATCAAGCGAAATCCTGTTTGCTTTAGTCAACCACATCTCAACTAATGTAACACCGGGGAAAGAAGTTCAGTAAATTCTCGTGAAACCGTGTCGTGCTGAACCTGTAGGCTGTTGGCTAACAGCCATACTCGAGATTATACTAGTTCTTGAAATATATTTACGTGCAAACTTACCTAAGAGACTATTTTCAAATGTTATTCTATTTGTGTGGCTTTATTTATCCCGTTTTTCTTGCATGGTCAGGCTTTATGTGCTTAAGAAACTCAAGTTAAACCATTTGACACGATTGATTAGGTTTCCACGCTTTCGCTTTCATCAAAAATGTTATTTCTATGCAACTTTCACTTTCTATGCCCTTTCACTTCCGTGGCCGACCCCGACGCCAGGTGACGATCACACTTTGCCCCCACGCCCCAGTGACAGTCGTTCGCTGTGCACAAATAGCAGCAATTATCCCCCCATGCATCTGCCCTCTGATCAACCCCACAACCTAAACCAATCACCCCCCCCTACCCCTCCTCCCCTCCCCGGACGCACAAACCTCTAAACGCCGACCTGGCCATGCGGGCGACGCGTAAACGATGAATTGTATTTAGACTACACTATTTAACCCTGTCCATCTGCATAGTTTTAATGACCTTGCAAATGTTCTGGCCTGACGATGATTTGCTGAAAACATATGTTTGCCAATCTTGACTTCTTGTCGTTAGTATTACTTTTAATATTTATTTTGTGTATTCCTTTTACTCAAAGTTTTTGGAGCGATAAATTTGGGTCAGATTCCTTGCCATGATGGAAGTTTTATAAATTTAGGCACATTTCGCAAGTAAGCAAATACACTGTATTCATTACTAAGAATGGCCTGCATCTTCGGATGAAATTCACCGCTGGAAAGGAGACAGGGCAACAAACGGCTCCTTCTAGATGAGCGGACAGGGACACGGGTTAATCAGACAGTCGACCTTCCGCGGCTAGACATTCCGAGTTCCTGCGGCAGTGGATGGTTGCAACTGCAGCAATAGTAGAAATAGGGCTATCTGTTCCAGCCTTGTGTTCTCATAAAGCGTTAATACAGGTGCTAAGGCTCCCATGGCCAAAGATGGACCCAGCGTGTGTATTCACACCTGCCACGTCGAGCCATAACAAAGAGAGAGAGACTCAGCGTAACTGTCAGATGCCTTCTTCCCATCCTCATCCCCCCCCCCCCCCCCCCCCCCCCCCCTCCACACCTTCCTTCTAAACCCAGGCAGAACCAGACGTCTGAGCGTCCTCCACCCTCCCCCCCTTTTTTTTACTGTTTATTGGTTGTTTTAATTCTTCCTTCTCTAACTTTCCTTTAGATTATTGCACAGGCCTGATAGGGAATAATGGAAAGCTTATGTTTGCCGAACTTTACTTCTTGAATACATAAAGGGCCAATATTTACACTTCCCAGTTCTTGTGTCGATACAACGTAAACTAGATTTTGACCAACTCTCTTCTTGATAGCAAGACTGGTTAATTTAATGCACAATTGAACCCACAACTCGTCTATATGGAGGCCATCCTCGTCACAGGTGTCCTTCTTCTCAGCTCGTTTATTTCAGTCGTAATTACAAAAAAATTGGAGAAATTGTTCGTTCCGAATTACCAGTTATAACATTGTTACCCTTTGAAGGACAGTATTTTAAACACGAACAGGGGACAGATCAGGTGCTCTGGTTTACCGGTACCTTGAAAAACACGCCAATAACTTGACAAAGAATGTATCTCCAATGCAAATATCTAACATTTGTTTATCAACTCATGTGCGCCGGGCGAACGCACCAATAATCGACAGTTAATCATCTAGACAATTGCCTGAGTAAATTATAAAGCTAAAAAATGAAATCGTTTGCTCTTTTATTGCGAATTTCCTGTCCGATAATGGCAACTACGCAAAAAATAGGTCTGCCAAGTTGTTGCTGCTGTGCGAAAAAATCTGATCTTTGCACTACTTGGAGACAATCTCCATGCGCATGGAAAGACCTGGTGGGTGTAAACAACTAGATCATATGACGCGCCTGTCCTAGAAGTCGTAATCGGTAGTCTTTTAAGTCAGATGCGTTATTTTTAAACTACAGGCCATTTCTTGTTGTTGTATTTTTTCTCGTAAGTAATTGTTTATACGCCTTCCTTGCGGCTGGACAGGGGACAGGGAACGCCCCTCCTCTATCTGTAAAACAACTGACATTGCACCAAATTTCAGAAAAAAGTACCTTTTCCCGTATCCTGAATCTGCCACAAACTCTAAACCCACCCTTGTTTGAATTTAGCGAGAGTTTATATTCCCTTGTCCTGCCAACTTGGACTGGCTTATAAGCGATTCCGATTGGCCACTGATAAGAGAATGCCAAATTTGCTGACTGTTCTATCGATGACTCAGTCATGGGCCTGCATTAGCTGAATATAATTCCGCAACACCTCGTACGCGGGCTCGAGGTTTACGTGGCTATTAACTGCAGTGCTGCAGGCAAAACAATGACCGTTTTGTGACTGCATTTCAAAATTACCTTACTACAGCTCTAACGGAAGTATGTTCGAGCAATTAACTTAACAGAAAGCCTCTCCCCCTTCGTGGAGGTGAGTCTTTGTTGTGCATTCGGTATTTTATACTCGGATGTTAAAACGCATTTTAGCACTGTTTCAGACAGTAAAGTGCACACTTTTCAACACATCTAATTTGACATCAGGACATATTGAATGGAAAACACAAATAGGCCATGCTGGCAACCATAAAAAGCCTCGTAAATGCGTTTTTACGCTGTTGGCTGGTACATACATAACTGGCGTAGGTATGACCGCATTATTTCTCTGCTTCATTTAACCTGCAGTATTTACTGTAATTTAGTGCTATATGCCGCTCAGTGAGGAATATCTTCCCCAGCGTGCAGTCCATAGCAGGTAATAATTTCATGCATGATTTGTTACTGAGAGCTGAACAACCGCTTGGCTGCACTTTGAGCAAGGTGAGTGCCACGGTAGATTTGCTAGTATTGCCTCATAAAAATAACGTGTTAGAAAGTGTCTCTCCGAAGTGGACAAAATGTCGGAGAAACCTTAACTTATATATTAATCCTGGGTGCAGAGGTCTATCTGTCTGTCTGCATATTTCCAACGACATACCAATTTCAGGCAACTGTTCGTTCACATTCAGCGACAGAGGAATTTTGAGCCCACTTGAAGGAATCCATGTACTTTATTATACGGTTCAGTTAGTACTAATCCAGGTATGAAAAGCTAAATGCACATTTGCCGATAAAGGATGTATAACAGAGCATTCATAAGTGCCCTGCGGTAAATTTCTCATGGGATGGGTGTAGTGCCTAACCCCACACGAAGTGCACTTGTGAACGCTTGTGACTAGCTCAAGTCGAAGTGCACTGTCGGAAGTGCCCGCTGTATCCGGTCTCTGTAACAGCCAATCACAGACCAACTCACACAGGCACTCATTTGACGACTGCCGAGCAGATCTCACTTCAGATGCCATCCGCTGGCTTGCGGTTGTGCGGGCTTCTGATAGTCACTTTCCTACTGCCTCTTCTCCACTTCATTCTGTAAAGAATATATCCTTCCTACTACTTTGGCCTTCCGATGACTTCTCTCTTCTCCTAATGAACCGAGCCTGGAAGATCGCAGCCGTTAGGGTGAAAACTCTATTAGCCTTGACACCTCGATAAGGCTTCCATTGCTCCTTGTTTCGAAAGTAAGACCAAACGCTATCCGCCAATCGACTGTCAGATTTGGAAGAATTAAGTCATAATACGTTTGACCCCACCCTAAAAATGTAACTAGTCTGTATTACTGCTCTATGCCCTTACCTGAAAGGTTGCTGATTGGTGTCCACTTAGCTGTCTGGATTGTCCAGGATATGTATGAAATGATTCCTCGAAAATAGTAATATGTGACTAATGCCAGGAAATGCTTGCAAAAAGCTGTCTGCAATTTTTACCAGTAAGAACATTCTCTAAGAGATATTAGCGGAAGAAAGAAACTCGCAGTCAAAAACCGCGTATGTCCCTGTACGGAACCGACCGTCCACCTGCAGATCTCGCGTCAGAGCGTTTACTGACTGACCAGCTCTGTTAATAATCTCAAATTCTCCTATCTCTGAGCTGTGGGTGGGCCTGTAGTGACTAGCTCAACGCGAAGTACACTTGTGAACGCCTGTCGTGACTAACTCAAGTCGAAGGGCACTTTCGGAAGTGCCCGCTGTTTCCGGTCTCTGTAACAGCCAATCACAGACCGACTCACGCAGGACCTCATTTGACGAATGCTGAGCAGACCTCACTTCAGACGCCGTCCGCTGGCTTGCGGTTATGCAGTCGTCCGGTAGTCAATTTCCTACCGTCTATTCTCCCATTCATTCTGTACAGAATATACTCTTTCTAACAATCTGGTCTTCCAATAACTTCTCTCACCTCCTAAGGAACCAGACCTGGAAGATCGTAGCTGTTAGGGTTAAACCTTAGTAGCGTTAACACCCCTTCTGTTTGATCTGTGCAGGGTTGCCCTGGACTTGCATGGCATGCACATTATGCACGCAGCAAGCGCATATTTTTAATACAGTTGAACCTCGGGTGACGAGTATTCCCATCTGCGAGTCACTAGCGGAAAATGGGTTTCGATTGACGATCTTCCGCTCAGGTAATCAGTGGTTAGTGCAGGTGTGTGCCTGTATCTGCAGAGGAGTCTTGCTCTCAGGGCATGGGTCCTCGGACGCCTGCAGCCACTCAGTGAACTGGTGCAGTTTGATTGGCTAGGTTTCGCAAGCCTAGCGTTTCACGTGGAGATGGAACGGATGAAACTCGTTATCGAGGTTCCACTGTATGTGCAGATAACGTAGGCCACTATTTTAACAACTAGAACCATTAAAAGGACGTGTTCTCACCGCCACAACCAGTCAGAGCTGCAAGTTACTTTGGTGAGAAGGCAGCGTGCAATGCCAACGCGGCATAAACTACTAGCCAGAAAAGATGAAATACTTGGCAAGGCTGATTATCATGGCTCGTTAACTGGCCAGTGTAAGATACAGCTATTTTCGGCAACCATTAGAATCCAATCTTATAAAATTTACAGTCTACATCAGGTTTAAATTCGGTAGGGATTCCTTAGATGGCACATGAAGGGGTGTTAGGGCTGACGGCTGCGATCTTCCACACCCGATTCCTTAGGAGAAGAGAGAAGATATGGGAAGGCCATAGTAGTAGGAAGAATATATGCCTCAAAGAATGAATTGGAGAAAAGGCAGTAGGAAATTGACTACCAGACGACCGCACAACCGCAAGCCAGCGGACGGCATCTGAAGTGAGGTCTGCTCGGCAGTCGTCACACGAGGGCCTGTGTGAGCCGGTCTGTGATTGACTGTTACAGGGACCGGAAAACAGCGAGCACTTCCGAAAGTGCACTTCGACTTGAACTAGTCACAACAAGCGTTCACAAGTGCACTTCGTGTTGAGCTAGTCACTGCAGGCACTCTAAATAGGAAGTAGACGTGGGAGCGTCCCCCTCAATAAATATAGTCTTGTGCATGACTAGGGAAAAGGTGTGGCGGTCTTACAGCCAACCGCCTCCAAACGCGAGATGCCCCAGATTTGGTCTCGCCCAGTCGACAGCGCGGTGGCCGCAAGTGGACGCGTGACCTTTGCTCTAGCCGACTGGGACGCACGGACGCACCCAGCTCGCGTAGTCCAATCAGCGCTCTGGGACTATGAGCCCTTTTTCGGTCATCACTGAAATCTTACGCTTATGGACACTTGGGAATCCGCTTTGAACGAGACGGCAGCTCACGCGCCGGACGCAGCGGCAGCTTCCTCCAAACCCTTGTACACAATACATGGTTCCTCCTACCCTCGCCTTTCCACCGTCTTCTCTCCAATCTCCTAAGAAACCAGGGCCTGAATGACTGTACCTGTTAGGGTTAACCGTCTTAACTTTAACTCCTATAAGGGTAAATATATCCGTGTCCTACCCCACCTCACACTTACATAAACCTAAACCTTAGTTGCAATCCTCACCCTAAACCACAACACTACAATTAACACTACACTCGGTAATGAACATTCACCTGACTTCCAAAGGAACCGATCTGTTCCGCTCTGCCTTGGGGCTCGACAGAGGCCCTGACAGCTGTTGCAGCTAGTAGTATAGACTTATATTATTGCCAGCGAAGACCAGGGAGACTAGAACGGCCATTTCTGGCTTATTAGCCGTCCTCAGCCAGTCATATGCAGACTCAAGTGGAGCCACACCCGAGCCTTGAACTTTTTTTATCAAAGTCGAACGTCCTAACCATTGAACCACGAGCTCGTTTAGGTCGGGGGCATTGACATTCGTTGATGAACATTCACCCGACCGCAAACGAAACTCATCTGTACCACTCTGCCTTGTGACACTACACCTAACCCTAACTTATCTTAAAGCCAAGCTTAAACCTACTGATATTTTATCTGGAAGGTAGCATAAGGCCATCTATATTGTGGGTTGTTCCTGGTCTCCTGGCCTGGTTAGGTTACCATATAATTCATCCTTACCCTCGCTTCCTTTTGGTTTCGCCATCGCTCGAAACTCCAAGTAGACTGAGGTTGGAGACGTTGATAGCTTAGTGAGTATCGACCCTATTTCGTACTTTTGTAAATTGAACCTGTATGGCCTTTGTCTTAGGAACCAGTTAACGACAGACAATCCGCCATAACCTCAAGTCTGGACGGATTGTCAACCTCTGGCAACTCAAGTCGCAAGTTTCAGTCAACAGTTGAGCCGAAGCGTACAGTACAGCACAGTACAGTACAGTACAGTACAGTACAGTACAGTACAGTACAGCTTTAACTAGCTGTCAATCACACTAAAATATTGCTGTTGTCAAGAAGTGAGGTAACTGTCAGATATTTCTTCTTAACGTCTCTATCATACCCTGGACAGTAGTGTCCCAGTATAACTCCTGCATTCTATAAAAGACTTGGGTCGCTAACTAAAGTCTTAGTCTCTCAATACTTACCCGATTTTACTAGGCCTTCTCGAACGTCAGTACCAAAAAGTCTGCTTTTTTCATTTTGGTGTGTTAAGGTGAGTCTGCCGTTGCCTTTTTTATGTTTTGGAAGAACGTAGGAGGACATTGACTGCCAAATATTCAGTTATAACGAATGTTCTCCTGTCTAGTTCTGATAGAATGGAGAGGATATGTTGTCTGTTTGTCTCCAGCTCTAAGCCCCTCCTTGTGGGATATTTAAACTCGATCCCAGGCATTGTCCTGTGTTCAATTAAACACTCTACATACCTCATGTTACCGCCCAACTCAAAATTATCGCAGTTTAAAAGAAAAAACCCAACCTCCCCGTACTTAGATTGGCGACCATAAAATTACATTTTTACTCCTCTGCGGCATGTAAAAACTATCGAAACCCATTTTCAGATAATCTTTTCAAAGGGCAGATTTCTTAAAACGAAAATAACCAAGATTTCATTTACTAACAGGTATCAATTCCTGTCCAGAGTATACTTATTTGGGCCCCATTTTTTCGCACAAACCGATCGACCATCCCCCTCCCCCCGCCCTCCCATGCTAGTTCCGTTCATGTACAGACTAGACACTCGTCACCAGCGTCACCGACGTGAAAGTCCCATCACGCGTTATGTGTGCGTAAACACATCAACTTCGGTATTTTTATGTGACTATCCGTACGATCAGGGCCGACCGCCTGTGAGTGAGCTCTCTCATCTAGTAAACGCTGAAAATGTGCGTACTCCCCCCCCCTTCGCCTTTCTTTCAGGACTTTGCCCCACCACGTGGACTGTTGCAGTTAAGTTCTATCACGCACAATGTGCATGAACAAGTGCCGAGTATCCGAGAGAGCGCGCTTCTGCTTCCATGGGGGGTTGCGTGCTGCACGTGACTGAACTGACTCTCATCTCGTGCGAACCGTGTATGCCAATGGGTTATCCACTATGCCTTAATCGAACTGCCTAATGATAATGGAACAGGTTTTGTGCCTTACAACAGGATGAGGATAGGTTATATAAACCCCATGGGTTTAAAATATATAGTTTGATCTAGTTTTGTTCAGTATTTCATGGTTATTGGAAGTAAAACTACTATAAAAACACACACACACACGACAGTTCCCCCGCCGATTTCGACGATGGGCACCACGCGCTCCAACAAGCCGCAGCAAACGCTGAAGCAAGCCGCAGCATACACAGAGGCAAAGCTGGGCAAGCAACACGAAAGCGACAGCAAGCAGGAGCAACGCAGAGAACTCGTGCGAGAGAAAACATGAGTTTAGGCAGACTCGCACAGAATCTACCCACTCGCTCGCCACTCCCACCTCCGTTTCCGGTGTAAAGACAAAGTCAATAAGACCGGGGATGAGGGAGGGTGTAGATGGCTGGCGCGATAAACATTCAGCACGCGCACACTTGACACAGCCATCTCGCTAGGTATGCTCCCGACTGCGCGGGAACGCCATAAAGGCCACATTAAGAGGGAGCCATTGCAGCCTGACTCTCAGTCCTCCCTCTCCTCCCGTACGCACACACAGAGACACGCGTGCGGAAGGAGCAGCTACCTGGGGGCCCGAGTTTTCCCATCAGTTGGCAGACCCTCCAAGCGCACCGTGATAGATTCAGACGCCTCCAGATTTATTTTAATGAGGGAAGAAACGCGCCGAGGTCGACCTCACTCTCTCCCCCGCCGCATAGTGACCGCCTAGCTTTTCGGGCACCTGCAGTAGGGCCTGAAACCCAGTGGGAGCGCGAGCGCAGTCACCAACAGGAAATCAGAAGTGAGAGAAAGCGCCAGCGCCTTCCAGGCCGCAGAGACCGTGGTTGGCTGAAGACCGGCATTGCATGTGCATACAGACCATTGGATCTCAGAAGGGTGAGAGCAGCCCTGCATGAAGCCTGGGCCGACACCCTCCTGTGAGGGGTAACCAGTCAGGCAACGACTGAAAGGCACTACCCATGCTCCGTCGTCGGTTGGCGTCCGTGGGCGGGGCTGAAAGGAGAGCAAGAGACAACTGGTGAACTCTGCAATTGTGGGCGTGCAGAAGAAGAAAAAGAAAAAAAAGAAGAAGAAGAAAAAGAAGAAGAAGAAGAAGAAGAAGAAGAAGCAGAGGAAGAAGGAGGAGGGGAAAGGACGAAGGGGAAAAATAGAAAAAGGGATAGGAAGAAGAAAAAAGTGAAAGAGGGAAGTAGGGAGAGGAGGCGAGGGGGGAACGAAGACAGGCTGAGAGAGAGGGGAGGAGACACACACACAAAGCTGGTTTAGTGGCAGAAATGATAGTTCGACCATCGATTTCGATTGTGGCCACCATATGCTCAAACAGCAGGGTAGTCAGGTAAAGTGAAAGTAGACGAACAACCAGCTACCCCACTCCAAACCCTCTCCCCGTCTGAACCGATGACAAGACAAAAGTCAAGATGACCGAGCAGGAATCAGACGTAAGACACTTTCATCAATGCAGGTGTGAGATACGAAGAAATCCCGCCGGATAATAGAAGATAGAACGTATCTCAACGGGTATAAACCAGTAAATAAGATAAGGCGTGGAAGGCCAAATTTTTGTGGATAATTTAATGAAATGCTGAAGGAGTAGAATGTGAGTAATATGTGAGTGACTCCCAGACGAGTGCAGTCCAGCCATGAGTGGGCCGGAGTCCAGAGTCGCATTCCGGCGGTTGCAGTCGCGGGGTCCGGATATCTGCAACCGACCCTAAGGTCGCCAGCTCCGGGAGTGTCTGAGCGTATGCAGCCACCAGACTATGGTCCTTTGTGGACTGGCCTTGGGAAGTTGTTGGTCAGTTAGGTCAGCCAGACATGTCCGTGACCTTAAATTGTCTTTGACACGCTTGGGTGCGCACGTGCTTAGCAGACACGAGTAACAGACACGCCCCAGAAGCGCGCGAGCAAAGCATTTCTTAGAATACGAGGTCGCTACACAGGCCAGAAACGCCGCCTTCTTAGTCTTTCGTGGCAGTAGCCTTCTACGCTGGTACTACTACACTACCTACCCTCACTCATTTTCAGCAGATGTCCAGAAAGACTCAAAGAGACGGAGTCTGATATTGCTACTACTGCTACTACTATTTATACTGCTGCCTACTAGCAGTGTAGCTGAGTGATATTAGTGCTGGTAATATTACTGACGCTAATAATTGGCCAGAAATGACGCTGATTAGAGTCAGCGCTGTGCCCCCTGTTCCCTCGATCTCAACTAGGAGTTAGGACCTGAATTTATGCTATTCCGGGTAAAGTAGATGTTTGGGGCTCGGGGCGCATCAATACTTGCCCTGGTTTCCACCCGCCTACCTCTCTTCATCAAAACTGTATAAGTTTTTCCCGAGTTTAGACTAGGACTAGGCTAGGATACTACTGCTAGAAGTAGTAGGTTACGACTAGCTCACGTCAAAGTGCACTTTCTCAAAAGGCCCACCGATGCAGTTTTCGACGCTCGGATCAGCCAATGACAGTTGTCGCAAAACCTGCAGTCTGGCCGGCGACGAATAGAAAGCATGCACGCATGTACGCTGTATCTCTGACCCGCGGGGATTTCTGCAACTATGCCTCACTTCGGATCACGGCGTTCTATCGGAAGGTTGTGCTCTCCATAGTCAATCTTCTTCCGTCTATTCTCCGTTCCTCTCTGTACACAATAAACAAAATCTACTATTCTGGCTTCAACTGAATTCTCCTCCACTAAGTAACCATAGTTTGAAGATCACAGTGGCTAAGGTTTAATTTACTTAACCCCCTGCGATAAGTATGTCGGTGCTATGAGTGCTAATTCGAGCGCGCTTCTGCTTCCACGTCGCCCTTAAGGCGTGTTGTGTGCTGCACGTGACTGAATTGACTCTCATCTCTTGTGAAACTTGCATGCCGATGGGTTATCCATTATGCCTTACTCGAACTGCCTAATGAACAGGTGTTTTGTGCCTTAAAATCTGGTAAGGATAAGTTATTTAAGCCCCTTCGGGTTTAAAATATGTAGTCTGGCCTGCTTTGGGTTTATTATATCATGTATAGTTGAAGTAACCCTCTGTGTGTTAAGGGCAGTCATATAACGACATGCACAAAACTCTTTTAGTGACGGAAATACATTAACGACAAAGACAGGGGAGCTACTTCCGACTCATTAGCCGTCATCAGGGGTAGCTGTCTCCGAGGCTCAACCCTGCGAGCTTGTTAGTTAGAAAGCCAACGCTCTAACCACTGCGCCATGGGCTCGCTGCCTTGCTAGTTTTCGCTATTCAAGTTTGTTTTATTGACAGGGGCTTGTAGTGTTTCTAGAGCTCGACGTCCTCCTAAGTCGGAACTTCACAGACGAGGTCACTAAAAGCATAGAACCTCGCGCGAAGGTAGTTCTCGGCGTGCCTCGGGCCAGGCGCAAACTTGCACGTGACCCCCTTACTGCTGGCGAATGAACGACCGTGCCTTCCCTGTCCTGGCCTCATTCCACAGTGGCTTGACCTCAATCCGCCCAATAAGATTCCCGCGTTAGTAGACTAACTTCATTTAGTAGGTTGTACTCAATCCGTCTGGACACAGGTTTCAATGCAGTGTCTGCCCTCGGACATCAATTCAGCTCCGACCCGACTAGGGAACGGACTACACTCGTCCGAGTCCAATCTCCTACTACCTAATCTTCAGTCCCTCTGTACAGAATGCACTCTTCCTACCACTCTGGCCTTCCCATGGCTTCTCTTTCATCTCCCATGGAAGCGCCTGGAAGATCGCAGCCGTTAGGGTTAATCTTAATAGCATTGACACTCCTCGATACGCTTTTTGTTAATTTTTTAGCATCACTCTCACCTTCTTTGCTATATATGAGCCCGGAAGAATAAAGTTGGCGGAAATTGATCCCCTGTTTTTATCGTTGCTTGCACACATTTCGCGGCCTGTTCGTGATGAGCGCCCACCCCTAACACCTCCATGACCACGCTTCCCATTTTACACAATATTGTCTTGCATAACGTATCGCTGTCCACATCACTACGCAGAGGGGTAAATTTAGGTAACTGTACTCTTGAAAACCAAATCCACTTTTATAATCAACACAAAAAGTGCCACTGGTTGAAGTCATGTGAGGATATGCAGAAGTTTACACTTAATGGGGACAGCTGAGTACAAAAACGCCACTGGGGGGCATTTAACTAGGTTACACTAGCAGGGAGGGTGAGCAATGCAAAAAACGTCCTTCTTAATCGAAAATGGGGAGTTATAGAATACGCTTATGAGAGAACATGCGTAGGTGGCCCTTCGTTCAAATAAGTTTGTCGGTGCGATCCGAATTTCTTAGATCTCAATAAATGGAGCCGATCGTTTGTAAGCAGGCGAGAGGGCCTGGAAAAAAAAACTCTCGAATAATGAGAAACTAGGAGGGGTAGCCTTGTTAAGCTATCGCGTGTGTTAAGGCTGTTAAGATTTAACTCCTTACGGCTACGATCTTCCATACCCGGTTCCTTAGGAGATAAAAGAGAAGTCTTGGGAAGGCCAGAGTAGTAGGAACGATGTATCGTGTACATAAGAGTAAGAAGAGAGCTGCCACTCGGTCTGACATGGCATCCGGTCGTGGGGTCATCACAGCGGCTAGCGACGCTGCCTAAGTCCGTACCCTGGAGTGCGTAATCCTGAGTGTCCGTCAGCGCGGAAATTGTCACAACGGCCCCAGAGCGAGGATTGTGTGAGTCAGCTTCTGGGTGCTGATTGGCCAGACCTGTCTCAAGTGCGTGTGTGCGCCCCAGAGCAAAGGTCGCGCTGCAATTGCGGACATGGGCCATTGCTCTGGGTCGAGCGCAACTGAGCGACCAAGTTTGTCACTACGAGACCACGTCTGTGGCGTCAAGAGTTAGGAGAGCGTCGGGCAGCAGCGACCACTACAAAGGTTCCAAAAATCTTTCCACTGCATGGAAAGTTTAACCAGAATATGAAACCACAGTCATGTCAGAAGTCTTTCAAGTCTATCAATACCTGGTAAAATTACGTTGCCGAGTTCAAGATCCTTGCAATTGTGCACTTGAAAACAGGTATAACAATTAGAAATTGGACTCCACCCTGAGCCTCGAACTGCTTAGCACTATGCTGTTGATCCCAGTTTGGATCCGAATGCGAATATTCAGCAAGTTTGCTTTTTGGCTTCCCGAAAAGTCTTTATAAATTAGTTGAAGAGGTAGGCATCATGCCTCTAGTCGACCGCTATACATCGAGACACCAGGATGTAGACAAGAAAGCACTAAGGATGTGGAATGTCTTTGTCCCCAAGCTTGATGGTGTGGCCTTGATGGTGTGGCGGCATTAAACAGCTCTCTGTCTTACGCAGTCAAATATGCTGCACTGTATGCCCCCTTCCCGTAGGGTCAGGACATCGTGCTACGAGAACGTGCAAAAGGCCAGCTGAGGTCGCGGACACGTGTTCAACTTCTCTTTGTCATGACCAGCTATCCGTCAGCCCATTATGTTTAAGCCACGGTCAGTCAATGTTCGAGGCGGACTATCAAAGCACCTTACGGCGGGGACTGCCTACGTTCTCGCCACTTCGGCCGGACGTGCACTGGTCCGACAGTCAATGACTCCTGAACCCGGCGATCGCTCTACCGGACTGCATATGTACGGACGCGGCAACCTCACTGTCGGACTGCGGCTCCGGACCCGGCTCGCTCAAAGCTGGACTGCACTCGTCCGACGGTCAATTTTCTCTTCCTTATGCTCCACTGCTTCCTAACATTGTGGTCTTCCACGTATTCTCTTCTTATTTACTGGTTTTTAACCGTTGGGATACCTCTATCTTCTATTACCCAGCCTGACTACTTCGCATCCTACACTGGCTTATGAGCAAAAATTCTTGAATTTTAACTGTTCTTAGCTGCTCTGAATAAGTCATATCATTACTAACAACCACCTAGGCATTACACATGCCAAACATACGCTGAAAGCCAGGCCTGCGGGTTGATGTGGTCGGACAACAAATCAAACGATGCTTTTGTTAGATCTTGACTAGGAGGCAACGCTATTACCACTGGGTATATACATCATTAACACTTTGGTAGCTTCGTACCAAATGTTGTTTACACTCGGATCAAGGAATTGCATTTTGATACGTCGGTCGGATCACGGCCTTTGCCCAAAAACTCATATTTGAACCCCTTCATGCTGTTAGGTAGCGTCCTTGTTAATTGAATCCAGCGACAGGCATTCGTTAAAACAGAAAAAAGAGTTTGAAAATAACCACAAACTTAGTTGCCTAGGTGACATCCAAGCGTTTTTAGCACCTTATCTTGGAGGGAAAGATTGAAAGACCAAGATTAACAAGAAAGCTTTCATTATCACCCGCGAGCATGTTCCGCTTTAATGGCCTGTTTGAAGCAGAAAAAGACATAAAAACAACTCAGGGCTATTAGCCCTACCAAAAAATCTAGAGGTGGGTGATAGGAACAGGGTTGTACATCATCTCGCTGTCGATGACTTTGTTTTCACAGACCAGTCCAAACTTCAAACGCGCCGAAAAAAGTTGACCCTAATTACGTCAAAGGCAACTATTCGTGGAGGCAGGGAAGATGGAGGAGAATAATGATGAAGGTGGAAGGAATCAATGAGCATTCGGCTGACAACCATGATAGAATTATTCATAAACACATTAAATATCTGGTTGCTTGCTCCTGTGTGACCTTGACGGCCAGTAGTTCTGTTAACTACTTAAATAATTGTCGTTTTTGTCTTTGCATTAGGCCTTAAGTGGTATATAGTGCTACGAAGGGAAACAAGGAGCAAATAACAGGACTGATGTTGCCTGATAGGTAGTAATAAGTTACTATTGATAGAAACGATACTCTAATACGAATGATGCTATTTGTAATAAAAATACTATCTGTTAGGACGGCCAGCACGCGATTCATCACTCGAGCCGTCCTGAGGACAAGAGAACAAAAGAAGTTCACACGCCAGCGGGGGCAGACAGAACGGGAAGGGCCGACACGCGAGGACGCAAGGACAGCCGCCGGTCGGGTTCTGACGTCAGGCCTGGTAAGAAGCAAAGCACGCGCGCCAAGTGTCACACTGAGGACACTACACGATGGCTGCTTGCATGGGCCACTAGCAGAGGGGCCAATAGGGAAAAAAGGACGTTAGTCCTTAAATGCGCTGCCATCGACACGAGGCGGCACTCTGCTGCTGGAGACACGGGACTCTGTTGCCCTAGACGAGGGATCTGCTGTTGGTCAAGACGAGAACGATGACAGAACACACGCTGCTGATGAACACAGGACGAAGTGCAGAAACTACCCAGGTGCACAGGAGGACAAGCTGCTGGACACACAGAAGACAGAGTTTACGTACAAGCAGAAACGTTGACAGCAAAATATTATCTGCCATCCTGTCTGCCTTCATTTCCTACCATACGACTGCGGGATTTAACCAGTGTCAACGCAGGCACACACAAGGTTATAACATTATCACGGTGCGCTAAAAGCCATGGCTTGGAGTGTTGAAAACTAATGGGATGACTTAGACACAGCGGTCAGCCCAGTGTGTCTTGTTGTGCGGGGTGGCTAACCACGGGCTGAGAGTCAGGCTCAATGGCTTATTCTTAATGTGGCCTTTATGGCGCTCCCAGGCGGGAGCATGCCTGGTGAGGTGTGCAGTTGCGTGTTGGTCGCGCCAGCCGACTGCGCCACCCCCATCTCCGGTCTTCTTTAATTTTCTCTCGACATCGGGCCCGGTGTGGGAGTGGTGATAGAGCGAGGTAGATTCTCCGCGAGTCTACTTTCACCGCGCTTGCCTCCAACTCATTGAAGCTCGTGGTGGACATCGTCGAAACCGGCGGTCGAACTGTCGGTACATTTTATATGAACCGCCGCGTCGAAGTCGTGCATGACTTGAAGTTGTCGGTGATACGAGTTCATTCCGGTCTCACGAAAGCAAGTAAGTATACCACCGAGTTTCCCTAGTACACGTCAAGAACCAAACACTTTTGACACTTAGTAGCAAACAGACATGATGAGACCATCGAAGAATCGCATTAGAAAGACTTAGTGGGGAAAGACCCGAAAGACGGTTACTTTTTTGGGAACGCAAGTTTAGCTCCGTAGTGAGGGTCATGTTTTGTGCGAAATGTCGACCGAACCGAGAGAGGAATGTGTAACGGCCCAGACCGAACCAACCTGTTTTAATCTTAGTTTTAATTTCATCGATTCTTTTTTCCCTGGAAGAGGATTCTGATTGGACGACCACCGCACCACGGTCTACCGTATCCCGACTTCGATAGGCCATCTTTGTGGATATATTTTCGTGCCTGTAACGTACTACGATTTTCCATAGCCCGTTTTGCATACCCACTGCTCACTCCTCCAGTTATTCACACATTCCGATCACTTGTACTTTCTCAATAAACTATTCCGTATTACCACATCTTACCCTCATCGAAATATGGGCTCATCTTCTAACTGACTCGTGTCTGCTCAGGCTGATACGGATTCCCATTTAGGGAGCGTATTCGAGGAGACGATGCTTGACGAGCCGAAGCCACAAGTATCAACTACGTCTAGCCACAGTCCGTTCACTGTATTCACCTCGGGCGCTACAAATAACTTATTTATTCCGCGAACTGCATGCACCTCAGTTAAATAGACCTTTGAATTCAGCTCTGCTGCTTCTATGGAAATCAGTAATTGTTTTGGTGAACCTCAACTTTTACGCAAACTACCCCCTTATATTCCCCTTCCGCGCTAGGCCTTAGGCGCTATTAGTTGAAAAACATTTTTCTCAACATTGAGTCCACCATTTTATCAGCCCTTTTCATGTTTGACTCGTACAAGTGCTTCTTCCAAGGCCAATATTACCATTTGATCGGCAGTGCTGAAACAAATTGTTTTACAAGGAGCAAAATCCATGTGACACATGAACATAGTGATGCACTTACTTGTGCTACCATCTGCCTCCTTCGCATCCAATCAATGGCTCTGCTTCTATTTACCCACCGTCAACACTGTCAGTTGCACCGACCATGTTTACGAAAAGCTCCCGAAGACTGCATGGTTTAACACAGAGCTACCACCCCCCCCGGCCTCCGTGAGCTTCGGATGTGGTAGCACAGACTCAGTACATGAGCTTGCATCAGCCCCCTCCAGTTAAGCCTTCTCGAATACGGTCTGATGTGAGGAGAAGATAGATAAAACGCGGCAGTTTTAAACATCAGATTCTACTAACGTTTACCAACCCATCCTGGATCTAGGACAGAAATACGTTTCTGGCTGCGCGTCTAGAGTTCACACGTGCGTTCGCAGAGCGACTGTCAGTCTAATCGATAATCAATAAACTGGGTTTGGCGACCCAGTCTACTTCAAATTACCTGTGGCCCAACTTACCGTTCCGGAGTTAGTTTAGTATAGTCCGCGGCGCGGAGCGCCGCGCACACCTTCAATTTATATGCGAAATAACTTACAAGAACCATTGGATGCATTTTATTCCAGTTTTCGGAATCTCCTCATGACAAATCAAAACATTAAAGCGTCCGCCAATATATTGAACGGTCATGCTACACGTTCATTGGTTGAAATTGTCCGCCACGTCTGTTCACATAGGGTCTCTCGGTCACCAAGGCGAAAAGGAGCTGCCCGTTTCCCTCCGTCAATCAGAATGGGTCGATAAGCGCTACTCCCATGTTACTGAATATTCCCAAACTTGGCCGGCATGCCATGAGCCCTCTCCTCCCTCCAAGTGCGTACTTTTTCTCGACTGATAAATGAAAGAAAAACCCCTTGTCATAGGTAATTGGGAAAATTACAACAGTTTCGGATTTTTTAATTCTCTTAGAAATCACTTTCTGTTCGCGGTATACATCAGCAGGCATAAATCGAAATTGCAAATGTATACTTGGACTGAAACCTCTCAAGCACTGTGGGTTTCAGTCCACAATTTCGGTCTATGTGCATAGACCTTGAATATACTCATGTATACAGAAGACAGAACAAATAGACGCCAACCTAGGACAATTATTGATCTTTGTGCACGTTCGAATGTTCATAGTTTTGCAAAGTTAGAGGCCTGACGAAGAGTTGCCGAAAAACATGGTTTGCCTACTACACTGACTTTTAAAGAAACTAATTTCAAAGAAAATTAAAAAAAAGCTGAACCTTCGAAACCGGCATATCAACCAGAAAGCAAACAGGCAAAGCTAGGGGATCCACTGATGAGCTGGACCCCTCACAGTTGTTCACGCAGCGGCAGAATCCAGGCGAAACACGTGTCTGGGCCTCTCAGCTAGTACCTCGGCTTTTACTGAGGTTAGTTACAACATCCAGATAACAGTTACAAAGGAAATAAACATTACAAGAGGCAATTAGCCTAATTATTCGAAGATATCGCTAGCCCTGTAATTGGTAGCACAATTTCTGTCGCTGGGGGGCTATCGAAACTCGAGTTCGTTTTGCGCAGTTTAGGTTGCAGCACACAAAAAGCACCTGACTAGCATGTGCAGTAGTACTAAGGTGAAATCACCTGAAACGATTTATGAATACCGAGATGAACTGTCTATTTCGAAAGCCATTTGATGAAGTCAAAACAGAAGGGAAGTTGAGACAGGAGTTAGAAGTGCCATCTACGACCTCCTAGCAAAGCTGGGGTGTCCACAGTGTAGTGACAAAGGGGTCTTCTCCGATGACAGTAAAATGTGACGGGGAAGTTTCCATCTTATCCCAAGTTACCAAGCAAGGCGTAGCAAGCCCTTGTGACTGGCAGGGTCGCAAACCATAATTCTTTATCCCGCCCTCCGTTACAGGAATCATGAATATTTTTTTCCTGGTCTGTTTGGCTTAAGCAAGTGTTGATCTACTCCTGTTTCGTTTCTGATATCTTGAGTGAAATTTGCGGACATATTTTTATTATGTTGTAAAAGGAAACAGTGTGAATGACCCAATGGGGATAAATCTGGCAATTCCTCCGTCTAGACCAGAAGTTGGGAATCTTTTTTACTAATAAAAGCCAAGAAAGCAACTATTTGGAAATATATTTCAGTGAGAGCCCTATTATTTTTTTTTGAAGATTGAACTCAATTAAATGTGAGTACAATAAGCCTCACTGGAGGAACCAAAATCTGAATTTTCGAATTCCAATTTTATCCGAGAGGGCCAGATGCAATCATCGCGCTGCATACGTCCTCGACCTCTGTTCTAGACCAATGTAGGGCAATTGTTTGACTAGTTTCGATGTTGGACACGTGCCAGTGACAGTTGACCGCGAGTACACCCCCCCCGTCCCCTCCCGACGTCATGTGATCAAACAACTTTCAGACCGCGATCGGCAAATGCCGCTGCGGCCAGGCATATTCACGAGTCGAGTGAGCAGTGTTGGTAACTACACCAGCCTGGTTCACTTTGCGGCTGGAAGCTCCACTGACGTGCAGTTTGACCGACACTGCCTTATGTAATTCGGCAAGATGCGCGCGCACCTGACAGATGTGCGAATAACTAACTGCAAATACGATTAAACAGGGAGTAGATGCTTGACCAAGCTTGTGCATTCTAGTGAGTAGCAAAACCATGGTGCTTTTATAAAGCTGTTTAAGAAGAACTTTAGAGTGCTAAATGCCTTTTTTCTATGTGAAGCAAATCTGAAAAAGTTGGGTAGCAGTTAAGTTGGTCGTCCAGTTTAGATACCTCTAGCCCCAAAGTTCTGTCTTACGGGACCGATGCTATTAGTTTAGTTTTTAGGTTAGTGAGGTTGGTCCAGTTTAGCTTAGTTTAGTATGTATAAGTTATTTAAGCATATTGGCAACAATAGCTTATGAAGGCCCACTCATTAATCCCTACTCCATGCATGTTTTCTTATGAAAACGGTGGTTATAGGGTTTTTTGGGTGGAGAATTAGGACACGCAGTGGAATATACTTTTAAAAATGCTAAATGTATTTTTATTTTGCTGTAATTGGAAGTTTTGTTGCTTTATGTGTAGATTTTCCTAATCTGTATTACCGTTTAACTTACTGCGGAAAAACCCGATCATCAAATTTCAGGGTTCTTGAATTTCCCGAAAAATTGAAATGGTGGTTAGGAAGTCGTCTACTTCAACTTACCTGAGATCTAACTTACCGTTCTTGTTAAATTGGTATGGTCCGCGGCGCTTCGCGCCGCACACAGCTTAAATTTACATGCAGGACAGCTTACTCCCAGCGGCCACAGGAAGCAACCTCGACAACATTTTTTTCACTTTACACTTCTAAAAATTTCCTTCTCTGCCTCTCCTATTTCCCCACCCCCCAAAACTCTATAACCGCCGTTTTTGCAGGATAAAATGCTGGGACTAGGGGTATATGAGTGGGCTTACATAAGCTACTTTTGCCAGCATGTTTATCTAGCCGAGGGACGGCCGGTGCTATCTCCCATCCAGAGGACAGTCGAAGAACCTGAATCACCCTACCCCCGATTATTTCCTACAATTGAAAGTTTTAAGTCCTGCAAATACCCTCATGCTTAATTTGAAAAATTCGAGTTGGCAAACATATGTTTTCAGCAACTCTTCATTAGGCCAGTACATTTGCAGGAATAATGAAAACTGTACAGTAGGAAAGGGTTAATAAGTGTACTTTGATTACAACTCATAGTTTTCACGCCACCCTCATGGCGAAATCGGCGTGTAGAGGTATGTGTGCTGGGGTAGGGGAGGAATTTGGGTTAGTTTGTGGGCATTGGTCAGGAAGTCAGGCACATGGAGTGATAATTACTGCCATTTTCACGGAGCGGACGAGTGTCAATGGGACGTGGGGGTGATATGCGATCGCCACCTGGCATCGGAGTAGGCCGCGGAAAAGAAATTGTTTGTGTTAGGGTCTTCTGGAAATACCGCACTGGATTCGCTGGTCGTATAGCCACCGCTTCGGCCGTTGCAAGCACCCGTTGGCATAAGCCCTTGGAAACGTTAGCTGGTGTCCGGTAGACAACCTGAAAGGCTTCATTAGTATCGACTCGGTGATTCGTATCGGCAAGGTGTGCAAGAATAGAATTCAATATCGATCTAGTTTCTCCTTTATTTAGCCAGGCCGGTATGCGTTCACGTACCCTCTTTTCCCGGCGTTTTGTTATTCGGTCCATGCATCCTTCTCCACAGGAGTAAGTGAAAGAGTAAATGCACATTGATGTGGCCTCCCTGCAGATGCACTGGCCTGATAAAGATTCACCTAAAAACATAGGTTTGCCAATACAAGCGAACATCCGTCTCCCAGGAAGCAATTGAGAAGAAGATGAAGAAGAAGACTCGATCGCTGGGACAATATGTTTATTCGCCTGACGTTTCGATATCCGTCGCGGATTCATCATCAGAGACATGAGTAGCAGAAAGGTGAATAAGAGAATCGCTTGTAGTGGCAGGATAGGCGAGATTTGACAGTTGTTGTTTACGTGACAGAACATGCCACTAACTCACACAGCCTGGACCTCCCAGCCACACCCACTGGGTCGCAGCCCACACGTGACCCAGATTTTAACACAACAGGAAGATAGAGGGGCGGCAACTCGGATCCCAGCAGACACACACAGTCTGAACCTTTATGCCACACCCCGTTATACAGTCTACACTTGATCAGGATTTGCGTAGCTCATTCTGGGGTGCGGCACAGATCTCGCATGAGGCTGAGAAACCACATTGAGAGGCACCAGAGCACAGACTTCTCACTTACGTGGTTTGGTTGGTTGGTTACGAGGGAGTGCAAGTGTGGTGCATTCCTTGGTGGAGAGGCTGTGGGTGGGTCAGTGGGGATTGGCCGCAGATTTTCGTGGATGAGTATGGTAACTCCCTCCGCGCAGGCTCACCGCTGCCAACGACTGGCCGCTTACACCCGTCCGTCTGAGCAATCATCGGGCAAGGCTGACTCACACAAACGCCGCTCCATACGCTGTCACCTCACTTCAGACGTGACGGTGTGGCCGGCGGTTGCTCGCCCGTTTAACAGTCAAATTGCTCTCACGTATTTACTATTCCTTCTGTACAGAACAAACTGTTCCTACCACTCTGGCTCCCCATGAATTCTCATTTACGAGACGCCATCTACACCACCTCTACGAATATCCAGAGGTTCACACGCCTATGAAATAAGGAGGAATTTTACATGACCGAGGAGATTAAGCGTGTGTTCTCTGCAGAGAACTAGGTTCCCCGAACCAATTAGAAAATCAGGACTTCGTCGAGTGAAGCTATTTTCGCAACGTGTTGCCGGCAAATACAGTGTAAAATCAGGGC
Source organism: Ligula intestinalis (assembly GCA_036362985.1). Lineage (NCBI taxonomy): Eukaryota > Metazoa > Platyhelminthes > Cestoda > Diphyllobothriidea > Diphyllobothriidae > Ligula > Ligula intestinalis. The sequence goes on along the minus strand of JAYGXS010000001.1, from coordinate 109,913,618 downwards.
GATTGATCAAGCTAATCGATCTGGTTATGAAAAAAATATCTCTCTATATAACCCTTCGAAGGAAAAATCAGATGCCGATAAAGCACGTCGAGGTTGGTAAACTTTTATGTGCACAGACAGGCTATTTTTGACCACACGAACTCGTTTATTTGTCTGCTAGTAGTTGCCATAAACAGGATGCCTTACTGCTTTTTTTCTCTAGCGCAAGCATGGGTATTTGTTGTTATGGCATTCACAATTCAAATCTCTTGTCAGATTTGCTGACGGCCAACAAGTAACTTTTTGTCAGTATGAAGACCCTGGACACAGAATTGGTTAGGCATACGGAGAACTTTGGCGCGAGTAGGATAAAAAGACCCGGTTATTCGTGGATTTCGATTGCTAAACTAGCGCGAAGCCCGGCTTCGCCTTGGCTTCCTTACCCATTGTTGTCCTTTTATGAAGGAAAAAGGGAAAGTTACCTCTGCAGTAAAACCTTTTGAAACAATTAATACGTACGAAGGATAAGCAAACAGTAACGAAGAACGGTATGGAAAGACGGAGAACTGTAATTGTGGCAACAGAGAGAGTGACGTACGTAACCAATAAGGGAAAACGTGATAGACTTCAAACGGGAAGAGGAAGGAGGACACACCTAAAAGTAATAACGGGCGGGACGGAGGTAGGCAGGCAAGTAGCCCTTGGTGGATCCGGAACCCCGCCGGGTGGGCCTCAACCCTGGCGGCGAGGAGGAGGAGAAGGAGGGGGAGGAGCAGCAGCAGCATAGTCAAGAAGGGCTGCTATATCATAAAAAAACAGATTGAGAGGAGAAGAGATGGATCCACCATAGGGAGGTTTGGTGTAGCAGACCTTGGACGCCTCGGGACAGAGGTAGGGTAAAACGGCGAGGGAGGAACACAAAAGAGCCGAATTTTGAGTGACTGAGGAATTGCAGTAGGGACGGTCGTAAGGAGGATATTAAGCGGAACCGTAAGTAAGTGGAATATATAACCGTCAGACCAATGCTTCCCGTTAAACAACAGTCTTCGAAATCCCGTTGGTTGCCCAGACGTATGAATTCAGTTTTGAACCAACTCGAGATATGGCAATGTAGATTTGGCCGTGGGAAAAAAGCACGATCCTTCAAGGTGAAGTCCAGCCACCAAGAAGGTTTGACCTTGGGACTTGTTGATGGACATGGCAAAGCAAACCTTCACGGGAAACTGCAGCCGCCGCAAACTGAAGGTGGTATTGGACGGGATGATGGGATTGCGAGGAAAGTAAGCAATATCTCCTTTCATACAACCGGTAATAATTGTGGCCTCTATCAGGTAGCACATCAGACGCTGGACAGTCCACCTAGTGCCATTGCATCGTCGCGGTGCGTCCAGGTTACTCATTAGCATAATCGGCATGCCAACTTTCCGAATCAGTGTATGGGAAGGGATGCCAGGTATTTCCAAACTGTTCAGGATTTCAATTGGATAATTAACGGAAACTTTAGGAACAACTGTTGCATCGTAGGATCTGTACAGTTTTTCCACACATGGCAGAAGGTGGGTTGGACTCTCGTTAATGGCATCGACGAATCTGTTTGTGGGGGCCAGATTTTCGCGTTCGCAGAGCCATTCGACGTCTGAGAAATTGGCTTGGAGGTTAGGGAACACTTTTTCTCTTAGGTCTTCACCACTGCTCACCACATAAGCAACAAAAGGTATGGGGGATGTGTCCAATTGCATCGGTTTCGATTTTACCTGATCACTTTATCTGATCACCTCTGGTACCCCTTTGAATCACAGGTATAGTCTGACTAAAATCGTCAGATAAATCATTGTGATGCCACCAAACGGAGCGGTCTTTTCCGTGATATCACACAGAGTTCTATCCAGTGCTTCCAGTGCAATCCTGTTTGCCATTGTGCACTCGTCTCAAATTATTGCTGAGCATCGCTACAGCTGAACCACAACCTCTGATTATTTGGCATGTTGCAGTACCATCGTCGGCTAACCAAAGGGGAAACCTGAAGGTACTGTGAGCAGTTCTGCCGCCAGGAAGCAACGTCACTGCAATACTAACCGATGCAACAGCTAAAATAATTTTACCTTCTTTGCGCGGTTCGGCAAGGAGTAACTCGAGGACGAATGTTTGCCAGTTCCACCAGGAGCATCCAAAAAGAAAACGTGATCACTATTATTGCGACCATGAACACTACCAAGAATAGTGTTGAATGCGTGCAGTTGGTCGACCAGTAGCCTCGGTTTGTTCAGAGAAACCTATGCTGCCAGCTGCGTAACGTTGTAGCAAAGCTCACGCTGTAGTTCAGTGGGGAGCTGACTTCCAACGCTCCTGCCAAGTAGAGGGAATCTGTATGTATGAAGTTGCTCACCACCCATGCCAACCAAGATGTCCTCAATGGAAATTAGGGCCATGTTGAATATGGCTGAATTAAATTCGATATCAGCATCGCCATTTTGCAATTGCAGCTGAAACCGGTAGTCTTCAGCCATATAATTTCTGAACTTTAACCACAGGCCGCAAGGGCAGGCCAACTCACAACTCCTAATCAACAAATCCAGGGGGCACCGTAGATGGTTTGGAGTGTTAGTAATAACAGCCTCAGCAATGCAATTTCCCCAATGATTGTCATTTTCAAGTGGATATCAAAACCAAAGATTCTCCAGAAAGCCTCATTGCTGCCGTCGTTGCGTGAACGGTTATTGAGAGAAAACACAGCTGCATCGGAGCTGTAGTTAACGTATTTTGCAAAAATCGTCGTTGATGTGTTGCGTACGGCACAATCCAACGGCTATCGATTCCCGCATGTCCGTGTCGCCTTGAATTGACAACAGCTGTGAACCCATCAACCTCAGGCTGTCTTCGTCTGTACAGAGGGTAGCCGTCTGCATCAGTCTGAGTTGTGGCAATGAACGGCTCGGGATACTTTTTTGGTGCATCTCCCATCCTTCATGCAAGGGCTGCTGGGGTTCAGCTCACCACATGGACCATGCACTATCTGCGTTTTGACTGTTTCAAACAGAACAGGGTCAGCCGCCAGGTCGACCAACTCTGCACATACGAATTTGTCAACATCAGCAGAATGCAGTTTTTCCTGCAACTAGACCAAAATGTGCGCGTAAGGCAATCCTCTCTTTTGCCACTCGACAGTGTACATGTGGCACCGACACTCACCGCAAATTTTAAATTAAGTGATGAGTTTCATCATGCTTTTCAACTTCGGATGAAATATCCGCGCCGACAAATCATGGCGATCCTTGGCCATTTGACCGGGGAACAGTTCAGCAGCAATTTCAGGCCAAGATGGGTTGCATGGGGTGAATGTAATAGATAGATCCGGGCGTCCAAAACGTCTAACGTACACCAAAGCATCTTGAGTTTTCTCATGCATATAGCGAGGTGATCCAGTGTGGCTGAAAGGTAAGGTGAGAAGTTGACCGCGACCAATATTACCCCCGTCATTAAGAACATTCTCTTAGGTAGACGTAATTGTCCGCACGAAGCTCTTCCTTAGAACGTTTTTTTTTGTTTTTAGCGGTAATTTAGCCAAAAGCAAAAACATAGTTGATAAGTATGGTTGAGTTCAACAAACTACATAGGAATATGCTCAGAAAAGGTTGAATTTGTTTTTTTGTTTGACTCTTGCACTAGTGAATGAATGCAGGTGTTTCACCGATCTAGTCAAGGAACAATTAAGTTCCGCTTTGCCGAGGAGCTCGCAACGCAAACCCTCAATGACCGTCACACAGTGACAAAGGTGATATGATGAAGAAGTGAATCCGACAAAGCAAAGGGAGACCGGAATGGTCATTTCTGGCTTATTAGCCGTCATCAGCACTAGTTATTTGGTGTCACGTCTCTTGACGCAAGCCGCAAAACAAACCGTCACTGTAAATTCAAGTCGTGGACACTTAAGGGTTCAATGACCGGAGGCAGCGGCTTTAGTCCTTGCTGCGTCGGCAGCGGGGGGGGGGAGGAGATAATGGTTCCAGTGGCCGAGGCCCCAGTGGGGGGTCAGCGTGGAAGTAGGCTAAAGGGATAAGCGACAGCGGTGGACAGGCACGCGCTTTTGCAAAAGGGATTCGAGACAGCGGCGGACAAACACGCTTCCGAAGCGCTTTTGCGAAAAATGCAATCGGCGAACAAACCTGTGACTCTTGACGCCAGAAAATCAAAAACGGAATAGGAACCGCACAAAGCTACAAGATCTCTTTTATTAAGTATACAGATGACAAAACCCCCAATTCTGACACATGTTCATTGTGGAAGGATTTATCATTTCCGTCTGAATCCAGCGGTTGTCAACCAAGTGCCACGGCGACGCTGCTTACGGGGAGAAACTAAAACTGTCACAGATTTTCGATTGAGAACGAAAACAATCAACCTTTATACAGGCCAAAGGTGAAATCAAGAACCGAATCGCGAAGGCTAGAAATGCATTTAGGCTACTAGCCAGACCGCTCTGGTCTCGCTCAGACATCAGCTTACGTACTAAGCTGCTGACATACAAAGCATCAAGCAGACGGGTGTTAGTATATGCCTGCGAAACATGGCCAGTGAGAAAGGCAGCCATCCTATCGCTCGAAGTTTTTGACCGCCGGTGTCTTCGGCGCCTCTTAAGAATCTTCTGGCAGGGCCGAATTTCCAATGCCGAGCTATATCGCAATGTTCCAAACTATCAAGTCCAGCAGCATACATCTATCATCACCGATTGCAATGATTTGGCCACGTCCTGCGCAAGCCACCGACGGACCTCTGCAGAATGGTCATGAAGCCTAATCGTAGTGCAAACTGGAGCTACCAACATGACGACATGGCTCAACACCGTCAAGTCGGACATCGAACACTGACACTTGAACAAACGATGGGTCACCATTTGCGAGGTGCTCGCTTCCGATCGCCTCCGCTATCCGTAAAGCCGATTCATCCAACAACCGGAGCTAATCGGATCAAACAAGCAAGCAAGAGGTAGTAGCGTAATGAGCCTTCTATATCAGCTTCACGTGCTGTTTTAGCCGTCAGCTGACTACCATGTGTACTTCGCGATGAAGTACTTGCCACGGGGTTCTAGAGAGCCACTTAAGTGTTCGTTTACTTTCAGATGGCTGATAGGCACCTTGAGAATGGCCCACGGCATTAATAACTACGTCTTCCTAATCTGGATTTCCACTGCGACCTCGGACATGCATAAATTCCGCCTTTCATCAAAGCTGCCGATGGTAGATAAGCTTTAGTTGTCTAAAAGGCACTTACTCCGGTTCGGGACATTCGAGACGTTAGGCGCTAACAGTAAAGCTGTTTGGAGACCGGAAACATATTTCCACTTGGCTTTCAGACTCCTACAGAAGTCCAGTGCCTTAGGCAGCTCAAACGAATGAGGGTATGAGATCGGTGCACAACCAGACCCATGCCAATTCAGTAGGGTATGAGGCCGGAGTGGTAGCCGGCACACATAAGTGTATAAAACTGATGAACCGGTCATCGTGTGGGCGACGGGATCGAACTTGAAAAACACGGTAGTCTCCTAAGTGCGGTTCCAACAGTGTAACACACATGTACTGAGATAATGTGATGATCTAGACAGTAGACAAATGTCAATGTTTGAACCTGCCGAACTGACATGGCTGCGGAAAACCTCTGGCTATAGCGCTTTATGCCTTTCAATCTCACCATTGCTAACGATCGTGGCGGGAGGACAGACGATAAGTTAAGGGCGCGTTCGGGATCCCGCACATCCTTAGCCGCAGCGGATCGTGACCGACTAACGACAAAAGGAGATCAGACTAGGCGTCTAAACGATGCAGCATAAGCACTCCAATGCGTCTCGCCCCTAAAAAGAACTAGCATACTAGCCACAGCATACGGTTTATACGCAGAGCGCAAGATCAATTATCGTTTACGATCACAAGCTTGACGTAAGTAAAGCGCTATGTCACTGCCTAAGGAAACGTGAACGGCAAACCGACCGCTAGTTTACAGCTAAGTAGCATAGTTGTGTTAAATAAACTATGAACTAGTAAACGCTTGTGGCCTGCCTAGACCGGTGTCAGATGCAATGAGTCAATACTACCAGTCAAATATAATTAGAGCGTATGTCACCGCGTGTTCTCAGCTTGTTGTGAAGCATTCGGCGTCCATAGTCGCCACCGCTGAAATAGCAAGTGGCGTGTCAGTGAGGGAGTACCATATCGGTGTCTGAAGTGGAAGAACTGAAGCAAAGAGCTTGAACAGACGGTCACCTACAGTCTGTTATACATAAACATACACGAAGTGAGGACAGCTTAATGGTTAGAGGCGGTCACATAAAAAGCAAGGATTAAGTGACTGTAGAGGGCAGCGTCTGGCAACTGGAATAAAAGCCCTCAACTGACACTACAGTGGTTATGGGCACCCATCTTATGACTGTCTCGAGAACCCTTAAGACTAAAACGCCGCGCGTAGGAATACTGAACAGCCATGTCGACATAAGAAAGTACAAGTTTGCGATAAGATTTATAAACTCCATCAAGGCCCTTTAACAGACGAAAATTTGATTGCCACGGAAGTCAAATGTTGTATCGAAGCGGTTTGGGCAGAATTCAAGCATACGGGCACACAGACACAGAGCAATGTGGAAAAGTTGTAGCAGGAAACAAAATTGGTGGGTGGGTCGAAAAGGACACAACAGTTCAGGTAAAAAAAAGCTAAACATAGGATAAGGTACTTATTGTACACAGTCTCAGCTAACAGGCAAAACGGACTAGGAAACCTTGAAAGCCAAGCGAGTTGATAGTATGGGTGTAGGTAGGATGAACGGTGGCCGAGCAGACGTTAGTCAAAGAGAAAGCTGGTGACGGCGGTTCCAGAGGCATGCCGGTAGAGATGGAATGACCCAGAGCAAACACATGGCAGAAAGGAGCGAGGCTTTAAAACGCAGTAGCATTCGCTTTTGTCGCGAAGTTTGGTAATTTGATGTAACGCCACTTAGATACGAGAAAGGCCAACAAATAGTAGCTCAGGTAATCCGAATGAGCGGATGGCCGGTGCGCGGTGATTTTTGACATGATCAAAATAGTCGGCCAACAGGCGGAGCCTTTCGGATACCATCACCCTCGGAAACGAAGCGTTTTCGAGCCCTAAAGAAGAACATTTTTAAGTATGTATGATGAGACTGCATGGCGTGTTAGCAAATTCTTAACTACGAACGAAACATATAACTACCGGCGTTATAAATTAGTTGATACTGGGATAGAACGCAGCACTTCCGATGAGATGTACAAAATGCACGCTTAAGGTGACATATTTACACATAAAATGCACCCTACAAAGCCGAAGATGCAATTAAGTCTTACACAAACTATATCGAGTGTGTATGTATGTATGCGTACGTTCTTTTTTCAAAAACAGTCAAAAGTATGAAATAGACGGGACATACTTTGTTGGCATTTCATTGGCTAACTTCTTAGGCAAAAATCCGACTTCTACGGCACGGTGAATAAATCTTTCCAAGAGGACGGATGCAACTGGAAGCTGTCGCTGGATTTCCGGCATCTCGACATAAATTCTTTTCACACCAGTTTGTAATTGATCAAGCGTTATCACAACCGAACAGCAAAGGCGATCCAGAAGACGTATAATTCGATCTGCCACTTGGTCACCACTGCGTTCGAGAACCAGGAGAATCGCCTAAATTTGGCACATAAGTGGGTTAATTCACTCACTGGTACGTGGAAAAAAAAACACAACGCTAGTTTTTTTTATCGTGGCACCTCAAACTTGAAGTTAATTTAAACAATTGAATTGAGTCCTACAAGATGCCTTGGCATCCTACTGAGTAGGATACACTTTCATATCTAGTTTCCTAATTGAACCTGACAAATAAATGAGATGGTTAAATATGACAGTTTGTAGAAATATTTGTGGCCTTAGCATGAAATTTTCACCAATGCGAGGTGTATCCTTACGATTGAGTTACAAGGAAAAACTAGTGGTTGCATGGCGGTTTGGGTTTTAATAACTAAATAACACCAGATTCACATCTCTAAAAAGCGAGTATCGGGCAGACGAAACCACTCTACAGGAACGGATGCCTTCGTGCATACGACACGCAAGAAAACGTTAGTACGGATTTACTTGCATAAACCGCGAACTAGACTAAGACTTCCAACATAATAAATTGTTATAAGACAATGACACGAATTGAAGTAACCAGAAAAAAGAATGCATAGACAACGCCACTTGGCTATAGTTTTTGAAGAGAAAACACATCGTTAAACAATGTACGACTGACTAGTGGTTTAGTCTAAGTTCGCCTAAGCAGTGAACCATACTAACGGTCTCACTGACAAAATAATCAGAAAACAAAATCGAGTGTACCGCACAAAATATTATTCACACTATTCATATAAAAGCATCAGAAAGCCAACCTTTAGATTATCAGATAAAAGTTCATGACTGAACTAACGATGACTAAAAAGAATCAGTTTTCATACTAGTTTAAGGATACAGCATATCAGCATTAACGATTGTTTGAAAAATAAGTTTGCGAATCAGGCATATTCGGGTAATGGGAAAATTACCTGGTATACGAGCTCGTGGTGGTAATGGGGTGAATCCAGCTCTTGAAGTGCGGCAGTCGCATCCTCGAGATTGTTGGTACACAGGTACTCTTCGAGAAGAGAACTTATCTGCTTCATAAGAAGCGTCGTAACACGCTCACTTGGAGGAATGCCCCAAATGATATCCAACCTCGAATACGCGTGACTGAGTGTTAACAAGGTTTCCGCTTTCAAGATAGCTTGCATGGCGGGGGCATCACCCGAGGGCACGGTCCCAATATCACCACTAGCCGCGGTGCCGGTTGTTGTCGTCACACTTCCACCTGCCGAACTTACTCCACTGCTGCTGTGCGTGTTTGCACTAAGGGCAGCACTACCGCCACTGTCGCGACGCAAAGCGATGGAGACCGGCGGGATACTAGGGGATGGTGGCGTACCACTGGGCGCTGAGTTTGCTGCCACAGCACCGGAAAGTGGCAAAAGGGCGGTGTGAAGTTCTTTATACTGCTGGACGAATTTGGGCGGAAGGATGTCGTCAGCAACACCACGGGCGATGAAGCGGCCGACGTACTAGAGGGAGAAAGACACTGACTGTTAAGATAAAAATTCGAGGCGGTTATCCGATACTGTCAAGTAAATGTTTGGAATCTAAGGGTCCGAATATTAATCGAGTGCGAATTTCGCGTAACAGAACCTAGTTAACATGAGGGCTAGGGCTCTGAGGTCAAACATTCGAAAAGGTATAAAGTCAATGGCAACGTGAAAGAAGCAAGTTCAGAAAAATAGAAGTAAAAAATGCAAGTAATACCTCTGGTGCTTTCGGTACATCAAGAACAATGTCTGCCAATTCGTCCAAAAGTAGTTGGAAACCTTGCTGCATGGCCGACATACTGATAACCTTCCCACACATTTCGGACAAAAGCTCAGAAGTTAGCTCGCAGTGCGACATTTTGTGCTGTAGAGCGAGATTTATTGCCATTAATGGTAAACGGCGACGTTGAAGGGGAGACAATGAAATTTCTTTTAAAGCGTCCTAAAACAGGAAGAAAATTGTAACATGTGGACACTATATTGTGGGTAAATATTTGATATACTAGAGGAAACAGTGTGACTTACAATGACTTCCTCCGTTTTACAGTGGTCGTAGTACTCATGGACGAGAGAAGAGAAGAATTCATCGAAATCCTCGTCGGTGAGAACAGCATTGACGTGATCGACAGCGATCGGGACCTAGAAGAAACTAGACCAGCAGAATGCACTTACATTTTCATCAGAATCGTAATCCGGATCGCCGTGGTCCAGTTCCAACTCATCGAGCTCATCACTCACACGAATCCAAACATCCTTGTTAGATTCTACATCCGCATAGATAAAGCCAGAACGACTTACGCTTTTTCGCTTCTGGCCTGAAGCCATTTCGAGACTTCCGACTGTTTTTGCTATAAGGAACCCTGGATCTGTTTTGGAGGCGTTGCACTGCCGGTGTAGCGACCGAATCCTCCGTAGCAAGTGTTAAACCGTTAACCCCCGCATGGCTGAATGAGTTGTAATGCATTCGCTTCTTTTTGACTAAACGGAAATTTTTTTGAGCAACCGCCGTCGTGGTCTCGGCATCAAAAGTGGGTTTTGGCCATGTCATCTCCCCAGCTGACTCTTCAGCACTGGCATCACCTTCGCACCCATCGTCGACCTCGACATGCCGATGCTCGGCTTCCGCCATGGGAAGCAAATCCTACCGTACGGGAAGAAGTTATAAGAACTGGCGGCACGCTATACACTCGATTATTTAGACTAATCGGAATAACAGCAGAACGACAACACAGAGCGATATGGAAAATATGCGGGACCACCTGTTCTTGAGTGCGGCTTAACTGGTTAAAACAAAAGCTTTATTCAGATATCCATGCATCTCAGATAATTTCGAGATATTTATACCAAACAGTCATTGGACAAGTAAAAGGCTGTTTTTATGTTTCAAGGACTGCATTATGCGTTTATTCTTTAATGAAAACCGAACAACAGAGCACATTCAGTAAAGGGACATAAAGAGAGAAGTTCGAAGACGCCAAAGGAATCCATAGGGCATCGCCATAAATAAAGAGGATGCAACCAAAGAACTGAGACGGTAAAAAATATCTCATTTGATGCAATGACGAAAACAAATAAACTTCAAAAGGGCTTTAACGGATTAAAAATCTGTGAGAACAATCCACAGAAAATCGCACGAATGGCAGAAAAGACAACCTAAAAACAATGTTCTCGTAC
>JAYGXS010000001.1:109881143-109894242 GCA_036362985.1 Ligula intestinalis | reverse complement strand
TGTGTCGTTTGTGCGAATTCAAAGAAATCAGCCATCTGAAGAGCAGCTATACTCCCCTGACAAGTTTGAACATTATGATCATATCTTCTCTGCATTACCTGCAAGAGAGAGGAAAAGGCTTGAACCTATCTGGTCGACCTTCATGTGGTCGACCTCCTAAGCTGCTGACTAATTTGGTCACCCTTCTTTAAATTTTCTCCAACACTGCGTAAATGTTCTTCATTCAGGGGTCCACGACTGAATGCAATATTCTCACATCGGCCGAAAACTTTTTCCGAAGACTCAGACAAAAAGCTCCGTACCAAAATAGAGCTAGGATCTTCTGATCACTCATAGGATGCCCAAAGCCTTCATTGCTGTTTTGGTATAGTGATTTGACGGTATCGTTACAATATCGTTTCCAGTAAAAAAATTTCACACAGTTTTCCCCGTATCAATGGTAAATGAAACCAAGGCACCCATAATGGACTTCACCACATAGCAGAACCAGTGGAACATCACTCAGTTTGGTTGCACATGGCTATCCTGATCGTTTGGGACGATCGATCTGAATATGATCCATCCGTGTTATAAGCTTTCTTCTGATATAATGTACTGTTAACATCTAGAAGAATCGCAGGTGAGGCACAGTATATAAATCAATGTTAATTTCTGACTCAGTCGACCAATGATTTTGGGCAGTTACATCTTCGTTACCGAGGATGTCTATAGTTTAACTACAGCAGGAGGGGGCAGCGCAGGAAGTGTGACTTTCACGTGAATTAATATAGAACACTAATGAACTTTCAGGGCTTAAAATATACTTTCTTCACTCTCCCATTTGCCCAAAACCTGCCTCAAGGCAGGGCAGAAGAGAGTAAGCAGGATCAGACACACCAGTTATCAAGGTTAAACAGCATTTCTAAGTTTGTCATATAGGCCTGGCCAGACATCTATAAAGATGAAGAAGGGCAGCTTGGACCCCAATTTATTGGGAATGCCAAAGAGTCCAGGCAACGTAAGCATTGCAGTTCGTCAGTGAGCATCCTTTTAGCAGCGACTTTTAACGTACTGGCGTATCCTCAAGTGCGTCAGATTGTTTATACTTGGAAATATGCATCCAACACTATGGGAACATAGTCCACAAGATTAATCTCAATATATCGTCCATGATCCAAACACCAAACCACCGAGCAGGTTCGTCAACCTTCTGATGCTGACGTTGATTATCAGAACTGCAATTATCTGTCCACGAGTGCCACAAACGATCACACCCTCCACGTAACATACTAGGTTTCTGCAGAAAGGGGTTTGCTGCTCGGATGTCGCATGGTGGACTACTGTAGAGGTCACGTGGAGCAGGAGTCAAGGAACACGTTTCTTACTTACGCGCGATGCATCTAGTCCATATTAGCATTGGGAATGTAGGGTAGATTCCGGTATGATGTGTACTGATGGGACGATATGTAGGGACGAGTCTTCGTTTATAGTGGTTTTATATGGATTTGATTGGGTGCGCACATGTCGAGGTTGCGCATAATTTGAGGCGACAGAATGTCTGTGAGCAGTTAAGAAAGGGGTGGGCGCATATCCATGCTTCAGGTAGTAGAAATGCTTTGTGAGGACGCCCAATGAATAATATTAGTAATAAATACATACATTTGATTGATAGGTTTTAATTTCTCAATTTGTTACCCAAATTTGGGTGTCACGCGCCCGTTCTGCTTCTTTGCGGTCGCGTTTAAATAAATAAAATTTTTTTATATTTTAGGCCCGGAGGGCCTTATCATTGCAAACTTAGTGCCGTGGAAAAATAAATACAAAGTTGATCAATGCTGCTCTCCGTGAAACAACCACATAGGCAGCGGGAGCGTTTGGTAGTGTTGGTAGATTAATTCATATTCACCAACATATCGTCGTTTTAAAATAGTAGTCAACGCATGGTGAACTAAGGAGGAAGCAGTAAAAATAAAACTCCTACCATTTAAGCTGGGGCGGAGTTCAGCGAACTCCCGCTTAAAAAAACAAAACATAGGAGAAAAACTGCTTCAAAAAATAAGGGGGTTTGTTGAGAGAATTGATTGTAGTGCAAATGAGACAGGACTGTTGATTAGAACGAATGAGGGTTGGAAACGCTTCTTGTAATTGGAGAAATCATATAACAGCAGAGGCTGTCGTTCAAAACTGTAACACCGCCCGACTGGCTTCATTATCAACCATCAGGGAGGTGAGACCGGAGGAGGCCATCACGGACAACAGGTTCGACAAGAGAGTGAACGGCAGAGGTCACCTGATCATCAACGAAACGCCGGAGATGCGACCTTGTAGACTGCGGAGTCCAGCGACAAGCTGGCGAAAATAGCAGAACCACCATGAGCATGACTCAAGACCATGAAGCCTATCGTCAGGGTTGTAAAACGGAGAATGGAGAAAACGGCAATGATGACTGGACAGAGAAGTGGACGAAAAATCGTTGTAAATATCACTAAAAGGAGGAAGAAATAGACATGTCTGGAAAAAATTTGATATCAACATAACCACCTCAGATACCAGGGGACCCTTTTCAAAGTCCAAAGTTGTGTGTTTGTGAAGAAGACCGTTAACAAGGACTTTATATATTCCGAAGTTAAGTGTTTACGTAATTTTACTTTAAAAACTGCTAAGTTAGACGACAGCCTAATTTCGAGGGGAATATTATTCCAGAGGAAGGCTTATTTGGAGGCAAAGAAGTGAGAATGGTTCGAAGTGGAGCTTACGGGGGGTGCAATAATCCTAAAGGAATTACGAGTGGCATAAGGTCTATCTGCGGGATTGAGAGCGTTGATTCGTGGAAGGTTAGGGGTAGAGTTAACGCGAAAGAGGAAACAGAGGCCCGCTTCGAGTCTTCTGACCCAAAGAAATGTCATGTGCGCTAACTGACATCTCTCCGTATAAAGAATTGTGGATCGAGGAAGAGCGAATATTTTGCGAGTAAATACCCTCTGTACATTTTCAATCTTACCGCTGTCAGAAGCATTCATTAGACCAAAGAGGGGACAGCAGTATTCTAGGATGGGTAGAACATAAAGGCGATAAAGTTTTAACTTTATTTTCAGCAGGAAGAAATTGTGTGATATAAAACCACATATCTGTGCCGCCTTCGCAGATATTCGATCTGCATGAGGCGACAATGCTTGTTTATTTGTGTAGCTTAAACATTAGTCTTTTATAGTGGATCGTTCTAAAAGTGGATTATTTTGAAAGATCAGGGGACGAGGAAGATTGGCGGGACTGAAACACATGAAACTACACTTGGATGGAGAGAATTTCATCTGCCAAGTAGCAGTCCAACGTGAGCGTGTAAGTAGGTCCACATTTATTTTATCAACGCATATACTTGTCATGTCCTTATTAAATGAGTATATGCATTTGAGGTCATCTGCATAAATGAGATTGTGTGAATTTTTTAGATCAGTCGAAATTTCGTTTATGTATAGAATGAAGAGTAAAGGTCCCAAGACAGTGCCTTGAAAACGTCATTCGTGATCAGCTGAGCAGTGGAGTAACTTTTACCTACTAGGACCTTCTGGCTGCGGTTAGACAAGTAGGAACCGATGAAGTCGAGGAGAGGGGTACGGATGCCAATGGCTTCCAATTTTACCAGAAGCCGTCTGTGCGGTACCTTGTCGAAGGCTTTGCTCAGGTCAAAGTAGATAACAACCACGGAGGGAAGTGACGTGGTTAAGAAAAGCTAAGTGACACGTCTCGCATGATCTTCCGGGTAGAAAACCATGCTGCGAGTCACTTAGAAGCTTATTTTTAGGCAAAAGTCGAGAATTTTATTAAAAGTTATCTTCTCAAGAAGTTTAGCTAGGGCCGGGGTTTTATGAACACTGCGGTAGTTATTTGTGTCTTAACGAGATGCTGATTTAAAAACTGGAAGAATAATAGATGTCTTACAAGTGTCAGGAAAGTAACCATTTAAGAGATAGACTGAAAATATATGGCTAAGTAATTTGGGAAATGTCAGCATTCTTTTGATAACTGAATTGGGGATACCATCAGTTCCCGAAGAGTGCGAGTTTTTTTAGGCAAATTATCTGCTTACGAATTAATTCTATGGAGAAATCAATGTTTCTGAGAGTATTGCCTGAGTATGGTTGAAACGAGGGGACCGGTTCGGATTCTGTCGTAAAATGCTTCACAAAGAAAGCGGAGAGATGTCAGTTAGCGAACATGACATTTCTTTGGGTCAGAAGACTCGAAGCGGGCCTCTGTTTCCTCTTTCGCGTTAACTCTACCCCTAACCTTCCACGAATCAATGCTCTCATTCCCGCAGATAGACCTTATGCCACCCGTAATTCCTCCAGGATTATTGCACCCCCCTTAAGCTCCACTTCGAACCATTCTCACTTCTTTGCCTCCAAATATGCCTTCCTCTGGAATAATATTCCCCTCGAAATTAGGCTGTCGTCTAACTTAGCAGGTTTTAAAGTCAAATTACGTAAACACTTAACTTCGGAAGATATAAAGTCCTTGTTATCCGTCTCCTTCCCAAACACACAACTTTTGGACTTTGAAAAAGGTCCCCCTGGTATCTGAGGTTGTTATGTTTATATCAAATTTTTTCCATACATGTCTATTTCTTCATTCTTTCAGTGATATTTACAACGATGTTTCGTCCACTTCTCTGTCCAGTCATCATTGCCGTTTTCTCTATTCTCCGTTTTACTACCCTGACGATAGGCTTCATGGTCCTTAGTCATGCTCGTGGCGGTTCTGCTATTTTCGCCAGCTCGTCGCTAAACTCCGCAGTCTACAAGGTCACAGCTCGGACGTTTCGTTGATGATCAGGTGACCTCTGCCGTTCCCTCATCTTCCTGACTCTGTTGTTCGCGATGGTCTCCTCCGATCTCATCTCCCTGATGGTTGATCATGAAGCCAGTCGGGCGGTGTAACAATGGTGAAAGACAGCCTCTGCTATTATATGATGTCTCCAATCACAAGAAGCGTTTCCCACCCTCATTCGTTCTCATCAACAGTCCTGTCTCATTTGCACTACAATCAATCCTCTCAACCAAACCCCTTAACTTTTTTGAAGCAGTTTTTTTCTCCTACGTTTTGTTTTTTTTTAAGCAGGGGTTCGCTGAACTCCGCCCCAGCTTAAATGGTAGGAGTTTTTTTTCACTGCTTCCTTCTTAGTCCACCATGCGTTGACTACTATTTTAAAATGACGATATGACGAATTTATCTACCAACACTACTAAACGCTCCCGCTGTCTATGTGGTTGTTTCATGGAGAGCAGCATTTATCAACTGTGTATTTATTTTTCCACAGCACTAAGTTAGCAATGACGAGGCCCTCCGGGCCTAAAATATAAATTTATTTAAAGAAAGCATTGAATAATTCAGCCTTATCAGACTCATCTAGTACAAATGTTTTATTTTCATTAAGCAATGGGGGAATTTCAATTCCTCGTTTTGCGGAAGACCTACGACGAAACAGTTGTGCAACAGATTTTGCAGAGTTTGACTCGCTCAGGGCAATGTGACATTTTGTGTGTTTCGAGTGACAGGACTATAGCTATCGTTATTCATAAAAAAGAATTTGAGGGTGCGTAGGCAAACTGTAGGCCCTTATTACTTGTGGAATAAGTACTGACGGGTATGGAGCTGTTAGCATATGGGTAGCCAATAATGGATGGCTGATAAAGTCTGAGATATCTAGGGGCCTCGCTTTCTGGCAGGGAAAAATGAGGAGAGGATAAACCAAAATAAGCTTCTGGGGTGTTTGGAAGGAATGTGGGGAGGCCAGAAGGCGTGTAGAAGTTTGCGGGTTTGGGTGGTAGAGGATGGGTAAAGGAACTGAAAGGGGGGAACGGTGACATAAAATTAGTGTTGGGGCCGCTTGCGTAAGGACTAGTGGTCTTAATCAGTTAATGTCCTGTACGGCAACTCCGATTAGATTTACAATTGTACCAGTTCGGGTTACTGCCGTGCAAATTAAATTTTCCGTGGTTCAGGCCCAACGCGTTCGATAACGCATTATACGGGGGAATAATATGACTCCCACGGTCAAAAGAGGAGCTAGGTTGTGGTGGGGAAGCGCTCGGCCTAAACGCTTTCGACGGTGTTGGCGACATTCTTGATGAACTTGTTGCCGAGTTAGAGGCAGCGGAATTTATCGATCGTTGGACAGAGAATGTATTTAGACTAGTTTTAATCGTAGTAGATGACGGAGTGGCGGACCTTGACGGTCCCGACACCAAGAGGGATGGGCTAACTGGTGCACTGATGTTTATGGGCCTATGACAAGACATTCGGGAGGCAGGGATAGCGGGTGTACTGACGGTTATGGGGCTACGAATAGACATCTGGGAGGCAGGGATAACAGGTGAACTGACGTTAGTGGGTGCATGGCCAGGTATGCGGGGGGGGGGAGAATTAGCGAGTGCATTTACCCTATCGGGACTACGAACAGATTAAGGAATAGTAGGCTGAGAAGTAATTGGTCTATTGGACTGGAGAGCCGCATTTCTTCGCACCATTCGTGTAAGATCTGGACAGAGGAAACTTTTAATCATTTATAAATATCGGGAAATTTCACCTCGTTGAGCAAAGATTAAGTCCACCTCGATCGGTGAAAACAATCTAAATAGGATGGGCGGGTTTTTGCTACGCGATTGGAGGCGCTTTGCTTCCGCAATTTCGTAGTTGAAACCACCCGAGCATAGAAAATATTTTGCAATATCCAAAGGGCGACTTAATATGGAGGCATTTTTTAGTATAAAGTTAAAGTTTCGCTTTTGTCTATCAAAAGCTTCCGTGGTTATGAGATGGACGAGGGAGTCTAACTTTTTACAATCCTGCAAGGGCACATCTGATAACTTGCCATCAAACAGATAGCCTAGTATTGGCAAAACAGAACCAAACTTCACCATGAAGTCATTACAGTTCTGTAATGCAGATAAATCAATTTGCTTAGCCTTGACTATGGGCTGCATGCTGACATCAAAGCATTGACTAGTAGGCGTGGTCAGGCACCGCTTGGGTCTGGGGGCAGGTATCTTACGATGAGCTTTAATTTTTGTTCTAATAATTTTGATGGAAATTTGATTTAAATGTGAGAAGATTTAGAAAAATTCAGCTTATATGATTTTACCGCAGCTGGTTGTTTAAATCCCTTAAAATTGTTCAACAAACGGTATAAGTTATTACGTTCAGAAAAAACCAGTTGATATGATTTTCAGATTGTGACTTACGACAAATAATCAGGGTAAACTTAGCAAATACTGTAGCTATTTTTTTATTAGCACTTTAAATTCATTTGAAAAGTGCATTCAATATTGGGAAACAATTCAGACTTTGAAGGTCTCGAGAATATTCGGATCTTGACGATTTCTGTTACTAGGCCGCGAATTTGTTGGTATGAGGAGGTTGCGTTCGGTTTGAAGAGGTTGTGTCTCGGTAGAATTGGTTGGAAAACAAAATCATCTTAAATTCCGACTTCAAAAGGTCGTGCACGCAAGAAAAATAATTCCAGAGACGCAGGAAAAAATTCTATATGTACGGTTGCAGCCACAATGTCCTATATCGTAATTGATGGGGGATATCGATGTAGAGCTGTCCTAGGAGGAGTGTAGGAAATATCGAATGTGATCTTGTAGGTTTGGTTGGTTGTTTGGTACTGGATGCGTTTTATTAACAGAGCTGAATCTGAAGATGTCGTAGTTCTTGCACCTCTCCCTCAGGTTCACTGCAGTATGTTTTTCCCCTCGAAAAAGTGCTCTAATACAGCATTGTTTATGCGCTATTGGGTGGTTGCCATTCCAGAGATCGTGTCTCTTTCTTCTTTTCACCAAGAACCTAGGCACGTATATTTACTTCTGTTCCATATAGGTATCGATTTGGAATGTCGGTGTTGGTGTTAGGGTTTCAGAATAACTTCTAATGTGGTCATTCTCGACGGTTAAGATTGCCATTACAAGTTTCTGCAAGGGTTGTGGTTAATTTGTACAGGGCCAGGACATACTCACTCATACCTTCAGATACTTTCTTTTCACATGCCATTTTCCATCTTTAGTGACCGTATTGGACGCATACTTAAACAATAAATCTTCGGTTATTTACGTGCGCTCAGCCGACTAAGCTTCGGTTGCTAAACAAAAAAGAAACCTACAGCTTCCTCGCACACTTTGCCCAACCACGCAAATCGAGTAGGACTTCTGTTGCATTTGTAAAATGCTCGATTCTAGGCTGGTGGTGGACAAGTTAACTGAACTCTGCCCCCATTTTAATGGTATGAGTTTTTTCACTGCTTCCTCCTTAGTTAACCATGCGTTTTCAGAGGGTGTTGACTACAATTTTAAAATGACGATATGTTGTTTAAGTCACTTTAAGTCACTTTATTAATGGAAGAAGGCTTTCGCCCTTGAGCTCCCTATTCATAACCAATATCGCATAATAGGTCCACCGTAACAATATTACATGATACAAATGTAGGCCTAACATCAGCGATAAGTGTGAGCCAGTTGCAAGGTGCTGCTACTGACACTTTGTTCATCATATCGGCCACAGTTTCTCAGCAAATGAGAATCAAGTTTGTGTTTAAAAATTTCAACAGTATCTGAGAGGACCACATGTTCCGGGAGTCCGTTCCACGCTCCAATGACCCTCTGAGAGAAGGCGTTTCGTCGAACGTCCATACGGGCCGGTTTCCTCTATAGTTTAAAAGGATGACTCCGCAGATGGTCAGTCCGAGCCAATTTAAAGAAATCATCAAATTCTAGGGCGCAGTCTCGGCCTCTAACAATACGGTAGGTTTGTATGAGGTCCCCGCGGAGTTGCCTATAATTGAGAGGAGAAAGATCAAGTTCGGTCAGTCTGTCTTCATAAGGCAGATGACCAAGATTCTTGACCATCTTCGAAGCCCTCGCCTGCACTCGTTCCAGGTGCAGGTAATCCTTCTTGAACCACGGACGCCAGGCCTGGACATCATAATCCAAGTGGGACCGAACAAACGCTCCGTAGGTTTTCCTGAAGAGCTCCTTGTCAATGTTGACGAATACCCGCCTAATCGCAAACAGCACCTGTGTCGCGCGTTTAGCTGACTTAACTCACTGAGTAGATGGTTTAAGTGAGGAGTTTATTAGAACACCAAGATCCTTTTTTTCGTTCACATTTGAAAGTGGTTAGGTATTAATTTTATCTGCCAACAGTTATAAATGCTCCCGCTGCCTACGTGGTTTTTCACGGAGAGCAGCATTTATCAACTTTGTAGTTATTTTTCCACAGCACTAAGTTTGCAATGATGAGGTCCTTCCGGCATAAAATATATAATTTATTTATTTAGTTGCTCGAGGCGCATCTCACGGTGCGGTGGGCTGAGTAATGTGTGCATATAAGCCGTACCTTTTTCGTTTAACGGGATCCAGTGTGTTGTTGTTAAGTTTCCAAAATCTGCGTCGAGCAGTGCCCTTCAGTTAGGATGCCCGAGTAGGATCCATAAGTTCGGCTAAATAGATCAGATGGTAATTCACCTTCCGCGGTTGCTTGAACTTGATAAGCTTCTACTTGACCTGGTATTCTGTGCGTGTGCTGCACAAATCATATATGTTCGGTTACACGTCACTTACAAGGGGCGTACAAACTACATAGCTATAAACGTGTAATTATTTCTTCAGCACGTCCACTTGTAACTGTGTCATCTCTGACCCTACCATAAAATAGAGAAGGCTCCAACAGCTCCAGAATCAAATTCTCGGCCACGACCTCTTAAAGTGATTTGAGGAACTGAAGCACAGGCGAAACTCTTACTAGAGCGCAAACCATCCGTACGGAGTCTGCATTCGTAAGTTTTTTTTTCAGCCGGATTAAGAGTTAAAAGAGCGGAGAAAGATGAGGCATCTAAAAACAGAGCTGGAGAAACGGAGAACCAATGGCAAGACAAATCTCAAAAAAAGAGACGGAAAAATAGTTCAAGTCAAAAGGACATCTCTCTGGTCGAAACCTGTGACAGTGACGGCCTAGCTGTCCCGCCACCGAAACCTCAGACATGCCCTCTTAAATTGGTCATTTTAAATGCCAGATCACTGCTTAATAAAATGCCTCTGCTCCAGACTCTGGTTTTCGTCAACCCCCAGACATTGTTATGGTAACTGAGACATGGGCATTGGCCTGTGTATCTGACTCTGAACTCTCTGTTCTAGGCTATTCATGCGTTCGGAACGATTGAAACAATGGCCGTGGCGGAGGAAGCTGCATCTATATAAAGCAGCCACTTGCATTTCTCCCGTTGGACTATCCACAATTCACAGCGGTGGAGGAGAGCTGCTGGCTACGAGTTTTTCTAAAAAACAAATATTCCTTACTTGTTGGCTGTGTTTATCGCCCACCTAATGCCAATGCAGACGACGATCTTTGTCTCTCACAGCCATTTCATGCCACAGCTGACTTGAATCTTAAGTATTGCTTGATTGCAGGCGATTTTAACCTTCCTGACGTGCAATGGTTTCCACCCTTTGGTCGTTAAAATTTTGAGAACTAATTTGAGGCTGTAGATATCGGCATGTGGGATCAGGTAGTCGATTTTCCCACTCGAGGAACAAGCATACTGGACCTAATTTTCTGTAGGGTATGTGAACCACTTTCAGTGTCATCCTTAGACGCCCTTGGGTGTTCAGACCATCTTACAGTTGTTAGTGAACTAGAACTGGAGGCGGATAAAGCATTTTCCCAAAAGTATAGTCTTTATCATGGCTTCCGATCAGCAAACACGGTGGACCTACTGGCACATCTAAGCGCTATCGACTGGTCTGAATTTTTTCAATGTTTGGATGTAAATGTTTGTATCGATGCACTGTACAAAGTGTTGGATCCACTCATCCTCCACTTTGTCCCCCGTAAGAAAGTAATACATGTCAAGGATGAAGTGTACCTTCCTCTGTCTTCCCGTCGTAGGCTGCGTAAACTCTCTCGTCGTTTGCATCGGCAAAACGACACTTCCGTTCTGCCCTTGATCACATTGATCTTTGAGCAGGCTAAGAAGCTCTCCGAAGAAAAGCAGATAGCCGATGAGGCCCACTTCGCTGAAAATCCTTCCCTTAATGTTGCGAAACTCTTTTCGCGTACAGTAAAAGCACAGAGGAAAACGCAACACGCCATACTTCAATACGCCTTAGGAAAATCCATAGCTGACACTTAGTTGACCGCCGATAGCTTCAATGCGTTCCTATCCAAAACGTTTAGTGAAAGCTCGTTCGCTGCACCTCCGGCTATCCAGGCTTGGACGGGTGCCACACTCGAAACCATAAGTTTTACCCTCTGGGATGTGACTGTAGCCATTCGTCGTTATCGTTAATCTTATAGTCCAGGAGCAGATGGCGTCCCAGTTAGCCTTCTAAAAGCTGAAGCGAATAATATCTTTCCGTCTTTTCTTTGTAAGGTATTTAATCTTGCTCTTGAGAGCGAAATCTTACCTTCGTTGTGGAAGGAATCGCACATAATGCCTATTCGCAAGCATGGCCGATCGACGTCATCCGACAACTTTAAGCCAATATATACACTTCCCGCAGCCTCGAAGATCTTCGAGACCTTAATCAAAGAAAAAATGATGCGTCACTTGACAGAGAACAACCTGCTCAATACAGCTCAACATGGCTTTCTCGAGAAACGATCTTTTGAAACCTGTCAGCTCTCTTTCTTTGAGTACATGCTATTATCTAGAGACAGCGGTTTTGCCCCTTATACCGTCTATTTCGATTTTACTAAGGCCTTTGATCGGGTATATCATAACCTCCTCCTGAAACTGACTTCTTTCAGCACGCGTAGCAAGCTTCTGAAATTAATATCTTCCTATTGGGATGCTCGCACACAACGAGTAAAGATTTCCAATGTTATCTCCAACCTAACGCATGTGAGGAGTGGAGTTATACGGGGTAGTGTAGTGGGTCCGCTCCTATTTTGCCTGTTCGTCAACGACGTTTCAGATTGTTTTCAGTATGGTAGACCCTTCATGTACGCTGATGATTTACAAGTCACTTATCGATATAAACCGGCAGATCGCAAAATCGTGCACGAGTTGAAAAAAAAGGATCTTCAGGCCTTCGCCCAGTGGTGTTGCACATGGCACCTCACCCTTTCATGGCACAAATGTTCCGTTATGGTTGTTGGCGATGATCATCAATCGGAATTAAGCATTGACGGCCCCGAACTAAATGCCCCAGGAGTTATCAAGGATTTGGGCATATCCTACTCTTATAGTGTCAATTTGTCAAAGCACTGTGCCCTGATAGTCTCGAAAGCACACCGAACCACCGGATGTATCCTTAGAAATTTTAAGACTATCAAGGTTAGAACTAGCCTTTATAATATGTACGTGAGACCTAGTCTTGAATACTTGAGTTGAATCATCAGCAGGAGAAATGTTTCATACCGTTTAAGGACATTAGTTCCAGACGGAGAGGGTTGGAATAAGAACACAGTGTTCTCAGTCTTCCTTCAATGGTTGTCGGCGAAAGTTGCGCGCTATCGGCTGAAGGGTTAGCAGACTGCGGGCTGCTGCTTCAGCAGCATTATCTTCAGCAAGAAGCCTGGCGGGGTTCAAAGTCCACGAACGCCATCAGAGTGAAAGAGAGATTCCACCGAGTCAGCACCCAAAATTCGTGAAAGTTGTCCTGAATGTAGAAAACTAGTTATCGCTCCTTTAAACATAGGGAAGTTTTGCTGGGTTCAATACTTTTTGGCAGCTTATTCCAGATTGATATGGCATTTACTGAAAAGAATTGCCGGTGCTTAACTGTACGTGCCATAGGAAGAAATAAAAATACGTCTCGATGACTGGCGCATCGAGAGTGCTCAAGCTGCCTTATTGTACTGAGAGGATTAAAGGTTTGACCATTCAAAAGTGTAAACAGTAAAAATAGACCCTTCTGCAATCGACGAAGCCATAGGGGATCCAGCTTTATAAGTTCGCACCTTTGTTGGCAGGTTAAGTCACGGTGTTCTGTAGTGAAAACTCTTCTAGTGAAGAAGTGCTGCACCGATTCTTTTTTTCTTCCGTTCACTAGTGCGCAGAAGACTGAATAGGGGCGAGTAGTATTCAAGACTAGGTCTTACGTACATATTATAAAGGCTAGTTCTA
>JAYGXS010000001.1:109848487-109880523 GCA_036362985.1 Ligula intestinalis | reverse complement strand
AAGTGCACTGACAAAGAGCTATTAGACGGATCCTTAAGTTGCTTCCGTAATTTTTTAAGTCTAGTTTGGAGAAAATGTGGAACGGTAGGGGAAGCTGAATTTGATTTAATAGGCTTAAGTGGGATAAAAGTCTGAATGTTTTCTGTAAGGTTTTGTAAAAGTTCATTGAAAAAGATTGGATCATTAGTTGAAAAAATAGTATGCCAATCTAAAGTAATTAAGAAGTCATTTACGAGTTCATGGTTTGCGTTAGCAAAATCGAGGTTATTGCATTTAACCTCAGACTTTGCAGAAAGGGAGACTGGAAAACAACACTGAATTAATGCGTGGTCACTTGTGAAGAGATCACGATGAAAATTCATAAAGAGAGGGTGGACGTCATTTGTAAAAATTCAATCTAATATGCTCTCATTTATAGTCACTGAACTGACCATTTGTGACATGTTTGCAAAATTAATAGTTTCTACCAATTTTTGAAATTTTAGCGGACAAGTATTTGCCTCCCAGTCAACGTCTGGCAGATTAAAATCACCTATGATTATTTTGACATCAACTTCAGCTTCTGCAACTTTTGCAAACAGTTCGCAGAGCGCAGTTTCATTACCAGAATAACATGGGGGATTATAGACACAGCCAATTACAGCTTTTCTATTGTGCGGGAGGATGACTGAAATAAAGCAAATATCTCCCGAAAACGATAAAATGCTCAGATGAAAGGGGAAATGTACAAAAGATGATTTGATATAAAGAAGGCAACCACCGCCACGTTTTTCAATGCGGTCTTGTCGGTAAAAGCTAAAAGTATCTATAGCGAGCGTTGAGTCAGAGATACGAGAGTGAGCCCAAAATTCAGTGATACAAATAACATCTGGATCAAGCTCAAAAGCTACTGTTCTGAGCTCTGTCATTTTATTTACAACTGATCTCGCATTCAGAGAAACTATACTGGGCGTATCCCTGAGATGCAGGTTACGCTCATCAGTATTTATAAAAAAGGAAAACTTGGTGGCGGAAAGATAAACGGCAGGGGAGAAACAAAAGGCGGAAAGCAAGATTGCTGTGGTCTACAATTAGCTGAAATATAACTGTTCAATATATTAGGATTATTGTATGGCGGCAGATTTGCTTGAAAATTGAGGAAAGGGTGCCCGTTTTGTGGAGTAAGAAAAGTAGGAGGCGGTCGTAAAAAATGATTATGATAAGAGTTAGCATAATTTTTCGGAAAACGCACGTTTGAAAATGACCTAAATGAGTATGGAAGACTATGATCATGATAAGTAGATTTAATTATGTGTTGATTTTGGGCAATTTGCGGGTTTGGATAATAACAAACGTCAGTATTTACATCTGCTATAGATGCTTCAGTGTCAGCATAATTTGCCGGAGGACAAGTATTCGAAAATGGCAAAGAAGGTTGCGAGAAGCTATTCACAGCATTATTAGAGTGAATTAACTGTGGATTGTGGGCCAGTTTGGGGATTGGAAAAGTAAAAACGTGAGTGTTTACATCTGGTGTAGATGTTGAAATGTTAGTATTGTTCCCTTAATTAGGTAAATTACTGATTTTTGCAATTGGCTTCGATTTACGGGGGGGGGGGCACGTTTAGGTCTATTAGGTTTAGCTTCTTTATCAGGCGAGGTTCGCTCGGAAGGCGAACGAATTTCCCTCGAGCTAGGAGTAAGGATTGTTCGTGAGGTTTTGGGTGAAATTAACGTTGTCGCTGATCTGGAGGGACGTGAACTTGCGTCGACCTCAGATACCACATTTGGAATCGTAGGGCTAGGAGTGGGCTTAGTTTTTGCAGATGCAGGCGAAATCCTACGTTCTATGGGGGTTTTATCCCTACATATAAAAGCTTATGTTTTTTCAGGTATTGAGCTGAACGCTCATGCTGAGAGAAGAGGTTATCAAATTCTATAGCCGAAAAAATTTGACCAAAATGGGCAAAATTGCCGAAATTGTGACAGATGACGTCCCCGGTGTTACCTGCCATTGTCCTCTGTTCGCCGTGAGTTTCCCCACGTTGCCCGCGAACAACCGTCGGGGAGGTCAAGGGTTGGATTTAAGTGAAACAAGCCTTACAAATCTACTTGATACTATATCAAATATCCAAACAGAATATAAGATAATTGCAGGAGACTTAAACCGTCCAGAAATAAACTGGGCAGAACTATCAGCCTCATCCAGATATGATGAATTATTATCATCAATTGTCTTTTAGAACTGGACGCAAATAATAAATAAACCAACTAGAGGAAACAATATACTCGATGTTATTCTCACCAATGACATCTGACCCTTCTTTACGCACTATGACACCTTAACCTTTGATAGTGATCATAAGACAATAATAGCAGTGCTCCCTCTTAACATTAAAATAAGACCTGATCTTAGTTACACTTCTATAAGCCCGAAAAATCTTGACACTGAATCCGTGAATAACTACATAAGGTCATTGGATTGGAGCTCTTTCCTCCTAACAACATCCCCACTAGAAGCTGTTAACATATATGCTATCCTTAATTTAATTCGAGATACTCTACTTGATGAGAGATCCCCGTGTAAGAAATCACTAATTCCAAACTTCCTTTCCAAACGGCTAAAGAAACTTAAAAAACAACTTCACGACCCATGTATTAGTTATCTATCCACGCCCAGATGCATTACAGAGATTCACGAGTTAGCCCAGAAAATTGAAACAAATAAGACCATAACAGCAGAACATAAGGCAATCGAGTCCCCAGAAAATACAGCCCAGATCTTCCGGAAACAAATAAATAATCATCAAAAGTAAGGCCCCCAAATCATGCTTGATTACCAAGGAATAGTAATAACAAATGACGATCAAATAGAAAATCTTTTTAACGAGTTTTTATCAACCAACTATTCAGTCTAGGAAAAACCGAGCCCCCAACCAACAGAAATGACGGCGCTCGTATTAAAGCTGTCCAATTCCACATCATATGGAACGGATAGAATCCCACCTTGCATACTGAGGCATATGACCTATGCCCCGTACTTCTGTCTAACCTTTCTCGTCACTGCAGTCAAGTGGTACTTATCCAGAAATACAGGGTGCCCCAAAAATGTATACACAATTTCAGTTATTGTAAACTTGGGGTTGATGATAATTTTGTTAGTTCAAGAACATAAAAATATTTAAAAGTATCATTGTATTGCTTTCTCACTGCATTTTGACTATTGCAGCAGTGGCTGAATCGAGAGAAGCTACCTAACATGAATGCACCCGAATACAAAAAGAATGGTTTTATGGTATGTGTGATTCCATTGTTTCGCGTTGTTATCTGTCTCATGATCAAAATGGACGTCAGTTTGAGAACATTTAGTGATAACAAATAAAATGCTACTTATAAATATCTTAGCATTTATTTAATCATAAAATTACTATAAACACCGATTTAACAAATAGGCAAAATGTGTTTAAATTTTTTGGGACACCCTGTATGGATTCAATCATGTATCACTCCAATTTTCAAAAACGGAAATCGGTCCAATGCCCAAAATTATCGTGGTGTTCACCGAACATCGGTTTTAGCAAAAATATTTGAAAAAATAATTTATAACCAAATGTTGGACCATCTGACGAATGTAAATCTCATACCCCCCTCTCAACATGCCTTTTTACCCAAAAAGTCATGTCAGTCCTGCCATCTCACTTTCTTGGAATTCGTTTCTAGAAGTAGAGATGACGGGAACACGGTAGCTAAAATTTACTTTGATCTAAAAAAAGCCTTTGACAAAGTTCCCCATAAAAGACTGATCGTGAAGCTAATGAGTCACGGGGTTCGCCCCCCCTCCTTGATTTTCTCAAATCCTATCTTCAAAACCGATTCCAAGTAGTACAACTTCAAAATATAGTATCAGAACCAGCTCATATAAGCAGTGGTGTTTTTCAAGGCACTATCCTAGGCCCCCTCTTATTTCTCATTTACATTCGTGAGTTATCCACTATATCAACTTCTGCTTAAACATTTTTATATGCAGATGACTTAAAACTCGCATATGTCTATAACAAACATTCGATAAGCAGTGTGCATTGAACAATTGAATTAGACCTTCAAAAACTAAATGACTGGAGTGTTCAATGGCAAATGCCGTTCTTCCCAACAAAATGTCATCTCATGATTTTTGGACCACTAAAACTTCCCTCCATAATGCTTAGTGGTCAAGAAATAAAAGAGCTAACATCTTTAAAAGATTTAGGTCTTAGCTATTCTAATACTCTTGACTTATCTCCAAATGTTAAACAAATCGCACCAAAAGCCAATCGACTATGTGGCTTCATAAGTAAAAATTTCACATCGATTGCACTAAAGACTAAACTTTACAAAATGTACGTTTTACCTATTCTAGACTAAAGCTCAATATTTTTCGGTACCATGTCATCAGATGATAGACAGAAACTAGAAAAAATCCAGAGAAGGTTTACCAGAGTTCTGTGTAAACGTGATGACGCCCGAGACTCCTATACAATAATGTACAATAGATATGGTCTTAAACCCCTCTGGCAAGGGCGACTCCACAATGGTTTAACTTTCCTATTAAAAGTGACACATAATCATACCGTCCTTAGCAATAATATGTTAAAAAACCAAAACGGTTCCCTTCCCACTGGAAACAACTAGCATACGAGTCATAACACTAAAGCTAGGACGGCCCAGCGATCACATTTCTACACCATTAGATATGCGATCATATTATAATATGGAATGCCCTACCCAACGATATTTGCAAAAGCCGCAGTTTAGCCGAATTAAGAAGGAAGACCAAACAGTTTTTCTCAAATAAAATGACACATATATTTCTGAATAAAATAGGGCACTTTGCAAACCATTTTTTCGACATCCAATTCAGACCAAAAGGAATTTAATAGCCCAGGAAATTTTCCACATATTTTGGGGCAAACTGGGTTCGCAGACAATGGATTTCGAAAATCTTCAAATCAAAGCCTACCCAAAATTGTACCTTGCCTCACTTTTCTAGTCCTTAAAAATAAAAAAACGAAAAACAATTTATCTATCCCAATATTCTTCGACTAACATCTCAATGTTTATAAAAAATATTATAGAGGAAAATAATTCTCTCTGCAGCCATACTAAAATATATATATTGTTTCCTCTTATAACGTATCGGTATTATCAATGTTAATCATGCTTTAGCAAAAATGTCAATTTCACTTAGATGGGATATTTGCCAACGACTGGCCAAGTGTCTTCTGCCATCGCACTTGAATGCGATTGTGCCTCGCAATCAGCTGCCTCGACCCACTTCAGACATTTGCAAGGCCCTATCTGTTTATCGAAATCCTGCCGATGGACAAATATTGCAATCTCCGTATCCAGCAGACCCATACTGTAGCAAATACCCTTAAGATGGCCTCAATTTTTGTTCATTTTGCACTATATTAAAGATGGCGACGTACCGTGTCACGACTTGGTTATTTCAAGCGGACATAATCCTATTGGCTAACTGATCGGCTATTTTATGTCGGCGAGTTTATGCTATTGGCTATTGTATAAATTAAGCATTCCCATTGGTTTATCCACTATAATATAGACTCAATCCTGCTGTCGTTTCCTATGTATAGACGGCCCTATGGAAGATTGATCATCTCTCTCGGCAGCCGCCTCCAGACGTCTCCCAGAAGTCATCTCCGGCCAGGACCAGGACCAGGACAGTCAATCATTCCCGCCAAAGGATGGCTTTCCTGATTGTTCCGATTGCTGTAGCTAGGACTAATAAATTAGTCCTTCAAATAGTAGTAAAGTTTAAGAGTAGCAGTCTTTGTTTAAACGGTGTTGTTCTTCTTTGGGTTCGGTTCGGTCGTTTTCATCTAATAATCGCATTCGTTGTTCTGTTTCGGGTTATAGTCACACGAAATCGCCCATCGGTCGTCTCGGTTCGTTACAATATATAGGGATGAACTACTGGCTCCCAGACACGACATTTAAGGGCCCGGGCTGTTCACTCATTGGCTACTTTGTGGAGAGACCCTTTCGTGTTTTTCACCTATCCCTGCAGTGTGGTTGAAGTAAATGTATTATTTTCTTAGAAACGATGACGGTAAATAGCCAATTACCTTTGATATAACTTAAACGAGTGAGGGAAAGCAAAGAAAGGTGCTTGAAATGCAACCGAAAGACCAATTTCAAAACATTGACGGTTCCTTCATTAGCCAATCACTAGTTTAATTTCCGATGCTGTTATTTTACAACTAATAATAAGAAGGCCAAACTGCCATTTTAAATGGGCTGGCTGTCTGCGATTTTTCTTTGTTTTTGCTGAAAGTCTGATTTTCTCTTTTTTTTTCGCGCGCGCCATTTAAAATGGCAATTTGGCCTTCTTATAAATAGGGAAAAGACCGTCTGCGGATAAAGAACGACGATTTCACTTCCGGCTCGCCAATTGGTTTACCCGCTTCATTTGGCGCACATTACCATACGCATGCGCACCAGTCGTCATACTTAATTATAAACCAAACTTAAAACTAAATATTGAACAGCAAAAGACTAAAAATTATGGCAAAGGTAACTCCCCACAATGGCATAATAAAAAAGGGGTATGTGGGTAAGATGTCAGACTTCCCGATGAAAGAGCCAATCAGCGTCCAGCATTTTGTCGTGCCTATCCTAAAGTGTCGTGTCTGGGAGCCAGTAGTTTACCCCGGTACAATGCTAGCAAAACAAAATAGCCACACATTGTACGTGTTACTGTTTCATAGTAAGCATATTTTGGGTCTGTAAACACTGTCATGTCCTTTAACTGAGGTGTAATTAGCCACAGTCAGTTTGAAGGCTAAATAATCGCCGGAGGACATCGCATCTTCCATATGCGGCTAATTACACCTCAGTTAAAGGACATGACAGTGTTTACAGACCCAAAGTATGCTTACTATGAAACAGTAACACGTACAATGTGTGGCTATTTTATTTTATGTTTTGCTAGTACTGTACCTTAGAAGTCTGATTTTTTCACTTAAAACAAACCCCTTCTTTCGCACACTATTGACAAAGCAAAAGACCAAAACAAAGCCAATAGTGACTGCAAAAGAAGTGGCTTTTTTAGGTTTTTTCCTGCCTTCCGGGGTTTTTGACGGCGCCAAAGATTTGCCCTAAAATAAACCTTATTATTAGCATGTGCTGACATTGGTGAAATAGACAGTGAGTTATTCACACCTAGGTTTTCATTAAGCTTTCACTGTCATTCTAACCGCTCAATCACAATCTCTTCTGTTTGATCTTGTGCTTCCTTTCCAGTTTTGGGTTCCTAGTCTCGGTGTAGAATTCAGCTACATGGCATCTAGAATTTTAACACGCTCCCGGGAGAGCGTGTTGTCATATTTGTATAGGTGTATATGTATATTTGAAGGGTAACAGGCAAGGAATTTCCCTGAGGACCCTATTAATGTAAATCAAACCATATCGTCCTTACAGTTAATAGGAAGTTGTAGGAAGACCTATTATACCATGGCAGACTTTCGAATGAATTGCTACGGAACAGTGTGGAAACATTTAAGAGCCAGAAAAATGGTTTACAATGCTGGCAATGGGAAATAGTATTGTAAAAGTCGCCTTTGGTCAAATAGAATGACATCGAGTCTTCTTTATTAACTTCGCAATTGTGTCAGCGGATACCGTCTCGCTTGGTAGTAAGTTCCAAGGTCGGGCCACCCATTGGCTGAAGAAATATTTTTGGAGGTCCAATCGAGTGCATTCGTTTGTGACCTTGTAAGGATGGCCACGCAGGTGAGCTGTGTTGGCTAACTCAAGGAAATCCTCCAATTTGAGTTAGCCAACACAACTCACCTGCGTGGACATACTTACAAGGCCACAAACGAACGTACTAGATTGGACCTCAGAAAGTTTTGCTTCAGCCAATTTGCCAGAGACTAGACCATTTTTCTGTAGACAACGCTTCAGGCGAATCTAGTACCCCTCTTTGCCATTGGCGTGACACCTGTTGACGGATCAAAAAATTACTTGAGACATAACCATGTGACGTTCAAATCATTCTGACTAACGGGAGGCGCATGTCTTATACTCGTCAGGTCCAAAAACAACACGTTGTCACCATCCTCGTAATGACCACTTTAAATGATCCCCAGATTTAGTCATTACCCTGTTCGAAGCGAGCTTTCTTGAGGAATTTACGATATAACCCTACCACCCATCAGCTCCAGACCAATTCTACTTCATTTTTGTTGGGAATGTGGCGATTCCTACGACGAGTCAACACACTCAAAGGCGTCGCGAGAGCCGTTTGGCATGAGCCAGTCTTCTCTGCTCAATACTGATTGGCCCATTGTCGGGCGATGTCTCTCGTGTTCCCTTTAAAGTACATGCACCTCGTGTCTGACTCGACTTGCGCTGAATTGCACGGACTGAAGTGCGTGCGGTGGCGCTGTCCAGTTAATGGGACAACCGCAATGCCGTGTCTCCTTCCGCTACAATAACATCACTACTACGTACTATATTACCAAGTCCAACTTCAATATAATTGGTCTCGATTGGATTGAACAACTTGGCTTGGTTGATCGGCCGCCCCGCCTTGTTTGTATCAAGTGCCGATTCCGGCCATACCTGCAGTCCCCGAAAACGAAATGCACCAGGCTGTCAAAATGCTTGCTCCTCAACCGCCAGATCCATGGCAGGCCTTGGTCTCGTGTGCGTTTCCATTTTGCTGGCCCACTTGACGGTGTCACTTACCTAGTCTTGGTTGACGCCTACTTAAAGAGGCCCGAGATTCCACCGCTTCATCCGGCAACTAGGTCTGCCACTATCTTATTCCTACGGAGCCTCTTCAGTGAACATGGCCTACTGGATGTTGAAGTGTCGGATCATGGCTCGCAATTCATCTCATCGACCTTTGAGGATTTCTGCCGCCAACACCATATTCAGCAGCTGCGCTCCCCACCCTACCATCCCCAATCAAATTGTAAGGCAGAACGCTTTTTTGACACTTTCAAAGGAGCCCTTTTGAAAGCCCGCGAGAGGGGACTACGGAAGGGATACTCCAAACATTCCTGTTTTCCTACAGGACCGCCCCTAACGCGGCGTCTCCTGGTGGTGTCTCCCCTGCCGATGCCTTGATGGGCCGGAAACTTCGAAGTTCCCATGCACTGTTGCCTACGAATCTGCCGTCCTCACAGGCTCTTCCACCTGTCCTTCGTGGCAAACTCTCCGTCGGAACACCCGTCTTCGTTCGTGACTACCGAGCAGGGCTCCCAGACTGGATTGAGGGGACGATAACAACGCACAGAAACAGCATGCTGTTTTTTTACTGCCTAGCTAATTATTGTATAAGAGTTCGTTGTTAATCTGAAATTTATTTTTTATTTTCACGATAGCACTAAGTTTGTAATGAAAGGGTCCCTTGGGCCTTAAATATAAATTTATTATTATTAACGTCTCTGTTGGTGATGAAACCTAGGTTCGTCACCACAATCAGATTCGACGGCGGCAGTGCAGTAATCAACCGGGCCTGAATCAGACGCTTCACTCACTCTCGACATCCTGCTGGACACCTTTGCCATACCAGTAAGTCCCCGAACCGATTACCACAGCACCTTCGGATGTACCACTTTCGGAATCAGTTCCTGTCTCCTCACCAGTAGACAGGAAACCACCCACAACTCGCCGGATCAGCCATGCTCGCCAAAGACCACAGCGCATACAGGTCAATCTACGGCATAATGGGTAGTGAAAGACTGAAAGGGGAGATGTTCCGATGCGGCGATTCCCACGACAAGTCAACACACGCAAAGGCGTCGCGAGATCTGTTTGGCATGAGCCAGTCTTGTCTGCTCAATCCTGATTGGCCCATTGTCGGACGATATCGCTCGCGTTCCCTTTAAAGTACATGCACTCCGTGTCTGACTCAACTTGCGCTGAATTGCACTGAAATACTGTAACGTGCTCGGTCTGAGTAAACACTCTTTCCCGCTGACCGAAAGGTCTTCTCTTTGCCTCGGTCTTACGGGCTCTTGGGGAACCGGTTCGTGCTGATTAGAAGTACCAGGAGCGGGTAGCAACACTCTTTGACATCATCGTCTTATTCGAATTTTCCCTGCGGGACCGCCAACCATTTCCATTTTTTGCTGTTATACGTTGGAGCAGGCATTTTGACAGATGGCACACCGGGCACATTATTCCCATATGCATTCATCTCAATTATGTCGGCAACCAACGGGTAGTTGACGATCGTGGCGGGTTCTGTTGTTTTCGTCACCTTGTCGGTAAGCGCGTATCCTGGTCGCATCTCTGGCACCTGTACGCCCTCGAATATGCTACAAGTACACTGACTATATTCGTGTGGAGTCTCCCTTTTCTAACTTAGACATCCTCATCAGTATGATGTTCCTACCTCTTGTATGTTTTCCTCCCATGGTCGACAGTCAAATGGCATTCAGAACATCTTTATTTTCCGAGAACTGCTCAACGAGTTTTCTTCCACTGTCTGCCCTCTTTTGATCTTGTTCCACCTAATGTCCGCGCAGTTGGAATCGCCTGTGAACCAAGATAGTACGCTTACGTATTCATACTACTTTTTATGAGCGAGTAGTCATGTCTGTTTACTATTTACCACTAACTGACAGGCTGCTCATTCCGGCTGCAATCAAGTGAACGACCACGGTTTGCTTTTTTCTACTGTATCAATGAGCTTTTCAGTAATAATATCGCAAATAGAGAGCCCAAAGGCGTTTGCCTGTGGCTCTATTGCACAAGTCACACAGTAACTCACCGGTCTTTCAGAGATGAATACAGGGCAAACGTTCATTAGCTACTCTATACTCAACTGGCCAATATGCGGGACCTGAAAACATTCTTACCACCATTCTGCCTTAGAACGTACTATTTCATTATTTTACGATAAACACACATTAGCTGTGTTAGCAAAATTGCCATATACGTACTGGTTTGTAACCGATTCAAGGTGTCGGCCAGCGGTGTGACCGACTGAAACCCGAAAGGACTACTTTTGTCGTTCGCTCAAGGAAGTACCCAAATCACAGGTTGCAGCTATACGAGGTCCACCATGGGATGTATCCAGGAGGTTCTACTCGGGTAAGGGAACACAGAGCATAATGAGAAAATAAGGACGCTAGGAGCCGCTCTAACAGACACACGGACAGGCAGACAGCGAGTTGCGCTCACCCTAGGCTGTCGAGTAACCCACAAGTCGTGCACGTAAACTGGCAATTAATCAATAATTTAAAGCTTTGGCCAGGCTAAGACTCTGAAAAACCAATCACGTCGCTACTCGATCCAGGACAGTATCTCATTGGTCGTCTGATGGACAGCGCTGTACACGTGTTTGCTTACCTTAAATATGCTGTATCAAACACGAGAAAAGACTTCTACTCTTGCGCTCTTCATTGGGCACTCACACAAGGCGTAATAAGACGGTGATATCTCGGCTTGGGCAACATTTAAAACAAAGATCATCGAAGCGGCCCAGCCAACTCGGTATTCCCTGCTACCGCGACGACTTTCCTCCACCCCAGTGAAAAGATCGCCCAGACAGAGGAAGAGCACAGAAGGGTTGAGCTTAGGACGATATCAGTAGCTAAAATGGGCAAACTTGAATTAAAAAAATCAAACAACCGACCATGGGTTGAACACGGAGGCATATTGGGCGGCAGCAACCGCCCTGTAAATGCATGGAAGCCATGTTCACCGGGGGCCTGTGAAAAAGTTTGCATCAGTTTTGTTGTGAACTGGACGAACAGGAGAGCAAACACAGTACGCAAGTCAACTCAAAGAGCTGGTCTGTAAAGCAGCATATCGTTGCGCTACTGAAGAAAGAAAGAGGGCCCCCGAGTAAACGTACCCTGTTTGCTGTCGATATAAAGCAAGGATATGGAGGGGGCGCTCGACACTCCCATACCCAAAAAGACGAGGTGAGTTCTGGGCAATGAGGAGGTTCAGTTTGGAGAACAAGGCGGAAAACTCATTAAATGGACGTGGGGGAAAGGAGTAGGAGCATAATACGACAAACAGCAGTCGATTTTGGAATGACTTGACGTCAGGTTGAGTACCAGCAGCATTGAAGACGCAGCCGATCTGAAACCGAAAAAAATAATCAGGAAGAAATCGGGGAGTCAGCGGAGGCAGGTTCGATGCATTTTTAAAGAGGCGTATAGAAGACGGGAGAGCGTTCTCTGGGACTAGTAGTTTATTTGCCCGAGGAATAAAAAGTGTACAACTCATTGCATATTTGGTCCAGCTCTGCCGGGAGTGACCTTGAGCTCTGTCATCGATTTGTTTGCGCAACGCGAGATAGGCATCGGGAAAATCAATATGTCTATTAATAGAATTCGCGTGCGAGTGTCATGCCGCCTGCAGCAGGCGAAAGATTCAGGCGTCCGACTGACCCAATATTCACATGTGTTCGAAGTCGAAGCCGTGCCCTGGCGTGGGCGGCTACCAAGGAAAGCTCGTCCTTCCGTCAAACGACGAGTTCGTGCTGGTAAATTCTTGTGAGAACCCGTTTGCCGGTTTCACCAACATAATTGGTTTGACCACAAAGGCAGTCGATGCGGTAAATGACACCAGATTTCTGGCTGACGGGTATTGGGTCTTTAGGCTGTAAGAGTTACCTGCGTATTGTCGCTTCCGGTTTGTAAGCTACGCCATTCCCAAATTCACTGACCAGTCGAGCGAATTCTTCAGACACACCAGCAAAGTAAGGTATTGCTCGCCAGCGTGTTGGTTCCGACTGCCCCGTTAGTTTCCTTCGTTTGGCTCCTCGTGTGCATTTTTCGACGAATGCGCCAGGATACGATAAAAAGTGCTCGTACTTTCGATGTGATTAGGATTTTTAATCTCGAAATATAAATGCGGATAGCAACCTTTGCGAGACAAGAGATTCTGAAGTCCCATGCAATCCCAGCGTTCCTCTGCGCACACACTGCCACAGCAGCAAGCGGGTGCAACGGGACGAACAACACGAACCATTGGCTCACGAATTAGGGTCGAGAAGATGAAGAAGCCGTGTCAATCATCGGAATCATAGTTTGATTAGCATGAGCTTTCGAACTCTTGTGGGACCCCAGCGTCAGAGGTAAAAGCGTAAACGAAAAACAAACAACGTTTATAGGCGGTAGGGTTCAATCAACCATCATAGGGGCGGGGGGATGAACCAATTAACCACCAGTGCCGTGAGTGTGCAGGTGCCTGCGCAGGGTGATGTATGCGGAAGCCAGCTCGATACATCGGTTGACTGAGTTGTCATCCGAGGCGCAGGCTTCAATCAGTCCTCGGTCTGCCTTATTGCCGGCGTGGCCAATTATCCTCGCAGCTGCGAAGTTGGACTGTGACCTGTCTCACAGATGAGAAGCCACTTGCGATTGTGCGTC
This sequence comes from Ligula intestinalis, assembly GCA_036362985.1. Lineage (NCBI taxonomy): Eukaryota > Metazoa > Platyhelminthes > Cestoda > Diphyllobothriidea > Diphyllobothriidae > Ligula > Ligula intestinalis. Next base: position 109,867,144 of record JAYGXS010000001.1, on the reverse strand, counting down.
ACCCCATCGAACAGCCAGCTTATGTTCGTGTATGCGCGAACCAAGCAAGCGTCCAGTCTGTTCCGTGTAAGTTGGGGGACAGGTTAGACATGGTATGTGATACACTACGTCCTACTACTTACTGGGATTAAATGGGTCCATGATTCTCTTGACCCACATGTGTGCAATTCCGACACCTAGTCCCGCGGTAATGCGTTGGGTCGCTTCCGACACAACCCTGATGTATGCGCTACTATACAGGGTTTTTAAAGTACAGAGGAAGGAAGGCAAAAGTAGCTTATGTAGGCCCACTCATATACCCCTAGACCCAGCATTTTGTCCTGCGATGACGGTGGTTATAGAGTTTTGGGGGTGGCGAAATAGGGTAGAGGGAGAAGGAAATTTTTAGAAGTGTAAAGTGAAAAAATGTAGTCGAAGTTGCTTCCCGCGGCCGCTGGGAGTAAGTTGTTCCGCATGTAAACTGAAGGTGTGCGCGGCGCTTGGCAACGCGGACTATACTAATCTAACTCCAGAACGGTAAGTTGGACCTCAGGTAAGTTGAAGTAGACGACCTCCTAACCACCATTTCAATTTTTCGGGAAGTTCAAGAGACCCGCAGTTAGATAATCGGGTTTTTCCGCAATAAGTTAAACGATAATACAGATAAGAAAATCTACAGATATAAATCAACAACACTTCTAAATACAGTAAAATAAAAATACATTTATTAAAGTATATTCTACTGGTTTTCCTAATCTCCCACCCATAAAAACGTTATAACCACTGTTTTCGCAGGAAACCGTGCTGGAAGTAGGGATTAATGAGTAGGCCTACATAAGCTATTGTTGCCGGAAGGAAATATTTGCTAGTCAAACAGACCAAAATTCAGGGTAGTAACCGACTTAATTGAGGTTGATTTTTTTGCAGAGGCCTTTCAAGGTACATATTTAAGCGCATAAGTGAGGACGAAGGGATCAGGGTAAACCGGTGAAAGAATTGGCACGATTCCGAATAAGATCCTGAACCTACAGTATGGCGAGTGCTACATGAAACATTCCGCAATTCGAATTAGACTGGTAATCACTCACAAATCAACGTTGAGTAGGGTTGCAATACTGTTTATCATGCAGTCAAATTTCAATTATTTTCAGTCACGCTAGGATGCCGACTCTGTGATGAGCTTCTTTTTGACCGCTGCGAAAAAGTTGATTCTGTAAAAAATGGCTACTTCAATAAAATGCATTTGTATGATTGATTTTGACTGCCTTAATAAATTCAAATATATTTTATGATAAGCATGCACGAAAAGATTATCTCTTCTACTTATTTGATAGAAAATTACGCCTTCAATAAATGTTATTCGTAAAGGAAGGGATTCTTTCGGTTTTAAAAATTTTCCAATTTTAAGCTTTTTACGACTGTGCGGTGTTCATTCATCATACATCGTATCCGTCAATTTATTAATGCTGCCACTGATTTATACAATATGATCCATGTCTATAGCGAAATTCTATGAGAGCTATGCAATCGCTTTCTCAAACCGTAGGCAAGAACGTACTTTTCCTTAAACAGGAATAACACAGCATTCAGTTAGTAAAACTTGAACTCAGTTCTAGCAGTCGGTAGCTTTCAAAATCACTCGGCAATTTAGAAACATTTTAAAACCGAAGGAAACCCTTCCTTTAAGAATAAAATTTAAGAGGGCCTAAGTTTCTATCAAATAAGTACAAGAGATAATTTTTTCATGCATGTTTCCATAAGATATATTTGAATTTATAAACGCAGTCAAAATCGATGATAAAAATGGATACTATTTAAGTAGCCATTTTTTTACAGAATCAGCTTTTTAGCAGCGGTCAGACAGAAGCTTATCACAGAGTCGGCGTGACTGTAAATAATTTAAATTAGACAGCATTATAAACAGTATTGCAACCCTAGTCAACGTTGATTTGCTAGTGATTACCGGTCTTTTTCAAATTGCGGAATGTTTCATGCAACACTCGCCATTTTGTATATAGTAACTGGTACGGCAACGAGCCCGTGGCGCAGTGGTTAGAGCGTTGAATTTCTAGTCAACGAGTTGCAGGTATGGCTGGCTGATGACGGCTAATAGACTGGAAACAGCCATTCCGGTCTGCTTTGACTTTGTGAGTAGTATTTTTTGCCTATGAAATGCTAACTGCTGAGTGGCGGGGCTCGAGAGTAGGCCCCGAGAAACGAATGAGTTCTGTAACCGGACGGCGAAGCGAACATGCACCACCGTTAATATTTCTGATCCAGCCAAATAAGCCTGCGCGTGCAGATTGCGATGGATGTCTTAACCTAGCCACGCGCGTAATGCGTTTATAGGGAAGTCTTGAATTTTACGCGGAGATACTAGCAGTGCTCATAAAGCACAATCAGATAACACCACCGGATGCGGCGCATGCAGAGGACAGGTCAGTGGTTGATAAACCAGGAAACCACGAGTCCAGCAGGGCCAAACGCAGGTGCATACGCCAGCAGAAGGCGGATGCAGAACGGCCTGCTAAAGACCAACCAAGCCCTCAGTTTTATCGCGAGACAGAACTTGGAGCACGCAATGTGAACAAAAAGCAAGATAATCACTCCAAGAGGAGACTTCTGAAGAAAAGGAAGTTAAATTAGACCAAAGGGCAAACGGTAACTTAGAAGAAAATGCTACTAGCAAAATGTCCATAGAATCTTTCACAGATCTGGACTTCGAAACCCTTGCTGCTACTCTGCTTCAGTGCGATGTGACCACGGTCCAAGCTCGAGCCAACCGTAAGCAACACATAGTGATACAGGGTGCACCAGAATCAACGGCTTCAGTTGCTGGGGATAAGGTGGAGCACGATCGAGGTCTGGTTCGGCAGTACGCTAAATCACTGCTAAGGGGCACTGAGTCTGTAAAAATTATCAAAACATTTAGAATAGGCAAGGATCAGCCGCCGAATGGTTCAAGCTCTCGGCCACGACCATTCAAGGACATTTGGGACACCAAAGCGCAGGCACAGCTTATGCTGGAAAGAAAGTCGTCTCTGCGGACCATGCATGCTGGAGTTTTCTTTCAGCCGGATTATGAACCAAAGGAACGCAGGAAAATGTGACTTTTGAAAAACGATCTAAACGACCGAAAGAACAAAGGCGAAACCCGCCTACAACTAAGAGGAGAAGAAATAGTCCACATTGAACGAAATTTTCTTTGGCCGGAAGTAGTCAGACGGAAAACTTAACCGAGGTCAACCGGCCGTTTCTAGAAGATACCACAAGCAATAGTGGCAGCTACCTCGAGATCTATTATATCAATTGTCAGAGTCTCTTCAATAAACTTGACGAACTCAAAACAATAATATCTGAGCAGAAACCGCATATAATTGCATTAACAGAGACTTGGCTGACCGAAGCAATAGAGATCAGCGAAGTCAGCATTGAAGGCTATCAACTGTTCCACTGCGACAGATCTCAACGTAGGGGCGGAGGAGTGGCACTTTATGCAGGCAATGAAAATTCCTGTTGTCAGAGGGAGATCGCAGAGATAGCCCTACGACAATATGAAATAATTTCATGCAAAATTAAGATGAGGCAACATCCGGCACTCAATATATGTGCTGTTTATCGGCCTCCCGGCTCCAGCGAAAGTGACGACGCAGAACTGCTACGTTCACTGACAGTTATCTGTAAACAGAAAAAAACCTATTGCTCCTGGGTGATTTCAACGCTCCTGGCATCGATTGGGTGGGGCCTGGAGTAAAGGCCGCAGCAGCACCTTTTAATTGTCAACTACTTCAGTTTTCTTTGGAAGAATATCTCATTCAACACACAGACTTCACAACCCGACTGCGAGAAGGCCAGCGATCAAACTGTCTAGATCTCGTTTTTAGTAAAGAAGAGGCGATCATAAGGGAAGTGAACTCAAAACCGCCACTTGGGTTAAGCGACCACGTTGCTTTTACCTGCGTGTGTTACCTGCTGTCTCCAAAATCGCAACTAAAGAGGCGCAGAAATATTTGGAAAGCCGATTTTGAAGAAATGAGACGAACCGCTTCCGCAGAAAATTGGTCACTCAGTACGAACGATACAAATGAATTATGGCAGCATATCAAAGGGACTGTAGAGCGCTTAATTGAAGTCAATTTCCCAATGAAAGTAATAAGACCATGTGCCAGACCTCCATATGTCAACCAGCCGATAAAAAGGGCCATGAAGAAACAAAGGTTGTGGAAAAAGTACGAGCATCTTCAAGATTCAACATTACTTGCCGAATATAAAGCGCAACGAAATATATGCCGTGAGGAAATAAGAAATACTAGAACTGCCTTTGAGCGTCAACTTACAACAAAAGCCACAATATGTCCAAAGAAGTTTTATGGATACATCCGCAGTCAAAGGAAGCCCCCGGACGACATTGCAGCTCTAAGGGATAACCTCGGGAACGTAGTAACGGAAGGACCGCGGAAAGGAGAGTTACTGTCAGTTTTTCAGATCGGCAATTATGATGGAATCCCCCGACGAAAATTCGGGAGTAGAAGTGGGTGAAGGTACAGCCGTTATTGAAACTGTTAGCTTTTCTGTTGCACACGTAAGACCTGTCGTCAGTCACATCAAACCAGACAAGTCTCCTGGACCGGATGGGATCCCTGGACTGATACCTTAAGAACTGTCGACCGAGCTATCGGTGCCTCTTTCAATTCTGTTCGAGCTTTCCATGAGAACAGGGGACTTGCCTTTGCAGTGGAAGACGGCCAACATCGTACTGTTATATAAGGGAGGTAGCAAGATGTCTGCAAACAGCTGTCGGCCCATAAGCTTGACTTGCCTTTCCTGCAAAATGATGGAGGTCCTTGTCAAGCAGACCATATTAAGATTTTGCGATGAAAGTGACATCATACCAAATTTCTAACATGGCTTTCGGCGAGGGCGCTCCTGCCTTTCAAATTTACTGACTTCAATTGAGGCCTGGACAGGTGCTTTAGAAGAGCGCTTCGAAGTGGACGTAGTGTACATCGATTTCCGCAAAGCCTTTGACAGCGTGCCCCATCAACGCCTTTTACATAAACTGAGCGTTCTTGGCTACAAGGGGAAAATTTTGGACTGGATCAGGTCATTTTTAGTAGGTCGAAAACAACGCGTTTGCATCGGAGAGGATAAATCGGACTGGGTCGACGTAGTTAGTGGGGTTCCTCAAGGCTCCGTTCTCGGTCCTCTACTCTTCATTCTCTAGGTAAATGACAGCCTTCAAGAACTGGACTGCGGTAAAATCATGTTCGCCAATGACGTTAAGCTCTGGCAGGTCATTAAGCGCCCAAGCGACTGAGATGCTCTGCAAAATAATCTTTGCAAACTGCAGACGTGGTCTGAAATATGGCTGCTGAATTGCAATGTGCAAAAGTGTGCCGTCCTCCACCTGCGTCCAACAAACTACCCTATCACCCAGAGCAGCAGGACATATCACCTGAAAAACATCCAAATTCCCGTAGCATCTACGCAAAAAGACCTCGGCATTTGGATACAGAGTAATCTGAAACCCTCGTTTTAATGTACCAAAGCTGCAAATAAAGCCACGGGAGTGCTGCACGCTATCAAAAGGGCGTTTCTAGCCTTCGATGAAGATCTCTTTGGCAGAGTGTACGGCACATTTGTTCGACCACACCTGGAGTATGGCCTACAGGCGTGGCGGCCATGGCTAGCAAAGGACACAGCATGTCTGGAGAAAGTGCAGCGTCGGGCAACAAAGCTAGCAAGAAATCTAAAGAACCGCACTTACATAGATAGACTGGCATGCCTAAATTTATTCCCGCTGCATTACAGGCAACAAAGAGGGGATCTTATCCTAGTTTACAAGATAATAAACGGTCTTGAGAAAGGATTACGCTTTGAAGACATGTTTCAGTGGCACCTCTCGCCTCATCTCCGTGGGCACACAATGAAGCTGCGCACGAAGATGTCCAAGCTAAACCTCCGCTCTAAATTCTTCACACAACGCGTCATACAACAGTGGAACAACCTTCCACAGTCAGTCGTGGAGGCCACTTCCCTTCAGATGTACAAACAACGCTTGGATAATTACATGCGTCCCCTCTCCTCTCTCCAAGTCTGAACTCTAAAAACCAGACATATACTGTAAAAAACAATGCTACTCTCCTCCCTCCAAGTCTGACCTCTAAAAACAGACATATTGTAAAAAACAATGCTACTCACTGTTTTCCAATAATATTTTAGTATTGGTTAATTTTTATAGGTGCTCGTACACGTTCTAAATATGGTTTTCAAAGGCATTGCCTATTATCCTCACCAAATAAATTGAAACCAATGGGCAACGAACACGTTCCGCAAGGGGTTAGAGCAAGGATCGGCAAACGTTTTGACTCAGAAAGCCAAGAAAACTAATATTTCGAAAGATATTTCAATGAGAGCTATATAATATGCTGCTAGCTGGCTGGCTTGCACCCTGCCCATTAGCTCTTGGAATGCTTTCTTTCTGCTATCTCCCGCAGGGTTCTTTGATGCAAAGGTATCATGGCGTGTGTTGAAGTGACGCTTTACGTTCGACCGTTTCACTGATGTAATCTTGTCATTGCAAATTAAACACACTGCATAACCTGCTCTATCCACCAAGGCGAATTCTTCGGCCCATTCGTCCTGAAGTGTACGATAGTCTTTATCTTTTTTCGCCATATTCTTTGTTACAGGGGTTAAATTTGGGCAAATGAGAGGGAGGGAGATAATGTAGCGATGAAGGATCTACTATAACCACTACACTAAAAAGTATTCTGTCTGATGAAAGAAAGCAGTCAGATGTTAGGAAAGATTTATTAGTACACAAGGCAAGTTTCCGCAAAAGGGCCGTTTGCTTGCCTGTGATAAATGCGTTCGTCTGGGGGACATAAACACAGGAGACTATAGGTGACAAGGTAGGTTGACCTATGCGCGCAGGATAGCTTTGTCTGCCAGCGTAACCTTGACTAAACTGAGGTCAAGTCTGGGGAGCTGTCGTGCTTAAGTAGCGCGTCTGGTATTTAGCGAGCGTGTCGCAGCCGTTAGGACGCAGGAGAAAAGGGAAGCAGCTGCTGTCGGCTAGCCGGAAAGCGAACACTGAAAAAATTACTAGGCCAAACCTAGGGGGGCTGAAACGCCAGAGATTGGTCGAAATTAAATTGATTCTAATATGCGTGTCGGCGGCAGCACCTCATTGGAGGAACCAAAAGCACAAAATCTGAAGTTTATAATTCCAATTTTATCTGAGAAAGAGAGAGAGAGCCAGACGAAATCATCAAAAGAGCCACACCTGGCTCGTGAGCCATAGATTGCCGACCCCGGGGTTAGAGCATTGCACTTTTAAACAGGAGGTCGCGGGTTCGAGCCCCAAGTGGTGGGTTGGGTATGACGGCTAACGACTTGACAAAACAACGAACCAAAATACTTGAAGAGTTTCGATAAAAAAAAAACAGTAAAAAAATATATATGCACACAATTTTAAACAGTCGAATTACACCCAAACGTTAGAAAATCCAATTTTAGTGGATGGACTGTGGAAAGTTGGAAGAACGTGCAGCAGATTAAACCATCGGTCTGGTACCCATTGTTGTTGTTAATAAATGAGACTCCGAAGATGGCATTGCTTGTGGAGTTACTAAATGATGATAAAAAGTAAAACAAGATTTTTAGCAGTAAACCTGATAGAGATACAGTACACGCCATGTCGACATAGGCGAAAGTTTGATACTCTTTCGCTAATCGGCAATAACTCAGGTTTAGATAATGATTATCGTGGAGTCTATTCTGAAGTTATTTCAGCCATGATAGAATGTCGGCTTTTTAACGAGCTTATTTCTGACCAATAACAAAACGCATAGGCTGTAAAAAGTAACTACTTAAATAGTATTGTTATGGAGGCGAGAAGTGCACGCCATCTGAGTCATGCCCGCAGGCCGTCCGCGCGCGCTGTGAGCTCACGCGACACCCGAACCCGCGTGCACTGCAATGTTCCAGGTGTCCCGCAGCATGGGAAACCACGCCAGAACTACCCCTCTCGTCCGATAGGCCAGGGACAGTCTAGAAGGACCAGCGCCTTATAAAAGGCTGTACTGAACACGCTAATTCATTCCGTTGTCTCTGTACCGTCCGTAATAAAGCCTTCCTATCAGAACCCCTCTCTTGGCTTCTTCTGCCTATTAGTCAGGTGCGAACTAACTGGGCTATAACACCTGGCGAGGCCGAATAAACTGGGCTATAACAAGTATGCGCTTTTATGATTGATTTTGACTATTTTTATCAATTCAAATAGATTTTATGGAAAAATTAAACGAAAAAAACATTTCTTGTACTCATTTGGTAGCAAATTACGCCCTTCTAAAATTCTATACTCAAAGAAAGGGTACCTTCCGCTTTAAAAAATTATAATTATGAGCTTTTTTACGATTGTGAGGTGTTCATTCATCATAAATCGTATCCGTCAATTTATTAATGCTTCCTATACAGTATAAAGCATGTTCCACGTCTATTGCAACATTTTATGAGAACTATGTGAGTTCTTCCTCAAACTGTAGGCAAAAACGTAGTTTTCCTTAAACAGGGTGTACACATTGCGCAGTTTGTAAACCTTGAAAACGAGTGTAGCAGTCAGTAGGTTTCAAAATTATTCGGCAATTTAGAAACCTCTTAAACCCGAAATATACCCTTTCATTAAGTAGAAAATTTAAAAAAGGCGTAATTTTCTATCACACGAGTACAGTGGAGTCCGGTTATTGTGGACAACCGCTTAATGTGGACAGTTGGCCAGGAACGGAATTTCTCCATAGTAAAATCCTCCGGTTAATCTGGACAGCCACTGCTTAATGTGGACAGCACCAAGCTGTCAACCGGTCGGTCGACCCACAGATTTTGTCAAAAATCCAGTCCAAATCGCCCGCGGCGGGGAATTCCCGCATCCTGCTCACCACAGTTGGGAGGTGCAGTTGTCGAAGGAGGCCGCCAATACGTCATCTAGGCTATTCCCACTCCCCCTGCCCTGCCCCCGTATCCTCACCCTTGTCTCCCTTACCTGCTCTCCCACAGATTTTGTCAAAAATCCAGTCAAAATCGCCCGCGGCGGGGAATTCCCGCGTCCTGTTCTGAAAGTTTTGCTTCAGATGAACAGTACACAAAGCTTTTCTGTTGGTTTGCCTGTGGTTGTATACGTGTGGAGGCTGATCACGAGAAAGTGAAGTGCTTTTGACTGTCGTTCTTCGACTTCTGCAATCTTTCTTTCCCTTCTTTCCCAGATGGGGAAGCGAAAGGATCGAACACCAACAGAGAAACTGGATGTTTTTGCTTTAAGAAGCAGTAACCCCGAATTGGTCTTCGAGAGGCAGCCGACCAGCTTGGAGTTTCCAAGTCGATGTTGGGAAAATTGGTGAAAAAAGAGGAGGAACTTCGTCGTGAGGCTTCAGAAGATGAACAAAGCCCTGCACAGAAACGCAATAGATATGGAAAGGACAAGGATATCGAGGCAGAACTTTTGCAATTTGATCATTGGGCCCACGATTGTAACATCCCTCTCAATGGTCCGCTGCTTATTGAGAAGGCTGCGAAAATCGCAGAAGTAGCGGGAGTCAACATTACTGAAGAGGAATTTACAGAGAATGAAGTCGCGATTCCGATCCCAGAAGACGTGACAGAAGACAAAATCGAGAGTTTTCTAGAGTGGGTTTCAATCGACGACGATGCCGCAGTCGCCGAGGAGGCAACACTGGAGGAGGTGACAAGCGAACTCGCCGAAGCAGTTGCAGATGCCAAGAAGGTACCAGACGAGCAGGAAGAAGAGTCTGAAGAGGAAGACGAAGAAGTCGAGCCCCCAGTCTCATCAAAAGAAATGAGGGCGGCATTGGCCGTACTCGAAACGGGGCATCGACAACAAGGTTTTGATGTGGAGAATTTTGACAATGTGATAAAGAACTTTAGGGGAGCTTTAAGAGAAAAGTTTCCACCAAAGCAATCAAAACTGAGCATGTTCTTTCAATAAAACTTCATTCAGATGCAAATTCTGTTTTTTATACGTAGAAGCGACTGGTTTGGGGTCAGTTCGCTTTATGTGGACAACCGGTTAATATGGACAGTTGGCCTGGAACGGAGGTGTCCATATTAACTGGACTCCACTGTATAAGAAATTTTTTTTCCGTTTACGTTTTCCATAAAATATATTTGAATTTATAAAGGCAGTCAAAGTCAATGATAAAAAAGCATACTAATTAAATAGTTACTTTTCACAGTACATACGTTTTGTTAGCAGTTAGAAATAAGCTCTTTAAAAGCCAAGATCCTATCATGACTGAAATGACTTCAGAATAAACTATACGATAATCAGTATCACAACCTGAGTCAATGCCGATTAGCGAATGAGTATAAATCGTTCGCATATGTTGGCATGTTGCACGAATTCTGGCGCGTACTGCAGTATATGTACCTAATAGAATAAACAAGTCCGAAAGTAACATTGATTGCTACGAATAATGAAGACCAGCGCTAGGAAAAGCAGATAGACGTACGTGAAAGAGAGTTGGTCTGAGCGGCGATAAAATAAGTTCTAAGGTCCTGCTCTCGTTGGCAAATGATTTCATGGGTCCAGCGGACTTGCGATCTTTACGTGTTCCGGTGTTAGAAAGCTTTCCTCCGCTTGTTGAAGAAGGCGTTCCACATCCGGGGAGAGGGCTCGGCCGGTGTCGATGGCAATGAAGCGCAACGAGTGCAACAACCTCGGCTTCATTTCAGGCCTGATTCTCCACTGAGACAGTCGGCCCTGACCCTTCAAGTATTGACGAAAAACTAGCCATCAAAATGGGCACCGTAATGAAAAAAATAAATAAAAGTCTAATAGAAGGCGGAAGAACGTTCTCTGGGACCAGTTTTTTATTTGCTTCCGGTCGGTGAGCGAAAATCCACAGGCAACTCATGCAGCCAAGACCCGTAAACCAGAAATCGGATGTTATTTACCGAATCGACTGTCTTTGCGGTCATGCCATGTCATGTTGGCGAAACCGGCAGACGGGTGGCCACGAGACTGCACGAGCATGAACGCGCCGTGGAAGGGAATGACAAGCTATCCTTGGTCGCCGCTCACGCATCCTTGCCAGGGCACGACTTTGACTTCGAAAACGTGCGAATACTGGGCCAGTCGAACGACCGAGTCTCACGCCTACTGCAAGAAGCATGGCACTCGCACGCGGACTCTATTAATAGGCATATGGATCTCCCAGATGCAATGGCAGGGTTCAAGGTCACTCGCGGCGGAGCGAACAATGGGAACTCAAGGCCACCCTCGGCAGAGCTGACTTAATCACGCAATGAGCTGTACGTTTTCATCCCTTGACAATGGCCTCGAGTGAGAGCCCAAAACGTCGGGCAAATAAAATACTAGTCTCAGAGAACGTTCTTCTGCCTTCTATTTAATTACCTGGACCTCGCATATTTTCGACTATTGAAAAGTCTAATATTTGTAAAAAATGATTTCAGGCGGACAACGTGTCTGCATTGAGAATTGCGATAAAATAGACCGTTGTCACCATCGGCGAAAAACCTTGTATGAAACCACAAAACCGACACTGTAACTTATACGGTCAACAGCTGTGGTACAGAATAACAGTACTGGAAACGACGAAGCTAAAACATTGAAATACAGAAAAGGATAGGCGGCAAAAGTAGCTTATGTAGGCCAACTCATATACCCTTATTCCCAGCATTTTGGCCTGCAAAAACGGTGGTTAAAGTGTTTTTTTGGGATAGGCAGAGAAGGAACTTTTTTAAAGTAAGTGTTAAGTGAAAAAATTTAGTCGAAGTTGCTTCTCGCGGCCACTGGAAGTAAGTTATTCCGCATGTAAATTAAAGGTGTGTGTGTGGACTATTGACACGGTTGTCAGGGCCTCTAGGCAGAGAGGGAACGCATGGTGCCTATCGTCGAAATCGACGGGGGAACTGTCGTCGGTTGGGTTAACGTTCATACACGAGTGTCAATAGCCCCTAACCTAAACCGGCTGGGCAAGGAGCTCCTGGCTCAATGATTATGGTGCTTGACTCTTGTTGTTAAAGGTCGCGAGTTCAAGACTCGTGGGGAGGGTGCGACAATCAAGTCTGGGTATGACTGGCTGAAGACGGCTAATAAGCCAGAAACGGCCATTCCAGTCTGTTTTTGTCGGCAATACTATCTACTTATAATACTAGCTGTTGCGGCTGTCAGGGCCTTTGGCGAGACCTAAGACAGAGCGGAACGGATGAGTCCCGTTAGCGGCCAGGTGAACGTTCATCAACGGGAAGAGAATATATTTGATTTGGCTTTAACTTCTATGCCAAGCCATAATGGACAGTGCATCTGATGTGGTGGGTCCATGCCTCTCCTCCCTAACCAAGAAAAGTACGCCCAACCACAATAAAAATCCACGAAGCGTATTATATACTTTAGTAAAAATTTCAAATCAAAGAAGCACAGTTTATTCGGCAAGCGCCAAGACTGCGAATGAACAGAAGAGACTTCAAAATGAGCAGCCCGGCTGACAGTAGCATACAAGTCGTTGTCAGACAAAAATAGCACAGACGAGATCAGCCAACGGTTAAACCTACGGCTACACAGCAGCAGTCAGTTCTTTTCATATATTTTTTCTACTTCCAGTATACCACCTGTTAGGACGGCTCAGCACGCGAGTCATCAATCGGGACGTCCTGAGGTCACGAGAATAAAGGAAGCCTACATGCTAGCGGGCACATGCAAAACCTGCCACCACAGGAAGCGGCATTCTGGTGCTGGAGACTTGGGACTCTGTTGCCCTAGACGAGATTCTGCTGCCGAGACGAGACCGACGACAGAAGACAAACTGCTGACGGACACAGGACAAGCTGCCGGATGCATCGAAGCAGAGCTGATGTACAAGCAGAGACAGTTATAGTAAACACGATTCTCTGCTAGCCTGTCTGCCTTTCTTTCGTACCCTACAACTGGGGAATGTAACCAGTGACGACGCAAGGGCTCACACAAGGCTATAACACCACTATTAGCACAAGAAATATCATTTGAGTTGACTCAGTTGTTAAAAACTCGAGGCGTTCGGCGGGATTTGAATCCGCGTAGTAGCGAAGGCCTTTACCGGAAGCCAACGCTCTATCCACTGAACTAAAAACGCCCTGTAGCGGGTCGTGCCTGCCTGACTAGCTCGCGTGTTACTTTGTACAGACATTATATTGTTGGCAAGCCAAGGGCCAACATAAATCTCGCGGGGTAGGGCGGAGATGGGTATTCTCTATTGAAAAGCCTCTAGGCATAAAGTTGGATACAAAAGCGTCGGCCGTAATGCACAGAATGGGAAACTAGGAAGCACTACACACTGCGTTGGCGGGTGAGATGGACACACTTCTTTACGCCCCATTGTAGGACTAAGGCAGTTGCAGCCCAGTCTTGAGGAAAAATCATGCATTATTAAGTAGGTTGGAACTGAACAATTGTCTAGGGGACTATATTTCCCCTCACAATAGGTGAGCTGGGAGGACGCGCTGGCGTGCATTAAGGGGCCGTCTGTAGAGAGGGGACAGTTGCATGCATAAACTGTCTTCTGATACACTCAGATTGTAGGAGGCCGATTAAAATGGAGTTAGGAGCGACCATACTTGCCAATTTGACCGAGGAAAAAGGAAACCCCACGGCTCATTAAATGGAAGTATGACAAAAAGCTAAGCGAACATCCATCGTCAAAGGTACTTTACAAAATAAAAGGGGCGGAAAGCACGCAGTATGCGCCGGGACCTAAACGGGATTGTAAAATTTACTGCTAAGGAGCATAGTCTCAGGGAACATCCCACACACTATTATTTTGGTATGTGACTAGACATATTTCCAGACATCTGCATAAACGATACGCAGAAATTTATACCTACTCAAGCAGTAAACATATTCCGTTGAATTTCAACCCTTACAATAAGTCAAGCAGACTTGACAGGAAGGATTCCCGAAAAATTTCTCATGCCATTTTATAGAAATTGGTAGTTAACCCAAATGCTAACACACAATCATCTTAAGGTGACCTTATACGTCCATGTAAAGTTAGCTTTACATGCCCACAGAATATCGAAAGGTATGGATATGTCGAGAGCAGCACAACAAAACTGGAAGATAAGAAGCGTTACTAATAAGCATACGAGCTTTACGAAAAATTTCTAAAACCTAAATATACCTTCTTTCAATTACGAGCATTGATAAAGGTGCCATTTTCTATAGAAGAAACATAACACAGATTTTTTCGGCAACCTCTACGTAAAGAAGATACGCTGTAGATTGAAATAGAGAACTTGTTAAAAATACAAACACCTTAAGTAATAACCTATAAACGTATGAATCAGACAGACGTCTGCAAGGATGCTCATTCAAAAGCTCACATGCTACTGTGTAGGGATCGACTGTGGAGTATGACCCCTACAAGTAATTTTTGCGACTGAATTTACCTAGTTTATTTTGTTTGCAAGTTTCCAGGGACATGTCAGAATTTTTTGCATGAGCTTTCGTGATAAAAAAAACCGGTAGAGTACACGTCAACAGCTTTACGCGGTCTAACAGCTAGGGCGTTATCAACCCCGCATCTGAAGCGGACAAGAACGCCATGATAATAAATGAGCCATCACCGCACCAATTAAGACCTCAAGCGGTGGCTAAAGGAGCTGACAATTATAATACGCATGCGATTGACCGCAGCGAACTATAAATACCGTGTTCTCTGTACATGTATCACCCGATCTGCGCATGCTTCAGACTGTTCTTCGATTACCTATGATTAAGGATTCCCAAGGGAATCCGAAACGTCAGGAAAATAAAGTCCTTGTTCCAGTGATCGCATCTTCTCCTTCAGAAAGCAAAATTCAGAAAAAGCTAATTTCAAATCACACACCTGCATATAATTTTTCCTAAGACTATTACTACATTAGTGCTGGTATTAGGTGTTTAGTTCGGAAGAGAAACTTGACTGAGAACGCGACGAGGAGGCATTCGATAATGACCTCCCAGCCTATGCAAAATGATCAGTTAGCAGACGGTAGCACTGTAAGGGCACGTGTTAGCGTCAACTTGTTGAAGGATCCACAGTGTCCCTGTACAGCTATTCTCGGTCCAGATAGCAGTAAAAAGAAAGAGGTGAAAAAGTACGATATGACTGCTTATCTGTGAGCCGTCATCAGGAGCTGTGCAGACAGAAGTTGACAACACTCCCACAAAGCCTGGTAAAACCTGATACAGGAACCCTTGTCGATCGCTTCTGGGCAGCTGAGTTCGGTTAACTTAATATTTGCTTTTAAGCACACGCCTTAACTGTTCTAAGCCAGTATCATACAGGTAGTGAAGTCTAGTGATAAGACACGGTTGTAATACGAAATATATGTATTTTTAAATTTTATGGTTTGGAGTAGCGATATAGTTAATTCTTGGAGTAAATGAGGTCGGCAATAGCTTTTCAAAAATCACACGCTTCGTCCAGTTCATGCATACTCATCATAACATTTTCTCATGACTAACTATGGGAGGTAAAGACTTCATATAGCCGGAAAATGTCAGTTGCTAAAGGGATTCAAGAAGCCGACCCTTCTGCCTCTCTGATCAAGGCTGCATATCATATTTACAAGTTATGGCTTCTAAGTCTGCCCGTGGGGCGTGCACTTTAATTGCCCCCCCCCCCTCTAAAAATACTAAAGTTCGGAAAAACGCTGCCGGGGACTTTAAGGGGATATAAGAGGAGTTTTCGTTTCAAGGAGAGGAGATTAGATGCATACACTGCACTGAGACGAGAACTGAAAGCTTGACAAAATCGCTTACATACGTGGAGGCAGAAAGCAGGGCAGTGTGTATGTACGTAAATAGAATATTGAGAGCTTCTTCATGTTCTGTTTCACAAAGCACCTACGACAGACGAACAAAGTACTCATGCAAAAAGGACCACACGTCTATAATTTGGGAGAAGTATCAGAAGGCGGTATGGCGTTATCCATGAATTACACAGCCTTCATTTCGACAAATAGTCCACCGAAGTTGCCACATGCAATCAGGCATATTATTTCGAGACTTTCCCATAAACTTGAGTTCGAAGAAGAAACCACAAAAAGATGCGAATTTCAAGACAAACAGGGCTTATAATTTACCAGAAATAAACACAATTATCATACAGGTAACGCCGCATTGCTGAGTCCTACTTGGAGGAAGTATGTCACATATAAAAGCTCACTTGCTTTAGTGAATAACGCTACAGAGAAATTCCTATTCAGACGCGATTACATGAGGTTGGAATGCAGAAATGATGAAGTACGTGCCGTTTTCAATTCAGTATTTCGTGAGTTTTTGCATACATCTGATGACCACAAAATATTCAAGAAAAATATGGGAGGCAAAGAGCAAATAAAATAGCCAAGACGCTTCTTATCCTGCGAGTAGTACTTGATGAACACAATAACTGCAAAATATTCGAAGCGGATATACCAATTTTGTGAGCTTGTGGCACAAAAAACGGAGCAAATTTCGATGCCCAACCACGAGTTAGAATCACCAAAACAAACAACCTCCTTTCTTGATTAATAAAAAAAACAGGGAAGGATTAGGCAAAACGCCAATTGTATAAGTTAGAGCAAACCTGGGAGAATACCTGAGGAACGCGTTGGAAGGAGGCATTGCTGGAGAGGATGTGGCGCAAACATGTCTTTAACCGGCTGCCAATGTCATAGGCTGGAAAACTATCCTTGCACCACTCCCAAATTTGCGAAAACTCCAGTGCCTTCGACGGGGAAGATTCGATGGCCATGAATGCCAGCTGAGCATAGGTGAAAAGAGGCTTTTCCAGAAAGGTTTTGCGAGCCCTCTTGAGAGGGAATAC
Source organism: Ligula intestinalis (assembly GCA_036362985.1). Classification (NCBI taxonomy): domain Eukaryota; kingdom Metazoa; phylum Platyhelminthes; class Cestoda; order Diphyllobothriidea; family Diphyllobothriidae; genus Ligula; species Ligula intestinalis. The sequence goes on along the minus strand of JAYGXS010000001.1, from coordinate 109,850,300 downwards.
GGCAGACGGCACTCCTAGCTCCTCCTCTACTTCCGTATTTACTCTACGCCGAGGACAAAGGGATGACCTGGCCGGCAAGTTAGTTACCCCTGTGAAAACGTACGCCGGATGGGAGAGACTGCGTTGCAGATTTGTTGGCCTTGAGGATAGAAATAGGGACACACTATCCTTCTCTATGGTCTTCGCCAGTGTCAAAACAGTATTAGTAGGGCGTACAGTGGACACAGTAGCAGATGCAGCGTTTGGAAGGCGCACCCGAAGACGTGGAAAAGGACTGCTGTTCGGGCTAGTTCGCCTCAAACGTTCTCTCGGCAGAAAGATAACAGGAGGTGATGTTAATTTTTCAGCACTATCGGGAACCTTTTGGGCGGACGAAGGTTGTATATTGGAGTTGAGGGGCAAATCTTCCTCCTCCTCCTCGTCTATGGGTGATATCGGGAGCAGGTTACTATCTTGCAACCAACTGAGCGGGTGCAAATCTTCGTTTATCCTCTCATCGAGGCTATGCAAACAACCGGCGGAACAGACTGTCTGTAAGCAAGCCTTCCAAATCAGAGGCTTTTGGTTCACTGCCTTCCGTGCTGGCATAATGGTTCCAGGCAGAAGGTTTTCGGTCTGAAGCCAATCAAGAGAGCAAAGTTCTTCAGTCAGAGCCATGTCCTCCGGATGACTTGGAAGAGAAGAGGATTCGGAAGAGGAGTCCAAAGGTATCCACCGCTTTGGTTCCGGTTGGGATACAGCAGGAATTTTGACAGCATTTTCGTTCATTGTGTACGAAATCTATTAAAGACAAAAAATGTAGTGGCAAATAAAAAAAATACAAGAATGGCCGATTTTTCTGTTATTTATTGTTATTAGCGAACTATACCTCAATTTTCAAGCCTAGGAAATCTGATTTGAACCAAGGCTCCGATAGCTATTGTACCTCCTAGACGTAAACTCAAGTCCCACATTTATTCAAAAAACAATGAGCATTTGTAAGTCGAAAGAGATGTACCAACGAATACCAAAATTACTGCGATTATTATTTTGAATTATTTTGCTTGTTAGTTCGCTATATTTCAACATTTATGCTAAATAGATTTGAAGGTTTTAGCCAGGTCTGACAGGCCGAGAATATATTCAAAACTGGAACCAACTAAAACATTATACGGCGAGCACGAAACATAAAGATTTTTATGTGCAAAAATTTGGGAAGCTTGTGTTGGTCTATGCATTGTTCACCGCCAATTTGACCCCAAAGACCACAACACTGAGGAAAATCTGAACTTTCCTTACGGAAGAGCCGACAAAAGTACAACCTATGCAGATAGTATTGCCAAGACTACTAGCCGCTACGGCTGTTGTCAGGGCACGAGAAGTGACACTCAATGCAGAGCGGGACAAATGAGTTCCATTAGCGGTAAGTTAACATTCACCAATGAGCACAACCTATATTGCAAAAAAAGTCAGTACGGAAACGCGGGATAAAACAATTCGGGTAGGTATTGTGGAAAATACACTTTACCAACGGTCACTAGCATAATTCCTATCATAATTAGTACATTTAAGTTTGGCTCAAACGCATAAAAAATTCACATTTGAGTCAAACCGCTAGATGCTATTAAATTTCGTCCAGAACTGTTTAGTGGCTGCAGTAAGTTTTTCAGAAGCAGTAAACTGCTCATTATATGTATACTCAAATTTATGTTTCAGCAATAATCGAATTGAGTAAGCTGTAGAGTAGAAAGCAATTTCCAGACTAGTTCAGAAAGCTACTCGGATGACCACCGGCATAAGAATCTCCTGGGAAATGGAAATGCGATTACTCAAG
>JAYGXS010000001.1:109814548-109836693 GCA_036362985.1 Ligula intestinalis | reverse complement strand
TCGCGTCTTCTTCTTTACAACAAGAACATGGGGCACGCATATTTGCTTCTATTCATATTAGTAAATGAGTTCGCCAACATGTTAATCTTTCAACGTTGCATATGCTATAACGAAGACGCCTTGAGTTGTAACACTGACATCGGACCTATGTCACCGTTGAATTAGGGCCTGTTGAAATCCCCAAGGAAGAACACAATAAGAAGGGCATGATTCTGGTATCCACCCGGAGGAGGGTTTATTGTGTATAAAATCGGGAGGAGCTGTCTCGGGTGGCTTTTGCCGCTGGTTGATCTCCAGTGCGCTCTTTGTCCCGCATTGGGAGTGGGCTGGCATCCGCTGTTTGGTGTGGTTAATATCCTAACAGCATAAATGCACAGCCACCCATCCTCGTAAAAGGTGACAACCACGTGAGCCGCGAGCTGCTGAAGTCGTGGTTCTCAGGCCCACGGTCAATCAACAAGGGCAACGATTTGGCGTTTCCATTCTTTGTACTGAGACATCGTTTGAGCAGGAGAATCAGAGATGTGGGAAGGGCTGGACCCCAAAACAACTAAGACGACAGCGAACATAATGGTCGCATAATTATCAAGTCCGCATTCCACACGGATGACGAAGTTGCACTAATCAATGACTCGGAAGCGGATAGCCAAGCCATCCCTGCATCAATTACGATCTCCAGCGGTGGTAACGGTAGCTAATAATTATAGAGCATATGCGGTTGCGTAGCAACTAATAACTATGAATACTGCATAATCTGTGCCCTTATCTGTGCATGTATCACTGGATTCTACGGTTACGTCTGATGAAGGGTTCTCGACAGAATCCGAAACGTCAGGCAAATAAACTTGTTCCAGCGATTACATATTCTTCTTCTGATCTCTTCAAATCCTCCTACAATCTCCTAAGGCAAATCTCACAAGTGCATGGCAGACTATCAGGGTATAACTGTTCTGACTAGCTCGCGTCGAAATGAACTTTCCCGAAGGCTTACAGGCGCTTGTCTCGACGCCTGTATCAGCCAATCAACGGCGCGGCTTTCGAATTTGAGCCACTCATTTTTTGCTCTCCATTCACGTGGGGATGTATTATCCTATACCATCCTTTCTTATCCTCTGCTTTGTTTGTCTGCATTTGTGATCATCAGGTCATATCTACAGTTCACTGCTACCTTTTTAAATGCACGAAAACAAGTCATTTTATCTGCAACATATCACCAAAGCGATTACAGCAACTGGATGACCTTCAGCCCGAATGGACGCAACTATATTTTTTTGTTCTCCAACGTGGACTACTTGGATTCTGATATCATCTCGCCAGTATTGTTTTGGATATTACTACTCCAATTTTCCGTGCTCAATTACTTTCTGCACGACGTGAACTTTTTTATTTTGCTGTTATTCATCAGGAGACGGAATCACAGTGGAAATTGTTTCTCAACTGTATGTGTCCCAAGGGCGATTGGATGTGAGCAAGTGTTTTTTCTCTAATCGGGTCGTTGACCCCTGGAATAACCTACCTGAGGTGATTTTTATGTCCCAATCTGTGGAAACATTCAAACACCGACTTGATATGCACATGTTACAGCACAACATGAAATATGTGACAAATTAACCTTGAAACACCACTGCACCATGTGAGGGTCTATATTTTTCTGACTGAAAACTTGTTAACTTTGTCTCTAATTTTTGAGATTTGATGCGACAAATAGGGAGTTCAAAGGCGCAAGCCTATTTTTTCCTCAAATATACTGACTGTCTGACTGACTGACCATCCCAATATTTGTCAAATGCGGCCAATCTGTCGCATATGCAATTCACCAACAACACCAACATCGAAAATTCTCCGTGGGATGACAACACGAAGAAAAAAGCGTGTGAAGAAGCGGAAATGGAGAAGTTGAAAGCCGATCTGTCTCCATAGTTGATGTGAATGTCGTGAAAAACTTGACTTGTGAGTATTACATGACCTTTTACCTTTGTCCTTTTAAAATGACCTTTTATTTACCTCACCGTCTGCTCTCCGTGAATGGAGCTATTTTTGCTAAAAATTCAGGTTTGTGAAATCCTCAATATAGCATTCTTCGTCTTCTTCTTCTTCTTCTTCTTCTTCTTCTTCTTCTTCAACCACAGTTGCCGCATTGATGACTTCTGGGCACGCCTGTATGTTTTTTCTGTTCACTGGCCTGACTGCTGTCAAACTGGCACGTAGGCCCGGCTGACTCCTCTGGCTGGTCGTGTTCTCCCAAGTCAGACTTCTTCCATCACTTCTCCGTTCCTTTCTGTACAAAGTATACTGTTCCTACTTCTCTGGCCTCTACCGACTTCTTCACCTCTACTAAGTAACTATGGTCTGAAGATTGCAGTTTAACTTATTTAACCTCCTGTGGCATAACAACTGAGCTGGTTGAGCAAACGTTTCGTTGCTCGCCTCATGTGTCAATATCTGCTCTGCGTGGTTATTCATAATACTAAACTGGTCTTCATACCTTTGTCAATCGCTGCTGCTTCTGTAGAAGAGAGTGGGTTGAACTCGCAAATCGGCTGTTGCAAATAGTTATACCCGGAAGTGAGCTAGTAGAAGTACCCTAAGAGTCAAGTCAAGTCAAGTCAAGTCAAATTTATTAAAGGAAATATAGGCAAACGCCTTTGAACTCCCTCTTGGTACATAGGATTTAAGAAATGCATCGGCAAAGCCGAATATTCTAAAGAAGTCGTTGACACAATTTCAAACGACTACTCGCTTGTTTCAAGTAAAAAACTCACACTCAGATTACACGAGCCAGCAGTGTAACTGAGGAAGAATAGCAGACAGTGAAAAAACTCCTAAGGCTGGCTCATAATTCAAAATGGAATGTCATTTTTGGTTTTTAGGAGAAAAACTGTCGCTCGTGGGGAAGCATGTGAATGATAGGGGCATGATGCTTCTGTGAATGTTGACGGTAGCCATGGCGTCCATGACGAGTAATATCTACACCCGAAGGACCATACGAGGAGGAGACCTCGGAGTCACGAGAACGTCCCGAAGACCGGAGATGCGACCATGATACGCCTTTGCTGTGTCAAGAGCCGAGGAACCTACCACGTTGTCAGCAGTCGGTCGATACTAGAAAGGGTGTGACAGGACCGCATAGCCTAGGACCATAGGTGCGATAGGTGCGTCCTCAGACACGATCGGCGCAGATCGCATAGTGAGTAGAGACAACATAGGTAGATAATGGCAGGGACTCATTTTGTTAATTACTAATAATAATAATACTACTTACAAATTACTATTAGTATATATTTATAGCATTTCTAGCATTTCAGGTTTTGGATGTAGAGCGCTTCAATTTGTAGAATCGGAATAGTTCAGTGATTGGATTTGGATTACTTAATCGTGACGATACTCATTATATCGGTCTAGGTTTGCCTTAAAGACATCCACGGAAGGGGACATGACAATATCCGCAGGAAGAGCATTCCATGCCTGGATTACCCTCTTAGAGAAAAAGAATTTTCTTGGGTCAAGTCTTGCCCCAGTCACACGTAATTTGAGGGGGTGTCCTCGCAGCCTAGAGGTGGTGGCCCGCTCAAAGAAGTCATTTGTTTGGAGGCAGCAATCCTGACCACGCAACATGCGAAATGCCTGGATTAGGTCCCCACGCATCTGCCTGTAATCCAGAGGAAACAAGTCAAGATTTACCAATCGGGTCTCATAAGGGAGGTTCCGTTGTCCTCGTACTAATTTTGTTGCGCGTCTTTGTACCCTTTCGAGGTTTTTTTTGTCTTTGGCTGTCCAAGGTCTCCAGGCTTGGATGGCAAATTCCAGTTGAGGTCGCACGAACGTGCCGAATACCTTGCCAAATACAGCTTTGTCAAACTTAGCAAAGGCTCGCTTGATTAGATACAAGCTCGACATTGCGGATTTAGCCACTTTCAGGACGTGGAGTGATGGCTTCAGTGAAGGCGTGAACCACACCCCCAGGTCTTTCTGAGCCTCAACCTCTGGCAGCGGCGTGTGATTCAGGTAATACACCCTCCGAGGCATAGTGCTGGTTCTACCAAAGCGCATTAGGTTGCATTTTGCCACATTGAATGGCATGAGCCAAAGTGTCGACCATTGCTCTAGTCTATGCAAATTTGCCTGGAGGTTTAATTCATCGTCTTGGTTGCGTATGACCTTCCAAAGTTTTATGTCATCAGCAAACATTGCGATTTCGCAGTCTAGTCCGCTTATGCAGTCATCAATATATATAAGGAAGAGAATAGGGCCAAGAACAGATCCCTGTGGAACCCCGCTCTCAACTGCTACCTCCGCCGACCGCTGTTCGCCAATACATACGGTCTGGGTACGACCAGTCAAGAAGTTTGCTATCCACTGCAAAAGGTTTCCCCTTACCCCTATGCGGCTGAGCTTGTATAAGAGACGTTGATGGGGCACCGTGTCAAACGCCTTCTTGAAGTCTACGAAGACTGTATGCACCGTATTCCCTTCATCGATCGCTCGGGTCCATTGTTCTAGACAATAGAGCAGATTGGTCAAGCAGGACCTTCCCCTGCGGAATCCGTGCTGCTTATCAGAAAGAAGTTGATGTTGCTCCAAAAAGTGCATCAGCTCGCGTTTGACTATGCGTTCCATAAGCTTGCAGGATACTGAGGTGAGGCTGACCGGTCTATAGTTATTTGCGGTCACCCGACTTCCACTTTTGTGGATGGGTGAGATCCACGCTGTCTTCCAATCGGGTGGCACTTGTCCAGTATTAAGAGAAGCTCGGAAGATAAGGTACAGGGGTACCGCCAACTCTATGGCTAGCTCTTTTAATAGCTTTGCAGGTATCTCATCCGGACCTGACGACTTCGTTTCTTTAAGCTGTAGAAGTTCTCGCAGAACGGTAGCTTCCGTGAGTGCAACCGAGTCTATGGTCTGGATCACACCCACACTGCAGTTAATAGCGGTGAACTCAGCCTCTCTCGTAAAGACCGACTGGAAGAAGCAGGATAGATGTTCCGCCTTTTCGTTAATCTCGCAAATTTCTACACCGTCGTCTGTTTTTAGCAGAGGAATAGGGTCTCTATTTCGAGTACATTGCCTAACGTAGCTGTAGAAAAGCTTTGGGTTTCCTACTGCACGATTTATTAGATTACTCTCGAAGTTTTGTCGGCTAATTCGTATCAGGCTCTTAACCTTGTTTCTCTGTGCCTTATACCTATTGTACGATTCGGGGGTCCTCTCTCTGCGATAGATTTTGAAAAGCCTTCCTTTGCGGTTTACTTCCCTCTTTAGCGTCGGCGGTAGCCATCGAGGCCTATTTGTTACTTTCTTTACCGTGATAGGACAGAAATCGGTAATTAGTCCGTGTAATACGGCTTTGAATGCCGACCAATAATCGAGAACGCACCCGGTGAATAGTTCGCTCCAGTCTATCTCGCTCACTGTGGTTTTCATTTGTGTAAAGTCCCCTCTCCATATGTTGCGTCTGGTTACCGCACTACGATCGGGCACAGAGAAGAGTGAATATTCCCACTGTAGCACTACGTGATCACTTTTTCCGAGAGGTGGTAAACAATTTACAATGTCCACGCTATCAGGTGCTTTGGTAAGTACTAGGTCTAAGCAATTAGCTTGTTGCCCTTCGCGTAATCTGGTCGGATATAGGACGTGTTGCGTTAGGAAAGATGCCTGTACTGTGCGCAGGAGTCGTCGATCGAAATTTACTTCTGAGCCGGGCGCAGAACTCACATTCCAGTCGATATGGGGGGCGTTAAAGTCTCCCATGACCATGACATCGGATCTCCTAGCAATTTCTTCGACTCCTTCTATCAGACTATTGTCTGACTGCTGGTTGCTCGATGGTGGACGGTAGACCGCCATGATGTCAAGGGTCTGTGACCCCGGTGTTCTAACGGTGAGCCATATTGCCTCTATATTACCCGAAAGGTTTTCGGACTTGTCGGACACGAGCAGGCCGTGTCTAACATAGATTAGCACACCCCCACCTGGACGCCCGACTCTATCTTTTCGGAAAACTTGAAACCCGGGGAGAGCAATTTCCTGGTCGCTTACCTTCGTGGACAACCATGTTTCTGTTATGCAGACGACGTCTGGTTCCAGTTGGCACGTAATAATCTTAAGCTCATCTAATTTGGAGAGCAGGCTTTGTGCATTGGTGTACATGCACTTTAGTTTCTTTGTACGGTGTAACCCGGTTGTGACAGTCACTTCCTGACCGTCGTTCGGAGTATTACGGTTTGGTTCAATGTTTTCTTCTGAATTATCTTCCCGTTGAAGATTTTCAGGCATACCTCGCCATTCTTGTTCCTCGACTGTAGTTCCGCTACTAGTTCTCGGCGTTTCAGCCGTTCCTCCAGGGAGTAGTCCGGTTGAAAAAAAACCTCCTTATGCGCGTCACGAAGGTTAGTTTTTTTAGACAGGATTACCTGAACATGTTCTTTGTTTTTAAATACTATTTTTAGCGGTCTGGGTTGGGTCATTTCTGCAGTATCTGCCGGCCTTTTCCCGATACGAAATGACTTGAGCACTTCAAATTCTTTACCTGGCGGGAACAGATCGCTCAGGACATCGTTAAAGGAAACCAAGTTCGGATCGTTCTGGTCGTTTGAGCGGTCTGAAATGGCTTCTTTTAGCCCCTGTACAACTAGACAGTATTCATGATCCTCTCGGTGTCGTTTGCCCTTAGCAGAGGTTTTCGCCACCTTTTCTGCAGTGGGCCTGGAGCTCGAACTGTGTGGTGTGACTGCATGGTCGGCAGAATTGTCTGAAGTTACTTCTTGCAACCCCTGAACTACTACACCATGATCACCCTCCGGTCGTGAGTATTTAGGTACTCTAGTCGTCTAGATCAGGCTTTCACCGGGGCTGCATAAAATGCAAGTAGACAAACTTGTAACGTTAAGGGTGATCAAGTCCTGTGTCCATCTATTGGCTCGAAAATGTGGAAGCATTAACTTTTCTCCAACAGTATAATTACATTTGAAATTAACGAACGATGTGTCAGTAAATCATTCAAACATTTTTTTCTGCAAAGTTTCAGGGGGTGAACATTGCCAACTGTTATAGACAAGTGTCTGTTTCCACTTGCAAATATAACTGTAGTTTATGCTGTACACAGGAAATCACTCCAGCACTTCCAACACTGGATACAATTATTAAACACGGACTAGGCTGTTTCTATGTTGGGGCTGCGGTGAGAGAGCTCAATTTTAACAAGGGAAATATAGGCAAACGCTTATGAGTTCCCTACTGTAACACAGTGACTAAGAAATGCATCGATACAACATACCTAATTAGTTCACTATAGTTCCGTTTATTTAGGGTAGTAGGCAATGCCTTTGAAGAACCTATTGAAAACAGTATGCATGAAATATCCAACCTAAAATATGTCTCTATAAACAGTGCGGAACATATATACATGTACAAATTTTAATGTGTGCTTTCGAGCAGTCAGAATAGTCTCTTGTGTGCATTATATATCCAACATAAAATGCGTTACTGTAAAATAGTGAGAAGCATATACAAATGCAAAGTTTTATCCATAGGTATTTCCGGGGCGTAAATTATTCCTGCTTCCTTGTACATATGAACAGTAACTGTTAAGTAGATTTTCATCCAGTTTCCATTTAAACGCATCTGTGGAGTTCGCCATTACGACCTCCTCGGGCAGTCCGTTCCAGGCACCGATGACTCGTTGTGAGACCGACTGCTTGCGGACCTCTAGATGAGATAGGGTTCCCTGCAGTTTGAGGGAATTCCCACGGAGGTTGGTTGAAGTGGCGAAGGCGAAGAAGTCATCAAACTTCAGGGCACACTCCCGATTCCTCACGTCTGTATGAGGTCACCGCGGATTTGTTTATGCTCAAAGGGGAAAACGTTAAGTACTTCTAGTCTACATTCGTAAGATGAAGACTTTAGGCTCTTCACAATTTTCGCTGGCCTTCGCTGAATTTTTTCTAACATCTGGTTATTTTTGTGCATCCATGGTCGCCACACCTGAACGCCATACTCCAGATGTGAGCGAATAAATGCTCCATAGATTTTGCCGAATAGTTTTTTGTCTATGTCGACAAAAGTTCGCTTAATGGCAAGCAGAACTCTGTTCACCCTCTTGGCAGCCCTAGCACACTGTAAAGACGGCTTCAGGGATGGCACAATAGCCATACCCAGATCTTTTTGTTCATTGACGTTCGACAGGCACCTTCCATCGAGTACGTATCTGTGTGAGTCATCCATCGCGCTCAATTTCTTCGTCTTGATCTGCAATGTGACACACTTCTCAAAGTTAAACCACATTAACCATTTTTTGGACCATTCACCTAGGCGGTCAAGTCCTTCCTGCAGAGTTTGTTCATCATAAGCGTTTCGGATGGGTTGCCATATCTTAATATCATCTGCAAACAAGACTCCATTACTGACCAGTCCATGCCTACAGTCGTTGACGTAGATTAGGAACAATAGTGGCCCAAGAACGGAGCCCTGAGGCAGTCCACTCGCAACTGGCACTGAAGAGGACTTTGCGTTTCCGAGGCACACGGACTGCGATCGGCCTATGAGAAAATCTCCTACCCAATTTAGTAAATTACCCCTCATCCCGGATTCACCAACCTTATAGAGTAGCCGTTGGTGAGGGACACTATCGAACGTTTTTTTAAAGTCTATGCAAACAACATCTACGGGGGTATTTTCGTCTGATGACTTGGACCATTGCTCCATAGAATAAAGCATATTGGTCAGGCAGGAGTGGCTTCCTCGAGCGGCAGTCGGTTGGTCGAAAAGAGTAAACATTCAAAACTACTCACTACACGTAACATAATAATCACATGAATAATTTTTACCTTTCGATAAATTCTCGTCAGGCCTTTACATTTATATGGTAATGAAATGAATAAACTATGGTGATAGGTGGACCGATGAAATGTTCTTGTTGTCACGATGGAGAGGGGGAGGAAGGGGATGGGGGTGAATTGGGGAAGTTCAGGTCAGAATGTCAATGTCTAGACGGCTCAGCGTCCAAGACCGCTGATTTGGTGTGCGTGGCAGGATTTGGGACTTGGTCTTCTCTGCGGGGGCCCGTTTCAGAGGCCTGTGGTCCGCTGGTCGTGTTACCTAGTTTCGCCCATGGCAACTGGGGTGCCGCAACGGAATTCTTTTGGATTCACAGGATTGGTCGGCGTAGCCTGATGGCAGCCGCCTCTGCCGTCGCCAACAGACGCTGTCCGAGGAGTTTTGAGTAGCTTGAAGGCACCTTGTAAATCACTCGGAAGGCCTCTTTGGCATCCACGCGATGGTTTGAGTCTACCAGGTGCGCTAGAATTGAACTGTTTACACCTTTAAGTTGGCCATTCCCTTACCATGCGGGTATGTGTTCCCTTAATCTTTTGGAGAAGCACCGGCTCGTGCGACCAATATATCCTGCCCCACAGGAACAGGTAAATGAATATATGCACATTGAGGTGGTCTGGGCTGGCAGTTTATCCTTGATCTCTCCGTATAGGATGAGAGAAGTCGAGAACAATACATGGGCGTTGGCTGCTGGGAAGGTAGTTGCTACGGCTTGACTCAGGCACCTCCTTAGTAGGTCACTTGGTCCATCCCCTTGAAATGGGACTCTGATGAAGATTCGTTTCTTCTGCACTGTTAATGCTGAGGGCTTTGGCGGCCTTTCAGCCATGTTTTTAGCGATAAATCGACAAGGAAACCCATTTTGTCGAAACACGCCTTCAACAATCTTACGCTCCTCTTCAATGCTATCGGTCGAGCAAATTCTCCTTACCCTTTGCGTCAAACACCGTACTAAATTCCGTTTAAAGTTCAACGGTGCGAAACTAGCAAAATTTATTTATTGCCCAGACCACGTCTTCTTGCGGTATACCCTACGTTGAATGCTCCCATCAGCCCTTTTACTCAATAGTACGTCAAGATATGGAAGCGATCCAGATTGTTATTCGTCTAGTGTAAATTTGATCGACGGGTTCGCCCGATTAACTGTATCCATTAACGTTGATGCGTTGGTTTGATCTAATGCAACTGAGAATAGGTCGTCTACGTACCATTTATAGTGCGTTAGACTATTTATCTGGTAGCTAAGTTGCGTAGCTTCTAGTGTGCCCATGAATATATTGGCTAGAAGCGGGCCCAGGGGCGAGCCCATAGCTACTCCGTCCAATTGCCTGTACAGGTTATTGTCAAATAGGAACTGTACATTCAAGGTGCATTTTAGCAATAATTTTCTTCAGTGGAGTTACCGGCATTCCCATGTCCTGCTGATTCAAGACAAGGAATTCACACATATAGTCTACTGTTTCTGTGACCGGCACGTTCGTGAACAGGGACGAGACATCCTGTTCATTTCATTACCATTTAAATGAAAAGACCTGACGAGAATTTATCAAAAACAAACGTATGTTCGCCAATTTATCTTTTGAAATTTCCGATGGGAATTTTCGCAAAGTTAAACTAATCATTTTTACTTCAAAAAATAGTTTTCGCTGTTTTTCATTGTCCAGTAGGGTAATCAGCGACTGTTTACGTGCTACGCCATCTCAACGATCATCGTCAGTAGAAATAAAGGTACCGATTGGCTATCTGTTCCCACCGAGTCTTTAGGTGGGCGAAAATTAATATTCTAAGGTTGGACCATCCAGGTTACAAAATTCAATTATCGTTTTAGCAAACGATTTTTTTCGGTCATTAATTATCAGGCCAGTAATAATAATAATAATAATAATATGTTTATTATGCCAGTTTACAGGCAATTGTAAAGAGTTGGTAATGCACCTCTTGGGCGCCTTCCAACACCTCGAAGACCGGAAAAAACCTAAAACAAACTCCTTATGTTGCAGCCAGTATTGGTTTTGTTTCAGGTTTTTTGTTTCGTCAATACTGGGCGAGATTAGGAGTTTGTTTCAAGTGAAAAAAACCTGTTCAAGTGAAAAAAACCTGTACATGACATGAAGAATAAAAATGGTCAGTTAATTGCAGCGTTTATATGATCGTACGCTTGGGAGGGGAAGGGGAGAATGAGGGGGGCCCCAGCGGAACCTGTGCCAGAAACCTGCCACCCCTGACCGTCTCCGTAATCCTGAGAGACTGGCCTTTGAAAACTACGTACAGACAGGCAGAAACAGGAGAACCAAAGTCAAGTGGACTAAGCTTCTGCAAAGTTTCCAATCAGTGAAAGTGCAGACAGTACTTCCAAACAGTCCGGAACGATGCATGCCTAACTACTCTTCACTAAGTCTTGACAAAACGCTCCTAGACGTACTATCTCTTGGTCCTAAGTTTTGCATGGCACAACTGAAGCAAAAAAAACTCGATCTCTAGATACAATTCGAGAGTCTCTTCAGTCAGACTTCGGACCTAAAACCCTCTGAGCTCACAGCAGTTGATTACTTCGAATCGATTCTTGTAAAGTGCTGTCAAAAATCCCTAAGGAAGGCTCCAAGACTCATAGGCCCCGAACCAAGGCCCATCTCGATAGTCTCAATGAGTTTCACCGAAATGAAAATATATTGCTTACGAGACCGGACAAGAGTTCGAGAATTATGCTGATGTACAGGAAAGATTATATGGCGAAACTAGAAGATAACCCCGTTCCTCCCCTCAACCTGAAGATCATAGAAACGCTGCTATTAACTGACCATTTTTTATTCCCCATGTCATGTATCGGCCTGATGATGAATGCCCAAAAGCAATTGTTTGCCAATACGACTTTTTAATCGTAAATGGGAATTTTCGCAGAAATTCAATCATAATTGCAGTTGCGGCCAGCACGAGCGTTGGCTTGAACGATTTATTCTTCGTACTTTCTTCTTCAAATGGATTAGTCATTGTGGGCAGGAATCGTTTCCCCTAAAAGCCCTAGATAACGCTTTCAAAGCGTCCAGTTTCAGTATTTAAATGTATGCACTCGATTGTTTATACCTTATTAGTGCATTCACAATGTAAATGTAAATGTACTTTTCCAACTTATGCTTCTTAAATGCAATTATATATCAGTTACGTTCACTCTTCTCGTAAAGTCATCAATACGACCATTGCCGTAGTTCAGGAGTCCTTGCTTCCGTTTTCTGGGAGTGGTCATACATACGATCACTACCGAAAAAATCTTCCATTACAAATGTCATTCACGTTAGTTTACTAAACAAAAAAGATAGGTTTGCTGGAGCACATTCAGTAAACCAGTGCTCGGCCTAGCCTCCGATGTTGCCTTATGTATGTACCTTAGGATTTTTTAGGTTATCCTCTTAATGGAAAATTGGTGAATTCTTTACCAAAACTGGGCTAACTTTGTATTATAAGTAGGAACAGTTGGATCCCTACGTTAAAAAGTACCCCTTCTCCTGGACACGAGGATAAATATTCAAATTTTCTGGTACCACATGGTCAATCGTGAAGGTTTCGCAGTATTAGCTTCAGCTTAGATTTGAATTTACTTAAGTGGAACGTAGATGACCATGGAATATGTGGTTCCACCTAGCCTATACTTGAATGAAGTACCCACTTACGCCATTTGGATAGGCTCCATTTAATCCCTTCCCTTTTGGGTCATTTCTCGCTACGTCCTCCTTTGGTGCGACTAATAGGGTTAACTTTTGGTTAAAGGTTGAGTTTCGGTTTAGAGGTTATTTACGCCTTTAAAGGTGAATGTATTTTTTAAATTTTGATTCCTTGACATAAGCCATCTGTCAGTTTCGTTTTTCCATCCATAAAGCCCTTTATACCACAATTCCCATATTACAAGAGTTGTTTGCTTCTGTTTTCTGGGTGGAGTCACATATACGATCACCATCAAAGATATGATTCAAGTCAGACAGACATAAACAACCACTTCAGACTGAGAAGCCGTACTCACAGTCCCCTTCAAAGACATAAGGTCGTCAACCTAACGCGAGGCCAAGTCTCGGATACCGTCTCCACGCGGACTTTACCAGTTGGCGGAAAAAAATGAGGGACGGTTACGGTAAATGGCGATCTGGCCTATTCAACATCGATATGTAATTGGTTGTACGGTCAGAAAGGTACGGCAGAAGCTTTCAGTATGCAATTGAAGAGTTCCTGTTAGAAAACCGTCTTTTATACAGGTTTTTATCCACACACAGGAGCCCATCTCTTAAGGGAATCCAAACAGCTTGACTCAAAATGCCCTCTATAAACAATCAAAAAACCGACGTTATCTATCTTTTTGGCGCTATATGCCGTCATTAGAAGTACTAAACGGCATAAATTATTATAATAAAGAGGTCAGAATATCGCGGACTAGAGGACAACAGACCAATTCATTGATGCATAGGTTAGGGCGGGTCATAATAACTTAGGCTAGCATGGACTCTTTGGCGCAAATCGTCACGCCTGGCGAGGTACAGTCCGTGCCATCGTTGAGCCCGGCTAGATCAAGCATGATCATAGCCTTACTAAGTATAAGTATTTTATTGGAGTGAAATAGATTTTAATGCATTAACTGAGCTTTGCATACTTATCGGTTAGATTACAATTACTGGTATATGTATGCCAGTCATGCGTGATAGGGACCCATGTGGGAGCCTGCCCCGCTGACTCACGCTGGCTTCGTTGCCAAAGCCGTGCAAGTTCGCTGTTTACGCGCGCCGCCTCAACGCCTACGCAATGTGTCTGTCAACAGCTACGAGAGGTCCCGCGATGTCCTTCTTCGCCTATGCTTCCCCGATTGTCGCAGCTCAGTGCGGCTCAGTGCTTCAGCCAATAGATGCGCGTATCTCCATCTGGGTGAGGGCAGCGCCCAGCCGTCTCGGGGCCACTGCACCGAACACACAACTTGGTTTACCGACTCGGCGTGCACAACTCCGCCTGTGTACTCTCGATTTTCTGGCAGTAAAGTTTCTGTCCTCCTACACCGTCTAGCTTGACTTGTTATTTGGGGGAACCTTCTGTTTGTCGACATCACAACTTGCGACACCCACTTGAATCTCAGTTCATACAAACAAAACAACCAACGTTATGCCGTAACAGATAGTTTTTTCTGGCTGTCAATTTTTTTGGAGAACGTAGGTAGGTAAGGTGAACCAACCCGTCTACCACTTCTAACTCTCTGAGCTATGTGTATGTGTAGGTAAAAGGGAATGAAATGAAATAAATAAAATTAACTACGCCTACTTAATTACATAAGGCCCATAAGTATAAATTAACTACGCCTACTTAATTACATAAGGCCTATAAGTATGCATATCTAATTAACTAGACATAAAAGAGTGTCACGGCGCTGTGAATCAAGCTAACAGAAATTCTAAGAGTCCAGATATATGAAAACCATATATTTATGCTCGAACCTAAGTTTTTAACGATGACTCGAGACATACGTTGAGTAGACATGAGTACTGACGTCAGACGCAATTTCAGTCGTGAAGATGCTAGAACGCAGACGTGCCGAGGCTTAAATGTAGACTATTTGCTTGGGTTTAAATCCTACCTTACATCCTCACCTAGACGTGCATTGCCTCAGTGGAGAATTCGCCAAAGCAAAATCCCAGTCGCAACTTCCTCCTCTCAATACCTCCAGAAGATTGTTTGTTTTTAGGAATGACTATGCAGCTGCTGACAATTTACTGAATTTCATAGTGGACCGAGTGTATTCGGACATATTGATCAAGCAGATCTGCGGCCAATTCGTTACCAGTAGTTCTGTAGATCTTAATCAGTGTCTGGTAGGTGAACAGTTCCAGGAGACTGTTGGTCTGCTGACATACGCCTACCAGGCTTTCACCATCGCTGACCTGATAAGTATCGGGATGCCTCAACACTTCAGAGATGGCGGATAGCCCTCGTGGGTGAAGGCCTCCGCTAGTAGCACCTTAATTATCATCATGGCCTCCTTCTCCTGTTTTAGCTGCAAATAGCATCTTGCAATGTAATTCTTCATCAGAAGGACGATGTTATCACAGGCGTGAAGTACTTTTGAAGCCTGTTCGAGGCAAGCAATGAGCAGGTTTGAGGCCTCATCTACCTTGCCCAGTTTTAGCCAGCAGCTAGCCACATCCGTTCTGATGGCCCAGGTGACTGGACTCTCGGCATTATCCGCGGTCATTTTGATGGTTAAGGCCCTTTTGAACTGCCCAATGGCTTCTTCGTAGTTCTGCAGTAGGCGAAGAGCCTTGCCATGGCCGCGGAGTAGGGGAACCAAACAGATATGCTCGGCGCCCTGCGCCTTTGACATTAAGGCAAGAGCGTTTTCGAAGTGCTTACAGGACTCCTCCGCCTGTCTCTGTCTGAGGGTACTCTCACCGAGAATGTATTCAATCAGCGCCTGATCAGCATTCGACATTTTTCCATGCTGACTTTTCTTGCAGAGGGACGTGGCCGGGTCGTAGCGGCCAGCATTCACATACTTAAGAGCCAGTGGATAGAAGGCCTTTAGGGAGACGGAGAGTACAGAGAGAATGTTGTTATCAATAGCCAAGTTGCCCTCCACGGAATTACTGACCATGACCAAGTCACCCTTGGTCATGTCACTCTACCTGATCTGACAGAGGAGGAGGTAACGTTGCATGTCCTGGTCGGCTCCTGCGATTTTCTCCTGTAAATTCTGAATGCACGACTTGAGAATTTTATTCTCCTTGATGTGCCACTCATTCGCGTCGGTAAGGCGAGCAGACTTTAGAGCTGTGTTAACATACTCCAACTGGAGGTAGGTGACGTAGGTGCTGGCCAGCTCCAACATGGTGCACTCCTGCAGAGCTAGGTCCATCTTCTCGGAATCCTCGTCCAGGGAAGACATCTTACAGTAGGCGCCAATCTTGTCAGTCAGCATGCCAATATCAGTGAACTCCTGCTCACCATCATTGTAGGCACCCACTCGAGCATCTTCTAGACAGCGTAGATGGAATTGCAGGGTTCGGAGGTCTTTTAGGAATTTCTTTTGAGAAATTAAAGCGGCCGAGTAAGCGCTGGACATGGCGTCAACACCTGCTGGTTCACGACTGGCTTCACGTGCACCGCACCGCACCGCGCTGGCTTATCGATTTTTGGAAGTCACGTTTGATATGAAGTCCAGAAGAACAGTACAGCATGTAACGCCCAACAGAGCTGAGAGGATCGTTCGAATGAGGACAAGTCCCCTTTTAGTGGGATTGTGAGTTGGTGTATCTGAGTGTGCGTTTCTCACCTCAGGCGACCGATCAGCTAGGCGGTGGGGGAGCGAGTGAGGTCGACCTCGGCGCGTTTCTTACCTCACTAAAAACAATCTAATGCGCTTGAAGCTATCCCCGATGCACTAAAAGCCGTGGCTTGGAGGATTGCCAACTGACAGGATAACTTGGACACTGTAGTCGGCCGAGTGTGTGTCTTGTTGTGTGAAGTGGTTTACTGCGGACTGAGAGTCAAGCTCAAGGGCTCCCTCTTAATGTGGCCTTTATGGCGCTCCCAGGTAGGGGCTTGTAGCGACCTTGTACTCTAACAACTGCATGTCCCATATGTCTGGCTTTCGTGTGCGCCAACGCATGCGCACCGGCAGTGCAAGGTCATTCTCTGTCTGGCTCACTGGCCACCACTTCGCAAGGCCAATGTAGGGGGAGTTATTAACGCTCAGGCACTTCCAGAGCCGACGACTCACTGTTCGGTTGCAGACTATCTGGACTCCGGCTCATTCATGGCTGGCCTGCACTCGTCTGGAAGTCACTTGCCTATTGCTTGCATATTACGCTTGTTCCTACCTTAGTAAATTCTCCCTGACACTATAGCCTTCCACGCCTTATTCTACTCAACTAGCTTAAACATGTTGGGATACGTTCTCTCGTCTATTATCTGGCTGGACCACATCCTATCCCACAAGCTTACCTAGCGAGGTGTGCTGGTGCTACTCGTGGGGAGTGTTGGTGGCGCCGGCCGCCAGTGCCTAACTCATCTTCGGTCTTCTCGATTTTGTCTTGACACCTAGTCCCGGTTTGGAAGTGGTGAGAGAGTGGGTAGATTCTCCGCAAGTCTACTTTCACAATAATTCCGCAGGAGTCACCACGTTGCTGCATCCTGCTGAAGCGTGTAGTGGACATCCTCGGGAGCAGCACTTTAACTGTCGTGTTTGTGTGCATGTGTGTCGTTGCCTTTTTTGATCGAGAGTGTTTAGCGACCCCCTTTCTTAGTCATGCTTTCCTCGGACGCCGCGTGGACAAGGTCATGTCTGGCGTGACCACCACGCATCCGCAAGACGCCATAGTCAAGGCCGCCGTTCAAGGTCACTCCTGTCTGGCTTTCTCAAGGTGGTCTAGTCTCACTAGCCAACCACTTCGCAAGGTTAGACCAGTGCCCGAGATGCGGATGATTTGTTTACGCTCATTCACTTCCAGAGTCGACGACTCACTGTTCGGTTGCAGACCTTGAGACCCGGTGATCGACTTGCCGGAATGCGACTCTGGACTGCACTCGTCTGGAAGTCACTTCTCCTATTGCTTACATAATACGCTTGTTCCTACGTTAGTAAATTCTCCCTGACACTATGGCCTTTCACGCCTTATTCTATTCAACTAGCTTAAACATGTTGGGATACGTTCTCTCGTCTATTATCTGGCTGGACCACATCGTATCCCAAAAGTGTCCGCCGTAGTCCAAACTGGTTGTAGTTGGAAGATGGAAGAAAACCGAGAACCCAACCGCCTTGAGCTAACGGTCCACGGGGGTGAGCTGGGTGCCTGGCCGGAATTGCCGACGAAAATATGCTGACAGTCACGCGGAGAGACGCCGCAGGGACAGCTGTTGGATGTGAACGGGTGCAGCCGGTGTTGGTACTGGCGAAGGACCATTGAGTAGCCACTGCGTACTTGAGCCAAGGTACAGCGAGTCACCCGTGAGAAATGACGTTCCGAGGTGGCAATCGGAGGTGGATAGCCACCCAGAAGGACCAGGGGATGGAAGCTGGATTTTGCGTCCACAACGGCTCTCTGGTGAAGGCGCTGGTAGCCTGTCTTGATGGCGGAGCTATCAACGGGTAGATCCGGAAGAGACATGGTGACAGCTGCCTTGTGGAGACCTCTGATAGACGTCCGGACGTTACGGCTAGGCTCGGGAGCGTTGCAACGATTGTGGTTCGGATGGCCAGGTGCTTAACAGGTCCACCAGAACTACTGGCCTAAGAGTTTGTTTTGCGGGGCGGTCGGCAGGAGGCTGAGCCAAGTTACAGCGAGTGACCCTCGGGAGTTGTTGTTCCGAGGCCGCAATCGGAAGTGGAAAGTCGCCCAAAAGGACTATGGGACAGTAACGTAGTTTTTCTTATACAACGTCTCTCTGGTGAAGGCGCCGGAAGCCTTTCATGATGGCAGAGCCATCAACGGGTAGATCGGCCGAAAACTGCGGCTGGGGTCAGGAGCGTGGCAACGGTGGTAATTAGGATGACCGGGTTGGGAACCAAAACGGCTGGCCTAAGAGTGCGTTGTAAGGGGTGACCAGCAGCACAGAGACCTCCGCATGGGGATGCCAGATAGGCAAAATTTTGTAGCAACCCGTGATTGAGCGGAGGGCATCGTTCCGTGCTGACTGAAGGCGGCGGAGGCTGGACGAGCTGATCGTAGGAGAAAAGATGGGTGTCGCATAAGGCAGGTACGGTTTGGCCAGGGTCTCTTTCGCGCAGCCACAGGATGTGCTCGCTAGAGCCTTGTGGGTTTTCGTTTAGCGGCTCACTTTGCCTGCGAACTCTCTGGCATCGCGTGTTGGTGAAGAGGGTCAGCGTCCACCTTCTTTACAATCGCTGAGATTCCACCGGCAACACTTTCAGCAACGCTCTCTCTCTCTCTCAAAGTATTTGTTCTACAAACTGGGTCTACGGGATAGACTAAACGATTTGAACGTCCTAATAAAGCGTGAGATTTCCAGGCTGAATGACCTTTTTATTTGTCAGCTTTTTACTTCTTCTACACTTTCGTCTCCTCTCTCCTTGGATGAAATTAAGAAGAGCCTTAAACTTCTCACGCAATACACTAGCACATGCAAATGCTCACTTAGACTTAGACCGTTTAAATGCAAACTTCGTCAACACTTCAACTGACTCCCATCTTCCGACAAACGCCATTTCCTTATTACCAAGTGTCTTTGTTCCTGTGTCTTTGGAAACAGTGATGAAAAATCTTAAAAAGGTTCGAGGTTCAACAGCCGCAGAATCAGATGGGATCTCACTATTTCTTCTGAAATCCTGCTCTTTTCAGTTAGCCCCTGCATTGACACACCTCAAAAACTTGTCCTTCATGGATTCGAAGATTCCCGATGAGTGGTGATCAGTGAGAATCACTCCCATCCTGAAAAAAAACCCTCTTCTTCTGGTCCAAAACCCTTTTGTCCAATTGCCTACTCTGTTGCACTATTGAAACTTGCAGAACGAGTTGCCTTAGACATCATCGCGCCATTTTCTGCCGATTTTCCGATTTCTTGCAATTTGCGTATAAGGATAGGCGTAGTACACTAGACGCTGTTGATCTGGTAGGCCATTCTGCTCTAAGAGATTTAGATAAGGGCTGCCGTGCGTATGCATGTGGTTTTCCTGACTACTCCTCAGCTTGTAATACGATCCCGTGCCATCTTCTTCTTAATGAAACTTCCGCATGCGGCTCTCCTGGGTGGGCTCTGTCTTGGCTCGGGGACTATTTCACTTGCCGCACTCAGTTAGTTCAGTGCGGCAAGCGAAAATCCATGGTCCTTCCCAACAACTGTGGAGTTCTTCAAGGGGCTATATTATCCCCTCATCGCTTCTCTCTCCACACTGACGACCTACGATCGCCAAACGAATGCTTGTTTGTTAAATATGCTGATGATATGGTTGTTGGGCATTCTCTTAAAAGTCTGACACATCTCCAAGTACTATATGATGGCCTAGACCATGTCTTAACATGGTCGTCAGCAAATGGCCTTCTATTTAACGAGCGGAAGGCTTTATTTGTTTTGTTTATTTGGTGAGGATAATAGGCGATGCCTTTGAAAACCCTATTGATTACATGCCGGTGCGTCTCACATATGTACATGCACCTATAAAAATTACCAATACTAACATAATATTTACCACTACTAACGTAGTATACACCACTACTAGCAAAGTCAGTCCTATGTATTTTTCGACTGCGATCCTCTCTCAGTCCTGAAACTATTGACACTCAGCCCAACGAGGTATCCTCTTTCCGGTACCTTGGTGTTGCTTTGGCATCCAATCTTACATTTGCTTTTCACATAGAAGGCCTTTTTATTAAAATCCATAAATTTTTACATTATATCTGCCACTTGCGTTCATATCACACACCACAAGCCCTAATCTGGCGATTTGCAGATGCCCGCATTCTCCCCCTCATTCTTTACTGCTCTCCAGTTATTTTTTCAGCTTTACTCAAAAAATACCTGGTCGCTTTTGAACGTATCCTCCAAATGCTCTCTTTAGCTGCCGGTGTTTCCTACGTTCTTTTTAGCTGACATCACAATACAGCACTCTTTTAAAATGGTCAAGCAATTTGCTGATCGCATCCTTAGTGAGGTTGCTCACCTTCTCCACTCTCAACTAATGGCTGCGAAGTCTTTCCGTACAATGCGCCGAGGCTTCCGTCATATGTCTTGCCGCACATCGGCATATGAGCACTCTGTGCTCCCATTCCTAGCACGCTACCTCACGTGTGAAGAAGCGGAAATTGAGACGTTGAAAGTTGGCCCGTCTCCATAGTAGATGTGGATATCGTGTAAAACTTTAACTTTGAGTATTTCTATGACCTTTTACCACGACCCCTTATTTACCTTATCCTTTGTTCTCCGTGAATGGAGCCAATTTTGCTGAAAGTTTAGGATATTCCAATCTAAATATAGCATTCCTCCCTCCCTCTCTCTCTCATTATTTTCAAGTGAATGGCATGATCTACAACGCCAAAGGCCTTAGTGATATTCACGAAGACAGTGAACAGGCTGAGCCACGTCTTCTAGCACTTGAAGTCAGTGGGCTGTAAAATGCACATAGGTCGTTCCACAGCTTAGCCATCCGTATTTGATGCGTAAGTAAACACGATTGAGCAAAACATATATATTTTCCCAGCGACACTGACAACGAACATCCCCAATGACTGTAGCAGATCAGGTCAGATCTGACTGTATTCAGATCAGATCAAGCGAAATGTAGGCAAATGCCTTTGAACTCCCTGAGCAGCTATGACATGCGTTAATGCAGTAGAACATGTCAAAAGAGTGACGATCCCAGTAATGGAAGTGAGTAAAAAAGAGCAGACAGTGAAAAAACCTCCTTAGGCCTTGTTCGGAAATACCAATGTAGTAGAACAGCGCTCACCGATCACATTACGGGACACACGTCTCAACGTGGTCGTGAATAAATAGCCTTCCACTCAGCGAGCGGAAGTCAGTCCAGTGTATTTTACGACTGCGACCCTCTCCCAGTCCTGAAACTATTGATATTTTGTTCAATGAGGTATCCTCTTTCCGATACCTTGGCGTAACTCTGGCACACAATCTTACATTTGCTTTTCATATAGAAGGCCTTTTTTTATTAAAATCCATAAATTTTTATATTATATCCGTCGCTTGCGTTCATATCACACACCGCTAGCCCTTATCCGGCGATTTATAGGTGCCTACATTCTCCTCCTCATTCTTTACTGCTCTACAGTTATTTTTCCAGCTTAACTTAAAAAAGACCTGGTTATTTTTAAACGTATCCTCCGAATGCTCTCTTCAGTTGCCAGTGTTTCCTGTGTTTTTTCTTAGCTGATATTACAATGCAGCATCACGCTAGAACGGTCAATCAATTTGCTGATCGCATACTTAGTGAGGTTGCTCACCCTCTCCGCTCTGAACTAATGACTGCGAAGTCTTTCCATACTATGCGTCGAAGCTTTCGTCATATGTCTTGCCGTACATTCTATGGCCTTTTGCCTTTGAACTTTTACCGTAACCGCTTACTTACCTTATCCCTTGCTCTCCGTGAATGGAGCCATTTTTGCTGAAAGTTGAGCACATTCCATTTTTATTAAAGCTTTCCCCTCTCCTTCTCTCCAAGCGGCAACAGCAGGCGAAATGCAGGCGTACTATGTCGATGTATCACTAAAAAGATCGCAAAAGTTTTTTTATAGACCAGACACCTCATGCAGTACGAGTTTATAGGCTTCCAGTTAGGTCAGATGTGAAACATGTAACGCGCCCTATTGTGATATGTTTAT
>JAYGXS010000001.1:109771750-109805860 GCA_036362985.1 Ligula intestinalis | reverse complement strand
TTTTCGATCGAACATTCAAAGATCTTGGAAAGTCGGGAGGCCAGTTTTTTTGCGAGCTCATTTAGAAGTTTCGCTGATAATCCATCGGGACCAGGCGATTTAGTAGGCTGTAGTTGACTCAGGCCTTTTCTTACTGTATCTGTTGCGAACGATACCGTGCTAGTTGTATGCGACGCTGGGACGATATATCGCTGTACATTCTCGTTAAAAGGCGGCTCTTGGGTGTACACAGACATAAAGAAATTGGACAAGAGGTTTGCCTTATCTGAGTCATCCATAAACTTGTTTCCCTGACTATCTTTCTGCCAAGGAATGGGATCTCGATTGCGTTTTGCCTAATTCACGTAAGAAAAGAATCTTTTGTGCATGTATATTTTTTATGCCAGTTTACAGGCAATTTTAAAAGTTGGTAAAACACCTATTGGGCGCCTTCCAAAACCTCAAAGACAGGAAAAACCTAAAACAAACTCCCTTTTTTGCAGCCAGTATTGGTTTTGTTTCAATTTTGTGTTTTGTCAATGATGGACGAGATAGGGAGTGTGTTTCAAGTGAAAAAAACTGACTTCAAAGGTACGATACAAACGAAATATATGTAAAGTTTTAAACTGAGTGGACAACTCAGCATGACAAAAGTCGTATATCATTTAGGGACATTAGTTCGGGACGGGGAGGGTTGGCACAAAAACACAGTGTTCTCCGTCTTCCTTCAATGTTTGTCGGCAAAAGTTGCGCGCTGTAGACTGAAGGATTAGCAGATTGCGGGCTGCAGCTTCAGAAGCATTATCTTCAGCATGAGGCCTGGCAAGGTTCAAAGTCCAGGGTTGTTAGCTATTCCCTTGACCACTTCTGTCTCAAAGGCCAATCGTTCTTTTTGTTGTAGTCTTCGACATATATTTCGCTGTTTCTTGAATTCTGAGAAGTGTTCGGGTTGTTGATATCGGGCATGTGTTTTCCATAGTCTTCTTTATTTGTGCGAAATTTTTATACTTACTTTACAGCTGTTCGGTGTGTCGGTTCGAAATCTTTGGTGCATTTGCCACTAGTAATTTGTAAGAAGTTTAAGTGTGCACACGTAAGCTAGCCTAAACTGAACTGACGTGTGATCGAATAGTTCAAAACAGAATCCTTTTTCTCGAAATGATAGCCCACATTTTCCTGTGTTCGGTTTCAATTTTCACAGAGAGAATGGTGGATATTTTCACTTGCCAGTGTAGAGGATTAATCACTTCAAATATATATAAAACGTCTTAGCAAAAACGCAACGGAAAACCTTCTTATGTAGTCTAACTACTGGAAAGTAATTTACCAGACTATTGTAGCGTAAAAGATGTAAAAACGGTATGCGAGGATGACGATGAAAATTAAGAAATGATACGACGCACTTAGATCCTCCACGATCCTTGCCAGCAGTAGTCAAGAAATCGACTTGCCAAATAATAATATCATAATGTTAATTTGTATATTTAAGGCCCAAAGGGCCCTGTCGTTACAAACTTAGTGCTATCGTGAAAATAAAAATAATGATGATAAGCAGTAAACTCTTATAAAATAATTGTCATCGGCAGTAAAAAAACTTCTAAATCGGTGGATGAGTTCAGCGGGCCACCGAGTTCCAAAAAAAACTTTAGGAGAAAAAACTGCCTTAATAGGTAACAAGGTTTGATGTGGTTAGTTTGGGACCTGATGTTGAGGGTTCAGGACGTTTATGGTCATGGGAAAATATAATATATCGTTGAGTTAAGAAGGGGTCATCCGGGACAACAGGATAAGGCAGTAGAAGTCAAAGCAACATCATCGAGTTGCGACCCACCAGATTTCAGAGCCAATCTCGAAGACCACAGTGAAGGTTGCAAAAACGGAGAAGAATTCGCAGCCCTTGGGAGTGATGCTTGACTCTTCAGAGGGAAATGCTTCTTCTTCTCAATATTTAGAAACCATTTTAGTATCCTGGGAATAGCTTCAAATGCCAGGAGGACCCTTTTCAATATCTACAACTTGCGTGTTTGGAAAGGAAACAGACAGTAACGACTTTATTTCTTCTAACTTTAAATGCTTATATAATTTGCCTTTAAAAATCGACAGTGTAGAAGACAGTCTAATATCTAATGGAAGGTTGTTCTAAATAAAAGCACATTTGGCGGGAAAAAAATGAGAACGGTTACATGTGGAGCTATGGGGTGGTAAAATTATCATGGAAGAGTTACGAGTGGCGTAAGGTCGGTCTACTGGAAGGAGAGCGTTAATTTGTGGGAGCTTAGGACTATTGTTAACGCGGAACAGAAAGCATAGACCAGCTTCGAGTCTTCTTATCCAAAGAAATTTAATGTTTGCTAATTGACATCTATCTGTATAACACATACCAGACCCAGAAACAGAAAATATTTAACGAGTGAAAACTCACTAAACCTTTTCAATCTTACTACGGTCATGCTGGGTCATGAGGCCAAAAAGCGGATAGCAGTATTCTAGTATAGGGAGAACAAACATGCGGTATAGTTTAAACTTCATTTCAGGAAGGAAAAAATTATGCGAT
Organism: Ligula intestinalis; assembly: GCA_036362985.1. Classification (NCBI taxonomy): domain Eukaryota; kingdom Metazoa; phylum Platyhelminthes; class Cestoda; order Diphyllobothriidea; family Diphyllobothriidae; genus Ligula; species Ligula intestinalis. The sequence continues at coordinate 109,803,327 of JAYGXS010000001.1, read as the reverse complement.
ATAAACCCACATATCTGTGCGGCCTTGGCAGAAATTCGATCTGCATGAGGTGATAATGCAAGTTTATTCGTGTAAGTAAGACCCAAATCCTTTATCGTAGGTCTTTCTAACAGTGGACTATTTTGGAAGATAATCGGTCCAGGAAGCCTTGCGGGACCAAAACTCATGAAACTAAATTTTGATGGGGAAAACATTATCTGCCATGTAGCGCTCCAACTTGACAGAATACGCAAGTCTGCGTTAACTTTATCAACACAAGTACTGGCCGTGTCCTTAGAAAATGAGTAAATACACTTAAGGTCATCAGCATAAATGAAATTTTCCGAATTATTTAGCACTGTTGAAATTTCCTTCATGTGAAGAAGGAAAAGGAGGGGACCCAAAACCATGCCTTGTAATATGCCACTCGTGATCGGCTGAGGCATCGAGTAGCTATTGCCTACTAAGACCTTCTGGCTGCGGTTAGACAAGTAGGAGGCAATGAAATCGAGGAGGGGAGGCGTGATGCCTAGGGCTTCCAGTTTCACTAAAAGGCGCCTATCCGGTTACTTGTCAAAAGCTTATCTTAGGTCAAAGTAAATCACGATAACTGATTGCTGTTCATTACAAAGTGAAGTAACCAGGTTAAGGAATGCCAAGTGGCAGGTTTCGCATGATCTTCCAGGTAGAACTCCAAAGGATGACTTCGTGAAGACCGGGATCTTAGTTCATCGTGTCGCAATTGGGAGATTTGAGATAAATCTGGTCTGTAGATCTCTGTTGGATTCTCCTGAGCCCGGGAATAGTCACCAGATAATGGTGTCGTTGAAGGGCGAAAGAAACAGCGGCAGATGAGGATTGAATAATTTGAGCTGCGGAGTATAGTTAGCAAGAGAATGCTAGCGAGCAACAAGCCATAAGAATTGAAAGTGACTTTATTCGAGCGGCTTGTGTTAAGCAGAAATTGGTAGGAATTCGTCAGGGGGCCCTCCAAGTGCACGTGAAGCGCGCCCAACCCCAAGACGGGAGGGTTGTTATCGGGGATAGTTTGGGTGGGGCACATCAGGGAGCAAAACAGAAGGAAAATAGGGTAAATAATAAAAAGATTTTATATATCCGCTAAAATTTGTTTTACTGAACTACAATTGGGCTAAAGATTGGTTAAATGCGTGGAAAATATGAAAAAAGAAGCGAAAAACCAAGGAAATGTAGCGGAACAAGGTAATTGGCCTGAAATATGGCGGAAACTGAATATTCCGTTTCAAGGTCACATAATATCAGGTCGCCTGATCTGGCAACCAATGGGAAAAGGCTAAGGATTCCGATAGCCGACAGAAGCCTTCTAAAGTATACAAAATTATGCCTTCAATTGGCAGCCAGACGGACATTTTCGGAATGCATAGGTAAGAACCAACAGGCCATGTGTTAAGTGCGGTTCAAAGCAAAAAGAACTTGATATTTGACTGTGTTAATTATTATGTTGAATTTTATTGAAAAGAGGGAAAAGTTCTGGCGAGCATGCCCTTCAGTGAACTGGTGTAGCGGGCCAGGGATGTCGAGGTTGGCACACACCTAAAGGATAAGAGACCTGAGGATAGCTCGGCATCGGAAACTCGGAACCGGATTGATAAGCATCACCCAAGCACACAAATATTAAGGCCGGAGTAGAAGGAGATGTGAATATGGGCATAGGAATCTACTAGTAATAAAGAATACGTATAGAGTAAGAAAATAATATGGGGATAAGGAACGGCGTTACACAGATGCAAGTCCCATCTGGAGTGAAGTGTGTTCTCTTATGTCTGATTGGTTACCGGTGGGGAATACAGTGCTGTGGGCGACTGCAGGGGCGAGACAGGAGTGCTGACATAGTGTGTGGGACGGCGATGCGATTGACGACGGCGGCGGCGGGAAGGGGGTCAGCGGCTGTGAGGGAAAAGGGCACCGGTTTCTTCACTGACACTCGATCACCACATCTCCATCCTGGGTTCGCGCCAAAAGTGACGACCTTGGTGTACTTAAACAATCATTCAGTCTCTTGGGTTGTTACACTGGCGACCATATGCATTTAATTGTTGCAAATCCTCTTGCTATTGCAGTGGCACTGTTGTAGATGCAAAAATTATTACCATACCGAAGGAGACCGCGGATGCCAAGATGGACGGATGCGGTCATCCGCAGCCACGTGGAGCCGCAGCCTTGTATGCCCTATCTGAGGTAAGCTGATATCGGTGGAAGGGAAGCTTTTTGGGAAGAGCAACAGCGGGAATAATTGTATGCATAACAATCTTTTTATTCTGTAGCCCGGACCTCAGATCACCAAGGTCCAAGCGATTGGATTCAACCACACCATACGATAAGCTGATTTTCTCGCTTACTTAACCAGGACTGGTGGCTAACCTCCAAGGCAAAGGTCTTCTGCCCACGGACCTACGGTGCGCGTGCGGCGGTACGATGGCCCGACAACTCCTCACCCAGAATGGTGATGGATACGTCTTCCGGTGCGTGAAGTGCCACAGGAAGAAGTCAGTGCGGTCCAATTCCATTTTTGGCAGCCGGTTAACATTGCGGAAGTTGGCAAACATGTGCCTGGCATTTGTTGTTGGGAAAACTGCGCAGGAAGCTGCGGCCTTTTGCGGATTAGCCAACGAAGTGGCTGTAAGTTGGTTCACTATATTGCGAAATGTGTGTTCGAACACCCTAAATAGGGTAGCTTCCACCGTAGGCGGACCGGGTGTGAAGGTGGACATAGATGAGTCTATGATCGCCCGCAGGAATTACAATCATGGCAGGACCACAAGGCAATTGTGGGTCCTGGAAATGTACGATACGGTGAAGAAGAGGGCAGTCTGTGAGCAGTTAAGTAGCCGCTTGGAGCAAAGCTTGTGCTCCATAATAAGGAGGCGGGTAAAACCGGGTAGCGCAATTGCAACAGATTGCTGGAGCAGCTACTGCAACCTCAAAACCATGGGGTACACCCACGATACGGTAAGCCACACGTTAGAATTCGTGAGTAGGTACACGGGTATCCACACACAGGCTGTGGAGGCATTTTGGAGTCGCCTCAAACGGGGACTATGGCAATGTGGACCTATCCCAGGGTGGTCAGTGTGAGCCCACGTGCAGAAAATCCAATACTGCATGTGGTTTAAGTTTCGGAAGAACGCCATACCTGAAGCCTGGGATATATTCTGCGGACGCATTGCTGAACTGTATCCCGTAAACATGTCCCAAGGTAAAGAAATTCCTTTTCGGCACCTAACAACCAACCTATAGAAGCCAGCCAACACACTCGGAGACGTTTGGTAAATAACAACCTAGATGCCATGGCCTGCAGTCTGTTGCGGCCGGTGGAAGCCGGTGACAGAACTGAGGAGGAAGAGAGCGGAATCCCAGGCCCATCTAACCATCCACGTAAGTCCCATTAGTAGGAGAAATTTAAAGTAATTTTTAGAGCGAGAAGAGGCTTGGCTAATGCCGGCGGAAGGACAACATGTGGCAGGTATCGGTCTACAGGCTAAGAAGGCAGAAGCCTCCCATGGTGAATGTGAACTCATTGGGGAAACAAAAGTGGACCTAGACAGGAGTAACCAAGGTAAGTAACTCGTAAATCGTGGTCACACTTCATGCTGCAGAGCCGAAACCCCGAAGATGTGCTTCCCCGGTAGCCATTAGTAGCCGATTAACCGCGGACAGTGACGGCAGGACAAAAATGGGACTTCCAAGTCCAACGGAAGGTGAAGACAAGTAAATGTACGTGAATTATTTTTTTTGTAGAAAAGGCGACAAGCAGGAACAAACTAAGAAGTGGCATAGTGTACGGTAAAGCGGAAGAACCTATCGGAAGACGTATGAGAAAACGGAAGCGGATGTTCCCGGAGGAGGACGAAAAATGAGGAGGGTCATTGCTGCAACAGGAAGATGGAAAAGGTAGGGCTACTTGACCGTACATGTAATGATATACCAAACAGATAGAGGATTGTCAAGGACCTCGCCACACGCAAACGGGACAGACGACAAGGAGGAAGAAAAAAAACGCCGACTTTGAACTGTGTGTTGAAAAATGTTTTTGAATAGTAAAAGGATAGTAATAATAATAAGGTTTATTTGTAAAGCACATCTTTGGCGCCGTCAAAAACCCCGGAAGGCAGGAAAAAACCTAACCCAAACCCCTTCTTTCGCAGTGACCATTGTATTTGTTTTGGTCTTTTGCTAGGTCAATAGTGTACGAAATAAGGAGTTTGTTTTAACTGAAAAAAACCTGACTTCTAGGGAGCAAATTTAGAAAAACATGAAATAAAATATCTATACATTGTAGGTGTTACGGTTTTATAGTAAGAATACTTGGGGTCTGGAAAAACTGTCATGTCCTTTAAATGAGGTATACTTAGCCGCGGTCAGTTTGAAGGTGAAAAAATCAGCTGAGGATATGGCGTCTACCGTATGCATGGGTCTGCTCGATACGTAGATTACAATCGTTGTCCAGTGGCACAAGTTTGCTAATTAGATGGGACGTTGCAGATGTCTGAGGTGGGTCGAGGCAGCTGCGAAGCACCATCGTCATTCAAGTGTATCGGCAGAAGACATTTGGCCTTTCGTTTGTCGAATATCTAAGTGAGATTGAGATTTACATCATAAATATTTATACTTCTGATACATTATCAGAGAAAACAATATATATTTTAGTATAGTTGAAGAGAAAATTATTTTCTTTCATAATAATTTTTTAGAAACATTTAGATATTAGTAGAGGAATATTGGAATAGATAAATTGTTCTTAGTTTTTGTTTTTTATTTTTATTTAAGGATTGGAAAAGGAGGCAAGGCACAATTTTGCTTAAGCTTTGATTTTATCAGCGTTAGAAACCGTTGACTGGAAAGCTTCCAGCATTTGCCAGTTTTCTCTTAAATGTTCGGGAACTCTCCTGGACCGTTAGATCCCTTTTGGTCCGAATTGGACGTCAAAGAACTGGTTAGCAAAGTGTCCTATTTTGTTCAGAAATATATGCGTCATTTCATTTGAGAAGAACTGCTTTGTCTTTCTTCTAAATTCGGCTAAACTGTGGCTTTTGCGAATATCGTTGGGTAGGGCATTCCATATGATCGCATATCTTATGGTGTAGAAATTTGATCGCTGGGCCGTCCTAGCTTTAGCGTTATGAATTGTATGTTGGTTGTTTCTAGTGGGACGGGAACCGTTTTGATTTGTTAACATATTATTGCTAAGGATGTTTTGATTACGTGTCACTTTAAATAGGAATGTTAAACCATTTTGGAGTCGCCTTTGCCAGAGGGGTTTAAGGCCATATCTATTATACATTATTGAATAGGAGTCTCGGGCGTCATCGCGTTTACACAGAACTCTGGTAAACCTTCGCTGGATTTTTTCTAGTTTCTGTCTGTCATCTGATGACATGGTACAGAAAAATATTGAGCGGTAATCTAGAATAGGTAAAACGTACATTTTGTAAAGTTCAGTTTTAAGTGTAATTAATGTGAAATTTTTACTTATGAAGCCACATAGTCGATTGGCTTTTGGTGCGATTTGTTTAACATGTGGGGATAAGTCAAGAGTATTAGAATAGCTAAGACCTAAATCTTTTAAAGATGTAAGCTCTTTTATTTCTTGACCACTAAAAATTATGGGGGGAAGTTTTAGTGGTCCAAAAATCATGAGATGACATTTTGTTGGTGAAAACGGCATTTTCCACTGAACACTAATGTCAAAGGGCTTAATTCTACACGGCATGAAAGAGCGCATGCCGGGGATGGTTCCGCTGGACGTGATGCCTGTGCCCTAGAACGAGGCGCGAAGGAAAATGCGGTCACCATATCCACTCCGTTGACTGCAGCAATTGTGGGCAGGACGAATGCGAACGTCGTGCTCAGTCGTAAATCTAGGGAGAAGGATGATCGCGAACACCTCGGCGGCCGTATATATGAGGCTGAGACCACGGTAATGTGACCATAGGCCCATGGCACCGCGCGTCGGCACGGGGGGCGAAATGGATGGCATCCGGGCAGCCGGGATGACTTCGGTATTCCACATTATCTAGATCAGCCGGTGTAGCAATGATGCCGAAGCAGAACAAATACGTTCGAGCATACAGCCGGGAAATCACCTTTATCCGATGCCTTCCGAACTTTCAGCCGTAATAATACCGAATCCAGTTCAGGTTTCCGACGAAACTAGCAGTAACTGAAATGCAAAACCGCTGGTGATAGGGGAAGATTCGCAAGGTCAAGGCACAGGGTAGATTGGGCCGTACGTAACCATAACGCAAACGATCAGGAGAAGGACACGCAGTCGAACGTTTACGAAAGCTGTAACTCTCGGCAAATTTCGTTAGGAAAGGAACCGCAAGGCAGGGGACCGAAAAACATATGCCTTGGCTTCCACGTGGTTTAATGTGAACAGATAACCGACAATGCGGATGGGTAATCAAGGTAGGGCGGGCAAAAGGGAGATGTGGTTTAAAGGTGGATGTCTAAACGAGGCCGCAACCAGAGACTTTGAACGTGCGCGAGTCCCTTCATCGAAATGGGGCATGGTAAGGTGGGTCCACGGTAGCCTCCCACTATGAAGCAAGTAGCTGGCGGTAAATTAAGCGGGAAAGGTAACCTATGCAAATAGCAAAAGGATAACGAACTGACAGGCCTTAAGCTTCCACGGTAGGAAAGAGTGAAAGGCTGGGGAAGGATCTGCAGGATTCGATGTCTGTGCTCTAGTGCGAGGCTTGCAAGCAACATGCGCCGTACGTAAACGTTATGCGTACGACCAGGAGAAGAAAGTTCGGTATAAAGCCAGCGAAGAATTTAACTAAGTGTAAACTCTGTGAGAAAACTAACTGTGAAGGGAAGGGACCGGAAAAAAATTGCTGTGGCTTCCAGGCGGTTTGATGTGCAAATACACGGACAAAGCGGAAGGGTAATATTGGCACGGTGGGTAACGTAAGTTGCGGTTTGAAGGTCGACGTCTTAACCTAGCCGCAAACCGCAGGTTTGAACGCGTGGGAGCCCCTCCGTCTAAGTGCGGCATGTAAAGGGTTGGCCAAAAAGTAGTCCACCACTATGAAGCAATTAGCTGGGGCAATATCAAGCGAGGAAGATAACCGTACACCTGTACCTCCGGATAAGATTGCGGTTGATGCGGTATCTACTGAATGCCGGAAAAGTCGGTTGCCGCAAGAGGTTAGGTCATAAACACAAAGCTTGATTACGTGGTCGACTCTAAGTCGTTGTGAGGCACGATAAGGTAGGTCCAAAAGAAGTATGCAGCTATGAATTGAGTAGCAGGCGCGGTGGAAAGAAGAGAAACGCGAACCGAAGACAGCACTTCCAGGGCAAGGGAACGGTTCGGTAGGATAGTAGTCAAGGTGGGTAAGGTCGGGAAAACCGTAATTTGAGCGCGTGGACGGTCCTCTGTGGAAATGTGTCATAACGGGGGTCGGCGACAGAAAGACCCCCCTCCCATATATGCAGTAAAGTGCCAAGGAAAGACCCCCAAACCGTGAACTCGAACGCGTGCCTCACCCCCCCCCCCGCCATGTGGAAGCTGGGCACGACTGGGCCAGTCTAAGGTAACGTCCGACCGTGCAATAGGCAGCCGGCGCGACAGCAAGTAGGAAAGATGACCCGAAGACTGTACGTAAGGAGAAGGTAGCGTGTGATGGGATATTGGGGTATAGGCAAAGGAAGGCTGGGTGCAGCATGAGGATAAGTCTAAAGCCTTAGCTTTGAACGGGTGGACGTACCGCTGACAAAAGTGTTAGGGTAGTTTGAACGCTCGGGCTTCCTTCCTTCTAGATGTGGCATGCTAGTGTTGGACCAACGGTGCCTACCCCATTATGGTAGAAGAAGCCCAACGAAACCCAACAAATCCCAACGAAGCCTAAGTAGCCCAACGCAGCCTCCTTTTATAAGTATACGCAGCCAGCGGTAAACGCGGGAAAGGCCGAGTGGTTTTAAAGCAAGAATAGGGTAAATTTAAGGCAGGGACGGGATATCGGGCATAGGTAAGGCAAGGCTGGGTGCAGCATGGGGGTTGGTCTTAAGCCTTAGCTCTGAACGGGTGGACGTACCTCTGACAAAAGTGTGATGGTAGCTTTGAACGCTTGGGCTTCCTTCCTTCGAGATGTGGCATATTAGAAATGGAACGGGTGGGCGAACCTCTGACGAAAAGCGCCGCTATAACTTTGAACGCGTGGGTTTCCTTCCTTCGAGGTGTGGCATGGTAGGGTCGGAGTACCGATGCCCCCTTATGTTAGCAGCAGCCCAAACAAAGCCCAACGAATCCCATAGAAGCCCAACGAGTCCTCCTTCTATAAATAAAGGTAGCCGGCGGCAAAGGCGATTAAGGCTGAGCGGTCGTAAACGGAGGACCGGCTTTTAAAGCATTAGCTTAGCTTTGAACGCGAGGGCCTCCTCCTGTCGAAGTGTACCTTGTAGGGGTCGACCGGAAAGGACTTAAACCTTACTTTGGAGCCCGTGAGCGTCTCCAAATCAGGTGAACAACGAATGAACAGAGAATAAAATACGTTTATTATTACCACCTACTTAAAAAAATTCAGTAATCATTTTTGACCTTCCTTCCAATTTTCCCGCGATGTTAGAAAATGGCGGGCTTGGCACGGCCAAGTGGATGCCAGCGGAAGGCTCACGTGAAACTACCCCTACAGTAAACATCTGAGTGGTAGGATCTAGCAACTTCTGATGTTTAAGCTTAACTGTGTGGCCGAAGTGTGACAGGAAATCCGCTCCAATGATAGGTGATTGGACGTCAGCCTGAATGAAAACCCACTGGAAGCGGCGACGAAGTCCAAGGTCTAAGGCAAGGGACCATTGACCGAACGTGGCGATAGTATTGTTGTTCGTAGCCTGAGTGTAAACTGCGGTGGCTAGAGATAACGACGCTGAGGGGGCGGTAAAACGCTTACCTCGGCACCGGTATCGATCAAGAAACGGAACCCAGCGGACTTTTCAGTCACATATAACACGCAACTGTGTCCCGATTGACCAGCACCAGTCGTTTCCATTACTGGCTGGCGGGGCCGTTTCCCGAACGGGAACGTTTAGAGTAAGAACAGGGCGGGACGCATTTTATAGCGTCCGGGCCGAATGTGCGGCGATAGCAGCACACTTTGTCGTCTGCACGCTCTGTTGAATCAGAGTGATTGCGCGTTTGTAGAAGGACTGATTTGTAGGAATAGGATCAAAGAGATCCTGAACTGCAAAGGCGACGTCAAATGGTAAGTAATGAACGACGTACACGTAATGCATACGCTAACTAGTAAGACGACGTGAGGCGAAAACGGCTTCGACCTTTTTAAACCAGAGAGTTGGATCACAAACTTCATACGGAGGTAGCTTCATAGATATTTGAAAAACATGTAGCTCATCATGATCGACTGAGGCATGCGACTTGTTAGAAGCAGCATCATCATTTTCGGCTTCGTGAGATTGTTGGTATTCGTTACCCATTTTGAGAAACGTATAAAAGGCAGAATCGAACGTGAAAAACGGGTGAATGGAAAAAACAGCAAGACGTGGATAACAAGAAAAATAGCAGCACCAAATTCTAAGAGAATTAATATCTGCAAACATAATTAAAACGTCTTTGCAAAAACGCGACGGAAAACCTTCTAATGTAGTCTAACTACTGGTAATTAAGTTACCAGACTATTCTAGTGTAAAAGATGTAAAAACGGTATACGAAAATGACAATGAAAATTAAGAAATGATACGACTCACTAAGATCCTCCACGATCCTTGCTAGCAGTAGTCAAGAAATCGACTTGCCAAAGGATGACTTCGTGAAGACCGGGATCTTAGTTCGTCGTGCCGCAATCGGGAGATTTGAGAGAAATCTCGTGTGTAGATCGCTGTTGGATTCCCCTGAGCCCTGGAGGGATCACCAGATAATGGTGTCATTGAAGGGCGAAATAAACAGCGGCAGATGAGGATAGAATGATTTGAGCTGTGGAGTATTGTTAGCAAGAAAATGCTAGCGAGCAGCACACCGTTAGAATTGAAAGTGACTTCTTTCGAGCGGCTTGCGTTAAGCAAAAATCGTATAATTGATAAATAAAACACCGCATAAGTTGAGCTAAGAGCCCACACCAGTCAAGTAAATGAGTACAACGAACAATTTCCACGGCGACTAGGTGCATTTTGTTTTAATGGGCCGAAGATTAGCGGTCAAAGGTCATAGGTCCCACTTAAAACAGGCGACGTCTGCGGGTTATGTTGTGCTGTTGTTTGGATTGTCCTTTTTTGCTGTTCTAAACGCTCAAATAACTAAGCCTAGCTTCTAATGCAAAATTACCTGTTCTTGCACTCTCTTGAAAGGAATCCTCTGCTGAAAAATTTTAATTCTCACAAAAGCATTTTAAAGCGTACATGATATCCTTAATAGCAATCGCTGTTAGGTTAGCACTCGACTTATTTCGATCGTTAACAACTGCTAAAAGTTCGAAACTGCATCGAGCGCTAACTTGTCCTCAAAAATAAGCGCGAATCCCTCTCGAAAGTCGTGCTCTAACTACGAAATTTCGAGCGCAAATCGCGGGCATATTCATCCTCGAAAATGAACGCGAATATAATAGTTTTACCTACCCCCACTCCACCACATACTTATTAAATCGATTAAAAATTGAGTGGAATGACTGATTGGACGATAAGGTATTATTATATAGAATGGAAAGAAAATAAATCTCTTGAAATTTGTCCTCGTATGAAATTGTTGGCGGTGACTCTCCGGCATTTGGTTGCGGCGTCTATCTAAAGGATCACAATATATTGGCATTAGTACATGAAATTAATGAGTGCATCATAGTTAGAATTGGCATACATATATTAGTTTTCAATTGTTTTCCTAAATACTCACCATTTGATGTAGGACTTCTCAATGCTTTCTGATGTCGTTTTTGTCGTCGGTCTTGAGCATTCATTTGAATGCTTTTTCCAGTCGCTGCGTATAATAACGTTGGTCAGCATTCCACCGGTTGAAAATTTACATTGACGCAGGTAAATGTACGTAGGAAGTGAGTCCTACCTAAAACAACTTCGTACACTTTTGTCGAACAGGGCTCTTTTCGCTGATTCCCTTCCATAGAAAGTAAAATATGCGTAATTTCGTCCTTAAATCGGGCACTGAACATACCATGGACAAAGATGGTCGTTCTTTTTCTACCGAATGAAGACAAGTAGCATATCTGCAGGAAAGATGTACCTTTAAGGAATTATTTTATTACATGCCGATGATAGCTAAGGTCAGCCAAAGCTACATTTAGTTCTTCAATTTCCGAAACTGTGTTTGAACTCTTAAAGGGTGGCCCCGTAGGCACGACCGCATCTACTCCTGTTGTGCTCAAACTGTCAATGGCTTCATACCGTTCTGTGATTTGCATCTGCAACTCAGAAATTTGTGCACTTATTTGCTGGATCGATTGCATGATCCAGCGTTTTTTGATTTCACTCAATTCGTCTGCCATGGTAGCGCTGCCTGCTGTGCCGTCTTGGTGCACGCCGGGACGTAGTATTGCCCTAATATTTTTTAAGACACAGCTTTTGAAGGAAAAGAATGCTCACCATGTGATTCATGGCGGGGTGGATACCACTGTGGGTAAAGTACCGCTCGAGTCTTCTGCTCAATACCGTTTCTGGTGCAGCATTGCTTCCACCCAGTGGTGTCCAAGCTCCTGATGGCAGATGCGGAAGAAATGGCTTGAGAATTTACCGAAGGCCATTCAAGTGAATATGGGGCATTCTTGTGCGTACTGCCCAGTTGTACAACAATTCATGTAAGGTCGGTTCGCCTTCTGGTGAATAATTTTACGCAACCTCTTCAAACTTTGACGTATCCGTAGATTTCGACTCAAAAGAAGATGAAGAATCCGTCTCGGAATACGAGTTATATGAGGAAGACGTGTCCGATGGGTACCTTTGCTTAAATTTCTCGTTAAACTTGTCGTAGGTTTTCGTCGACGCGTTTGTGAAGATGATGTCGATATGTGCAATCTGACATACGTTTGCTCATTCTACAACAAAATGTTGAAAACAGTGAGATATAGAGGAACAACAAAGGGGAAGACCACGTTAGGAAGAATCGGCAGGGAAATGACTCATACAACCTAAAAACTGCTTACGTTACCTGCCGTGCCATGGCGGCAATTTGATAGGTTAATCGAACCGGCCGCTTAACCTATCATAATGCACGCACTCACTTTGCCCGTAGGACATGGAAGTCACATGAGCACAACGCCGGTGCCAACCAATCAAATCTGGGCTCGAATCGCGCTGCATTGCTAGAAGGGATGTAACGATCCCTCATGCATTTGTAGCCTCGATTTGCAGCCTTGTTTGCGGCTAGTGGTCTTATTAGCTAGGTTCATTTTGTGCAAGTTGCACGTCTTACTACAACACCCCCGACATTTACGTCACTCACACCAATTGGCTCCTGACGGAAGCCCACTTATTGCAGAGAAGCCACAGAGCAACCAGAGGCGATAGCCCTGGACGAATTTACTGTCAAAAGGATGGCTGTTCATGCTTTTATTCAGTTGTAGTTTCAATTTGATTCCACTTTTTGTGTGCCACTGACCTATATTATTTTGTAGTGGAGAACGTGGATTTTTCTTCTAGACTTTGTCACTGATCCGGAGGTTGCCGAAGAAGCTATGAATGTCGGTTAGCAGTGTGAATATGTTTGTATCGGGTCGCGATATCGTGTGCCTCCTGATGCCTGGTGTTCTAAAGAGGATTTTAAGGTGTCCTTGTATTGTTTTTCACGTCGTTTCTCATTCCTAGTAAAGTTACCGTGTAGTTGCCATGCCTCAGTTGGATGTACGTCAGCATAGGACAGGTAACGGTTATGACCTCAGTGTCTGTCACCGTTTCCCCTATTACCTTTCAGCATTTATAAAAGCAAGTCAGATGAAAGTGATTTCATTTTCTTGCCTACTTCTTATAAGACACGTACATGTTCACTCTGTCGGCTGTCGACTTTGCTGAGATTCGGACTATGATACAGCATAAAAGGGTCCGACTGGTGTCAGTGCTCCGAGTTTCAACGTCGTAGCCAATTTTACGGTTTCTAGAAATGGTACTTGAGTTTATCTGCAGCTGACTGGCGGTCTGTAGTAATTGCCGCGGGTTTGTTGCATTTCTTAGTTTGTGCGGGTTGATGAATGATAACTGACTTTGTGCCATTAGCTAGCGCGATTCGGTTGGTGTTCAGCCACAGCTATCCGTGACTGTCTGTCAGTCTGTTTGTACCGTACGTTGAACAGTTTATTGCCAGCTACGTAACACGTAGGCTCCATGCTGATCCTCACGGTAGGTATCTGCCGGCATCGCCAGGAGCACGTAAAACGGAAAGGGATAAGCGTGTTATACTGTGTGTTACATAGAAAATCTTGACGACCGATTATTTGACTGACGCGCTATAATACCTTCGTAGATTTTTTTTCATAAATCTTTCCAAACATCCGAATTTTACTTTTATCGTCTAGAGCCAGCCACATCGCACGTCGTAAAAAGCTATTTTTACGCCGACGAAAATAATTAGAGGTGCTTCCTGTCTGGCAAAATGTCCACACTGTCGAGTTACAAATATCCTTCTGTAATTCAGTCGCCTTTCAGAAACTAGCATTGAGTTTCAGGTGTGAAATAAAGCTATCGGTGCAAGCGTTAGTAAATACGCTTTCTCGCACAGCTGGAGAGAGAAATGCCGCAGTGACTGTTACTTATTTGTCTGAAGGCAGTGGTGACGTCTCTCATTTGATTTATTGAGGTCAGTTGGTACGCTTCATAGCGGATGCCAACGATTTTCCGTTTTTTGCCTTACTGTTGCGGTCGGTCATCTTCTTTTCCTCATAGCCTCAACTTGGAAGCAAACTTAATCTGTGTAGATTTAATCCTATGCCCATTTCTCTTATTGACACTTACTGCATACCACATGATTCTGCTACTGCTACTGCCAATTTGTATCCTTCTAGCATGAGATAGCTCTCCGTATTTTCACTCGATCCTCATGCGTCTTCTGAAATTGTGTGCCTTAACACACCTTTTAGTTTAAGGTCTGCCTAAAGAAGAATGCTGAGAACCTTTACAGTCCGTCCGCTCTGCGTCCTTCGCTCACTTAAAGTCACGCCACTGTCTGCAAAATTCGCCTCCGAACACCTTCATCAGAAGGCTGTTGACACAAGAACAATTCAGCACCTTCTTGACCATGATAACTTCGAGCACAGAGAGCAAATGAGGACTGTACTCCTGGATGATTTAATGACACCCAGGTAGGTCCGAGAGTTACGTCTAATTTTGCACAACCAACAGGTACAACATTTCTTTGCAAGAAGAGCGAGAAGTAGCCTTGGCTCGGTTAAAACTACTCTGTGATAACAAATTGATCTCAGTGAAGGACTTCCTGTTCAACCCAAAGCGAATTTTTTCTGCGCACGAATTGTCAGCTATACTCGATCCATCCATGACTACCAAAATGACCGTGCAGTTTAATCTCTTCGGTGGAACTGTTCTCAAACTCGGTACTGAAAAGCATCACCAAATACTCGATGGGGTCGATTCTCTAGAGGTACGTCCAGTTGTTCCCTCAATACTGTCCTTCAGAGGGCCTTGACAATGTTTAATTAATTATCATATTCTTGGCGAATATTGTTATCTACTGCACTCTGTTGATTGGAACCCAATCACTTCAGTTCTGTGCAAATAAGGGATTATTAAACCTGATGTTTTTTAACCTCTATAGGAAGTCGGCTGCTTCGGTCTCACCGAACTGGGTTATGGCAACAATGCTGTGGAAATGGAGACCACTGCCACCTACGACAAACAGAAACAAGAATTTGTCATAAACACGCCCACACCCAAAGCGTCCAAGTACTGGATTACCAACGGAGCCCTTCATGCGCATCATTGTGTCGTCTTTGCGCAGATGTTTATTGATGGTCAGCACTACGGTGTTCACACGTTTTTGGTCCCCATCCGAAGTAAGGATTTGCAGGCAAGTCAGACCGCCTGTTTGCGGGTGGATACTTGTTTTTTAGACCTATATACACCCATAGGCAGGCTTGCTTGTATCGAGTTGGCACATAACAAGTGCTAGCTTTTAATACGAGGCCTTTAATAAGCATAACTCGACTCCAAGCAGATTTTATCAACCAAAATAAAGTATATGCACAAGTATATGTGCATTTTTGTCGGTTATTTGTTCCATCGCAATATTGTACTGGAATTCTGTAGTCGAAGCACTATCTGAGGATATTTACGGTTACCGCAAAGCATTCTCTCTCTCCCTCTCTCGCAAGTCGTGGTCGATATGTTTAAAAAAAATTAGTAAATAATCGAAGAGGAGTCTCACGAACATACTAGATGAGACAGCATTTCACAGCCTCATTGTACAGTTTGTAAAGCGCCTTCTTGTGAACCCGACGGTTAAGCGTCGCCTGTAAAGCGTAAGCTTCCTTTGGTTGATTTGTACTGGATATTTATCGCTGACGTTTCTGTCCATGTAACCCAAATTCACTATGTTGTAGCTAATGATGTCTGCCGACCAGACCACCAGACAACGGCTATTGCCTAAGACGTACCTTAGATGTAGGGGATCATTTTGACGCTGGTCGCCAGTGTTTGCTGTGAGAATCCACAGTTTGTCACACCCCATAGTCCGACCAAGAAACGATTCGTTCCTATCACGCTACAGAAGCGCAAACCATAACGGGTTTATTGATTTTCGATAAGTTTATATGGAATCAATTTTTGGAGCTTTACCGCCTTTCAAGTTTGATTTGTGTGGCGAGCAAGAGTTGGATGAGCAATTTTTGCATCCCACACCATCTCTCGAGGCTCAATAAATATCTACAGTTAGTTCTCCTCGACAGTAAAGGCATATCCCCGACCTTGCCACTGAAGTTCCTGATTTACATCCCAAAACTTTCTAAACCGTGGTTTAGCCGTGTTTTCCTTTTATCTTCTCTCAACAAATACATAATTTGGATTTCAGGTTGTTGCTCTCGTTATTCGTCGAAGCTCAAGGAGGCATACAAATATTCCTTTCGCTCTCACCAATATTTGTTTTGGTTAGCTTAACTGCGAAAACATAACTAATGAAAGAAACATTAACTTAAGTAAACAGACCCATCTCAGTCTCTTGATCTGTTAAGCAGCAACGAGGCATATATTTTCTCATAAGTAAGCCTGCAGCCGACTAGGACGGTAATGACTTAGACGCAAATCACTTAGTCTGAGGTTAAACCTTATACAGCGTTTTCTCTTTCCATCGACCGACCTCGCTTTCAAAAGCAGTGCTTTACCTATTCCTAGGTGGTTTAAGAAGATGGTATCCAAAACCGGACTAGATTATGGGGCATGTCAAGAAGAATTTGAATAGCTGTTTCGTGTATCTTTGCTGTCGCAAATGATCTGAATCTACAGATTCATTGTCCTGATGATCCGGCTAACCTTAACATTTCTCCCCCACCGGCTAACGTCAATGGAGCCTATCTGCGTTGATTTCGGTTTTTGGCCTCGTGATTGCCCCTAGATTCTCATAGCTTCTTCACGTAGGTGCGGCTAACAGTCAGATAATTAATTTGCTCAGTAAATCCTCACACTATACCTCTACAAACTATTGTTAACGCTTGCTGCATACTGTTTTATCTCCCAGCGCAGCCTTTCAACCAAGATCTTTAACAGAATAACATAACCAGCGAAGACGGAGAAGACTCGGATAACCATTTCTGGCTTGTTAGACATCATCAGTCAACCATACCCGATCCTACCTAGTGCTCCCGGCGAATTCGAGACCTGTTGATCAGAAATCCAACGCCCTAAGCGTTGATCCACAGGCCCGTGGTCTTGCCGATTTAGATGGGGAAAACGTTGACATTCGTTGATGAACGTTCAGTGATCACCAATGGATATCATTCTTCCCGCTCTGCTTTGAGGCTCACACTCACTTCCTGCCAATTTTTTATCTACCCGATCGAAACCGACAAGACGAGTCCGTGGTTCAATGGTTGGGGCGTTTGAGTTCTAACCAACGGACACCTAGCTCAGAACATTGGGGTCGCAAGCCCCCGGGGTCACAAATAGTCATTCCAGACTCCCTTGACTTTCAGAGTAATGTTCTGGGCAGCTGATGTCAGAGCTCGAGAATGAGCCTCCAGGCACAATAGGAAAAGTATGCACCTTAACGCGATTCATTTGCACCCATCTACCACTTTCCACCGTTTGAATTTTCTTATTTTTACGAACAGGATGTTCTGTTAAGTACCTAGCTTCGTGCAGAAATCTATCACGCGCAAAATGCGACGCCGGCAAGAGTCACAATAACAATATTAAAAAAAAC
This sequence comes from Ligula intestinalis, assembly GCA_036362985.1. Lineage (NCBI taxonomy): Eukaryota > Metazoa > Platyhelminthes > Cestoda > Diphyllobothriidea > Diphyllobothriidae > Ligula > Ligula intestinalis. Next base: position 109,785,986 of record JAYGXS010000001.1, on the reverse strand, counting down.
GCAACCGTCTGACGCGTTTTTTTTTTCAGATCATTCTTCAAGGCACCGCATCCCATGTTTTTATCCTGATCTGTTTTTCTTGAAGACTTCGTACTTGTTACAAACGTGTGTGAGCACCTGCGTCGACACTTGTTATATCCCCCAGTTGTATTTTTGGAAGAGAAGGCAGGGCAGGATAGCAGATAATGGTTTACTGTATCTGTTTCTGCTTGTACATCAACTCTGTCTTCTGTGAGTCAGGCAGCTTGGTATCTGTCCGTCAGCAGCGAGTCTTCTGTCGCCGGTAGCGCGCTCTCGGGTCGGGCAACAGCTCTCCTGTCAGCAGTAGTATCCTGTCTCGACAACATCAGAATCTCGTGTCGCCGGCAGCTGAATGCCGCTTCCTGTCGGTGGCAGCTTATTTATAGACCAACGGCCTGTGTTCCCTATTGGCCCCTCTGCAGGCAGCCATCGTGTGACGACCTCGGTGTAACATTTGGCGCGCGCGCTTTGCCCCCGACCAGGCGTGACCTCAGTATGACAGAACTCGGTGGTCTCGCGTGCGCGTAACTCTTTTGCGTCCGCGCGTGGTGTCCGCCCTTGAAGGTCGTGCGTAACCTCATTTTTTATGCGATTGCGTGTCCTCTCTTTGTTATCGTGGGTCGAGGACGGCACGAGTGTTTACTCTTGTGCTGTGCCGTCCTAACAGTACTATTCTGAATGGTGGAAAATGTGTGAGGCCCAGGTAATTGAAGAGAAGATGGTAAAGCGTGCTCTGGGACCAGTGGTTTATTTGTCCGACGTTTCGAACTCTCACGCGAGCCTATTATCAGGGAGTTAAAATACTTTTGCAGCTCACTGCACATTTAACTCAGTTCTACTAGTAGTGACCTTGACATCTGCCCTCTATCTGTTGGCGTAACGCGACATAGGCATCAGAAAGATCAATATGCCTATTAATTGAATCCGCGCGTGAATGCCAATATTTCCTGCAGCAGGCGTGTGTTTCAGTCGTCCGACTGACCTAGTATTCGTACGAGCTCGTTTGGCTGACCTAGTATTCGCACGGGTTCGAAATCGAAGTCGTGCCCTGGCGTGGATGCGTGAGCCTGAGTACTATATGTTCAGGGCCCCACTCAGTACAGGCATTACTCACATGCACCGACATTTCACGCTTTTCGATGTCCGTCCACAGCTTTTGGGCGTAAAAAGTGCTGGATAAGCCCAACATAGCTACTGCCTCTGCATCCGTCGTTTTTCTGCGTTCGCTTTCTGATATTACATATTTTAAATTTTTGACACTTACAACACCTAGCATTTCGGTAACTGGTTGCCTTCCCTGCTTTTGTCGACAGTCTGTATTTTTGCCGGGCTGCCACCCCCCGCGACATTGAACTTTTGTCATAAATGCCCCTGCTTGTATTTCAGCCAATGCCAGGTGTTTCCATCGAGGAAATGGGCTCAAAAATGGGCCTGAATGGTGTGGACAATGCGAGATTGAACTTCGTCAATGTGCGTGTTCCACGTAATGCTCTTCTTGACAGATACTCCTCTGTCTCGCCGGATGGTCAGTACATGTCCTCCATAGGCGGTGGGATTCGCAGTAGATTCCTCAAAGTTGCTGATCAACTTTTATCCGGAAGGATCTGCATTGCAAGCATGTGCATGGTAAGTTATTTTTAGTGGATAAATATGCAGTCCAACTTGGCTTATTTGATTCTCGTTTGGAAGAAAATGACCTTGAGAACAAATCCTCCCCGGGTTTCTATCAGTACTACCGATATATTGCGGTCTTACTCACCTTCTCTGTTGCCATTTGACCAAAATAGGGCGATGATGCGATGTTTTTTCGGTCCGCATGAAATGCGCATGTCCACCACGGTTGACAGAAGCTTAAAGCTCACAAGGAATTGTGACAATTGACGTCCTGATTCTCCGAAAGCCTTTTAATTTGAAATCCCGCGAGCTTGAAGAATACGAACAACGAGCAAGGATAGCGAGTGGTCGTATGAGACGCTAGATTCCACGATTGATAGACCGCCGTAAGCGTGTGCTATCACCGCGTACCCCACAAAGTGGGTGCAGCTCCAGTGACTTGTGCGTGGAGCAGTTTATGCTGGGCACAGTGGCTGACAAAACCAGACATCCATTCTACGCGGGCCACACAGCATCCGGTCTCTACTAGTTGTAACAGGATTCCCTGGGTCTCAGATTTTTCAGAATGTCGTAAGTTGCACATTCAGCCGGGACAATCGCAACCTAACTGCTAGCCTTGAGAATGACTGAGTTGTCCCTTCAATTGGCAGTTCACCAGGCCCCGTATCTTTGCGCGTCAAGTTCCTTATAGTGAGGAATCTACTGATATCCAATTTCAACTTCACTCTCTCTTGCAGTCCATTGCCCAAGCTCGTCAAAAGACGGGTGATGTGATTGGGAGAAATAGCTGAAGTGGCGTAAAAGCCTACGTCTATCAACAAGAGGTGTGTGTGGAGGACCTGACGTTATCTTGGTCAACAAGACAACGGTCATGGTGTTCTCGTAGGAACTTTGCAGAATAAAACGTGGCTTTTTATGTTATCATTCCGCGTTAGCCCCCAGTGACCGCGTTCGCTACCAAAAGAGTGTTCAACCTTCTGAGTTTTTAACTACAGTAGAGCCTCGGGCGAGGAGCAACCCCATCTGAGAGGATTCTGAGATGCCTAGAGAAATTTTCGTTGTTAACACTCCAACCGCATGACAACGTCCCAACATCACTATTCTAAGGAATTTTGAAGATCTGTGCAGCAAAGCAGAGAAGGTAGAAAACCGGCAACGAATAGAGGATGCGCTCAACTCCCTAACGGAAACGTCCCTGACTATTTATACCGACAAAGATAGATGGATGCAGACAGGGAGATGCGGGAGTTGTGGTGACGAAGGGGAGCTGGAATAACTACTCAACAATTGCAACGACGAGGAGAAGGGGCGCATACTACAACTCATCCTTCGATGCCGAGATGCTAGCTCTACTGACGGCGGCGGAATGGCTAGAGCACCCACCCGAGGATTGAAGTTCTTCTAGAATCCTTACTGACAGTAAATCCGCTGTAGATCCCCTACAGAACTTCGGGACAGGAGAGGACCTGAAGAAACCGTTGGTACAACAAGTGATGAATGTTCTGGAGAGAGCCACAACAGGAAGGAGCGTAGAAATTGCGTGGATTCCCAGCCACGTGGGTATCCCCGAGAACGAACAAACAGACGCTGAAGCATCAGCGGCCTGAGCTGAACAGGACGTTAGACCGACATCCTTTGCGGCAACGATGAAAGCAGTCAGATAAATGACTCCCAGGCCACAAATGACACATGAACGCGACCGAAGAACATAGACGGCCAACATCAGCTGGGATGAAGAAAAGAAAATGCCTCGGCTAGATAGAACGACCCTAGTGAGATTTACGACCGGACATTGTCCAAAGCTAAATCACATCAGGAAGCGGTACAATCTGACTGATGATTCCTCGTGTACAGCCTGTAGGGAGGAAGGTACCAACAAACACCTGGTGGAATGCGCAGCCGATATGGTCGCCAGAGTTCAGGAGTTTGGTTTCGACTACAGACTGAGAGCGCCAATCGACCTAACCTTCCGAAGACCCTCTCTCTGCCACAGTCCGGTATCTGAAGAAGATCTGGAAGTCGTGGTTCTAAAGCCACTTTCCTTGCAATTTATCCTGCAACAACGACAACCTTATCGGCGAGGATTTTGTGTAACGAGCGAGCAACTAGCGAAAACCTTGTTTCTGTTGGCGACCTTCCGTTCAGTTAAAGAGTTTTCAGTGTGTGTGTGTGCCTGTGTCCGTTGTTGTGTCTTGCTCCCATCAAGGCGTGAGTCCTCGGTTGTCTGCAGTCAACCAATTAATTGGTGCAGTTTGATTGGCTGCGAGCTCTCGTGAGGCATGCAAAAGGACGACGCGGGGAGCGTAAGCATTGGCAGGCGAAGACGAAACGAGTCAGCGATGGCGGCGCTGATCGCGGGACCAGCATCCGGCCGCATTTATTTGGTCTTTTTGTGGTTTGTGACCATACTCTGTAATCCACGATGACGCTAAAGAACCTACTTGCTAAAAATAGTATTTTTGTAGACATCCTCACAGAAAGACAAAGGCATTTACCGTGGCCGACCCCGACGTCAGGTGGCGATCGCACTTTGCCTCCACGCCCCAGCGACAGTCGGTCGCTGCGCGCAGATGGCAGCAATCATCCCCCCATCTATCTGCCCTCTGATCAACCTCCAAAACCTAACCCAATTACCCCCCTATCCCTCCCCGGACACACGAGCCTCTACACGCCGACCTTGCCATGCGGGCGACGCGTAAACGATGAATTGTAATTAGACTACACTATTTAACCCTGTCCATGTGTATAGTTTTAATTACCCTGCAAATTTTCTGGCCTGATGATGATTTGCTGAAAACAGATGTTTGCCAATCTTGACTTCTCAACTTAAGAATATGAATATTCGCAGAACATTTGTCAATAGATAAATTCTTTAGACGGGTGCAAAAAAGGAGGAGCAAATGAAAGGGAACTGCAACACGGTCTCAGTGGGGTGAAATTCACAACGGAGAGCCCGCGTGACACCGTAATTTCTCTCCTCCTTCTAACCTCCCCATCCCTAATGGCAATGTTCCGGAACCAGAGGAGAGAGTGGTTCCAGTGGAACAATGGTCCCACTTTCGTTCCACTTTGGTTCCACTTTCGTCCCACTGCGCCGTGATTGCGTATATGGGAGGTATTCCGTGCACTGGCTGGGGTAGTCTACAAGCCGTCATCGAAATCGATGGTCGACCACCCACACACAAGCTCCCACGTCCAACTGAGAAAAGCCCTACGCGTACGCACGCCTCCTGCATTTGCTACCTCCCCCTCTCCAAATGCGGCGTCTGGATCGATGCCTTGCTCTGGCACATTTTGCCGGCGTATGCCTAGGGCGAAAAACCCGTGCTCAGGGCACACGCGTTCAAATAGGGGGGAGGGGTGTCTGGGGTAGAGGTGTAGGGGGCGACTATAGTCTCAGGTGGACGTGGGAGCTTGTGTGTGGGTGGTCGACCATCGATTTCGATGACGGCTTGTAGACTACCCCAGCCAGTGCACGGAATACCGCCCATATACGCAATCACGGCGCAGTGGGACGAAAGTGGGACCATTGTTCCACTGGAACCACTCTCTCCTTTGGTTCCGGAACATTGCCATTAGAGATCGTCACCCCCAAGCTAGCAAGGATTCTTCATAAAACGCAGTAAAATTGAAAACAGTAAAAGGACATATATTACAATTGAACATGTAATGATTACTTTATAAAATTTCATATTAATGTTTTCGCGAGTGAAACGGGCTAATTTTATTTCCATCATTTGAAATGGGGAGATTTGTTTCGCAAGTCGAGAATTTTACATGACGAGGTCGGTGCCAGAACGGATTCAACTCAGTCATTAAAGGCTTCACTGAATATGAATAGAAGGTCACTGACAGAGCTGCCATGGGTACTTCGCCAGGACTGATGACTTCTCAGCGATCTTGTTTATTAGGATGTCGAAGATAACTGTGCCTCCTCCTGGGTTTCGATCGTGACTTCTGAGGGATAGAGCTGGTGGCCATGAGGATGCTGACTAGTTTGGTGGTGGTGGTAATGATGGTTACGATGATGTTTATGATCTATTGGTCATCTGAATAATTTGCTTGCATTCTTCCGCACACAGCAAACACTGTTCTAATTTCAGACTGTATGTATCCACTCTTTGTGTTTTTCGCTTTTCTAGGGTGGAGCAAAGTCCTGTCTGGCCATCGCCTTCAAATACGCGGCGTCGAGACTGGCTGTGGGACCCACCGGAAAGTCGGACATGCCTATTCTGTCCCTGGAACTACAACAGAATGCCCTCTTTCCTCTCCTCGCCAGGACCTATGCCATAAACTTTGGCCTTGATCATGTCAAGGATGAGTTTTCCAAAAGTGCCCTACAGGTTGGTTACGCATCTGAGAATTAACTTCATGTTAGTGACAGGTGGCGGGGTGCTGGACGCATGCATCCGGGCAGTGCCACTGCCCAAATCTTCTATCTTGCCTGTATGTGCGCACACAGGCCGGGAAAAAGGGTGATTTATTGTAGTACCTGGTAGACCGTTAAGGATGCATCCATCCTGGTTGATTCCTCGCGAACCGGGCCAACCGATTGTGTATTCACGAGGCTGCTAATTTTAATGTTACTGATTTAGTTCCAACCACTTTACTAATTGGCTGCAGGCGACCCATGCATCCTTAAAGACTGATCGGTGTACCATTATATACTATATACTCCCGATCAACAACTGGAAAGACAACAAACTCGTGGCTCTATGGTTAGGCGTTTGCCTCTGACCAGCGAGACGCTAGTTCGAAACTCGAGTGTGGCAGCAATTTCAGCAGCTACATTAGAGTTGGCTACCCCTAGCTGATGACGGCCAATACAGCCAGAAATAGGTATTCTAGAGTGTCTGCCTTTGCCGGAATTATACCTTACCATAAAAATAGTGATTTATCTGTTGGAAGTAAAGGTGTTCTTTAGAACGAAAAAAGCTAAATCTAAAAAGGAACTTCCCGAGACTGGTTCTACATAACTGGATTCCTTACCGTAGCAACAATACAGAAGCTGGAATCGGCGGCTTCTCCATTGGTTAATTCTAAGTTATGGGTGCAATATGTAGATGGCGCGTTTGTTGTCGTTAAAAAGGACCAACTAGAAACGCTTCAGAACACCATCAACTCAACCATTCCGCGAATTCTATTCACGCTCGAGCTGGAGATTCACAATAAATTCACGTTTCTAAATTTTGTCGTACAGCACAAAACTGACGGAACATTCCAAACGTCCGTTTTCCGCAAAGACAGAAATTATTATCGACTATGAGAGCAACAATCCAATCTCTCACAAAAGAGGGCCGTCAACAGTCTGCTACGCCGAGAGAAGTCAAACTGTTTCGATGACGAAACCTACCGAGTTGAGCTAAATTATCTGTTTGATTTGTTTTCCCAGAATGTTCGCCCCATGTTAACCGATGCATGAAACAACAAAAACCTAAAGAATAAGGACTAGATAGTTCAACTCAGGCACCACAAAAAAATACATAGCGAACTCTTCCTTATATAAGAAATGTACCTGAACTCTTTAAAATACATCTGAGGAAATGAAAAATAAAAGTGGCGCACAAACTATCGACTTCTTTAAGTGTCCAGCGTCTACACCCTAAAGATATGTTTGGCCATTTTGATAAGAAAGAAGTCGTTTACAGGATCCCCTGCGAAGCCTGTGATACGGTATACGGTGGCCGAACAGGAAAGTCTGTCTCTATACGCATTCATGAACACCAGTGTGCGGTGAAAAGACGTGACCATTTATCCGAAATGGCTGTGCATAACCTTGATATCGGACACAGCTTTGCACGGGACAAAACACATCGTCAGCGTTTGCCCCTCCAAAACAGTCCGAGAATTCCTTGAGGCCATACACTCCGACGATTCGTGCATCAACCGCCACATAGAGTTATATGGAATTTAGTAGGAGGTTTAGCAGATTTGGTTAATTTGAGTTGACCCAATGGCGAAAAAACTCGAGGCGTTTGGCGGGATTTGGACCCGCCTATTAGAGAAGGCCTTTACCGGAAGCCAACGCTCTAACCGCTAAGATACAAACGCCCCACCTCGCGTCATGGATTTTATCACACTTGGGTCGATATTACCCGCCCAACTTTATCTTTTGGAATTTTTAAGCATCTCAAAAACGATGGAAGAGCCGATGGCCGCACAACACAGACTGACAGAAACCAATGAGCTCCCACTCCATATGACTGTTAATTTTTTCGTATTTTTGCAATTTTAATTGTTCCTAGCACATTCTCGCTAGGCTAAAGACGAGCTGGGAAACCAGTCTCGAAAATTTGCGTATTTAATTTACCTTTTTTGCCCCCACGAACCCCCTTTCTTCAAGTTACATTTCTTGGGATGTATGATTTCCAATTTATACGAGTGATTTATCGTTCCAATTTTTTGCACGTTAGGGAACTTTAATCTCCCTTTTCTCTCCTCGCCTTCATGTTATTGTCTAGGCGGATGCATCTTCCAGTGCCGATATGGTGACTATGTGTTGCGCCATAAAACCGCTGGCAGGCTGGCACCTCGTAGACACAGCGAGTGTCTGTCGTGAGCGTTCCGGTGGTCAGGGTTACCTATCTTGCAACCGGTTCGGTGTGTTTCTCGGCTGCGGTCACGCCGCCATCACCGCGGAGGGCGACAACTCTGTCCTCATGCAAAAGGTATGCTCGCGACCATAGCAGTCTTTGCCTTTGCTTCTTATCTTGATTTCTTTTGGCGCATGAGTAGAAACCCGCATTTCTGACCTTCAGTGTGTGTTTATACTGTAGAGGTCTAAGTAGTGGTTGCACTCGGATCACTACAGTCATCAGGCCAAATCTCAGGACGGCAGTTAAAATGCAGAAATCACCAGAAGGAGTGGTTTTTTGTGTACAGAACTCCCTGTTGCTATCACAGGTGACAGTAGCCACTGGCGAGGCCAGGGCTAGTATTAACTGCGTCCAGCCAGATCTGAGAGTGATTGAGACAGTGGTAACAGCTGCTTAAGTAGGATCGTGGAGCAGGTTCAAGTGTTCTGTTATTGGTGTGTTGCAACTGCCCGAGGGGTGTCGCCTGCAAAGGCCCCCTGCTGCGCTGTCCAAAGAAGTGTCCAAAGAAAAGATTGGGGAAAAACGTCCGAGGCAAAAAGTTGGGAAGGGGACTGTGTCAATCTGGGAGCCGGATTTTACCAGGCAAAGCTAAGTTAACCACATGCTCCAACTGTTTACATAGGTGTGGTTTTGACCGCCGTATATAGGCTGCCTCTAAGAACATAGAACGCCTCGTTCCTCCATTACAGAACATTTACTAGATACGGGCCATTCTGTGGACCCACAAAACTTCCTTCCGATTACTTGTTCGGGCACGAATAACTCGTACCTTGCGCTACCTGGAGCCAGCCTACACACGGCAGTTTAGACCCGACTCCCAGATTTATACAGCCCCTTTCCCAACTTTTTGCCTTAGACAATTTGCTCCGCTTTTTTGCCGCCCACTGTGTTTTAACTTTCTTTCGTTATTGATTAGCCTCGGCCATTTCCTATGACCTTGCTGTTTGTATCAATTTTTCTGTATAACTTCAATTTTGCATTTTCCTCTTATGTTATTTACGTTATGCAATGAAAAGTAGCAGCTGATGAGCGCTCCTGAAATTTATAGATTCAATAGATCTTCCTGTTCTTACAATCTACAAATTTGCACCTGGGTTACTTTGCTTTAGATTAAAGATCTTTCTGTTGTCGATAAAGCAACTAGCTTTCAATAGGTATCCAGATATGTTGCTTGTTGCGTCGCAGCAGACAACCAACTGATGGGTGTGTACAAGGAAAGCTTACCCGGGCTTTCAGTTGATATCTCTGCTGAGAGTATGTTGAAAGAGTTTCCTCTGGATATAAAACACTTCGTACCACCAGTATTTCAAATTTGAATGCTGTGCGCTCTCTTTACTGTAGCTGATAGTGTTACGTTGAAATTTTCGAGTAAAATTGTGACCCAGCCACATAAATCCGACCCTGGCAACTGCTTAAATCTCGCTCATTTTTTTCGGCAAAATTAAACCCATTTTTCGACTGGCAAGGTTGACCGTCGTTTTCACAATCCCCCAAAAGAAAATGAAGAAGTTCAGCGTACTGACTGGCCTGTCCCTCATCGGTCGACGGACTTATCAGTTTTTGCTGTCCGCATGAGTTGACGTCAATCTCGTGGACGTGGTGGTGACGTAGTGTTCCACGCTGTTCACATGGTTCCTGGCCGGCTTCTCTCCTTTTTTTCTCCAACCCTAGTTGTAGTACGCGCTTGAGTTTGTTTTGCCTTCCTGTTGACCTTGTTCAAACTCACTCGAGCTGTGTGCGTAACGCCTGGTAGGCGCGATGAAGGTCTATGGTTCCGTTAAGTGTGCCTGTTGAAGACCAACTTTCCAGCGGCAATATAGCCATCTTGTTATTAGCTCGGGCTGTTACCCTTGGTTTGTCAAAGTCTAAAACGTGGCTCTTCTGTTTCAGGTGGCACAGTCCGGAGCTGGAACCCTTTTTTAGCAGGGAGAAACAATCATTCAATCTGAGCCACGATTTATCACCATTTGCTCAGATGAGTACAATACCCTTGGGGCAGATTACGGAGTGTCATTCTTCCAAGTTTTCGGCTGTCAAAACCTCAGATCATGCTAACGGTCTAACGCTCTCGCACCATAGTAGTTAATCCGTTCCTGTTAACAGTCTTGGGCCTCCCACCCCCATTAAATGGTCGACCAAGCACACTCAAGGTAATACAGAAGTCGCCGGTTATTCAGCCCACGGTTAATAGGCCCAGCCGCGTATTCAGCCCAAGTCAGCTTGGGACGGAATTTTACATAGCGAAATCCACCGGCTAAAAAGCCCAGTTTGCCAACAGGATAGAGTAAAATTCTCATCTCTCTGCGTGCGCAACTGGTTACGTGTCGCAAATCATTTTTTTGTGTTTGTTATTGCGTAAAAGACAGACAAACAGCATTCTTTTCTTGTACACAACCAAGCTCTACACATAATATAGTACGTATGTAATATAAAGTGCCTATCCTGCGTTTGCTAATCAAGAACTAGGACTCTTCGGTTAATGTGCCCGCCGCTTATTAAGCCCAATTTGGTCTGGGCCCGAGGTGGGCTTAATAACCGGCGACTATTGTATCGGCTAGTTTTTGCAACTGACTATAGCGTTTGCAATGGGTTAGAGGACGTTAATAAGGGTCGGTAGTTCGAATCCATCGCTTGTAAAACGTTTGCTCTAGTGCCCCATTTCCCATAATCTGTCATAGCAAGTGTTCTGGCTATTAGGCCAGTTAACTGCCAAATGTCTAATGTATCCCATTCCATGATATCTTTCCGCGTGAATTTTCCGGCAACCCTTTAGTAAAAAGCCGCAAATTCCGCAGTGAACCGCGATATCTCGTATCACCTTAGAGGATAATTGTTAGGACGGCCTAACGAACAGCCTTAGCAAGCAGTTTATTCGCAAGCACGTAGCCACGCTCACAGTAGGCTATCGATTGGCCTACACGCGAGTGAACGCATCGTCCATTCAATCAATGGATAACTTGAAATTCAAACTGCAGTCAGCCGTTGAGTCACCGGGCAAACCTACCGGCGACTATTTCAGGAGAGAAGCTGATTGGCTTAATGGACATCGTGTTACACGGTTTATTGTCCTAAATACGTTGTACCTATTACACTCAAAGACTGCTGTTGCACACTTCTTGTCACGTGCTTCCTTTGGGAACTCCCATAAGGCGTTATTTGGTGGTGATATCTTGGCCTGGGCTTCCGTTTCAACAATAATATACGGAAAAAATATGCTGCGTGACTATTCTTGATCTAAAACGACTGGTTTTGCTACTTTGGTGCCATGCTTGAACAACTACCTCCCCCTCCTCTACCCCTTCACCGTGCGCCCACGTCTATGCGTAACTCTTTCTACTCTTTTTGCCGATCATGTCTCAAGCTTCGAGGCTCACACTTCATTGGAAATTTAATTATCTTATTAATAGGCAACGACCGTCTGCAGTTGAATAAGAGGTCAGGAAATTTTATGACGTCAATAAATTCAGCTAGTTTCATGATCTTTGCCTTGTTCATAATGAAAATTGTACATTTGGACAGTTTTATTTAGTGTACTTTGGTTACAACTCACCGTTTTCGCACTGCCCGCGGGACGAGATCGTGGTGCGGGATCAGGTACAGGGAATGATACTGTCATTTACACGGAGCAAACGCTGGTCACTAGGCGGTGGGAGCGATGTGCGATCGCCACCTGGCGTCGGGGTCGGCCATGGAAGTCCAAGTGCTTGTTTTAGCGTCCTCTGACAACAGCCTGTACTGGCTGCTCATGCGCCGATCGTGATACTTTCTTTACCTCTTCTTCTTTTTCCACAGGTCGCCAAGGAGCGACTGGCTGCACTGATGAAACAGGAATGGCAGGGACGCCCACCGAAGCCCCTTGCTCCCGGCTCTTTAGACTTTGAGGAGGGCCGCCTCTCCGACTACCATTACCTCTTCACAATGATTAAAACGCATGAGCAAGACTTATTCGCTCGTCTTGCGCATGCTCTTGCTGTCGGCAGCTCCGCGGGAAAGCCCCTCTACTCCACCTGGATGTTTGAACTCTCCGATCTGATCCAGGCGGCCGCCCGGGCCTACGGCGAGCGTCTTTGCGCGGAGCGCTTCCTGGCCGCCATTAGGGAGTCCAACACTTGCCAAATTGACGGCAGTTGTGACGAAAGAGGCGTGTCTGCTGCGGACGCGCTCTCCGGTCTGTGTCTTCTCTACATGCAGCAGTCCCTGGTGGATGCTGTCGGTCGCTTCTGGTGTGCCATGCCATCTGCCATGGTGTCCTGCCTCCGCAGAGAGATTCACTGCACCAGCGCTTTTCTGGCGCCGATCGCTCTACCCCTGGCCACTGACGCCTTCGGTCTGACACCTCAGCTGCTGCGTGCGCCCATCGCCGCCGACTGGGAGGCCTACAACTCGACGGCCGGAATGGAGGGTGAGGTGTTCAATTGGAAGTGCATGTCCTCTAACAGGCCGAAGTAGGTGCCCCCTCCTTCCTTCTGAGGCATGCCTTCATGCGCGCACACAATCTCCCTTGCGAACAAATCTCAGGAACTGTTTCTCTCTCCTCTGCCCACTTTTCGCATCTCAGGGTGCTTATTTTTGTTGATGTTTTGTGCTTAAACACTCTTATTTCCCAGTTTCGCGCACTCAGTGATGTCTACACTCTTGACATGAACTCAAACCAAAGCTGACCTATTGAAGCGGACATTTTTATCCACTGTGTGGCCTTCTTTTGTCCTCTCTTCTAAAATTATTCATCCAAAGATCGTTTGTTTTTCCAATCTGCGTTTTGACAACTATTCAATCGTAGTTTTTGCAAGCATTTTCCTCAACTGCACTTTCTTATGCCTTTTTGCTATTTTTGACGAAATGGTCCTACTGCTATCATTGTACCCCTGGTTGCATATTACAGAAAATATATGTGCGAGTAGCTACTGATGGACTTCTTGCAATCAGACTTCGTAAAAAAGGCCGACCAGTTTTGGAATTTTATGGTTAGTAGACCTTTTGTGGTCTGTCATTAACACCGAACGACGGTCAGGAAGTGACTGCCAAAACCGGATTGCACCGTACAAAGAAACTAAAGTGCATGTACACCAATGCACAAAGCCTGCTCTCCAAATTAGATGAGCTTAAGATTATTACGTGCCAACTGGAACCAGACGTTGTCTGCATAACAGAAACATGGTTGTCCACGAATGTAGGCGACCAGGAAATTGCTCTCCCCGGGTTTCAAGTTTTCCGAAAAGGTAGAATCGGTCGTCAAGGTGGGGGTGTGCTAACCCATGTCAGACACGGCCTGCTCGTTTCCGACAAATCCGAAAACCTTTCGGGCAATATGGCTCACCGTTAGAACACCGGGGTCACAGACCCTTGACATCATGGCGGTCTACCGCCCACCATCGAGCAACCAACAGTCAGACAATAGTCTGATAGAAGGAGTCGAAGAAATTGCTAGGAGATCCGATGTTATGGTCATGGGAGACTTTAATGCCCCCCATATCGACTGGAATGTGAGTTCTGCGCCCGGCTCAGAAGTAAATTTCGATCGACGACTCCTGCGCACAGTACAGGCATCTTTCCTAACGCGACACGTCCTATATCCGACCAGATTGCGCGAAGGGCAACAAGCTAATTGCTTAGACCTAGTACTTACCAAAGCACCTGATAGCGTGGACATTGTAAATTGTTTACCACCTCTCGGGAAAAGTGATCACGTAGTGCTACAGTGGGATATTCACTCTTCTCTGTGCCCGATCGTAGTGCGGTAACCAGACGCAACATCTGGAGAGGGGACTTTACACAAATGAAAACCACAGTGAGCGAGATAGACTGGAACGAACTATTCACCGGGTGCGTTCTCGATGATTGGTCGGCATTCAAAGCTGTATTACACGGACTAATTACCGATTTCTGTCCTTTCACGGTAAAGAAAGTAACAAATAGGCCTCGATGGCTACCACCGACGCTAAAGAGGGAAGTAAACCGCAAAGGAAGGATGTTCAAAATCTCTCTGCGATAGATTTTGAACATCC
>JAYGXS010000001.1:109723544-109751210 GCA_036362985.1 Ligula intestinalis | reverse complement strand
ATGTTGTGGTGATTGAAAACCCCGTTCGGCGTTACTTGTGGAGAATCTAATGTGTGAATTACTCCTTTAGGTGTGTGCCAACCTCGACATCCCTGGCCCGCTACAAGAGAACAATGAGATTGATTCTTGTTTTAATTACGTCGGTGCGGTGACTTTGAATATAGTCCAGGATGTTGTAGGTGGTGTGCCCTCGCAGGTAAAGTGGGGTATTGGTTGTCCCCTCCCTGGTGGTGGTCTCCAGCCCCACCCTTCCTAGTAGACAGTTGTGAATAACAGTTGCCCTTCCTGCGAGGGTCCCACGGAGTGTTTCCCTTCCCCGGTGGTAGTCTCCAGCTCCACCTTCCCCCGATTGTCTTCTTCGGTTACATGTTCGCCTGTATGACAGTTTATTATCGTTATTATTCTACTGTACTCGTAATAAATATGTGTGTGTTAACACTTGGCCTCGGCTTAACATCTCGATGAGTGACTGTTCCTGTGATCGAGCATTCTAGTGGAATTACAGTGCGTGGACACAGTCAGAAGACAACGGACGTAGACGAACGACTGAGTACCGGCCATAATCAGGAAGAAGACACGCTACCAAAGGACAACAAGGCGCTCGGGCGTTACATATCATTAAATGTGCGCGTAGTGCAAATCTTTTTGACAGATGGAACAAGCGACAAAATATTCTAGCGTGGAAGTGCAAACAATGGGAGACGCGGAAGCCAAGCAAGAGCAAAGTTTAAACTAAATGAGGATTTTAAATGAAGAAAAGAGGTTTTTATGTAAGGTTACAGTTAAAAAAATACAAATTGCACTGGCCGGGAAAGGATAAAATTTGTCTTGGATTAAGCCCGTCGGGAGTAGACGCAGAAGACAGCTTATGCGCGAACCACATTGCGTCAGGCAGCTCGCCGACAACGAGGAAAACGCCGCTGGTAACCTCCTGGAAAACTGTATGGCAAGCTGAAAGACAAAGAAAGTATGTAAAAATATATTCTTAAAAGCTATCCTTAGCTGGAGGAACCCTGTAAAAGGTGTAGTTTATGCAGCTTACAACGTGTTAGTACAGGGTGTCCACGAAGTCTGGGTACAAAGGGGATAAATACATACCTTTAGAACAAAACAATTTTATTTCATTATAATGTTAAGAAATTTTATTTTCAATATAATTTCCATTATTTGCAATGTATAAATCGATGCGCCTTGCTAAAGCCTGGTGAACTCGATTGAAAAGGTGTACACTGCCGTCGATTTCAGCACACTGACTGATAATGCGTTCTCTCAAGTGGTTTAGATTTACAAACTTCATTAAGTAAATCCCCTCTTTTAACATACCCCAGAAAAAGAAATCAAGGGGAGAAAGGTCTGGTAAATGAGGGGACCACTCCACATGACCTCTTTTTCCAATTCATTGAGGAAAAGTGCCATTTAGCCAATCTGTAACATTTGTAGGGAAATGGGCAGGGGCTCCATCCTGTTGAAGCCAGTATCGAAGATTCTGCCTGTTGAATTCACCATAAGCGTAAAACAAAGCTTCTTCGCAGAACAGGAAAAGGTATTGAGTAAAATTGATATTTTCATCCAATTTATCTGAAAACCATTAGCACATCTGCATTCATCTATCGGGGTCGTCTTCAGTTAAGTGATGCAATATCTGTAATTTGTGTGGATTGAACTTCTGCTCTACCAGGATTTTGTGGATAGTTGACCTTGAAACACCCAACTCCATGGATGTCGGACGAAGAGACATCCATGGGAATCTGCCTTCCAAACAAAAATAACATAAATAAAATATTAAAATTCCTGTGTACCCAGACTCTGTGGACACCCTGTACATTTGCTATGGAAGATAGCAACAGCAGCTTAACAGCGCTGAAACTATTGACTTGTTAAAAGAAGCATGTTTTCTGTGCTGCAGCCCTGACACTCGCCGTGCACGAGCTGTTAGGCTATCTCAACCGACGCCATATCAACAGTTAGTAAAAACTCTCAGTTCGAGTGATGTATTTGTGTACTGCCAGCAGAAAGGACTGCTGCCCTCTCTGGTTCGCTGCGATTGCGCCAACTTAATGGTCCAAAGGCAGCTTGCGCGGTTACGTTTCCCGTTGTGGAAAATGCCATAGAAAGAAGTCCATAAGGACCAATTCAATGTTCTTAAACAGCCACTTAAGCTTGAGTAAGCTGTTGGGAATATGTTTGACCTTTGTGTCGGGCAAGACCGTTAGAGAGGTGGCGTCCGTGTGCGGTGTGGCTTAGAGGAACGCCGGATACTGGTATGCAGTGTGCCGAAATATGTGCTCACACGCACTCCGTAGCCATACCATAACAGTAGACGGTTCAAATTGATGAATCTCTCATATCACGCCGAAAGAACAACAGAGGCCGACGGAAGCGGCAACTGTGGATAATCGGGATGTACGACACACTTCGAAAGAGAGGCGTCGTAGAACAGTTGAACAATCGCGAGCATAACACCCTGATGGAAGTCATCAGGAGACGAGTAGCCTATGGTAGCCAAATAACAACCGACTACTTAAAAGTGTATGGTGATCTGGAGAAGCACACAGAAATTAACCACACCAAGTGGTTCGTGCACCCAGAAACCGGCTGCCACGCGAACGCTGTCGAGGCTTACTGGAGCCGTCTGAAGGGCGGCCTACGACAATGTGGACCGGTATGTGGAAGAGCGATATGGGCGCACGTTGAAGAGATCCAGTACCGCCTATGGTTTCACATAAGGGTAGGTGACATACCGGCAGCCTGGGAAATTTCCTGCTGCCATATTGCCGAACTGTACAATGTAGATGAGGTAAAAGGTAAAGGAAAGCTTGTAACTTATTATATTTGCTATTTAGATGAGAACCGCGAGGCCTGCAAACCGAAGGTAGACAAGTGGCTGCCTGCAAGCCAATTTATGTCTTATCACGAAACGGCAGATGCGGACCAGGAGGAGACGCCTGGCGGATGCGCGGCGGCAGTTGAGATCTTATATACCTCTAACGTTTTGCAATGTGTAGGTGAGAGCAGCGGAATCTGCGATGCGAGGACGAACGAAAGCCAGTGCGCAAACCAACTGCTCCATGTTGGTGAACCCGCAGATGCAGCAAGTCAGAGAACGATTGCCAGCGAAATGCACGAAGCGGAAGCGTATGTACAGCTCAACGACCTGAAATACACGAATTATATGACGGAGGTGAGTGAAGGTTGGCATACGGAAGCAGAACAAAGGCGACGTCAGAGAAATAGGAGAAGAAGATGATGCATCTTAGAAAGCAGGAAACCTGACGTAACCCGCAAATCTGACGAGCGGTATGAAGCGGTCGACAATGCCGGTCTTATGGTTGGACATAAGTTATTATATGCATAGCTTGCGTTAAAGGTAAATAAACTAGGATCAAATAATCGATTTTCATTCCATGTAATTGTTGTTGTTTTCCCCTGGCCTACCAGACGCAAAGCAATCGTGTAAAGCGATGCTTAAGGTAAGGAACCTGATCAATGGTGAGCGCGAAAGAGTCGAAGATGCCCGTGAAGTTCAGTGGAAAATCTGCGGGGACGAATGATCGCAAAAACTTTGGCGGCTACATCTATAAGGTGAATATAGCGTCACTTTGACCATAATGGCACGTCACCGCTCTTCGGTACCGATAAGGTAGGGGACAGTGACCAGTCAGTGGGTTCGACGTCGGCAGTCCATAAAGTCAAGTACGGCCGGTGTACTTAGTCCATCGAAGCCGAACAATAACTTTTTAAAGCTTCTGCTGGGATAAAAGCTTCACTCTCAGCCTTTCTGACGTTCGGTCGTTGGAATACCGAATGCAGGTTACTTCTTGAGGTTGGTCGCGGACAATAACGTGCGGAACTGCAAGTGATAGCTGTGGGCTTGCAGATGAACGTGTAGGTGTTTCGGTAGCTAACTAAAGCGCTCCAGCCATAGATCGAATTATCCAGCGATATCAGTTATCACTCGAACCAGCTAACCCCAAACGGTGGTGCAAGGTGGAATATATTTGCCCGGTGTTTTACGCATAAAGTAATGGAGGCGGTGGAAGTTTACCGAGTTTCAAACGGAGTCCGCGGAGCCAGTTGACTACATCTTCTTGATCGCGTTGTTTCTCGTCTCATTGAGCGGTGGTTATCGGAGGTCGACGGCCGGGAAAATGTAGCTTGTGGACGGCAAGTGTGCAGATTTAGCCCTTTGCCGGAACAATCAGTTGTTGAAAGCCCAAATTAAGCGCACAATGTAGCACGTATGTCAAGTGAGGCCACTTAGTATTGGGCAAAACTTTAACAGAGCTGGTGGAAGTTACCCAAGTTTCAAAGTGCTTCCATGGAGCAAGCTGAGTAGGTCCAAGGGTTCTGACGGCCGCATCTTGTCCATCGTGTAGTATGACGGCTGATTGAGCGGTAGTTATCCGAGGTTGATAACCGAGCGATTCTAGCTTGTGCCGACAGATGCAGGGCCGGTCTGGAGATCTAGCCATTTTCGGCGCAATCAGTTCTTGCAAGCCCAAATCCAAAGCACAAAGTAGCGCGTCGACCAAGTGTCGCAATAGAGTATGAGGCGAAGTTTGACTATGGAGTCTATGTGCACGTTCGACGGGAACAGCGAATTTATGTGTGATCCGGGCAGTGGGACTTTCCGTGAACGCTACACGGATTTCTGGATTGGACAGGGGCATAACGTTGAGACGTTTAGGGCGCAGTTTCTTACTGTGGTTCGACAATCGCAACTGAAAGCGGGCACGGAAATGTACGTGATCTGATCCAAATTTTCCACCTTCAAACGATCGATTGTGGGACACGAAGGCGGCCCACCTCGAGCGTATTGAGATGTATACTACGGGGTTTGACGTGCGGTCATGCCTTGGACAACATGCTTGCAATTGCCGAGGGGTTGGGCAGTGTTTGAAACGAGTGTGTATAACGACGAGAAGATTATGGTCAGAAATTGTTATCAATCGTTCTATGTTGTCACAAATGTGAACCCGTCCGTATTGTCCAATGATGTTTCTCCGTCTCATCACTCGGGTCACTCCTGCCATTTCAGTATCCAACGGCGAGCACGCTTAAGTTGGGGAGTTGTTTGCTGACCCTTGGCGAGGTCACTGAAGTGCATCTTTTAACAATACCACTAATGCCCCACTGGACCAACGGAGAGCACGCGTAAGTTGGGGAGTTTTTCGCTGACCCTTGGCGAGGTCACTGAAGTGCATCTTTTAACAATGCCACTAGTCCCCCACTGGACCAACGGCGAGCACGCGTAAGTTGGGAAGTTGTTCGCTGACCATTGGCGAGGTCACTGAAGTGCATCTTTTAACAATAACACTAACCCCCCACTGGACTAACGGGGAGCATGCGGAAGTTAGAGAGTTGTTCGCTGACCCTTGGCGAGGTCACTGAAGTGCATCTTTTAACAATAACACTGACCCGCCACTGGACCAACGGCGAGCACGCGCAAGTTGGGGATTTGATCGCTGACCCTTGGCGAGGTCACTAAAGTGCACCTTTGATTAAATTGGTGCAATTGGTGTAAATTGGTGCGCGGACCAACTCCTGCACGCAAGTTGAGACGTGCTGCACGAAAAATAGTATGCCTACTGAAAAGTAGGAAATAGTTTATTAGTTGTACGAAATGATTGGCCTCACTAATCCTGCTTGCCCCGTAACCTTCTGTACCAACCTGTTGGTTCAGTTGGTGGCCTTCATCAAAATCAATGGTCGAACACACACTTACCACAAGTTTTCACGGAAGCACATAAGATCTTCTAGGCTCATGAGATAGGTAAATTCAGCGATGATACCCATTTAAGCATTCAAGAACTCACGATAGGCGAACGAACATTTTTGATTAATTCATCATCAGGCGTGTACAATAATATAAAGGGGAAGAGTTAGTAAAAAGTTTAAACAACCAATCAACGGTATTTAAGGGGGGAGTGGAACTGTTAAGAGAGATCACAGGGGGGCAGGGGGGAGGAGGGGAGTGTCCCCCAAGTAGTTCATGTCAACACTAGTCTCAACACTTCGCGGCATCGTGACACCAGTTGTCACTGTCTGCTCATGATCTCGCGGCATGCTGGAAGGGACGCAGACGGAAGTTGAGTTTGTTCTCGGCCAAGGGAGCCTTAGGGCCACTACAAAGGCTTTCTGCGCCAAAAGACCGGGTTTGTAAGTCGTTTTGCCACGGCTTCTGTCGTCGCAAGTATCCATTGACGCAGGAATTTGGAGTGTTTCGCTAGTACTTTATACAGGACTCGAAACGCTTCGTATACGTCTAACCGGTGACTGCTGTCAACCAAGTGAGCCAAAATCACACTAGATAGTGACTAGACCTCGCCCTTGTTTAGCCAGCCAGGATGGTGTTCCCGCATGCGCTTGGATAGCCGCCTAGTTGTTCGACCAATGTTACTTGCCCCGCAGGAGCATGTAAATTTGTAGATACACATTGTTGAGGTCTGGAACGGGAGTCTATCCTTGCCGTCAAGGCGTAGAAGTGGAGTGCTTGAAAATACTACTCTTAACTTAGCTGCTGGATAAGTACGCGCGATTGTAGCGTTCAGGTGAACCTGTAGAAGTTCGCTTGCTGGATCACCTGGAATTGGCAATGTAAGAAAAATAGGTTTTCTTCTCAGCCGTCGGTACTTCCGATTTTGATGGACCTTCTTCCATAAACTTATTGGTGAACTTCTCGGGATATCCGTTTGCTTAAACTTATACTAACTCTACCCCTATATATTATTTTACACGCCTGATGAAGATAAGTAAATGTAAGTGAAAATTTAGAAAATATAGATGGATAGAGTGGACGCTTTTTGATGCTCATCAATCGCGACCACGCCTAATATCACTTAATTAATGCCCGCAAAGGACAGTTTCCCATTGATTGGGAAGTTTGCTCTTCGATTCCTCATCCATTTAGACTCTCTGCTGTACAATAGGTCTCAGTCTGATACTAGCACGATACACTAAACGCAATGGCCTAGAATTTTGCTAATTAACGATTGCAATTACACCTCGCAGACAGCCCTGCAAATTTATGTGAAATGCTCGACAGGTGGACTAAGAGACAATTTGCAATGCAGTTTTCTGAATATGGTCTTTATGGCACTGCTTCTCTGTGGGATCCGAAAGTGCCGGCCACCTGAGTGTACTCTCGCCTTATGTATCCTTCAATTTGAACGTCACACTAGGCCCAGAGGAATGAAGAGAGTGCAATAGCTGCAACGTAATTATACTAACATTAAAGCGTATGCATGCACACGTCTTTATCCCTGCTGCAACACTTTATGGGACAAGCAGTGTTTCTTATCGAGACCGGCATTAAAAAATCATCTTTGTAGGTATAAGACATTTTCCGGGAGTAAAAATATATGGAGCAGAATAAAATATAGATAACTGTGATGTTTATATATGCATGTGTATGGACGTGAAACTCGTGAAATTTCGTTTTTGTACTGCCCTCTAGACGATAAAAATGTAAGATCTTATTTATTTTTCTACTCTTGAAATAAAATGGGGCGTGAACTTCCATGGCTGATCGTTAAAGATCAGACATTGGGTGTCGGCGTTATCAGAAACTAAACAGTTAAGCTGACTTTTAATCACGAGAATCGTGTGGGAGTCACTTTTTCGCTTGGGCTCGAATTCAGTGGTTGAAATACCCACTTATTCAGAGGAATTTTCCGTTCTCTTGGCCGCCCACATTCACATTCGTCCTGGCATGGATCATTACTCATCTGAATAATGTTTGTAAGCTCAAAGAAATCTTCAGATTTTAAGGAACGTTTTTGGCTGAGCATATTTCAGTGTGTATAGAGCAGGTTGAACCTGAGCTGTGGAGGCAATTAGAATTGCTTAGGTCTTCCCAGAGTGTGCAAAATCTCAAGAGCTTTACTGGGCAGATCTGTAAAATAGGCGTATCGTAAATTTCAACCAAAACGCCAATATTATCCATTGTACGCAACATTTACTTAGCTAATTTAAAGGGAATTGTAGGTCAACTAAAAGAGGTAATTTCGCAGTTTGGTGTGCAGTTGTCGGTTTGATTCTTTTGGCGCCGGTTCGAAGGGATAGGCCAGAGGTGACCTTGTTATTTATTTGATTTTTTGTATGGCAAGAGGGGTGTAATATATGCTTTGTTATTCGGCCTCGTTATAACTATTGCATTTATAAGGGTGGAAACAGCTGGCTAATAAATAACAGTTTGCTATCAACTCGCTAACAACTTTGGCCCCAAAGTTGCTGACGTCGGCGCGGGGAGAAACAAAAAGTAGTTGCTTTCTCGGTCAGTTGAAATTTCCGTTTTGTTTAGCGCTGGATTTTTGCCGTGGTTGCTTCATTGCTTTGCTGGTATGGATCTAGTGCACTGCAGTTCTGGTAAACCAAGTACGCCAGCGCAGCTTTATAACAGTATGGCAGCAGCCCCAATTTTGACAATAGTCCGTGGCTTGTAATCTGACCAACCGGAACGGCACAATGTATATAGGTTACACACATTGATCAATATTGAAGTGTCAGGCCCACCGCAACCCACTCACCTCAGCATACCCCCCACCAGGCCGATGGGTTCATGTGTAGCCTGCTGACACATCCGGCCATTTTTGGCGCGCTGTTGATGCTACTTGCGAGTTTGGACTGATATGCTCAACAGTTGTCAATCACTCGCAAAACCAGTCATAAACTTATAATATAGCATCAATAGGAGCTAGCTATATACGAGTACACTGGTGTCATGGAATGGAAGGTGAAGTATTGGAAGTATACCACCCGGAATTATTTTCGTCAACAGTCGTCTACTACTAGGAATATTTTATGCTGAACGTTGGGGGTTATTATGTTTCCCGAAATTGCTGTCGTAATCTTCTTTCGCCAACTATATGCTATAATTAGTGAAATGGGATATGGTCTGCGACATTCGTGCAACTCAGGATTCTTTCGGGGGCCTCGAATTTGCCGTGAGCAATCGTGAAACAATTATAGGGTTATGAGTTTATAATCTGCGATGGTTCCATTCAAAAGAACGCCAGAGGCCTCTGCTTTTACTCATTACCGAAGCCATCAACTTATTTGGTATTTCGTGTCTATTTTCATCGCTAACACTTCTTAATTTTATTAGGAATCGTATTAATTTTTCTCAAGAAGTCTTCATTTATACGATGTGGTTTTCCTCTGTCCTCTTTTCCTTAAGGCGAAATTTCACATGGCATACCTTAATTTAGGCTTGCTGGGAATTGTACGATAGTCTGAATTTGAGAAAATTATTCCGGGGACTACGCACCTCTCCGCTGAATTTTTCTCTGATTTTTCTGGTCTGACTCTGTTTGTTGTGTTAACCCTTTGTTTTGCAGTGGCTGTGAAGGAGACTGAATTGGACACCCCGTAGGTCTTACCCCTTCTGCGACCACCTTCGCGCCGGACTGAATCTCTTATCAGAAATCGACAACGATTTTTATTTACGAGTGTTTTTTCATCTTCACAGTCTTGACTTCCGTTCCCAAATATCTCTGATAAAATTACATACTTGAAGATTGCTTTGTGTAACTGGCGCTACTTTTGCAACTCTGAAGGACTCTACCAACACTACTACCACGACCCTGGTAGCTGTACGTCACTTCGAAGAATCGGTCTTACAGTTCAACTTTGAAAGACGCCACAGCGAAAATTACGGTAGAGGAAAGCCAAAAATACTATCTACACGCCAGCTTCCCATTGTGCAATTCCTGGTTATCTTGTTCAGATAGCAAAAACGCATAGATATCATCGGCCCCTCCTTCTTACTTTCCCACTCTTGCAATTGGAAATAGCTGTTCATAAATTGTGTCTGCATAATGGGAATGTTCATCGCCTGCTCAGTCTGCGCAGAAGAGCTAGCCTCAAAGCACGGACCTGTTAAAAGACAAAGGAATTTTCCCAAGGCCCGCGTCTCTCTTGTGAAAAATGATTCTCGCCAATTGCTTATACGGATCACTCCCGTCGAACCATCTGCCAAAAAGGAAACAAAAAGCGTGGGCTATAACCTCTCCGAACCCACACTTCACAGGAAATTCATGAATCAAGGAAAGTCTACAATTTCTTTACCTGAATCTGGAGTGAACATTATGCTGAAAAATTGCCCTCCAGACGCTCTACGGATTTTCCTCTGTAACCTTCGTGCTCAGTACAAGGAATCTTTGAAAAGCAAACCTAAAAAGCTCCCCGTTGACGTTCCAAACACATCTCTATCACTTCTTGATGAACTGAGTCCACTTAGAATAGTACCACCCACGAGATGTAATTCGGGTCCAGTCGCCGATCATTTTAAAATTGTCGACATATCGCCCGTTACCAGAAAAAGGGAGTTTACTGGAGGTACTTACTAATTTCTGTTTTCTTTTTAAGTCATTGTCATTTCTCCTTTGGGGTCTGCCGTAGTATTACATAGCTTTCAACTAAAGGTTCTTAGCATACTGTAAGCCCCCCTCTTCTCGTCTATTTATCGAGACTTACAAGACAGAATTTTAGCTCATCATCCATTATTTTGATTTCGGTTACTAATTAATAGAAAATACATATTTTTTGAAAACCTTCCACCTCAAATTCAGAAGTGCCACTTATTTAGATATTTAAACATGGCAATAACAGCAAAATGATTTATTGGATCCATATCATTTCGAGAGAGCTCGTCAGTTGCCGCCTCTCATTACCTAACGTGAATCACAAAAGAGAAGATACACAATGAATTCATACAGAAAAATCGATATAAACACAAGGTCATAAGAAGGGGCCAATTGGCTACTCAATAACATGAGAAGTTCAAACGCTATGGTCAGCAAAAATAACAGGGAAAAAACACCTGAGGTATTAACTAAGGAGGAAAAATGTATGAACAGTGAGCCAATGTTACCAAGGCAGAGTTAGGTTCACTACGTGCTCCAACTGTTTACATAGGTCGGGTTTGACCCGCCGTATGTAGGCTGCCTCCAGGTAGCGTAAAGTGCGAGTTGTTCGTGCTCGAACAAGTACTCGGAAGGACATTTTCAGGTCAACAGAATGGTCCGATTCTAACAGATGTTCAGTAATTGATGACGGGGGGATTCTGTTTTCTTTTTTCATTAACCAGCTAGGTAAATGTTCCTTCAAACTGCATCTATGAATTTACATGTACTTGCAGATGCAAGTACATAGGGCGAACACAGAGGCAATTGGCCGAATGTCAATTCCCTGCCCATATACCTGCTGACCTAAGGTAAGGCAGTGCTTTTGCCAGACGCCTATTTGATAAATTTGCGGGAGAACTAATTTTTTTAGACGGATGTAGGAATAACAAATCTCATTCTGTTCTAACATGCTTGGCGAATCCATTTCACCGTATTGTCACCTCAAGGAGACATTTTTGTTTCATAATTTCGAAAGATAATTTGGCGAGAATACGTTTGCTTTCGATAAATTTTAGGCAAGCTTTTAAATTTATATTGTAATATTTTTAAGTTAAATATACGGATTATATTAAAAAAATCGTTCTAGCAAGCGATAAAAATTGTGTGAGCCAAGAATTACTTGAGTCATGATTCATGGACCCCCAGTTCATAAACAAGTGCGACTCCTTGTCAAATCCATATTTGCTGCTAAGGCTCAATTTGGCCAAAACAAGTCGGCATTTGGGGTACGCACAGGCTGACGCGAGCATCACGGAGCCAGATGGACGAGCAACCATCAGCAGGCCGCGGCCCGCATGCCGTTCATCAAGCAATTAACGCACAAGCGGGATATTATCCTTGATAGGAGAGCAGTTCATTATCACAAACGTGCATTGAAATAGTGACTGTGTCCTATACATGCTGCAACTCCCTGTGTATGAATTAACCGTTCCTGCTATTGCCTCTAATGATGGATCCCCGACGGATTTTGAAACTTCAGGCAATCACATCTACTTCTTCTCATGTACATTAACACTAACCTGAGTTTTTATTCGCCTCATGCAAATTCAGTGTTTCTCCGCGACATAATGTAGCGTATACGGGCCATATAGAGGGCTTTTTTGTAGCATGTTCTTAACTCTTTTCCTTACCTGCTTTAAGTCACTAGACGCTTTTGCACTCTATACAGTTGAATGTGGTTGGTTTGGGTGTTGCCGAGGCATCATTAACTTAAGTGTGTTTCCAACCATCTCTATTCTTCGATATTTTTTTTTATTAAATAATCAAATATGACTACAGAGTTAATAAGATAATCATTGTAAGTGCAAATAAAGAAGTATGGATGTTTACATTCTGGTGTACGACAAACAGTGGAGCGGTGCTAAACTTTCTTGCAACCTTACTGAAGAAGTTTGTTATTTGAAAAAAAAGAAGCATTTGGTTGTATCGGAAATCATTTGTTTATCGCTTCTCTTACTCTTTCCCGATGATGTCTACCGCCGCCCAAAAGCTTGCTTAAAAGCCTGGAAGCATGCGAATGAACCCTCTAAAATAAACTGCAAATCGATATTTCGAATTACTTTGTTTCAACAGCTATCGAATAGACTCATGTAGTTTCTTGCGTTACCAAAACAGTCTATTTTTGTTTGCCCCCCACTTTGATATGCCCGAACCATTTCGAAATAAGAACAGGGACAAGTCACAAAAGATAAAATAGTTCACTTTACCGGAACCCGTAACTCGTAACAGCAGCACAGCATTCCTAGCCCACTTTCCAGCAGCAGGCGACAAATCAGGTTTACTAGAAAGCTTCATCAGTAGTACAGATTCGAACTACCGGCTTCCCGAGTACCGGATCTCTGATTTACCTGGGCCATCTCTTCCAGTCTTAAGGAGTATGTGCTGGCTTGAAATTACAAATCACCTTCATCAGGCAAATTGGAGGGTAGAGAAGGGTTGGCTGTTCAATCGTAATACGAAGACAAATAAAAAGTGAACGCACCATCTCAGACGCGACTTAAACTCCTACCTGATGGTATTAACAGGCTCCGGTGTAGTGAGAAGTATCTTTACTTATCGAAGGAGATCCTATTAACAATTATACTGGGGTCAGATCAATTTTGAGAGAAAAAAGCTAAATTAGATATCCAGTCTTTAGCTGGTATTGGAGTGCTTGAAATAGAAAATTATTCCTTTTTCTCCTTTTTTTACGTGCTTTGCTTTTTGTTACTTTTTAGGAAATGTTCCAGCATCACCGCCGTTCTTTAAACCCTCTTCCAGAGCTCTCAATTCTACCCCTATCCGTAATGCCAAACCGCCTTCCAGCCTTGCACCTCGAAAAGTGGCGTGCCACCCGGACAGGACCTTTAGCCACATTATCTCCTCTTGGCATAGTAAGACCACAGAAGAGTCCTCTGATGGCACGAAAGGTTCCGAACAGGCCTACGTCATTGAACTCATAAAACGTGGATCTAACGTCTTCTGTACCGGCGGCGCTGGTACCGGAAAGTCTCATCTCATCAGACGGGTTCTTGGTAAGCTGTGGCCATATTAATTAAGAACCTTTGGGTAAGACTGGTTGTGTGTGTTTCGACCCTTTGTTTCTGCACTTTACTCCATGCTTTGTCCCTTTTTGCCAAGATGTGCCTTTTGGCTTCTATTTGACGTCACTGTTACTGGCGTCCCTTACTACTGAATCTAGAGCATCAAGAATAAAGGCAAACAGTTGTTCGACTGAATCAGAAGACCGTCGTATTTTTCGCCTACGTTATATTCCTTTTTGAGAAACTAAAGTTAACCGGACTGATCTTTATTTGTTTCTATACATGTTTACATTAGTATCTGTTTACACAAGTATCAGCAAGTGGGACGAAATTTGAAAACTTTAATTGTTCAGGGGACTTCGCTAGCCGGTTAAATATGAAAATCATATGGACTAAGGGTGAGTTTTCACAGCTTGCCCACCCTGAGGCTATCTGATGAATTGACAGTGATGTTCTACCCTTGAAAAGTAACTGATTGATTGGGGCGATTGGCCGAGTTCTAAGGCGCGTGGAGCCCGCTTCACATCTGTATATTTAATTTGAAAAGAGAAGAGGGTTCGATTGAACAGTTTTATTATTCAGAAGGCTAGTTTGACGAGCGTACGTATACTTTCGATAAATTCTCGTTAGGCCAATGTTATTTTACCGACGCTTCGGAGACTGGTCGGTTCGCTACTTCCGAGGTATTCGATGCACAGGCTTGAACGAAAATCAAGCTAGTCGGCCTTGGTCTGCAACTTTTGTATACTGCTGATAATTTTAGAGATACGTTTATAACAAGAGCGTCTGATGGATCATCGCAGTCTCAGCTTTAACAATTTTGCTGGTAATTCCCTATCCTTAAACATATATATATACATATATATATGGAAGGATAAGGTAAGGCGATCTCTGGGGAAGAATGTTTATTCGTCTGAGCTTTCGCACTCATGCTCGAGCACATCATCGGAGATAGACATTTGGGTCAAGAACATGAGTTAAAATAGGGGCTTACTGCTAGCTGCTGGTTGGTCCACCGTCCCCTCGTCTTATTGGACGTCTTTTCGTGCGCATGTGCAACCGTGCGGCATCATATGGCTTGGGGAGGTCTATACTTCTGTTGATTGAGTTGCTGTCCGTTTTCCAGGCCTCAATAACTTCCCTCGCCAGTTTGCTGTCGGCTCGGCCTATGACCTGGGCACCATCAAAGTCGAACCGATGCTCGTTTTCTAGACAGTGCATGGCGATGTGCGAGCGTCCCTCCGTTCTGTCTACGGCTAAAGAATGTTCGTGCATGCGGGTTCTCAGTCGTTTGTCCGTCATGCCGCAGTAGTTGGCCCGACAGTCTAGACAGTTGACGCGGTAAACAATACCCGACGTATCTGCCGGTGCTAATCGGCCTTTGGGTTGCATTAGTAAGCGACGGATAGTAGCTTCTGGCCGGTGTCCCACGCCCACATTAAGCGGTCTGAGCACGCGCTCAATGGCCTCGGAGACGTTCTTCACGTAGGGTAGGCTACGAAAGGTTGCCGGCCTTGGTTTTTGCTCCTCCTCTTTCTTCGTGTGTCTTCGGTACAGGCATTTGTTTACGAAGCTACGCGGGTATCCGTTAGTGCGAAACAGGTGCCAAAGGGTTTCCCGCTCTTCTAGCTTCTTGCTCTCCGTACTGCAGTGTGTTTGGATGCGGTGAAAGAGCGTCCGGACGCAACTGCGTTTATGCGAGCTGGGATGATTGCTGTTGTAGTGCAGAATCTTTTCCGTGTTTGTCGCTTTACGAAAAACGCCAGTCTGGAGCGTTCCGTCTGCCTGTCTTGATATCTGGACATCAAGAAATGGGAGCTTTGCGTCCTCTTCTTCTTCCATCGTGAACTGAATCTCTGGACAGATCGAATTCAGTTCTCTTTTAAAGTTATCTTTGGCGTCTCGGTGTAGGATGACAAAGGTGTCGTCTACGTAGCGCATCCAGAATTTTGGCTTGTAGGACTGAAATACCCGAGTTTCCAGTTCTTGCAAGACCGCCTCCGCTAGGTGGCTGGAGATGGGCGATCCCATCGGTGCTCCCTGGATTTGCTCATAAACGCAGTCGTTGAAAGTGAAGTATGTGCTTAGGCAGTACCCCAGTAGTTCCATGATGTGTTTCTTTTTGAAGGGCGTTTCCTCTTCGTCGTACCTTCTATCCAGTAGCTCGCTGACTACTCTCATCGCCAGTTCTTTAGGGATGGATGTGAATAGTGAGACAACGTCAAAGGACACCAGTATCTCGTCGGGAGCTATTGTGACGCCTTGGAGGTTTTCCAGGAAATGTGTTGACGAAACGGCTGTGTACTTGGAGCCTGCTGTCAGTTTCTTCAAATGTTTGGCAAGCCATTTCGCCAGTCCATAGGTAGGCGTGCCTTTCAGTGCTACGATGGGTCGTAGAGGAACATTGGGCTTGTGGATTTTGGGTAACCCATAGAACCGCGCTAAGGCTGCATCCTGTGGTTTGATTAGTCTCCAATCCTTTTCCGATATTGCCTTTTGCTTCCTCAGTTCATTCAAGCTTTTGTTGATTTTTCCGACTAGCGTTTTCATTGGGTCAGATACAATCACCCTGTATGACTGACTGTCGTTTAGTAGCTCCTGGGCTTTTGCCACGTACGCTGATTTGTCCAAAACGACAGTTGCTCGTCCTTTGTCGGCTGGGACAATTACAATTTCTTCGTCCATCTTTAGTTCTTTGATGGCCTTTACCTCGTCTGGAAGAATCGTTCGGCGGGGCTTGTGGGCTATGATGAGGGCTGTGGCTTGCTGGCGGATGGAGTTCTTTGTTTCTTCTGTGGTTTGTGTCGTTGCGAGCGTCGCTTCTAATGCGGCAATGAAGTCCAATGGATGCGCATCTCCAGTGTTATAGCCGGACTCGTGCTGAAGCACTTGAATCTGGTTCTCTGTTAGTTGCTTGGAGGACAAATTGTGGACGGCTGATAGCTCCGATGAATTTGTCTGTGTTTGTTTAAGACCTCGCATTTTGCTCAGGAGTTGAGACTTCTTCATGCCTCGAGCCTTATGCAGTGTTTCCATCTCTAGCTGTGACGTACATGCCGCTTTCTCCCGTTCAATCTCAGCGTCGTATTTTCGCAGACGAATGTGGCATTCGTTTATGAGGGTCCTCAATAGGCGTCGGCTGCAGCTTCTTGCGACTTCCCGGCCGAACACAGTTCTAGCTGGTGGTCTCACCGCGACGCTCTTCGGCATGATGTCAGACCTCAGGCAGTTGTGCAGAAAGGCTAATTGTTCCCATGTAGAGCCCTGTCTATAGGCAAAGGTTTCCCAGCGCCGTGAATGGTGAAGCGCTTCGCGCCCAAATTTATCATGGATATAAGCGAAGATGCTGACCCCAGGTATTGTAATGGAAGGATAAGGTAATGCGATCTCTGGGGGAGAATGTTTATTCGTCTGAGCTTTCGCACTCATACTCGAGCACATCATCGGAGATAGACATTTGGGTCAAGAACATGAGTTAAAATAGGGGCTTACTGCTAGCTGCTGGTTGGTCCACCGTCCCCTCGTCTTATTGGACGTCTTTTCGTGCGCATGTGCAACCGTGCGGCATCATATGGCTTGGGGAGGTCTATACTTCTGTTGATTGAGTTGCTGTCCGTTTTCCAGGCCTCAATAACTTCCCTCGCCAGTTTGCTGTCGGCTCGGCCTATGACCTGGGCACCATATATATATATTCACTCAGAAATGTGCGAACACCGATCGAATAGGCTTCCGAACTAAACAAAGTTCATGTGGTGGTCAGAGGTCCCCAACGGGTGACCGCCTGCCAGGCCGATTTCGGCTAATTCATAGCAGCAGTAAGAGGGGTATGACAGCATTTGGGGGTAACTTGATACAAAACTGTTTCGGGCTTATTAGCCTTCATCAGCCAAGCATAACCCTGAACACCAGCTGGTCGGACAACGCAAAGAAACGCACTCAGACAGCGCAGTTGGTCCACCACTGGAACATGCTTAAGAACGACCGCCTCATTATAATGCGATTCTTCACTAGTAACTAACACGAAGTATGATTTGAATTCGACCGAAAAGATTTATTACTACCACATTTGATTGCTTAGGAAACAAAAATGCGTATCCATTAGCAAAGAATAGTCAGTATCTGTGAGGGCAGATATAAGGTCATAATAATCCCATTAGCTGACAGTTTTTTCCCTCAGGTTTTGTCAAAATACTGCTTTCGGCTGTCTTACCTTCGACGAGCGCACGCACATAGAAAAACTCGGTAATTTGGTGAGAGGTAGTCGAACTCAGCAGCAAAGCTATCTTCCCGAATCCTTGTAAGATTTAATGTCCCTGCTATGGTGGCCGACAAAACACGTAGATGTGGCGAAGTCAAGTTTGGAGGGGGTGTTGGGCCGCACGGTTGGCAATGGCACACCAACCATTACAATGATTGTTCCGTATCTAGACGGCGGCCGCGTTGCATGGGTGACACTGATTTGTAGTGGTGTAGACTCTTCAGTCGGCCAACCCATCTGCATTTTGGTAACATTCGACTACTTAATGCCCCTCAGCATTCGCAGGCGGTGTGTCTTGGTTTTTACAGTGCCCGGATGGATCATTCGCCTTTTTAATGCGCCATGGAGAGCTTAAACAAATAGGGCACTTCCAGTAATGCAAATAGTCGTGAATGCCATGGTAAAAATCGAACCGTTTTAGAAATCGAAAATTAAAACCGTGGTTTCCATTATTAATCCCGATTAGAGGTTTATGTATGTAAGGAAAAAATGTTTAAAAATACAAGAGACACACTGCTAGAATTCACTCGAACCATCGATCCCTCTAATTCCCGTTGAGCACCCTGTCACCTTGAGTTGCTAGGAGACCACAGCGTGCTGCAGTGCGAAATTCGATATTCTCTGGTAGGCAGCTAAAAACTTCAAAAAACGATTGCTACTTAATTTCTGTAGGTAGTAAAAGTGTTCCTATATAGCAAAAAACAATCAGGTTACTCCACTTATATTTAGGTCTTCTCCCACCTGATCAGACAGCGGCCGTTGCTAGCACAGGTGTTGCAGCCAGTCTTATCGGCGGTACGACGGTGCACACCTTCTCAGGTGTAGGATCTCTGCTGGAGGAGGAGCCGGATCGGGACGAGACAGATATCAGCGATGCCTGGGTTTGTCGCGTACAGCGCCGTCTGCAGTCCGATGCCAACATCGTGGCTCGCTGGCGACGCGTTAAAAGCCTCATCATTGATGAAGTCAGTATGCTGAGTGCTCGTCTATTCACCCGATTGGAGACGGTAGCACGACTTGCGCGAAACAACTTTGACGAAAAGGTCGCGTTTGGAGGTCTACAAGTGGTTCTCTTTGGAGACTTTTTCCAGTTACCTCCAATCCTTTCAGCATCAAAAGTGAGTCCCATTTTAACTCATCTTGGTCTCTACCAGTTTGCAGTTTTATCGATAACAACAATTTTCTTAATAGGTGTTTTTACATAATTAGTCCGCCCCAATTATGAAAAGCTTGACGGTCTCGGTAGCAGTAGAACCCACGATGGTGAGCACAAGGCTTCTGTACGGCCAACGCCCTAACCAACTGAGGTGCGAAGTCCCAACCCGAGGGCGAGGAAGACGGCGGAAAGCCCAGAGTGTTTTCATGCTGCATCCCTGCCCAAGAGAAGGCATTTCTGGTGGCTGTCAACTTGACGAAGTAGATAGTTTCAAATACCTCGGAGCGAGGTTGTTGCCAGATGGACAAAATAAGGATGACACTGTCTGCCGCATTGACGCAGCCAAACGAGTTTTCTCCAGCCTTTAAAAGTGCCTATAGACCCGACGCGATATTTCTATTTCCACAAACGTCCGCGTCCACCGTGCATTTTTACGGTCTGTTCTATACGGATGCGAATACTGGGCTATGCGTGTAGAAACTGGACGCCTTTGACCACTACTGTTTGAGGATCATCCTTCGAGTGAAGTACACCGACCTCGTCTCAAATGAGACAGTCTGCATTCACTGCGACAAAATCTCAACGATATCCCAGGCAATCCAAGAAAGACGATTAAGGTCGTTTGGAGACGTTCTTCGCCGTCAACCTCACGAGCTCAGTGTTACTGCCCTCGACCTGAAGCCGTTTTCTTATTGGAAACGTCGAAGTGGGGTCCGTACGTGACTCCAGGACACGATCCAACCAGGCCGGATTCCGCGCTGGGCGTGGATGTGCAGGTCACATCTTTACAATGAGGCGCACTCTAGAATTTTGCCATAGCTCCAAGCAACCGACGGCCGTTTGCTTTGTCGACTTTGCCGCCGCATTCGATTCCATCCATCGTGAGTCCCTGTGGCAAATAATGGAAATGGATGGAGTGCCGACCAAACTCATTGGCATGATTAAGGCCTGCTATCGGTCTACCACCGCACGAGTCCTGATCCACAACAATCTCTATCAATCGTTCGATATCCGGTCTGGTGTCCGTCAGGGCTGCGTCCTTTCGCTCATCTGTCTCGTTCTACCTGGGGTCTCGACAGAGCCCCTGACAGCCGTACCAGCTGATAGTGTAGGCAGATAGTATAACCGGCAAAGACAAGGGAGATTCGAATGACCATTTTTGGCTTATTAGTCGTCGTCAGTCAGTCATACCCAGACCCAGGTGGCGTCCTACCCAAGCCTCGAACTCGCGACCTCTTTTATCAGGGTCAAACGTCCTAAATACCGAGCCACGAGCCAATCCTCTTACCTGGTTAGGTCGAAGGATATTGACACTCATTGATGAACATTTACCCGATCGCTGGGTTTTCTCAACCCTTCGAAAGCGCCTATGGATCCGACGTGACATCTCCATCGCCACGAAGATTCGTGTATACCGTGCATCCATCCGGTCAGTCCTCCTCTATGGATGTGAATGCTGGGCTGTGCGCGCTGAAGATGAGCGAAGACTGGAGGTCTTTGACCATCGGTGCCTGAGGACGATCCTGCGAGTTAAGTATAGCGACTTCATCTCAAATGAGACAGTCCGCATCTGCTGCGATCGCATCACCAGGATATCTCAGGCCATTCAAGAACGGCGACTGAGGTGGTTTGGACACGTGTTCCGTCGTCCGCCCCACGAGCTTAGCTATGCTGCCCTCGACCCGGCGCCGCAACCCACCCGGAAACTTCGAAGAGGAGGGCAACTGAAGACTTTGCTCGACACCGTCCGTCAAGACGTGGAAGCAGTTCTTGGACCTTCTATCTTCGGTCTCCGTCGCTGGAGAAGGGACTGGGTGGTGCTTTCCAGATCCGCTGCCGCCAATCACCACGCATGGAAAGGTATCGTTCGTGAAATCATTGAGGCCGGCTAGATCAAGCATAATCACAGCCGTAACAAGTACATGTAAGTAAGTAGGTCAGCTCAAAATCTGGCTCGACTCAGTCCGCAAAGACATGGAAGTGGTTGTTAGACCTTCGGTATTCCGGCTCCGGCGCTGGCAAAGAGAATGGCTCGAACTGTCCAGGCCTGTTGCCATGGATCGTCGCGCATGGAGAACACCGTGCGGGACATAATCGAGGCCGGCTAGGTCAGTCATGATCGCAGCCGCAACAAGTGCAACGTGCAAGCGCATTGGGAGGGGGAGGGCGTGAGGTGAATCAAACTTGGGTCAAGATATCCGCCCAGCCTACTGTAACACATGAAATCCACAAATTCCGACTTAGTTAACTGACTGCACAAGCAGGATTTCGTAAATACTTAATCAAGAATCCACCAGAAGACTGAAAAGTTACTTGATAGGTGAAAAACTCTAATAACTTTGTCAGATGCGCTGCTTCATCATGCTCAGGTTCTTTAGGCCTTGACATATTTCTTGATATTCAGAAAAATAAAGAAGACAAAAAGTGTGATCACTGGGACAGCAGTTGTATAAGTCTGAGCTTTCGGCTTCACACCAGATGCCATCGTAAGAGAGAGTGAGAGAACAGCAAGCATTGGCATGTTGTTGTGATCCAGCTACGAGTAAAAGAGGGAGAGGGTAGCATTCGTGATTGGTCCATTCTCACGCCGTCTCACGGTACAGCATCCGCGCGCGTCCTTTGCATTATGACGTGCGGCCTTGGTACCGTGTTGTGCGTCCTTGGCGTGGCAGCGTGCGTGCCTGGATGGGGTGAGAAATGCTGGAAGCATGGGGGGTCAGACTCCAAATCCATCAAAAGGCGTGTGAATATACCGCACTGTTATTTTTCCCTCCGTTTGTGCGACCAAAATCACGGCCCTGTTCGTGTCCAGACACGCACACTGCCACGCCAAGGACGCACGCCATTACACCAAGGACGCGCCCAGAGGCGGAACCGTGAGACGACGTGAGCGTGGACCAATTGCGAATGCTACGTTCTCCCCCTCCCTCGTTTAATCGTAGCTAGACTAAAAAAACATGCCAATGCTTGCTGTTACCTCATCTTTTCTGACGATGGCCTCTTATGTGAATCCGAAAGCTCAGACTAGTACAGTTGGTGTCCCAGTGATTGAAACTTTCTCTTACAAAATGAACCTGGTGCATGCATATTTGTTTCTAATGTATTACCGGCGAACGTTAGGACTGCAAGATACGCGTTTTTCAATCATTAGCTTTCATCAGCTGCAGTTACCCGACTCCAGGATAGCCACAGAAACGGCCGCTACACTCGAGTTTCGAACCCGTGACTAGTGAGCTAGAGACGAACGTCCTATCCACTGAGCCACCGGGTCGACGTCTGGCCGGTTGTCGATCGGGATAAGATAAGTACGTAGGTGTACTCCGATCCTGCAGTCCTAACGTTTGCCGCTAATATATTGGTTACTTATACTTAGCGAGTTACATAATTGTTTCTTCCTTGAGAAAAATAAACTGGAAGTGTCCAGTCCCCTCGCCTGACGCAACAGCCAGGATTGTTGAATCCTGGAACAGATCGGAGTACACCTACGTAATAATATTTGTTTCTTTTCAGAATAATGCGTTTTTGATGGTCTCTGTTTCCAGACTGGCCCCAAGTTTGCCTTCCAATCACCGGTTTGGAGTTCTTGCCACTTTATCAGTGTGGAACTACAACAGACCTGGCGCCAGGCCGGTGACGAACAGTTTATCCGCCTTCTGGCCGAGGCTCGCGAGGGCCGGTGTCCGGACTGGGCGCGAAAGGCCCTTAATGCACGATGCGGTCTCACTGCGATGACTGCTGAGACAACAACTCGTCTATACACGCATCGCCATGACGCAGACGCTTGGAACCAGCGTATGCTGGACGCCCTCCCAGGTGTGTTTCGTTTGCTTTTGGTGCTCTTTCGGTGGCAGAACACTTACGCTCAGGGCAAATTTACATACCAAGCCCAAAACCAGCTAACGATTCTTATTTCTGTTCCTTAGGTGAATCGAGGCTCTTCTCGGCAAAGGACTCTAGCCTCCAGCATAATGGCCTGCTAAATTCCCTCTCATCTGCACCCGTAAGACTTGAATTGAAAGTTGGCGCTCAGGTATGCTTGCTGCTTCAGGGTGGCCCTCTTAGCTGCCCGCCCTTTAGTGCATTGCAACAACTAGTAAACTATGACAGTCGGTCACTGTTAGCAGTAGAATGAACTGAATCGCTCTCGGTGGCTACCGCGTGCAACCCCGTCTTGCGTGGTATTGGTAATGTTGGACTGTCCTCCTCGCAGTGATGCTCCTCGATCCTTAAAGTTGCGCATTTTAAACCCTGCTTTCACATTTCAACCTTGTCGGATCTGATCTGAGAGGCTTCGCTGGTTGACAATAGCAGACACCGTACAGAGCCTTTTGTCCCGTTTTGCACAGAGGTTTCGGACCAAACTTTTTCCATTGTTCGGAGCGAACCGCACGCTCGCTATGGGCCTCGTATCCTGCTCTGGGGATGTATAGGGTACTCAAGGAGGAATGTACATGTTGTTGGATCGACTAGGTGAATTGGCATTATCAAGCTGTATTAAAAAGAAGGCTGAACTTCCCTAGAATTCGTATCCTCTGTGTGGTTGATTTTTTCCCCAGGAAATTCAGTGCTCGAGTACGTCACCTGAAAGGGCCCATTTGAGTAACGCAACAGTGTCATTCTTCTGTTACTTGAGAACAATTTCTTTATCGCCAACACCGTCTTTTGCTCCTTCATATCCCTCCCACATATCCCTCAATATACTGATACTGATATTACGCCGAATACGAGGAATGTGGATTAACCTCCATGGCCGGCCAAACTTTGAACTCGATTTCTGACCCCAAATTACCTCGGTTAGATACATCCCTCTCTATTCCCCATTAAGTTTCTTACTCAGTGAATGGGTAAGATTTATTCTCCTATGTAGAGCTGTCTAATGGTTGGTTATTAGCCCTTGTTGGATCAGGGTTCCCGCCGGAATCCAAACTGGGTGCAGTTGGGAGACGGAGAAAAGCCGCGACCTCGGCCGGTTTGAGCCAAAAGTCCTCCGGGGTGAGTTTGGTGCCTGGCTGGGAACTGCAGTCAAAGGGATGACGGCAGTCATGCGGCGAGACGCCGCAGTCGGGACAGCAGTCGGGTATGGACGGGTCTAGCCGGTGTTGGTACTGGCGAAGGAGCATGCAGTAGCCGCTGCGTAGCTGCACTAGGGTACAACGAGTCACCCTTGGGAGATGTCGTTCCAAGGCGGCAATCGGAGGTGGATAGCCACCAAGAAGGACCGGGGGGTGGCAGTCGGATTTTACGTCCACAACGGCCCCTGGTGAAGGCGCTGGTAGGCTTTCCTGATGGTGAAGCCATCAACGGGTAGATCCGAGAGAGAGAGGAGGCGACAGCTGCCTTGTGGAGACCTCGGATAGACGTTCGAACGTTACGACTAGGCTCAGGAGCGTTGCAACGATGGTGGTTTGGATGGCCAGGTTTTGAACAGGTCCACCATAAGTGCTGGCCGTGGAGTTTGTTGTGCGCGGCGACCGGCAGGACAGAAGCCTTCGCATGAAGGTGATCGATGGGCGACATTTTATATCAGCCCGTGATCGTGCGCAGGGCACCATTCTGTGCTGACTGAAGGCGGCGGAGGCTGGAGGAACTGATTGTGGGAGACCAGATTGGTGCCGCATAGGTGAGATGCGGCTTGGCCAGCGCTTTGAAAGTGGTCGCCAGCGCCTCTTTCAAGCAGCCCCAGGATGTGCCCGCGAGAGCCTTGAGGACCTTGGTGCACCGGCTCACTTTGCTTGCGACCTCCCTCGCATGGTCCGCGAACGTGAAGAGCGGATCTAAACGGACGCCAAGGAGCTTGGGCTTACGGACCAGCGGCAAAGCCTCACCGTTGACGATGATAGCCGGGTGACGATTGAACTCCTTCGGGTCCAGCGTGAAAGCACTGACGGATGACTTGGCTGCCGAGATCGTCAACCCGCGCCGAGTGAGGTAGTTCACAATGTAAGGCATGAATTCCGAGAGGACCTGTGCAGCCTGATCGATGTGATGGGGCTGGCAGAAGAAGGTGACATCATCTGCGTATGATACCACTTTGGTGGGTGCTGGAGGGAGTGGGAGTTCCCGCATGTAAATTTTGAACAGCGTCAGACTGAGCACAGAGCCTTGAGGAACACTGCAGGTCTGCTTACGGGGCGGCCACGGATGTTAGCCGCCAACCATCGGACCAGGCCAGTCGGGACGTTCAGGGAGACCAAGTCCTGCAGGAGCTGATCGTGGCGGACGCAGTCAAAGGCTCGCGACAGGTCAATTGAGACAGCCACGGTCCGCGAAGCGGGCTTCTGTTGCTTGAAGCCCTCGAGGATGGTGTCGCTGAGGTCGAAAAGCGCCGTTGTTGTGCCACGACTTGACCTGAAACCATGTTGGTGGCAAGAAATATCCGCTTTAAACGTCGGAATAGGGTGGAGAAGTCGTTCCAAAATCTTCGCCAGTGGACTGAGAAGGGCGATTGGGTGGTAGGAGGCCGCTAGACTGGGGTCCTTGCCAGCTTTGACCAGTGGAATGATGATGGACTGGCCAGCGAATGATTGAAAATGGCAGCCAGGTAGGCAGCCACCTTGGGGCCGATATGGCGCAAATGGATAGGTGCCAAGCCATCCGGTCCTAAGGCTTTCGTTTTCCTGACGGCGGTGAGGATATAGAGCTATCTAATCGTCCGGTGTGGCTATCGACCTCCACTCTAGGCCACAGAGTTGATACAGTGGGAGGACAACCCGAATTAGTCTGATTCGACTGTGGGATTGTATGTTGCTCTCTCTCTCTTTTACCCAACAACAGCATGGTCAACAGTCATTTCTTTCCACTTTCAACAAAACTTTTAGGACGACTGAAAGACTCGTCGGTCTACCTCCACATTCATCTAAGATCTGATCATCAAACCACTCCAACTACAGACACAACCAGACGAGAATGGTTGTCACTGATGATGATTATTATAGGGCTTTAGGCAGAAGATAATTGCCGATTAAGTCCAGGGAGACTGGAATAGTCATTTCTGGCCTATTGACCGTCATCAGTTAGCCCGACCCGAGCCCAGGTGTTGTCAGTAATGTTCATCTGTCCACACTATTAGCCGCTAACGGTAACCGAGGGTAAGCTCCAAGGGAGAGCGGAACGAGTTAGTCTCCTAGCTGGTCGGCGAGTGTCCACTCAACAATGTAGGAGGATTGTCCTCATGCTGAATTAGTCAAACTCGATTAATTTTGCTGTACTTCTTATCCACTTCTCACAAAAACGATTTGACTTTGCTCAACTAAATTTGGGCTACGGCGACAGTGGACAATGTTTTAAATTAACGAGTTGGGGGCTTCCTTGTTAGGATGTTAGCCGGACCAAATGCTATCAACGTTTGGAGGCTTTCCTAAGGCGTCGAGCCCAGCCAAAATGTCTTTGTTGGTTACCTCGGACCGCATAACAGGCGAGATGACCACGCGAGATGACCTAAGACCGCATGCGCGCACGCATGCACACACGCAGGAACGCACACAAGCGTATGCAAAACACAAAGCCCGAGGGTCAACTGGTGGCGTGATGTTATCCCAATGCGGCCAACCAGGCCACCCGAACCACAGCAGACGCGTCTACGAACCGCGTTCACACCCGCCCTCCCGACGGCCAAGGTCTGCTACACCCATCTCCCTACGTTGGATCAACCCCCCCTCAGCCCAACCCGTGTTTTTGATGACGGCCACGCTGCTCCGACTCCTCCTCCTCGCCGCCGGAATTTAGGCCAACCCTGGACCTCTCTGGTACTGCTCGTTCTGCCGAGTCCGCCTGGGCCGCCGCGACTGGTCTGTACGTTGTGGCTCCTGCAATGGTTGGTGCCATCTCCGCTGCAGTGGCCTCGCCACGGCTGCCGATTTTTCGCCCGCCTTCGCGAGTCCCAGCTGTCCCGTGCTCCCACCGATCTCCATGCCTCCAGCCTGTCCTGTCCTGAACCCAAATCCTCTTGTCTCCGACCTTGCCTCACCACCTGGTCTTAAGATCCTACAATTTAACGCCAACGGCCTCCTTGGGAAGCTTGACAAGCTCCTGGCCTTCATGCGCTCGCACAGCATAGCTGTGGCGGCTATCCAAGAGACAAAGTGGTCTAACTCCACTAAGGTCCCTTCCTGTGCCGATTACACGATTGTCCGTCGCGACCGCGGCCGCAACAAAGGCGGAGGTTTGGCCTTCCTGGTGGACAAATCCATTGTCCATCACCAGCTTCCCCTGCTTGGAGCCGATTTCACGGAAGTACTGGCGATTTCCCTTGACGTTGGCCCGGCGCCGCTAACCGTCGTGAACGTGTACATCTCTTTAACTTCCAGTTGTCCTCCCGGTTTCACCGCCTCTATCGCTCCCTACTTACCTTCTGGAGACAGTTTGGTACTAGGTGACTTCAACGCCCACCATGACCTGTGGTGCTCTAACTTGGCAGCTGACCTCCAAAGAGAAGCTCTAGCTGATGAAATAGAACACGCCCCCTTTGCCGTTCTCAACGAGAACAGCCAAACGCGGCTCCCGACCAACGGCGCCTCCAGCTCGCCCGATGTTTACCTCGCCAGTCTCAGCCTGGTAGCCTCCACCATGTGGAACACGGAAATCAGCCTGGGTAGCGACCACCTCTCCATTGTGCTTGAATTGGCCACCGCCGCCGAGCGTATCAAGGCCCCCAACCGGCACTTCATTAATTTCAAGAAAGCCAATTGGGCAGCGTTCACGACCGAATGCGAAGCCGAGATCGATGGCCTACCGCCTCCAACCTGTGTCCACACGGCGGAGCGAGCCCTTCGTCGACTACTCCTGGCAGCAGCAAGTCACCACATCCCTAACGGCCGCATTCCC
>JAYGXS010000001.1:109705432-109723534 GCA_036362985.1 Ligula intestinalis | reverse complement strand
GGCGCCTATTCATGTGCGCCACATCGGCCCGAAGGTGGTTGATTACCTTGCCGCCCTCTTCATCCTTTCACTAGGAACTTCACTCGTCCGCGATTGCTGGTGCCAGTCGATCATTATCCCCCTGGTCAAAGCGGGCAAGGACCCCTGCCTAGCGACCTCTTATCGTCCAATTGCCCTCCTCAGTCCATTGGCGAAGATCCTGGAACGGCTATCCACCCAATTCTGACGTGTGTGGCGTAACTATCTGGCCACCAACATGGTTTCAGATCGGGTCGTGGGACTACAACGGCGCTTTTCGAGCTCAGCGACGCTATCCTCGAGGGCTTCAATCAACAGAAGCCCGCTTCGCGGACCGTGGCAGTCTCAATTGACCTGTCACGAGCCTTTGACTGCGTCCGCCACGATCAGCTCCTGCAAGACTTGGTCTCGCTGAACGTCCCGACTGGCCTGGTCCGATGGTTGGCGGCTTAAATTCTTGGCCGTCACGATCGTGACCTTTTCCGGGGCGCTCTCTCTAAGCCCCGTAAGCAGACCTGTAGCGTCCCTCAAGACTCTGTGCTCAGCCCGACGCTCTTTAACATCTAAATGCGAGAGCGCACACTCCCCCGGGCTCCTGTGCAAGTGGTATCCTACGCGGACGATATTACGTTCTTTTGCCGGCACTATGACATCGATCAGGCTGCACAGTTCCTCACGGAGTTCATGCCTGCTGTCAAAAACTTCCTCACCTAGCGCGGAATGACGATCTCGGCAGTCAAGTTTTCCGTAACTGTTTTCACGCTTGACCCGAAGGAGTTTAATCGTCAGCCGATCATCACCGTCAATTGGGCGTCCTTACCGCTCGCCCGCAAGCCCAAACTCCTTGGCGTGCGTTTTGATCTGCTTTTCACGTTCGCAGACCATGCCAGGGAGACCGCAAGCAATGTAAGCCGCTGCACCAAGGTCCTCAAGGCTCTAGCAGGCACATCCCAGGGCTGCGCGAAAGGGACTTTGTCGACTGCTTTCAAGGCGCTGGCGAAGCCGCACCTCACTTATGCGGCATCAATCTGGTCTCCTACGATGAGCTCTTCCAGCCTCCGCCGCCTTCAGTCAGCACAGAACGGTGCCCTCCGCACGATCACAGGCTGCTATAAAATGTCGCCCATCGATCAACTGCATGCGGAGGCTTCTGTCCTGCCGGTCGCCGCGCACAACAAATCCCTCGGCCAGCAGTTCTGGTGAGTTGTTCGCAACCCGGCCATCCCAATCATCACCGTTGCTGCGCTCCCGGGCCCTGCCGCAACGTCCGGCCGTCTATTCGAGCACTCCTCAAGGCAGCTGTTGCCTCGTCTCTCGCGGATCTACCTGTTGATAGCTCTGCCACCAGGACAGGCTACCAGCGCCTTCACCAGAGAGCCGTTGTGGACGCAAAATCCGGCTACCACCCCCGGTCCTTCTGGGTGGCTATTCACCTCCGATTGCCGCCTCGGAACGACATCTCTCGAGGGTCACTCGCTGTACCCTAGCGCAGCTACGCAGTGGCTACTGCATGCTCCTTCGCCAGTACCAACACCGGTTCGACCCATCCATACCCGACTGCTGTCCCGACTGCGGCGTCTCGCCGCATGACTGCCGTCATCTGTTCGCCTGCAGTTCTCGGCCAGGCACCAACCTCACTCCCGCGGACCTGTGGCTCAAGCCGGTCGAGGTCGCGGCTTTTCTCCGTCTCCCAACTACTCCCAGTTTGGATTCCGGCGGGGATTCCTGGTCCAACTATGGGGTTCCACGACACACACACACACCAGGCCACAAGAGAACGCACAGACAATCTCTTATAAGCCACTGTCACCCCCGGACAAGGAAAGGTTGCAACAACGGACGCGTGTCGACGCCAGCCCGCTCCCAATGCCGGGCTCGTCCCGAGGCGGGACACAAAGAGTTGCAGCCACACCTGACAGCGAGGACGCTGGAGATCAACCAGCCATTTAGCAATGGTAGAGAAGCTGAAACCTCTTGTAAGCTACATATATCCTCGAAGCCTGAACGACACATTCGAATTTGTCAAAGCTATCAAGAATATGAACGTTGCAAGAAGTAAGATGCTCTCATTGGATGTATCCTAACTTTTCACGAACGTACCCGTGGCATAAACCATAAACTACCTCTGCGACGTTATTCTGATACGAACTACCAGATAGGTATGCCCGTGAAAAACCTCAAGGATCTCCTCGCGATGCACAAAATATGTTCAATTTCTCTGCAATGGTCAGTTTTACAGACAGATAGATGGTGTGGCGATGGGCTCACCACTCGGCCCGTTTCTTGCAAATGTCTTTATGGGCAAGATCGAGAAAATGAGTCGAAGGGATACCATCAATGACCTTACATTCTACGGTCGATATGTAGATGATATCTTCTGTTTGACAGACTAACGCTGACATTGACGCCTTGATCGCGAAGTTTAACAGCGCGCACCCATCGCTTAAATTTTCTGCTGAGACTGAAGCTGACGATGAAATTGCGTTCCTCGATGTCCTTCTGCGAAGGCAAGAGGATGGATCTATCCTACGCAGGGTTTTCCGAAAGAAAACCTGGACAGGACAATACACTAACTTCCACAGTTTTGTCCCCCTCAATATAAAACGAAATCTGATCCAGGGATTAGCAGCTAGAATACGACAGATCTGTTCTCCTGAAA
Source organism: Ligula intestinalis (assembly GCA_036362985.1). NCBI lineage: Eukaryota > Metazoa > Platyhelminthes > Cestoda > Diphyllobothriidea > Diphyllobothriidae > Ligula > Ligula intestinalis. The sequence goes on along the minus strand of JAYGXS010000001.1, from coordinate 109,720,857 downwards.
CTGTCGAAGCAGAACTCCAACAGCTGCAGCATACACTTATTGAAAATGGATACCCGGAAAGGTTCATCCTCAGAAATTTTGGCGAACGCGCCAAAAAGCCTGCCACCTTAACTGCAGAAAAGAAAGACGTGTTCATAAGACTGCCTTTCTTAGGCGATGCAACCAGCGAGCTGGTCAGACGACGCTTGAGGACTGCAATCACAAACGCTTTCCAAGCGGCAAATTTATGGTCGCTCTTCACGAACTCTCCCCTCCTACGATTGGGAGGTAAAGACCGACTCCCTTTGAAGGTCGCATCAATGTGCATTTACTCTTTCGGCCGTACAAGGCGTCTGGAAAAGAGGGTACGTTAGCATATACCGACCTGGCTAAGTAAAGGTGAAACTAGATCGATCTCGAGTGCTATTCTCGCACATCTTGTCGATATGAACCATCGAGTTGATACTAGCGAAGCCTTTCAGGTGGTCTACAGGGCACCATCTAATTTTTCCAAAGGCCTACACTAACGGATGCTTGCAAAGGCCGAAGCAGTAGCTATAAGGCTAGCAAATCCTGTGCTGTGTTGTCAGAAGACTCTGACGCAAGCTCTTTCACTTCAATGGCCTAAACCGACACCAGGTGGCGATAGCATTTTGCCCTACCAACTAGCGACAGTCCCTCAACCAACACGCTGACATGACCTACATGCGCAAACTGACATAGTCCGCGTTGGCCAATCAGCACCCGTACAGCGTAAATTTCCCTTGCAAACGTTTGGTCTGATGAAGAGTTGCTGAAAACAATTGTTTGCCATAAACTGACTTCTGATTTTATTTCTCTTACCACCTTCCTTACTGCAATGTAGGTAATGTTGATTCGTAACCTGGATACCTCTCGCGGACTGGTAAACGGTGCCCGTGGAATAGTGGAGAAGTTTGCGCCGGCTGTTGAAGGCGGCTTTCCTGAAGTCCGTTTCTTCTCCGTTGGCCGTTCCTCATCAGGCGCCTCTGAGGGCCAGACCGTAACGATTCGGCCAGAGAGGTGGACCATCAACAGCAGTGGTGTAGCTGGTTCCGCTTCTGCTGCGGGCACCATTTCCGGTGCTCAGCTCTACCGCATACAGTTACCGCTTTGCCTGGCCTGGGCAATTTCAGTACACAAAAGTCAGGGCATCACTCTGGACTCAGTGGAGCTCGGTCTTTCCAAGGTAAGCCTACTCACGCGGTCCAGTAATTTCTAACAAGCCCCTTGGTTCGCCCTCTTTAAATGAGTAACTAATTTCCTCAAAAGAACCTATGAATAGAAGCAAATATGCGTGCCCCAGGTTCTTTTTGTAAAGAAGAAAAAGATGTGATCAATGAAACGGCAATTGTATTATTCTGAGCTTTCGGCTTCACACAAGGGGCCATCGTCAGAGAAAATTAGAAAGCAGCAAGCGTTGGCGTGTTTTTGTAGTCTAGCTACGAGTAGACGGGGAGAGGGTGGCATTTGGCATTGGTCCATGCTCACGTTCATGCCCACATCTTTTTCTTCTTTATAAAATAACTTATTTTTTAATCTTTTTAAGTAAGATGAGCGGCTATTGGATATTTTAAAAGTGGACAAATGTTCCAAGCCGCCAGATCGAGAAATGCCGCTCTGATAGGCGATGTGTAAGCACGGGGTTGGGAACAGGGATGGTTGTTGTGCTAGATATTGTTTCTACCGCGTCTTTTTAGTCCACATGGGTCAGCTTACAGATAGCGTTCTTTACCGACATTTTATTACACAATTTCTATCTTCCTTCCCAACTAAGGGGTGAGCAGTACTTTCTAATTACGCCTCAGAAGCCATATTAGAAGGCTGTCTAATTCTGCCGTGGGTTACGGATTTAAAGTAGTGATAAGTGTCCGAATTAGTTTAGACCGTCTACGCATGACGCCCTCTCCGAAAAACCCGCTACTTTTGGAGTGAGTAAGTAAAAATTGATGAAGGGCAATAATGACTCGGCAGATCCACACGCTGGCACCCTCATCTAGGTTGGCCCGGCATTCAAGAATGGTTACGAAGATATGGTTCGGGGACTGACCACGGTTCTGTGGAGTCGCAGATAAGATCTTAGTGCCAGGATGAGGCATTAAAATGAGACGTCTGCCTCTTTTTTAAAGCACTTTACCTCCGTTGATAATACCTATTTGAAAAAGTAACTAGCACAGGGGCTAGTAAAGATAATTGTGAAGAAGAAGAAGACTCGATCGCTGGGACAATATGTTTATTCGCCTGACGTTTCGATATCCGTCGCGGATTCTTCATCAGAGACATGAGTAGCTAAAGATAATTGCCTTCACATGATTCGTGCCGGTGATGTTAGGAGAGCTGTCCAGGTCTTCAGTATTTCCAGTGCGAAATTACCTGATTTCAGCCACGAAATCATTCGTCAGGCCCAAATTTAGTCAATACTTGTTGGAAAGGCGTCCATTCCCCCGATAAGTCACAGCACAAAAGAGCGTCTGAACGCAGTTGTCACGCTGCGGCACTGAGAACGCGCACCCCAGCTATCGATTTTTCGTCACAGCTGATTGGTCCAGTGTCCCCAATGCTCCCCCATCAAGCCGAGTGAATGCATACACAGGAACTGATCTCATTGAATATTAACCGAAATTCTGAATTGCATTTTCATGTAGGATATATTACTTAAATATGTTTGCAATAGCGAGCGCCATATAGCAAAATACTATGTTACAGTAGTCGCCGGTTATTAAGCCCACGCTTAATAAGCGCAGCCGCGTATTAAGCCCAAGTCAGCTTGGGACGGAATTTTACATTGCAAAATCCGCCGGCTTATAAGCCCAGTCGCCGGCTACAAAGCCTAGTTTGCCAACAGAATAGAGTGAAATTCTCATCTCTCTGCGTGCGCAACTGGTTACGTGTCGCAAATCATTTTTGTTTTTGTTATTACGTAAAATACAGACGAACAGCATTCTTTTCTTGTACATAACCAAGCTCTACACATAATACAGTACGTGTGTAATGTGTAGTGCTTATACTGAGTTTGCTAATCAAGAACTAGGACTCTCCGGTTAGTGCGCCCGCCGCTTATAAAGCCCAATTTGGTCTGGGCCCGAGGTGGGTTTAATAACCGGTGACTACTGTATTCTAGAATAACCGGGATTCCGACTTTTGAATGCGCATCTTTTTTTGCCGCGTGCGAAAACCGCACTCTGCACGAAATAACTACTGAAGTAGTCTGCGTTTTTATATTGATTTTCGATGCTTTTATAAGTGTAAATCAATTTTTATGGAAAATGTAACCAAATATAGTCTTTCTTGTGCTGAATTCAGAGAAAATCACGGCTTATTCAAATATTATATTCAAGGACGAGATATAGCTAATTTTAACGATGCATCCCGAGGTCTGAAAACATTTGAACCTGACCTGCTCTTGCATTTGCGTTTAGGGTTCTCAGTTTGCGAGCTGTAGGCTTTCCGTGTAGGGCGCAGCACACGATTCTCCACAGCTGCCGATTTTTCCTCATAGCTGATTGGTTCGTTATCGCCAATGCTTCCTCATCAACCTGACGGAATAATTACGCCGCAGCCTCTTGTGAGCGTGACTTGCATATCTTATACTGTGTCAATACACTTCTCCTCCTGGCCGATTAACTTCTCTTCTTCTCTAGTGCTGGCGTTCGGGACAACAGTCGAGTTAGCTCAGCGTTCGTGCTAATAACAAATTTATTTATTTCCCAATATTTGCATTGTTTAATTGTGGCGTGCTTTTTATTGACAAACAAAATAATTATTCCTCTTTTTTACTGTTATGAACTTTTTTATTTATATTTCCTTTCCTCTGTATTGCCTATACTGCATGCTCTTTATTGCATCTGGTCCTGTAATACAGGGGCTTTCGCGTGCTGATTTGAGACCTAGAGTAGGATTCTACTCACCTCCTTTATTGGGCGGAACGTTTCCCTAAAGTAAATAATTTGATGATTAATTCGGAGGTGATAAACAAAATGCCTCTCAAAAATACCGACTTCGAAAAAGGAAAACTAGAAGGCCGCAGATGTCTAGGAAAGAAACTAATACGAAGAATACCAATGAAAGAAGAGAAGACAGGATAAAAGGTAAACATTTCGCATTGCGAAATATCAACTAGGCTGCCGATCACAGCACGTAGAGCATGCAGGGTTCAGACTGTCAGGATGCGCGATTTGGATGTTGACATATTACAACAGAAGAACTCGATCCAGTTTCAAAAGTGAGCAAGTTTAATTATGGTGGGAATGCGCCGATTCCCACGATGATTCACAACACAGAAAGGCGTCGGAACGCAGCTGCAACGCAGCTTTAACGCCACAGCAACGAGAGCGTGCACCGTAGCTATCGATTTTTCCTCAAAGCTGATTGGTCCGGTGTCGCCAATGCTCCCTCATAAAACTGAGTAAACACCCGCAGCCTTTTGTGAACGTGACTTGTGTTGTGTTAATACATTTCCCTCCTGGCCGATTGACTTCCCTTGTTCTATCGTACTGGGCCTTGGGGACAACAGCCGGGCTATCTCAGAGTTCGTGCCAGTTACAAATACCAAGTGCAAGTCGTAACAATAATCATCATTATGATTAGTTATACTTACTGTGACAATACGGAAAAACCTATAAATGAAAGGGTTTCTGTGCCTCTCCTGCCTTCCAGGTCTTCGAATACGGTCAGGCGTATGTGGCCCTATCACGATGTCGCAGCTTGGCGGGCTTACACCTGCTGGACTGGAGACCAGAATGCATTCGAGCGGATCCGGAGGTTTCCAAATTCTACACAAAATTACGTTTAAAATCACGCTTTCATAGCGGTGGTCTCGAGAATTGAACTTGCTAGTTTTATTTCCTTTATGTCTTACGCATAACATTTGTATTTTTATACGTATTTTTTTATAATAAATTCTCCAATATACACTTTTGCCTCTGGAGTTTATTATTACCAGGACATCAGCGAGTCAGGAATGGGCTGTATTTGACTACTATAGATTCATATTATCGATAAAAGAATTATACCAATAAATACAAGTGAAACTGGAATGGCAATTTCTGACTTATTAGCCATCATCAGCCAGCCATGCTTAACCCAGGCGTTGCAGCAAGACCTGCTGGCTAGACGTCAAACGTTCTAATCACTGAGGCACGGCCTCGTACTGTTGGTGTCCACCAGGAATAGTGGCAATGGTCAATTAGCGCCTTACCAATCGGTTATCGTAGAAGGTTTGCTTATCGATCGGGTTGAGGAACAACTTCGTGTCGTTGTCTTAGGAGTCAATCTAGAGTCCTTCCAGTCCGTTACCGAACGATCGATAATTATCTAAATAAAGTCTCGATAAATAGGAAAAGGCTTGGAATGACCGTTTCTACCTTATCAGCCGTCATCAGGCAAACACACCTCAACTACAGGTCCGGAAAGCCTGCTATTTGAACCGAGACCCTCATCAGTTGTGGTCAATTCCAGCAATCTTCTGCAACTTTGCCATTTTCTGCACGAATGCCTGTGGGGACTAGAGGCTGAGCTGCATAATGCAACGAGGCGAGCGTGTTCCGCAGCCTGATCCGTGAACGACCCTCCCACAATGACATAGTAGTCCCGATCACAAACTGACAACATGGCAGACCCGTGGCTCAAGTATTAGAGCGTTCGCCTCTGGCTGGAGAGACGCGAGTTCGAAACTCGGGTGTGACGGAAACTTCCGCTGCTACACTGGAGTTGGGCTATCACCACCTGATGACGCCCAATGAGGCAGAATAGGCCTTCGTGGTGTGCTCTGTGTTTGTCGGTAAAAACAGCATTAGGTCCAGATGTAGAAGGAAACTCTTGGTTGATATTGTAAAATGATATGGGGGAAGACGGGTTTCGCGAAAAAGAACCTTCAGGCATCGAGGTCTTCATAGAGCCAAAGTATAGACGTCGCGTTCCAGCTACTCCGTGACTTTAAAGCTGAAAACGCGAGTGTACTCATCTCCACGATTGCTTGAATCCGAAATAACCAAAGTGACAGTAAACTGTGATAATTTGCAGAATATATCAATAGATGAAGAAGAAGACGTGATAACTGGAAGGGAAGTTATATTATTCTGAGCTTTCGGCTTCACACAAGGAGCCATCGTCAGAGAAAATGAAAAAGCAGCAAGCGTTGGCATTCGTTTGTAGTCTAGCTACGAGTAAATGGAGGAGGGCTGGCATTTGGGATGGTCCATGCTCACGCCATCTCATAGTGCCGCCTCTGCGCCCGCCCTTGGTGTTATGGCGTGCGACCATGGCATCGTGTCTTGCCTCTTTGGCGTGGCAGCGTGGGTGCCTGGAGAGGAACTGGGCTGTACTTCTTGGTCGCGAGCACAGAGGGCAAAATAACAGGGGATATATCCACAAGCCTCTTGTTGGAGTTAAAATCTGACACCCAGGCCTCCAGTAATTCTCACATCGTTTTATTATCCGCGCGTGCCCCTGAAGTCGAAAGCTCAGGATAATACAACTGTCGTTCCAGTGATCGCGTCTTCTTCTTTACAACAAGAACATGGGGCACGCATATTTGCTCTATTCATATTAGTAAATGAGTTCGCCAACATGTTAATCTTTCAACGTTGCATATGCTATAACGAAGACGCCTTGAGTTGTAACACTGACATCGGACGTATGTCACCGTTGAATTAGGGCCTGTTGAAATCCCCAAGGAAGAACACAATAAGAAGGGCATGATTCTGGTATCCACCCGGAGGAGGGTTTATTGTGTATAAAATCGGGAGGAGCTGTCTCGGGTGGCTTTTGCCGCTGGTTGATCTCCAGTGCGCTCTTTGTCCCGCATTGGGAGCGGGCTGGCATCCGCTGTTTGGTGTGGTTAATATCCTAACAGCATAAATGCACAGCCACTTATCCTCGTAAAAGGTGACAACCACGCGAGCCGCGAGCTGCTGAAGTCGTGGTTCTCAGGCCCACGGTCAATCAACAAGCGCAACGATTTGGCGTTTCCATTCTTTGTACTGAGACATCGTTTGAGCAGGAGAATCAGAGATGTGGGAAGGGCTGGACCTAAAAACAACTAGGACGACAGCGAACATAATGGTCGCATAATTATCAAGTCCGCATTCCACACGGATGACGAAGTTGCACTAATTAATGACTCGGAAGCGGACAGCCAAGCCATCCCTGCATCAATTACGATCCCCAGCGGTGGTTACGGTAACTAATAATCAAAGAGCGTATGCGGTTGCGTAGCAACTAAGAACTATAAATACTGCGTAATCTGTGCCCTTATCTGTGCATGTATCACCCGATTCTACGGTTACGTCTGATGAAGGGTTCTCGACAGAATCCGAAACTTCAGGCAAATAAATTTGCTCCATCGATTGCAGATTCTTCTTCTGATCTCTTCAAATCCTGCTACAATCTCCTAAGACAAATCTCACAAGTGCATGGCAGACTATCAGGGTATAACTGTTCTGACTAGCTCGCGTCGAAGTGAACTTTCCCGAAGGCTCACAGGCGCTAGTCTCGACGCCTGTATCAGCCAATCAACGGCGCGGCTTTCGAATTTGAGCCACCCATTTTTTTTCTCTCCATTCACGTGGGGATTTATTATCCTATACGATCCTTTCTAATCCTCTGCTTTGTTTGTCTGCATTTGTGATCATCAGGTCATATCTACAGTTCACTGCTACCTTTTTAAATGCACGAAAACAAGTTATTTTATCTGCAACATATCACCAAAACGATTACATCAACTAGATGACCTTCAGCCCAACTGGATGCAACTATATTTTCTGTTCTCCAACGTGGACTACTTGGATTCTGATATCATCTCGCCAGTATTGTTTTGGATATTACTGCTCCAATTTTCCGTGCTCAATTACTTTCTGCACGACGTGAACTTTTTTATTTTGCTGTTATTCATCAGGAGACGGAATCACAGTGGAAATTGTTTCTCAACTGTATGTGTCCCAAGGGCGATTGGATGTGAGTAAGTATTTTTTCTCTAATCGGGTCGTGGACCCCTGGAATAACCTACCTGAGGGGATTTTTATGTCCCAATCTGTGGAAACATTCAATCACCGACTTGATATGCACATGTTACAGCACAACATGAAATATGTGACAAACTAACCTTGAAACACCACTGCACCATGTGAGGGTCTATATTTTTCTGACTGAAAACTCGTTAAATTTGTCTCTAATTTTTGAGATTTGATGGGGCAAATAGGGAGTTCAAAGGCGCAAGCCTAATTTTTCCTCAAATATACTGACTGTCTGACTGACTGACCATCCCAATATTTGTCAAATGCGACCAATCTGTCGCATATGCAATTCACCAACAACACCAACATCGAAAATTCTCCGTGGGATGACAACACGAAGAAAAAAGCGTGTGAAGAAGCGGAAATGGAGAAGTTGAAAGCCGATCTGTCTCCAGAGTTGATGTGAATGTCGTGAAAAACTTGACTTGTGAGTATTACATGACCTTTGTCCTTTTAAAATGACCCGTTATTTACCTTACAGTCTGCTCTCCGTGAATGGAGCCATTTTTGCTGAAAATTCAGGTTTGTGAAATCCTCAATATAGCATTCTTCGTCTTCTTCTTCTTCTTCTTCAATCACAGTTGCCGCATTGATGACTTCTGGGCACGCCTGAATGTTTTTTTCTGTGCACTGGCCTGACTGCTGTCAAACTGGCACGTAGGCCCGGCTGACTCCTCTGGCTGGTCGTGTTCTCCCAAGTCAGACTTCTTCCATCTATTCTCCGTTCCTTTCTGTACACAGTATACTGTTCTTAATTTTCTGGCCTCTACCGACTTCTTCACCTCTACTAAGTAACTCTGGTCTGAAGATTGCAGTTTAACTTATTTAACCTCCTGCGGTATAACAACTGAGATGGTTGAGCAAACGTTTCGTTGCTCGCCTCATGTGTCAATATCTGCTCTGCGTGGTTATTCAGAATACTAAACTGGTCTTCATACCTTTGTCAATTGCTGCTGCTTCTGTAGAAGAGAGTGGGTTTAACTCGCAAGATCGGCTGTTGCAAATAGTTATACCCGGAAATGAGGTAGTAGAAGTACCCTAAGAGTCGTCTAGATCAGGCTTTCAGCGAGGCTGCATTAAATGCAAGTAGACAAACTTGTAACGTTAAGGGTGATCAAGTCCTGTGCCCATCTGTTGGCTCGGAAATGTGGAAGCATTAACTTTTCTCTAACGGTATAATTACATTTGAAATTAACGAACGATGCTTCAGTAAATCATTCAAACATTTTTTTCTGTAAAGTTTCAGGAGGTGAACATTGCCAACTGTTATAGACAAGTGTCTGTTTCTACTTGCAACTATAAGTGTAGTTTATGCTGTACACAGGAAATCACTCCAGCACTTCCAACACTGGATACAATGATTAAACACGGACTAGGCTGTTTCTATGTTGGGGCTACGGTGAGAGAGCTCAATTTTAACAAGGGAAATATAGGCAAACGCTTTTGAGTTCCCTACTGGTAACACAGTGACTAAGAAATGCATCGATACAAAATACCTAATTAGTTCACTATAGTTCCGTATATTTAGTGTAGTAGGCAATGCCTTTGAAGAACCGATTGAAAATAGTATGCATGAAATATCCAACATAACATATGTCACTATAAACAGTGCGGAACATATATACATGTACAAATTTTAATGTGTGCTTGCGAGCAGTCAGAATAGTCTCTTGTGTGCATTATATATCCAACATAAAATGCGTTACTGTAAAATATTGAGCAGCATATACAAATGCAAAGTTTTATCCATAGGTATTTCCGGGGCGTAAATTATTCCTGCTTCCTTGTACATGTGAACAGTAACTGTTAAGTAGATGTTCATCCAGTTTCCATTGAAACGCATCTGTGGAGTTCGCCATTACGACCTTCTCGGGCAGTCCGTTCCAGGCACCGATGACTCGTTGTGAGACCGACTGCTTGCAAACCTCTAGATGGGATAGGGTTCCCTGCAGTTTGAGGGAATTCCTACGGAGGTTGGTTGAAGTGGCGAAGGCGAAGAAGTCATCAAACTTCAGGGCACACTCCCGATTCCTCACGTCTGTATGAGGTCACCGCGGATTTGTTTATGCTCAAAGGGGAAAACGTTAAGTACTTCTAGTCTACATTCGTAAGATGAATACTTTAGGCTCTTTACAATTTTTGCTGGCTTTCGCTGAGTTCTTTCTAACATCTGGTTATTTTTGTGCATCCATGGTCGCCATACCTGAACGCCATACTCCAGATGTGAGCGAATAAATGCTCCATGAATTTTGCCGAATAGTTTTTTTGTCTATGTCGACAAAAGTTCGCTTAATGGCAAACAGAACTCTGTTCGCCCTCTTGGCAGCCCTAGCACACTGTAAAAACGGCTTCAGGGATGGCACAATAGCCATACCCAGATCTTTTTGTTCATTGTCGTTCGACAGGCACCTTCCATCGAGTACGTATCTGTGTGAGTCATCCATCGCGCTCAATTTCGTCGTCTTGCGCTGCAATGTGACACACTTCTCAAAGTTAAACCACAATAACCATTTTTGGACCATTCACCTAGGCGGTCAAGTCCTTCTTGCAGAGTTTCTTCATCATAAGCGTTTCGGATGGATTGCCACATCTTAATATCATCTGCAAACAAGACTCCATTACTGACCAGTCCATGCCTACAGTCGTTGACGTAGATAAGAAACAATAGTGGCCCACGAACAGAGCCCTGAGTCAGTCCACTTGCAACTGGCACTGAAGAGGATTTTGCGTTTCCGGGGCACACGGACTGCGATCGGCCTATGAGAAAATCTCTGCCCAATTTAGTAAATTACCCCTTATCCTGGATTCGCCAACCTTGTAGAGTAGTCGTTGGTGAGGGAAACTTTCGAACGCTTTTTTAAAGTCTATACAAACAAAATCTACGGGTGTATTTTCGTCTAATGACTTGGACCATTGCTCCATAGAATAAAGCATATTGGTCAGGCAGGAATGGCTTCCTCGAGCAGCAGTCGGTTGGTAGAAAAGAGTAAACATTTAAAACTACTCACTACACGTAATATAATAATCACATGAATAATTTTAACTCTCGATAAATTCTCGTCAGGCCTTTACATTTATATGGTAGTGAAATGAATAAACTATGGGGATTGGTGGACAGATGAAATGTTCTGGTTGTCACGGTGGAGAGATTGAGGAAGGGGATGGGGGTGAATTGGGGAAATTGAGGTCAGAATGTCAATTTCTAGACGGTTCGGCGTCCAAGACCGCTGATTAGGTGTGCGTGGCTGGATTTGGGACTTGGTCTTCTCTGCGGGGGCCCGTTTCCGAGGCCTGTGGTCCGCTGGTCGTGTTACCTAGTTTCGCCCATGGCAACTGGGGTGCCGCGACGAAATTCTTTTGGGCGCGTAGCACCGGTCTGCGTAGCCTGATGGCAGCCGCATCTGCCGTCGCCAACAGACGCTGTCCGAGGAGTTTTGAGTAGCTTGAAGGCACCTTGTAAATCACTCGGAAGGCCTCTTTGGCATCCACGCGATGGCTTGAGTCTACCAGGTGCGCTAGGATCGAACTGTTTAAACCTTTAAGTTGGCCATTCCCTAACCATGCGGGTATGTGTTCCCTTAATCTTTTGGACAAGCGCCGGCTCGTGCGACCAATATATCCTGCCCCACAGGAACAGGTAAATGAATATATGCACATTGAGGTGGTCTGGGCTGGCAGTTTATCCTTAATCTCTCCGTATAGGATGGGAGTAGTCGAGAACAATACATGGGCGTTGGCTGCTGGGAAGGAAGTTGCTACGGCTGGACTCAGGCGCCTCCTTAGTAGTTCTTTTGGTCCGTCCCCTTAAAATGGGACTCTGATGAAGATTCGTTTCTTCTCCACTGTTAATACTGAGGGCTTTGGTGGCCTTTCAGCCATGTTTTTAGCGATAAATCGACTAGGATATCAATTTTGTCGAAACACACTTTCAACAATCTTACGCTCCTCTTCAATGCTATCGGTCGAGCAAATTCTCCTCACCCTTCGCGTCAAACACCGTACTAAATTCCGTTTAAAGTTCAATGGTACGAAACTAGCGAAATTGATGTATTGCCCGGACCACGTCTTCTTCCGATATACCCTACGTTGAATGCTCCCATCGGCTCTTTTACTCAGTAGCACATCAAGGAATGGAAGCGATCCAGGTTGTTATTCGTCTAGTGCAAATTTGATCGACGGGTTCGCCCGATTAACTGTATCCATTAACGTTGATGCGTTGGTTTGATCTAATGCAACTGAGAATAGGTCGTCTACGTACCGTTTATAGTGCGTTAGACTATTTATCTCATGGCCGAGTTGCGTAGCTTCTAGCTTGCCCATGAATATATTTGCTAGAAGTGGACCCAGGGGCGAGCCCATAGCTACTCCGTCCAATTGTCTGTACAGGTTATTGTCAAATAGGAACTGTACATTCAAGGTGCATTTTAGCAATAACTCCTTCAGTGCAATAACCGGCATTCCTATGTTCTGCTGAGTCAAGGTAATGAATTCACAGATGTAGTCTACTGTTTCTGTGACCGGCACGTTCGTGAACAGGGACGAGACATCCTGTTCATTTCATTACCATATAAATGTAAAGGCCTGACGAGAATTTATCAAAAACAAACGTATGTTCGCCAATTTATCTTTTGAAATTTCCGATGGGAATTTTCGCAAAGTTAAACTAATCATTTTTTACTTCAAAAAATAGTTTTCGCTGTTTTTTCATTGTCCAATAGGGTAATCAGCGACTGTTTACGTGCTACGCCATCTCAACGATCATCGTCAGTAGAAATTAAGGTACCGATTGACTATCTGTTCCCACCGAGTCTTTAGGTGGGCTAAAATTATTATTCTAAGGTTGGACCATCCAGGTTACAAAATTCAATTATCGTTTTAGCAAACGATTTTTTTCCGTCATTAATTATCAGGCCAGTACATGACATGAAGAATAAAAATGGTCAGTTAATTGCAGCGTTTATATGATCGTACGCTTGGGAGGGGAAGGGAAGAATGAGGGGGGTCCCAGCGGAACCTGTGCCAGAAACCTGCCACCCCTGACCGTCTCCGTAATCCTGAGAGACTGGCCTTTGAAAACTACGTACAGACAGGCAGAAACAGGAGAACCAAAGTCAAGCGGACTAAGCTTCTACAAAGTTTCCAATCAGTGAAAGTGCAGACAATACTTCCAAACAATCCGGAACGATGCATGCCTAACTACTCTGCACTACGTCTTGACAAAACGCTCCTAGAAGTACTATCTCTTGGTCCTTAGTTTTGCATGGCACAACTGAAGCAAAAAAACTGGATCTCTAGATACAATTCGAGAGTCTCTTCAGTCAGACTTCGGACCTAAAACCCTCTGAGCTCACAGCAGTTGATTACTTCGAATCGATTCTTGTAAAGTGCTGTCGAAAATCCCTAAGGAAGGCTCCAAGACTCATAGGCCCCGAACCAAGGCCCATCTCGATAGTCTCAATGAGTTTCGCCGAAATGAAAATATATTGCTTACGAGACCGGACAAGGGTTCTAGAATTATGCTGATGCACAGGAAAGATTACGTGGCGAAACTAGAAGATAACCCCGTTTCTCCCCTCAACCTGACGATCATATAAACGCTGCAATTACCTGACCATTTTTATTCCCCATGTCATGTATCGGCCTGATGATGAATGACCAAAAGCAATTGTTTGCCAATACGACTTTTTAATCGTAAATGGGAATTTTCGCAGAAATTCAATTATAGTTGCATTTGCGGCCAGCACAAGCGTTGGCTTGAACGATATATTCTTCGTACTTTCTTCTTCAAATTGATTAGTCATTGTGGCCAGGAATCGTTTCCCCTAAAAGCCCTAGATAACGCTTTCACAGCGTCCAGTTTCAGTATTTAAAAGTATGCACTCGATTGTTTATACCTTATTAGTGCATTCACATCAAGGTACGATGTAAATGTACTTTTCCAACTTATGCTTCCGAAATGCAATTATATATCAGTTACGTTCACCCTTCTCGTAAAGTCATCAATGCGACCATTGCCGTAGTTCAGGAGTCCTTGCTTCCGTTTTCTGGGAGTGGCCATACATACGATCACTACCGAAAAGCTTCCATTACAAATTTCCTTCACGTTAGTTTACTAAACAAAAAAGATAGGTTTGCTGGAGCACATTCAGTAAACCAGTGCTCGGCCTTGCCTCCGATGTTGCCTTATGTATGTACATTAGGATTTTTTAGGTTATCATCTTAATGGAAAATTGGTGAATTCTTTACCAAAACTGGGCTAACTTTGTATTATAAGTAGGAACAGTTGGATCCCTACGTTAAAAAGTACCCCTTCTCCTGGACACGAGGATAAATATTTAAATTTTCTGGTACCACATGGTCAATCGTGAAGGTTTTGCAGTATAAGCTTCAGCTAAGATTTGAATTTACTTAAGTGGAGCGTAGATGACCATGGAATATGTGGTTCCACCTAGCCTATACTTGAATGAAGTACCTACTTACGCCATTTGGATAGGCTCCATTTAATCCCTTCCCTTTTGCATCATTCCTCGCTACGTCCTCCTATGGTGCGACTAATAGGGTTAACTTTTGGTTAAAGGTTGAGTTTCGGTTAAGAGGTTATTTACGCCTTTAAAAAAGCTTAAAAGGTGAATGTATTTTTAAATTTTGATTCCTTGACATAAGCCATCTGTCAGTTTCGTTTTTCCATCCATAAAGCCCTTTATACCAAAATTCCCATATTACAAGAGTTGTTTGCTTCTGTTTTCTGGGTGGAGTCACATATACGATCACCATCAAAAATATGATTCAAGTCAGACAGACATCAACAAAAACTTCAGGCTGAGAAGCCATACTCACAGTCCCCTTCAAAGACATAAGGTCGTCAACCTAACGCGAGGCCAAGTCTCGGATACCGTCTCCACGCGGACTTTACCAGTTGGCGGAAAAAAATGAGCGACGGTTACGGTAAATGGCGATCTGGCCTATTCAACATCGATATGTAATTGGTTGTACGGTCAGAGAGGTACGGCAGAAGCTTTCAGTATGCAATTGAAGAGTTCCTGTTCGAAAACCGTCTTTTATACAGGTTTTTATCCACACAGAGGAGCCCATATCTTAAGGGAAGCCAAACAACTTGACTCAAAATGCCCTCTATAAACAATCAGAAAACCGATGTTATCTATCTTTTTGGCGCTAGATGCCATCAATAGAAGTACTAAACGGCATAAATTATTATAATAAAGAGGTCAGAATATCGCGGACTAGAGGACAACAGACCAATTCATTGATGCATAGGTTAGGGTGGGTCATAATAACTTAGGCTAGCATGGACTCTATGGCGCAAATCGTCACGCCTGGCGAGGTACAGTCCGTGCCATCGTCGAGCCCGGCTAGATCAAGCATGATCATAGCCTTACTAAGCATAAGTATTTTATT
>JAYGXS010000001.1:109590767-109692569 GCA_036362985.1 Ligula intestinalis | reverse complement strand
AAGCCTCTTCACTCCTCGTCCACCACCACACCCCCTTCTCCCTAATTACCGCTTAATTAGCCGCTTGTTACTACCCTTACCCCCTACTCTATCCTCCGGACTAATTTGCCTGTAAGGTTGAACGTAATTTGCCTACAATTTTACCTTTTACGCTTTACCCCCCTCCCATATAAATGTAATGGCCTGATGAGAATTTATTGAAAGTATACGTATGCTCGCCAATTACTCTTCGGTAATCTGAAAACTTTTGCTGAGAAGTGTGATCAGATCGACTACCTTCCTGTCGAGTGCTCTAGCTCTGAGTCACCACACTTGCACAATCGTACTAATTAAGCGATATTTCCGTCTTCCCGACCAACAGGACGAGCCTCTTGTAGTCTGACCGACTTTTCCGTCGAAGCTGCAATGCAAACCTCTTATCTGCAGGAATATTCTAATTTTGACAGACGGTTGGAATAGTCCATTGCTTTAACAAATGAAACACTTCTTGAGACAGCCAGAAAATGTTTGTTTCAAGGACGAAGCCATAATACCCTGTAACGCACAGTTTTTCATAGGCACTGTCTTGCATGTTGCCTGGTGACTTCTCTCAGAGCCAATTTTCATAATTTCTCTTTGCATCTCAGCTGGGTTCGGCCTACACAAATCCAACCGACAGTTTTTTGACTACTTTTACCCTAGATTTCGTTTGCTCTCGATCGTTTAGCCTTTAATTCCGGCATGGGCTCGGGGTTTGACTTACCACTAAGCCAGGAATGGCAGTTCCTGTCATTCTTTAATTTATCCTTTATAATTCTCAGTAAGACCTCTAAACCTGGTTCTCTCTCTAGTCTGCCCCTGTTCCACCCCAGAATTTTTTTATTGATCTTCTCTCTCATTGTGATGACCTAAAACTAGCTCTCCAATAAAAAAATGGTCTTTTATATTCAGAAGGTGCGTGCCGAAGAGGCGGACGAACGGCAAATGACTGGTGATCTCAGTTCCTCTGCTACAGGCTTTTCCGACCCCAACACAGCTTTGCAGTAAGAATTTTGACGGTCCTCTGTTGCTTTTCTTATTTCTGTCCTGCCCCTAAACTCACTGAGAGAGCTTGCTTACTAAGGTGCGTTTTAGAGTTGTACACTTGGTGTGTGTGTGTTCGACCATCGATTTCGATGCAGTACATCAAGTGCACCAACAGGTTGGTACAGGGGGTATCTTTTAAGTGATAGCGGACGTAGTTGGCGCCAAACGCACTCTCCCCCTTCGTCTGGGGTCAAGAAGACCAAACGGACGCGGCGTTGGCCGCTTTCTCTAATGCAAGCCAGAAACACCGCCTAAATTTAGCTTAAACGACAGTACCTACCTACCTACTCACTCCCCCTCAGTAGGTATCAAGACAGGCTCAAGGAGGCTGAGACGGATACGGCTACTCTAACTTCTATCAGTACTAGCAAGCAATGTAGCTGCGCGTTAGAAGTACTGGTACTAATACTTAAACCATCATTTATCAGAGGTGACGTTGATTAAATCCAACACTGGGGCTCATACCCCCTTGATCACAACGAAGAGTGTGAATCTCGGTTTATCTTATTCCGAGAAACTATGTACATGTTTGGGCCCCGATGTAATAATCCTGACGCTAGCCATAGCCCCAACATTGAACCTAATCCTTCTGGAATTTAGCGTATGACCAACTGCATTTCGAGGGTTTTCTATTCCCGTGTCTAACCAGCTATTATCTAACAACCAGAGAAATTGCTCACTATGCGAACCAGAGATTAGGGCATGGCGGTTAAGAGGAGGATGCAATCACTGGAAAAAGACTTTTATTCGCCTGATGTTTCGAAGTCCGTGGCGGATTCTTCCTCAGAGGCATTAGCATGAGCAGTATCAGAAACATACATGACATACATGACATACATACATACAAACATGACATACAGAACTCAATCCGCGGACCGCGAGAACATCCCCCCTGTCTCATCTGGGCATGACAACCAGCGTCCTACCCGCGCAGGCGCCCGCGTTCAGGAGACGAGGGAAAACTCAGCTGCTTAATTACCCTCACCCTTTTCCTCCCCCTCCCCCTTCCCTAACCTGACGATTATATAATCGCTGTAATTAGTATCAGAAACGTCAGGGGAATAAAGGTCTTGTCCCAACGATCGAATCTTCTTCTTCTTCTTCTAAATTACTTCCTGGGACTTGCATGCCCGCTTGTATCGGCTGCATAGCGGTTAGTTTCACCATTTGAAATAGTTTTCTACGCAGCCAAACGATACAGCACTCGGCAGAAAATTGAGAGGTTATATTTTTTGGACTCCATGCGGCACGTAGTTCGTTTTCTGACGGTGCAACTTCCCCCATTTCGCGTAGTCTACCCTTCTACAGTTCATGTTTTTATGGTCTGGTTTAGCGGTAAGACTTGGAGCTTCAGATACCAAGCCATCGTTGGCATTTAAACGGGCCTGAACCCGGGCACAGATCTCTGCTTCAGGCTATCCACAAATTTCGCAAAGGATTTCTAAATTTATAATTCTTAATCACATTTGGTTTCACTTTTGGGTGCATTCATAAAGCTGAATCACTGCAGTGTGCATCAGAGTATCTGCTGTGTATGCCCGCTGTAATGACAGGATGGGCGCGTCAAGCGTCGGTTAATGTCACGAGTTTCATTCTTCTGACAGGTCAGCCTTCACCCCTTGCCAGCGGGTTTATCCCTCTCTTTGCTCTGACTGGCTACCTTTCAGCCTCTTACGAATAAGCCACGTCATAAACCCCCCCCCTCTAAGTTAACATGACTCGTCACTTGAACTGTGCTCTCGTCCACAGTACACGTCCTGCCTGCAGAGAGCCCTCTATTTTGCCTACATGACATTCTGTCTACAGGCAGCCTTCTGTTTTACATAAAGTACATTTGATCCGCCTACAAACCACTTTTCTGTTTTCAATACATAACAGTGTCGATGTCCACAATTCAACAACTAAACTGCCTTAATTCTTGCAAAATGTTTAATCTTTCAAAGTCGCCTCCCTGGTTTCATCTCTGTATCAAAATCCTGTTGCCAGATATGCCCAGAATTATTTTCTTAAACCATTCTGAAACATAAGAAAGAGTCCCTTTTGAGTAAATGAAAAAGGATTCTGTTTATGTTTTAGAATGCGAATAATCGATTCCATAAGTTAAAACTTCGCATACACATTCAATTTATCTGAGCCCACACCCCACCAGGTACCATCTGCAGGGACTTAATTTCCTGCTTTTTAAACCTTTGAATTTTTTGTCAAATGCATACTTATCTGTCGACCATGGAGTACCTTGCTAACCCGTTTGATTTTAGCTAAGACTTTTCTTACATGATTTGTAATTTAAAGAAGGCTGGTTGAACACCTGTACAGTTTGTTTTTTTATTCTGAGCTTTAAAACTCGTACTGGAGTTCATCTTCAGGGGTAACGGCAGCATTCATAGGGTGATTCGTTGACGTCACTCACTAAGAAATCCAGGAATCATTGCCAAGTTTTTCAATATGATAAAAATGATCAGAAACTGTTTTTTGTCTTCCTATATAACTCTGGAGTAAAAGTTTGAAAATTTGCTTGGTTCTAGGATTATCTTATCTCTCTTTTAATGTTCTTTAAAGCAAAAAATACGCTCAATGGAAAGGAAACTTGAGAGGAAATAAAAACGAGAATTTTTCAAAATAATTGAGCCTACCGGAACAAGTCTTGGATCGAAGTCATTCAAGATGGCATCACCGTCAGGTCTGTGGGGACGCTGCACGGAAGTCAAGCACGGCATCCTTACAGAATTAAATTAATAAAAGTACGAGTACCTTGGTACGAGTTCTTCGAATTTTGCTTCGACACGATCCTTTACGACTCCATTGCCTTCTTTCATATCTAAACCCGAGTAGCGATCAATCAGGAGACGATGCTTTGCCATTTTGTCATGAATATCCTGTAATGCCGAACGCATTTCCTTAAAACCAGATGCGGATTTGGCTTCATAGTCCAGAATGCCATCAAGCCGACTCTGTAATTGAAGGCGAAATCGAAGTCTGCATTATGCAACTATGACGCATATCATATGGTCATTTTGAGTGCAGGAGTCGATTTATTTCGTACATTTATATAGGACGGCAGTACAAATTAGCTGGCATACCGACAAATACAGCATATAATTATTACAATCCGTCATTGATTAAGAGCTGTTTTGAAAGTTAGCACTTAAAGTCTGAAGGAAAACAGGAAAAGAATCAACAGAGTTCGTACAGTTTGAAAAAAGTATTTTCATGGAGCTATCGCTTTTAAGCGACGCACTAATTATGCCCAGCAATGGATATTTTTTGATCAATAATATCCAGTCTCACAATCGGACTGGCTTTTTATGAATTTTTTACCTTTCTCTTTCAAGGTTGGCGACATTTTGTCTTTGCAAGGCATGCTACATCCATAAGGCAGGGTGAAAACTTTGCAAAAACATTCAAGGACAACTTCCAGTGTGGTTGGGATGGAGTGAAATAGGGACCAATTGCAGTTCGCTCGCCTGGCCCATTTAAACCAATTGGCGGGCACCAATCTGACATTTCGAGTAATTTATCCTGCCCTGGATTGTCATTCAAACATATTGCAGCGGCGCATTCTCGCAGAAACTGAATTGGCGCCTACAGTGTAGCGATTGCTGCAAGCAAAATGCCGCAATTTGCGAAAGACTGGCAATCACTCGCAAACCAACATTAAGCAGGATTTTAATACTGATTACCGTACAGCCTAATTTCAAGCCCTTTCAGTCATGCACAGATGCCAGTTTTTGAATGAGCTTCTTTCTGACCGCTTAGAAAAGGTAGATTCTATAAGAAACTACTACTTAATTAGTATGCATTCTTATCAGAACGTTATGTTGTTTGCGTATCCACTTTTATTCGCGGTGAATGGAGGACGTTTTCGCGCTGAAAAATGTGGAAAAATGCTTTAAAAATAAGGCCTATGGCTCTTTTTAGTAGCCGATTTCGCCTTTCAAGAAACACTTCACTGCTTCGGCATAGGAGCTAGTAGTACTGCCGACGTTCATAAATATGTACCATTTTATCGAAACAATTTTGCAATCAGTCTTTTCAATAAACGGCATTACGCGGATTTTGTATACCGTGTGCCTGCTTATAGCATCTTTAGACTGCAAACAGTGTCAAAAATAAAGACATTTAATGTCACGAGTTTGAACAGTAGGTGGAAATTATCCAGATTATAATCTTTTATTGGGCATTGGGTTGTTTGAATCCCGCCAGCACTGCCAGAAATGAATTCATGTAAAGTTACCACACAACTAGTTATGCATAACGAAAACAGTCAGTCAAGGAGCTTTGAATAAGAAAGCAAAACAAAATTCCTGGAAACTGACCTCGATTTCCCGCATCTTCCTTCGCGTGCTCCTTTTTTCCTCCGGCTCCACCTCGGGTATGGTTTTCTTGTCCTTAAAGTGGAACAAGATTTCCCCTCACAACTAACTAATGGTGATAAAGTTTACTTTTATGCATACCTATATATGTCCAAATCAAGAAACAGAGAGTTAAAAGTTAAAGGAACACTGACAAAAAGCCTTTATGGGCGCCTAAAGAGGGAATACGGTCCTATTGGTACCGCTGCACAGGGAGGTTTCAGCTTCGTGCCGAAGAATTTCTCCTCGTTGCCGTATTATAATTTATTATAATGACACTAAACAGTTGGTTATAGCCCTTCAGACTTTTAACAGTATTTAAGAACTTTCTCGGCTTAAGAATAATTATTTGACCGTTTAAACTAATTCGTGTTTTTGAGTATTTCAGGGTAGCCTTCTAAAACCTGTACCTAAATATCTGTGGCGCTGCATACGAATCGGGATTGGTTTCCACTTTAACTACAACATGTCGGGATTTTCTGGTAGTCTCCACAGCTATAAAAACGCTCGAGCTTAAAACTTAAGCTTGCTACACGAGGCGACATAAATAATTTAAGCGGTGTGGGGACACCCTCTGCTAAACCAACCACCTATAATTAGATTATACTTTCACAGCAAACTTTGCAAGAATATTTCCAGAGTTTTGACGTCCTGCATAGGTGTGGCTAGAATCTTGTAGTCCTCACATGTAGGGAATCATAGGTATGTGCCATATACCTGCGCATAGGTAACGACAACAAAACTGTCCGAGCAATGCATGTTGCAACGACTTATATCCACCGTTGAGCATCTCTACCGGCTGTTTACCAGGCCCTACGTGTACAGCCCGGCTCAGCGGAAGCGCATACGGGAAGTCTGACCAGACGAGGTCAACCGAAAACGCAGCCGGGCATGAACGCATACCAGACAAAGCGCAGATGGAGGGATAACCAAGATGGGTGCGCACTCGGAAGACCTATAGGGCTTCAACGCTGGTGAGCGGGACAGAGGTTGCTGATGAAGGGGTCGTCACATAGAGAGAGGCAAAAGCTTCTGCGTTCGCATACAGCGATTACGGGGCACATGTATGCAGACAGCTGCTAACCGGCGCAAGACGAGGAAACGCGAGTCTGGGACAGCAAATGCGGACACTACCGGCCAGCGCAGTTACCGTTAGTATTCCGACGCCGACCCCAGACAAGAGGAGGAGGACAGTATTTAACAGCAATCACCGACAAACAGCCCCGGAAACAGTAGCATGCCAGCATCTCGAACACCCTTTATATACAGTAGAACGCTCTTCTAAACTTTCTTTTGACGAGGAAAACGTATGTACATTTGAAGCAAGGCAAAATAACAGAATTTATTCGCGTGAATAAATTTCGAGAGCGCTTTTTAGCTGCTTCCGCTCCGTGCATGAACAACGAAATATTTAGCGAACGCATCAATTTGAATTTACACAAAATAGATAAAAGCAAGGTTGCATCAACGTGGAGAGTGGTCAATAGTTGTGTCAACTGTTAAACTTGGGACTAAAAGTAGGGAGTGGATTTAACAAAATGAAAGTTTGGTGTGTATTTACCACGGCAATTGAAGATTGGCTACATGGTCTAGTTGCTTACATAGGTCGGATTTCTCCCGCCGTATGTAGGATGCTTCCATGTAACATAAGGTCCGATTTGTTCGTGCTCGAACAAGAACGCGGAAAGATGTGTTAGTGTCAACGGAGTGACCACTGTCTAGTAAGTGGTCATTAAACTCGTGGTTTCCGTGATCTTCCTCTCATCTCAAATCTATGTAAATATGCTCTCATTATTTGCATGGGAAGTCCCAAATCGTCTATATATTCACGAGAATTATATAAATTATCTTGGATTAAGTTGGAAAGCACAGTAATTTTACTTCGGTTGTCAGCTGTTAAAATGCGTATCCATTTTTCCACACCCCATATATTAGCGACCTGCGCGCGGCAATTAAAGTCAGCAGCGTCCCAAAGCCGGTAACTGACGGTAGGCACCAAGACTGAAGATATTCCCTCCAACCTCCCCGTGCCGGTGCCGAATACAGTGATGAAGCCAACAGAACATTAGGATAAAATGTCAACACTACAGATACCATAGATATAACCTGGGATTCCTAACGAGGCGCCGGGGAAGGTGAAATCAATATTATATCTGGACCTGGAATATTTGCACGAGGATGCGATCAAATGGCCAGGGAGACGCTCGAAACCTGACATACTACAACTAACTCCATTAATCGCTGTGTGACGCTACCAGTAGCCTACCAAGCATTACGGGATAAACACAAGAATCAGAATTACAGACAAGAACTTCGACCAGCCGCACCAACCGACAGCACAGAGGAGGGCGTAGGACCACCGGACGCAAACACAAATGGGGGGCATGCGATTTCGACCACAAGCCTACGAGACGGCCAACAAGATGGGAACGCGGGTGAACACGAGCCCACGCCGATAAGAGACGATGGTGACGTCGACTGCCAGGCCGGTAGCAACCGGGACGTGAACGCGAACATGGCAACCGCAACCAGCACCTCAAGGGGAAGGTGTGAACGCGGCATGACGTCGGCAGAGTCCAATTGACGAACAATGCGAACCCGAGCAATGGCAGCTGTCACACCAACGCCACCACCACCCCCTGATGAGACGAGCCCGCAACCGCATGAACACAGTCATCACCATGCCTAGCTAAATTTTACGTTTTAGTGCTGCGAACGTTCGTGCATTTACCACCTTTGACAATGGAAGCTTGTCTGATTCCGAAAAGTTAGAACAATAAATCCTTGGTTCCCGTGATCGCCTTACCCTCTCACTTATGTCCGGAAACACGCATTTTCGCTTCTATCAGCAATGTATATGTATATAAGTTATGCATTCTGACAAGACATGGGATTCTAGAATGGCAATTTCTGGCCATCGTCAGCTAGAGATACCCAACTCCAGTGTTGCAGGTGAAATTGCTGCCACACTCGAGTTTTGACTTCGCGTCGCTTCAGTCAGAGGCAAACGTTGAGCCACGAGTTCGTTGTCCTCTCGATTCTAAATCGGGAGTATATAGTAGTTAATTACACACCAATCTGTTTTTCAGGACATACCGAACAGAAATAAAGTACTTTCTCACACAATTTTCCCAAAATAGGTATCCTCTGTGTTTTGTTCTTCAATGCATGCGACAGCAATAGTTCAAAGAAGAGGGTATCTTCAGAGCTTTGACCACTAAAGCGCCAAAGCCAATGACCTCGCGAACGTCCTTATGTGTAAAGAATAGAAATAAGTTCCTCAAAAAGTAACTACGAAAGCGCTAGGTACAGATTGGGCAAAAGCCGGTAGCTACTTTGCACACCCACCCTTAAATGCAGTTGGCCATTTCAACCGAAAGGAAGCCATCTAGAAAATATTGTGTGCTAGTTGTGATGCAGTCTATTGTGTTCAAACCCGGAAAGCTCGATCCACTCGCATAAATGAACACCAATTAGCAGTGAATAGACGAGACCACATATCGAGAGGTGACCACTGGACACAGGACACGCATGAAAGCAAACACAAATCTCTGGTGCCTGCCCAACTAGGAGGGGCCGTGGATTCCTGAAGGCAAGGCTTTCAGTCAAGGCATGCATTAACAGGCATATCGATTTGGATGCCAAGTATAAATCTCGCAAGATCAGATGAAAGCAACGACAACCACCATCAACCGCATGATTAAATGCGGGTTGCACCTTGTTTTTCCCACTGACCGTATAATTAAACGTGGGTGAAGATTACCTTCCTACACGCTGATTCACCATAGAATATTGTAAAACATCGTTTTGAGTTAACTGTCTTCGTATTACTCTTATTTATCTGACAATGAGCTGGGAATCCGGACTCTAAAAGTTATGCAATGACTATGATTCTTTCCCATAGCAATTTATTGTTAATAATATATATCGCTTGGGATGCCTGCCTGTCAAATCGAGCAAAAACACGCTGTTCGAACAACGGTAGCTAAAAGAACGAACTAGATTACTTCTTTGACTTGTTATCCCAAAACGGTTATCCGCGAGAATTTATACGTAGCTGCGGGAGACAACAATCGTCGAAGAAAAAGGATTTAGGCCATAGCAATCAGACACCATATACTTGGCGTAGCCTTCATTACATCAAAAATGTGTCTGAACTCGTTGACAGACACCTAGGGAAACATAAAATCCAGGTAGCTCATAAACCAACAAACGACTTTACGCGCCCAATTGGTACGCCCTAAAGATAAGTCGAACTATCTAGACAAGAAGGAATTTGCCTACTAAATCCCACATGAAGCGTGGCATACCGTTTTGTTATGGTCAGACGGGAAAATCCGCCTCCATGCCCATCCAAGAACACAAATTGGCGATAAAAAGACGAGATTACCTCTCCCAGGTTGCCATGCCTACACTGCACACCTTCGCGCGGGACAAGGCTCTTATTGCCGTTACCTGCTCTTTCAAAGAATGCCGAGAATTCCTCGAGGCAATGCATTCGGACACTTCATGCATCAACAGGTATCTCGACTTATATTGTTCGTACAAAAGTCTCAGGCAGAAATGGGCGAGACTCGAACCAATCCGAACGCAATGAGACACACGGCAACAGCTTACTGACGTGGCGAATCACCAACACCTGGCCTCGCAATAACATGCTGTACACCCCCTGCTCATCGCATGGCTGTTCGCTCATCTCTTTGTCTGTGCACTCACGATGTTAGCTGCATTTGGGACTTTCACGATATTCTGTGTTTGACGACGAGCTGGTGCTTCAGTATCGAAAAACCACGCAATAAAACTCTATTTCCCGAAGGACGTATCCCACCTCACTAAGAGTATATGTACATAGGCTGAGAAGAAAATGTGATCATGGAAACCACGAGCTTAATAACCTGACGAACCCCCAATGCATAACGGGATTAGTTAGTTCCATAAACGATGGGTCATGGCCCATCCAATGAGACATATATACAGTAGATTGCCCAGCTCATTAAATGTGAAGATCAAAGTTTAACACGCCGTTGTGGTTACTATTTTTGTTTGTTGAATTGATTTGGGGCACGAAAAACTTTTTACTAAACGAAATTCAGTTTAAACCCATCTATTGAAGAAAAAATTGACAAAGTTTGGCGAAATTTGAAATGTCCTGATATCTAAGCACAGCTTAACACAAATTTTTGGTCATTATTTTTTGTTACTTGAACTGATTTGAGGTGCAAAAAGGTTTTTAGCAAAAACATTTCAATTAAAATCAATGCATTAAAAGGTAAAAATTGATAGAATTGAGCAAAATTCGATGTTTCTTGATATCCAAGGAATTTCTGAAGTAAATCAACTCTGAAGATCAAAACCTTTTGCTTATGCCTGTTGTACTATAAACAACCATTAATATAGGCCACAAAACTTTTAACTATATCGTTGCAGAAAAAGGAACATTTTATTTTGCGTAACTGAAGATCAGCTGAATGGAATTATGAGAAATCGCAATAGGCATCTATTTGCCACGTTCATCATCTACCAAAGATAAGGAAAACGAAGAAAAAGGGAGGGGTCCATGGACCAAATTATATTTGAACTGAAGTTTCGAAAACCTTATCGCTTCCATCGTCAGAGTTTTGTGGTAGTTGCATCTGCTGGTCTTGAGTTTCAAAATGTCCGTTCAAACATAATTCGGTCCATGAACCCGTCTCTCTTCTTCTTATTCTTCTTCTTTTTCTTCATCATCATCATCATCATCATCATCATTATCTTCTTCTTCTTCTTCTTCTTCTTCTTCTTCTTCTTCTTCTTCTTCTTCGTCTTCCTTATCTTTGGAAGATGATGAACGTGATAACATATCTGGACCTTGAATCTTTCGGCACTTTAATCTATTTGTGTATATGGAATTCAGTTTTGTTTGATGACAATGCACAAAATATTTTAAGGTCACTCTTTCTTCTTCGGCTTGCTATTACTATTGTATACTGAGTAGTTTTAGGTTCTGTGGGTGGTATACCATTCGGCCAAATTCGGAGCTTGTCCACTCTCGGCAGCACCATGCATGGGTGTTTAACTTATTCCTCTTGTAAAGAGAGCAACTACATAAAAATAATGTCTTACTGGTTTCCGCGAACTGGGTGGCGGAAGGGAACCAGCGTGGTATCGAGAAGTGAACGTCTGGAAGAGAAAAACGAAAAGGTTGAAAAAAAGACCCAAAAGTAACGTATAAAATGCATTGTTGCATTTTTGGGGCAGGCTGATCGCCAGCATTTTCAACTTAACATAAAACACAGAAAGCCACAGTACAAAGAGGGAGTTCAAAGGTATTTACCTATATTTCCCTAATAAAACGGAACTGAACTGAACTGAAACAACAATAACAAGTAAGCAAATAAACCGAACATCCACGAGATTTTGATGCTTGAAGTGGTCTGGAATATCGATCGAACCAATGTCAAAATATAGTTCTAGGAGAATATATGTATATTACCGACTACCGTTTTCAGCTGCGCAAAAATTTGGACTATAAGTGGCTGTACTAATCTCTTGCTAAAATAACAGAAGGTCAAAATTATAAGTGCGCGTGCGAAGGCAAAGTCTTTACATCAACTAACCATGCTGCAGTTAAATCTTTCACCAGTGGGGTGCTACAAGCGTGATTGATAAGTTACAACAGTGCAAGGGCAACGATTGGAGCGAAGGTCAGGAAGCGCATTCAAAGATTTCCTGGCAGATGACCAGAGCATGCAGTGGAGATAACAGACGCGAAAAGTGGTCGGATAAATTTTCGTAGTTGGAGCTTCGTTCAAGTTATTGAAAGGGATTGGAGAAATACGAGCAGCGGTGTACTAGTTAAGTGAAAATATGGCAAATTGATTTATAGGGCCTCTCTAGATATCTGTCCTTCCTCGCCCAACTGCTAAATGTATTTTGTGGTCAAACATTTCATTTTTGGCTGATGAGCATGAATTAATATGTAACTACGTTGACATTGATCAAAAAAGATTAAATAAAATAATATTACGTTTGTTTTACTATGCTAAAATAGAATAAAATTCCATCAACATTAACTTCTATTGCGCAGGATACGAATGCTAATTGAGGGAAAGTCGACCTTACGCAGGTGAACTTTAACGAAAAAGGAAATTCTTCCTCCTATTGGTGGAAGTTAACGGAAACATTTAAAGTCAGGCTACTGAATATTTAAAATTAGTTTCTAAGAAAAAGTCGACGGGAATTTTGGGCCTCTAAAATAAATCCTGCCGAAACCAGTATCTTCCGGGTGGTTTATTTTTCCAGGGGAAGGAAACCCACTTGCGTAGGGCCGCTCAAGCATTCTGCCGAACGGTAAGACTTACCAAGGTGGGAGGATTACAGTAACTTCTCCATACTGATAACATCTGTAATGCAGGCAAGAGGACTTGTTGCGGATTTAATAGTGGCGGTAGGGAGGTACCATGACCACCAGAATAAGCAAGCCAAGTCTTTTTCAGAGGAGAAGGGTGAAAAAAACCAGCGGGGGGCGTGTATTCTGCACAGAGACTCGATCGGAGCCCTCTATGCGCGACCGACTCGCGGTCTGCGCCCGCGTCGCTCCTCATTGGACAGACAGAACTAGGCGTGCGCCTCACGTGAGAGCCAATGAGCGCGTAAGCCAACTAATTTGATTAGAGGATTCCAGGATTTGTGGACTCCTGTGGTTGACTGTCACACTCGAAGACCATGACTTCTTGAAGCCTAAATCGACGTACATGAGTTTAAGGCCGACATTGACGTCAACAATGAAATGATGTGTTTTACCGACTTAACTTGGCCATTGAATAACGTGTCAGTCGTCAAGATCAGTTCAGGAGTAAGCCATAGGATTAACTGATGTGACCTGATCAACGCGTGCCGACGGGTAAGTGTCGCAGGCTAGCTGCTGTGTCGACAAGCAGAAGGCTCCCCAAATCACAAGTCAGACAAGACAATGTTAGAAGGCAGAGCTTTACTGCACCAAAGTAACTGATAAAAGCGCTGCGTACAAAGGCCAGTGGGGATGGTGAAAAAGGGTCCGCTGCTGCGAAGACCTGAGTGCACGGCGTGTGTCCTTAGCCAATTAGGTGACACGGCGTGCATCGATTGGTCCGAAGTAACGAGCGCCTCAGGAGGCGAGTCAACCGGGAGAGCGTAGGACAGACAGGACATCGTGGGCCTCTCGCAGCGATTGACAAAGAGGGTGCGGGGAACTTTGTTACGTGCGAGGACACAAAGACTTGGCACGCGAAGAGGGGCTGAGTCAAAGCGGCAGTACGGAGTGTGGGCGCCAACATTGGCATCCTTTGGTAAGGGCGCGTCGAATGCAGTGCATCCTAGTGATTCGAAGATCTAGACGGAGGTCACGCGGTGTGATAACAGTTATAAAAGCATCAAGACCGGGGCTTTGCAGAAGGGGACTTTCCAGTGTTGGCACGACTGAAGGACTGCTCTCAAAATTGCTTTGCAATCCACTGAGTGCCTTCTGTCAATGAAATATTTTTCGATTAGCATCAAGGTTTGGACAGCCACGTTAGTTGTTGATGGTGCATGACGGTTTACCCCAGGCAAGTCTAGCTGTTGCATCTCAATCACGTAGGGGTCACCAATATCACAGCACCTAAGGTCAATTACAAACCAAAACCATTAAGACCCTCGGCCAGCTCCCGAATAGGAGAAGATAGACGTCTGTGCTGTAGTTAGTGCAGAGTCGGTTTGGTGGAGCCAGCTAGCAGTTTAAATCGAAGCGCGCGCGTACGGCATTCGCTGAGAGAAGTCTCCCGGTCTTTGCTGTGTGGGTGGATCTCTAGTTCAACTTTGCATCTGATTGGCCAGTTTGAATGGCTGCGTCTTCGTGTCGGACGGCGTACTTAAGTGCACGCACGCACGCACGCACACGGTGTCAGTGATTAGTCAGACTGTATAAAAAAACAGCTGTTATTGGTGCATAGTTGAAAGAGCATGCCAGACAGAGACGCAGGAATGCAGCAGACGCGGCTGTTGTCCAGTCACGTCCAGCTGAATCTACTTCAGTTCGCAAACTTCTTGAGAGCGTGTGGTTACCTGGAGTTTTTTTTAAATTTGTAAACACTGAAACCGACGTTTCTTGGATGTTTTGGTGGTCCTTCTATGTGTCCGGGGTCGAAGTTGTACCTATCAAAAGGAGGTCATTTAAAAAGCATAAAACTTTCGGAAATTGTTAGGGAAGTGCTTGGAAATTAATTAACTCCTTGCGAAGTATGTTCCTTAATTTGGAGAAATTAAATATTTGCGGATGTCGACTTCAGAACAACCGTTATGAACATGAAAAGACATTTTGATTCTACCACATTATTGCGTGAATGAAGGAAAACGTTACCATTCCAGGTATTTGCCTCGGTAAAGAATAAAGATGGTCGAGCATTGGACCATTATTGTCCTGAGCTTTCGGACACTTACAGGAGTCCATCGTCAGAGATAGGAAACAGCAACGATGGACGCTTGTACGAGTTCGAAAGCTCAGAAAAATATACAAATCGATCCGTTGCATGCCATCTTTTTTTTTGCCGGTACATTATTGCATGCTTTCCCTCTTTTTAAAAAAACTTGACTTATAGTTCCTCTGATAAGGAATTTTGGTCGACCACACAGGCGCACTGGACACCGTAATGTAAAAAGAGGCACTTTCAAGAGGCTGACCTTTTAAAATACCACGGAAGGCAGTCAAATTGTTTTCCTCGGGGCTGATAAGAGGCTTAACGTCTTAACACTTCGTAAAAACATCCAAATCATCTGTGAATTACTGTCGGCCAATCAGAATTAATTTTGACAACCAATCTCAAGGATTTATTATTCCGATATACGCTAAATTTGCAGTTTCTTTTTGACAACTAATTACATAGACAAATATACGGTTTTCTCTTTATGGAGAAACTGGATAAATTTCAACAAAGTTAATAATCATAAGTTAAGAGATTACGTTCAGTAACCTAGTGAGATCTTCGCAATTGCTAGCAAAGAAAGTGACGTAGTTGCCCCTCAAATATTGTGAATTGGATACTTCCATTGATTAAATGCATATAAGACATTCTTATACGTCCTTCTAGGCGGGAGACCCGACGTTAGCATCTGAACGAGCGTCTATCGGAAAAAACCTGGTTTGAGCAGTATATGAACTTTGGAATTTTTATCCTCTTCACGCAAAAACGCAGTATAACCCATATTGGGCGCAAAGAGCTGGAAAAAACATGTTAGTCATGCAACGTAGAGGAGGAGTTTAGAACGATTCAAGACTTTCTTTTTGCAAGAAGAGATATTCTTTCACAACTAATATTGCCAAGCAATCTGAAAAACTCACTACACTGACAGCCGCAAAGACAGCACTATTTCTTAAGTCTCCATTCAAGTGACGCTGTGAGTAAATTCCAAAAAGAGGCCTTGATGAAAATTTCGCACGCATCCTCCCACCAGCAATGGTTCGCATATTATTCTCTACCAATTCCAATGTGCGTTAATTCCTTCCCTAGCTCCCGTGCAGTAGCACGAGAATGCGTCCGTCTAAAGGAATACGAAAACACCTACCCGTATGCCCGGGCAAAGACGAAATTAGGGGCACAAGCAGCGTCTTGCTGGCACAAGTTGCTGATTCCGAGCATTGGGTAGATCGGAGGCATTCGTGTGGTCCATAAGGTCACACCGAATTACCTTAAGCTGCTGGGTCAGGGTCTGCTGATGACGAGAACAATAACAACAACAGAATCAGCTGCCACTAGGTTACGACAGCCGGTTTTTACGCAGAGAAGAAACATGCAAAAAATTCCGCCGATTACGCAACTCTCCTCCCTCCCAGCCTCGACTCGTCATAACCCTCACTGTTTCTTATTGCCCGCCTCTATATTCACACATCCACTTGTGTCTTAAGACATAATTTAATTGATTGCTCCACTGCTGACATGTTTCATTCCAACCCGTTCACCTATAATTAATCTGTCGCAAGCGAACGTGAGCCCACCAGGTAGTCTTCTGAATCCTTCCATAAATGTTTGCGTAACTCTCACATTAAATCTGCAAAAATAATTGGTCATTTATAGGCCGCTTAAGGGATTGCCTCACAGTGCTAGTTCGGCATCTAGAAATGAACTACACCGGGATAGCTTTAATTCTTCCGCTTCAAAAGATTATTCAATTGGGTTAATTGAAAGATTCAAATCTGCCAACCCTCTAATAATAATAATCGAAATGTCATGTTGCCTTCAATAGCTATCACAGCTCGAGTAATAGCTCTTGGGTTACTTTATTCGATCTCATTTTTTCAAACAGCCGTATATTT
Source organism: Ligula intestinalis (assembly GCA_036362985.1). Lineage (NCBI taxonomy): Eukaryota > Metazoa > Platyhelminthes > Cestoda > Diphyllobothriidea > Diphyllobothriidae > Ligula > Ligula intestinalis. Next base: position 109,675,847 of record JAYGXS010000001.1, on the reverse strand, counting down.
TCGACATCGGCGTTAGTAAGAAGACACACTTCCAGGGTTGTGACATAGTTCTTACCCAGAACAGCACTAAAGACAAATTTATGTTTCTGCTTAATAAAGTGATACAGATGGACCGGTATAGAAACACCTGTTGACACTTGAGAAATATCTCTTTGCCTGCAAAACACATATGTTTCGGTAATAACTATAGAAATAACCTTCTCTCGACAAGGCACACAAATGTGGCACTCTTCAAAACAAGCGGCTTATCTTCTGTCAACCATATGTTTCGTTGAATATCGTCACCAACTGAATGGAATTTGATTTGAAGGTCGAATGCCAAAAATGTCCTTCAGCGTACTTAAAATGTCGCCCTCTCTCTCGGGCGGGTGATGCAAGACAAAGAAAGAGGGCGGTAGATGCAACGCAAGTCTGGTAAAATGGATCCGACAAAGCAAAGGGAGACCAGAGTGACAATTTCTGGCGTATTAGTTGTCATCAGCCAGTCATACGCAATCTCAAGGGTTGGACACCCCAAGGTTTGAACCCGGGACCTTTGAACATTGAGTTCAATACTCTATCGCTAGTCAACGGGTTCCTTGCTTTGCAACGCAAGGCTAGTACCATTTAAAATAAATCCACACACAGGTCACCGTTCCTGCACCTACACGCTGTAAGGCACTCGTTGGACGTCGTCGTCGGAATCTTTGGTCGAACAGAAGTGGTTGGATCCTTCCAAACGTACTTCAGGAATCCTTCGGCAGTTTCTGTGAAGACGCAAGCTAGACGCTTAAAGTACTTGTTAGCTGCACGCATTTTAATACTCAAATGAGTGTAAACTTTTTAGTGTTCACTTAACCGGCGGGGGTGGGATCAGAAAAATTAAGAGCGCAGAATCACGGGCGCTTGTGGCGCTTGTGGGTTCAGCAGCCGCAAAGGGCAATAAAAACTCTCCTTTGAAGAAATCACTCTAGTAGAAACTCAATTAGCCTCACAGAGGGTATTAAATTAAAATAAGTCACTGCTCTCGGAGATAGAAATTACTGTTGACTTCATATCTGATGAAAGTTTGGGGATTTGGGGATTTACCATATATTTGAAGTCGTTTATTTAGTCCATTGGGTTGACTTGAGGTTAAAAATGCTGTAAACTAGAATTAAATTCCGTTCAGATCAGAATACTGGGAGAAAATAGAGGCGAAAATGGGTGAGACCCAGCATTTGTTGATATCAGAGGAATTTCCTACGCTATTAAACGCTGCAGAAACGAACTTCTTGTGTGTGTATGCATGTTACACTAATAAAAGAACATTCATGAAGAGCAGTAACTTTTAAATTATATCTGTTCAAAAAACGGAAAATTTTGTTTTGCGTTCATGAAATTGAGGTTAGGGCATTATTTTTGGATAAAGAAGCGCAAAATTAATTTCAAAATTCCATTTTGCAAATCTGCCAAGTTTTGTGCCATAAAATTGAGTAATCAACTTTTAAGGCTGTTACGTGCTTTACCCCAGTTACAAATTTACATCGCATATTTGAAGGGTTGCAGGCAAGGAATGCGAATGGGGACTTTATAAGCATACAGTAACTAAATCGATTGTACAGTCAACATAAAGTTGAGGACAATTAACATAACACACATTTGAGTGAGTTGTCGCGGGACATTGCGAAAAAGTTTTCTAAAAAATCGCCGTTGGTATCATTGCTACTCTGCTCTACATTTTGTATGGTAGAACTGAGCCTAAAAGTAACCAAATATACTGAACATTATTCCGATATAAATAGAAGGGTTAGTTCTTTGATTTATTACAGATGTGTCCATAAGTTTTAACAAAATCAATAAGCTGGCCAAAATGTCTCATTTTGATCTTTACTTTATCTTCGAAACATAAAGCACGCAGACATTCTTCGCCTTAATATGTAATTAAAGCTGTTTTTTAAGGATGTTAATTGTTATAGAACTTTTTTTATCAATCTTAGACATATTCATTCACGAATTTTGTTGCAGAGGTTTTTTTAACAGCAGTGAGTTTACATGTTTGGGTTGTTATGAAACCATGACATAAACAGACAGCTGCATAAGTAGGAGTTTTTAAAAGCTCGATATTTAGGTAAATGCTTTAAGGATATATTTTGAAGGTTTTGGTAAGCACGTAGAAGATAATCGTTATCTATGCTCAATCGAATGAAGCCAGTGAAAATCGTAAAGTCGTAATTAGCATTTCAAGCAAGACTTGAACTTCTTCGAAATCGAAATCTCAAAATAATTACAAAAAATTGGTGGAAGGCAATTACTCTTAGTTTACAAAGAATGGTACGTTTAAAATTGCACCTGATCATTTCATTGAAATTTATTAGTCACTGACCGGCATTGCCGCAAGTCAGAAGAAGAAATATATTACTCCTGTGATCTCCAACTGGGCTATATCAAGCGAAAACGTGGCTGCTCTCGTCCACCGTAACTCAAGCGATGCATAAACAAAAGAAACAACTAGCAAATCTCGTGAAAACGTGTTAAAATAAGTACTCGAAGTTTGGGCTGTTCAGTAATATCCATATATTACATTGCACGTAATATGGAAGCACACGTATCCAAATACTCGACAAAAGGATTATTTTCTAATGCACTTTTACTTGTGCTGCTCTATTCAGTCGTGCGTTTTGCATGAACGGGTATCCTCTACAAGTAAAACTTACGTTAACCTAGTACGTCTGATTTCCATCTTTTCGGAACTTTCCACTTTGCTAAGGAGCCTGGTATTTCTATAAAACTTTATATTCCTTCATAAATCACAAAATGCCCTATTATAAAGAACGACTATTACTTTTTTGCTGTAAGACTTTGGGGGCCGCAGCTTTGGCTGCGTTTGAGTAACAGATATTAACTTGAAAATGGTTATAGCTGTAAGATTTAATGGTACCATAAATTTCGGGAGAGCTCCTCAGTTACAACCCCTCGTTGAATTAAGGTCAACGAATGAGAAAAACACGAAATTGAAAATATACAGAAAGGTCATGGGTCCTAGTCAGATAGAGAAAGAAGGTTAAAACAAAATTGGAGGAAGAAAACAGGGAATTGAGTTGTGGGGAATATTGGGCTGGGGAATGTGCGAATCTGGAGCCTGGCTGGGGCTGGCTATGTAAGCAAGAAAACCGTTCTCCTCGTTCCTCTATCATTGAACACCTACTGGATACGGGTCATTCGGTAGATCCTATAACTTCGTTCCGAGTTCTTTTTCGAGCACGAACATCTCGAATCTTGTGTTACCTGGAAGCTGCTTATATTAGACGCTTTAAACCGGACCTCTGCAAACAGTTGTAGCACGTGGTTAACCTTGCCTTACCTTGGTAAGGACAGGCCCCAGATTCGCACATTCCCCAGCCCAATATTCCCCACCACTCAATTCCCTGTTTTCTCCCTCCAATTTGTTTGAACCTTCTTTCTCTATCTGACTAGGACCCATGACCTTTCTGTATATTTTCAATTTCGTGTTTTTCTCATTCGTTGACCTTAATGCAACGAGGGGTTGTAACTGAGGAGCTCTCCCGAAATTTATGGTACTAATAAATCTTACAGCTATAACCATTTTCAAGTTTTATCCGGGAACAGCATGCTTCAAAGATAGTAACTTGTAAAAATCCTTGGATTTCATGAGTTAGGTAACCTAGCACAGAAAGAATATTTGCCAATCGATCGCTAAAACTAAATAACGCCTTGTCTTTGCGGCTGCCAGTAGCATCGAAAAAAAAACGTGTGCGCGGGAGAAGGAAACAAATATTGGCGAAAATAAAGTACACCAACAGAAGCAGAGACGAACTGAAACCGAGACAGCAAATTAAAACAAAGCGAAGCGACGTACGACGTGAGCGAAGCGTGCGCAATGGGGTGACTCCTGCCTGGGAGGCAGGGGCCCGTACACACCCGCTCATTCGAGCACACAGTTCTTGGATCGGACTTACCTGTGGTGACCTGCGATCGGCACTGCCTGTAGAGGTCTTTCTAAGAAATCGAGACGTGGGTGTTGGCGACCTCTTCACTTTCTCGGCCAGCGGCTATGCATGGGAAGATGTTCGAAAACTTCATTTGAGCAAAAAGCATGCGAAACTATTTTAAGTAGCCTAGCAGACCTTAAAAGCTCGAACGAAACTTTTACTAGGACGGATGGACGCTTGCCACAATTTGAAGGTTTTAAAAACTAACCGCATTTCTACGTGGGCTTACTTATGATATCTTTAACGCTCAAGTTGCATTCTTTCCCGTTAGAAGGGGCAGTGAGAGACCAGCAAATTAAAACCCGGGGTAGTGGTCTTAAATGACTTGAGGCAGTCTACTCGGGGTAGCGACGGCGACCGAGCCCATCTTGCCATTTGGCCGCTTGCATCACACTTGGCTTGACCCCAGTTTGGCGACAGTCCGAAATCGATCGACGTTATGCCCTTTGCTGATTGGTTGCTGGGGCACTTCGCCGCAGCTCGCGTTGGGGCAAAAACTTCAGTGGCTGACATTAAGCGTGCTAGAACTTTAGTTGTCAGGGCTTGCGCATTCCTCTGACGCAGTAAAAAGTGTCCTGCTAACTACGCCTCCTTAACCCTTGATTTTGCTAACGGATGACTTTTAAGACGGCCTAAACCGGACACAGGAAGAGGAGCATTAAGAGTTGCCTTGCAATGTATTTTAAGAAGCGTACATATTCCCGCCCCTAGTAGCACGTGCAGATCAAGTGGACAAAATCCGGCATGAATCCGGATTTCTCCAGTAGGATTCCATAGTAGAATCCGCTTGGATTTTCTACTTGGCCCCGCTGTCATTTTTTTCCATCCCCTTCGTGCACGAACCTAACATGACTCACCCCCTCACAAGTCAGTGGTTTATCTGGCTGTTCGCGCCAACCGGTCTAGTGTGAAAATCAAAATTTCTCATTGGTTTTACTGTCTTCTAACGATAGTAAGGGCCATTGGTGAATTCAGGAGTGACGATGAAATTATAATTGTCTCAGCAGACGAAGGACGGACAACTGTAATCATGGGCAAGTCCAGCCATTCGGAGTCTACCTGATCCACGTCCACCCTGGTAGCAAATCCAAGCAGATTCCATCACAAAGTCCTACTGGAAAAATCCGGATAGATATGGTGGATTTATACCGGATTTTGTCCACGTTGCTACTAGGGTTGTCTTAACCCCAATATTAAACCAGACTGTAACCTCAATCTTAACCCTAGCCAGTGCTGGCGTTTAGAACGAGCGCCGAACTCTACTTTAACGGTTGATGAACACTGACGTCATTCACCACAATTATCTTCCGCAACTTTCTCCCAGCGGCCGCGGGAAATAAATTCAACCACATTTTCCCACTAAACCTGTACTTTTACAATTTTTTCACTGCCTTTCCTATTTCCCCACCCCGAAGCTCCTAGAACCACCGTTTCCGTAGGCAAACATACCGGGGACTAGGGGAATATGAGGTGCACTACATAAACTACTTTCGCTGGCGCAATTTAACCGCATAGAAGTGAATTTACCGAATTTTTGGGTCCAGTCGACGATGAACTTCCAGATCCCACTGAAAAACCTTTTCAAAAACAGCTAATACCCGTCTGCCGATCAACCATCCCTCACTACATATTCAACGGGGAAAACGTTTTAAGCCTTTTAGGGGGGAAGAGGACGCATATCGAATTACTGGAGCATGAAAGCAGATGGAGCTAACCGCCCGCTCACCCTAGTGTCCCGTCCGAAGGACTCCAGAGCTTCGATTTCCTCGAGCACGTTACGTGGTGGCATACCTAAGGATCGCCGTCGTCGACTTCCAGTTACTGGCTTTGGAACTGCCGGCGGAAGTTCCTTGCATGGCAAAATATTCAAAGTTTAGGAAAAGGAAACTTGTAGAATGTTGAAAGTGTTCGAGTGTTCAAAAAAATGTCATAACAACGAAGCAAAATGTTGCAGAAGATTGTTTGAACTGTGGCAAAGAAAAAGGTTAAATAAATGTTAATTAGTGGGTAGTGGATAGCAATAAAATGCGAAAAAAGATATCAGAGAACTCCAGAAACTCTGAAAGGGCAGTTGGAGTCCTCTATCATTCACAGCCTCAATAGGTATTGTATGAAAAAGCCTTTTGTTTTGAACTTCCTAGGTGATTTTTGGCAACATGATAAGCAATACATTAACCGAAAATCATACCTGAACTGCACATTAGCAAATGAGTTAAAAAACACTTCACATGACTCGGAATAAGTCGACTTAGGAGCGTGCAAAACAGAAATTATGCTTCTTTAAATATCGATCACAAATAAAATCAGTATTCAATACAAGCGAACGTATGAGTCCCCGGAAGTAATTGAGAAGAAGACGACTTGATCGCTGGGAGAATCCTTTTATTCACCCAACGTTTCGAAATTCATCACGGATTCATCATCAGAGCCATTAGCAGAAAACAATAGCAGAAACAGCATAGCAGACCCTTTTCTGCCAACTTGTCCTGTTTATGTCTCTGATGATGAATCCGCGATGAATATCGAAACGTTGGGTGAATAAAAGGATTCTCCCAGCGACCGGCTCGTCGTTTTCTCAAAATCAGCATTAATTATGGCGAAGATTTTGCTGCTTCCAAATAACTAAAGCATAAGCCTGGAAAATCTTTTCAAGAACCAACGGTGGTTGGGTTCATCAATGTAACTGATCCGACAGGATGGTCGTTCAGATACCCTTTTCCACTTAAGGATCATCCAGCATAACAAACCGAGAAATAGCCCGCGGTGAGTTGTTAGACACAAATGACGTACTCTGTATGTACTTCCAGGAAACACACAAATGAGGTCGGTGTGTAAACAACGATAGTAGAGAGTTTTTCTTCACTCGTAGATACGACAAAATGCGGCGTTCCTAGCGATATACCTCTTGAATTCACAAACTCGGGATCCCACATCTGCAGATCATTAATGTGCCCAAGGAGGTTATATGTTATTATCTTGATAAAGAATAAGTGTGTTCTTCGCGAGCGGGCCATTAATTTTTCTTAACTCCGTTCACATGTAACTTTTCTTATATTTACATCGGTTGGCTCAGTACGTCCATTGGGAATCGATTTTTAGCACGCATTGTTCATTTGAACTACAGAATTGGGGTCATCAGCGCATGAGGTTAGCGCCAAATTGAAGGAAGTTTAATTTGGTCTATCTTTTGCGATATATTCACGGACATTCCTGTACGATGTCGAAAATTGCAGTCTTTGCGCAGTACGCGGTGCTTGTGATTCCCCGGTGTGGTGTATTTTTATGCCTCATTTTACTCATGGTGAATGGAGGACGCCTGTGCTGAAAATTTTGGAATGATATTTTTATAATAAAGCGTATCTCTCGCTCAAAAGTGGTTGACGGGATAATTTTGTATGATAAGTAAGGTCATTTAAAAGTACGACAGCCCAGGATAACGGTCAGTAGTGACGTAATAACAATTTTAATTAAGTTTCCTCTTTTTTGGACATTCTGTGTCACGCCAAGTTGTTCGTTAGATTTTCTCAGATTTTAGCTTTTACCGAGGAGAAATAAGGAAGGTAGAATCCTCGCGCAGCTGAATTATAACGACCAACCTGCACAACGAGGCATATATTGTCAGAAGTTAAGCACAAATTGTCGAGTATCACAAACATTACTTGAAAAAAACTGCACCTTCCCCCACACTGTTCTTGCTGACTATGCTTTCAGAATGGCAGGCAGTGACATCCTTCTTGTCGTAGTTGGACGGGCAAAATTGCGTATGTTAGCATGTAAAATGGATTGAAAGGTTTTAAAAAAAGAAAGCAGAGCAGGATGAAATTGTTTAAAGTGCACTGTCAGATAAAATTAGAAGGTTCGTTAAGATGATAAATAGTAAACTACACACTGAAGCCTGACGGGCGAGAAATGCCTCAAATGCCGTCATAAAGAATTGTTACATATGCGTATATGCTCTTTTTAAAGGTTTCTTTGGGTGCAAACATGCCATTAAGTGTGCAGGCAACAGAATACAGTGCAAACTACTGCATGAAAGGGTAGGATCGGCGCATTTTACATGGAAGTCCCACAGAGACAAGAGGAGAGTAGAGTGTACTTTTAAATGCATGATATTTTAGTCAGGGAATGCAGCCAAGACGTAGGTGTTGAAAAGCCAGCCTATTAAACCAGGGGAATTCGTGACCGAATAGAAGGCTAATAAATTGGTTAAAATAAATCTGTTTGTTAGATGTGCTAGACTCGTGCGAAAATGGAGGCACCATAGCTGCTAGTCCTTTTTTTGTTATTTGTATGTTAGGAGGCAAAAACAGACAGGGAAGGTCAAACTGGCTTCTGGATAATTACTTTTTTTCAAATTGAAATAGCCCACTAGCGCACAGGGAGGCATTTAGTCTAGAGAAGACGTGAACCCTTCACAGACTTGTCAAAAGCTTGGCAATATTTACACACTTTGTACGTTTCTCTCAAGTCTAACGACGACCTGGGGATCTAGTATCAAAAATGTACTCAATAAATTTATTGATTTTCCCACAGGTCGCCTTTCCTTGAAAATACTTAAAGGAAAAATACTGGAAAAATATCCTTACTAATATGTGAAAAATATGGGTTAGTCCGCAGTCCATCGCAAGTCGATGCCAAAGAAAATAGGATATAAAATGCATACCATAGCCATATCAATTTGTTTTAGCGCAGCTTCATCCTTTTTCTTCGCTTTGCTCCTAGTTGTATCGCAGCTGTCAAGGAAGTCAGTGGTGACCTGACGAACCCGTGAGCGCAGTCTTGCAATCTCCCCGTCATCAACTAGTGAATAAAAATATATTTGTAAGATATATTTGATCGCGAACGCAACGTTCCGTTATAATATCCACCAGCAGCACACAAGATAATTCGGTTGATTTTGACCTAAACATTGCGAAGGAAAGTTTGGCGAAGCTGTTTTATGAAGCCCCCTAAAAATAAACTCCTAGGTGTCTTACGGAATTTGTTGTTAAAGGTTAAATACAGGTTTAAGGATTGTAAATGCGTGTCAATTTGGGTGGAAAGTGAACAATGGAGAGTAAATTCAAGCCGTTTATAAGTGCTTTTGTGAGCTAAGTATAATCAAATCGGCAACAGTAGCTTATGTAGTCCCACACATTAATCCCTACAACGCGCATTTTTCCTACGAAAACGGTGGTTATAGGGTTTTATGGGTGAGAAATTAGGACACGCAGTGGAATATCTGTATACTTAATAAAGTTCATGCCTGCCTCTGTGTAGATCTCCACTAGCATTGGTGGATGGCAGCTGTTTTTAAGTCGATCACGGAATGTGGGCATACACACGCGCGCAAGCAGGCCATGCGCTCCTGTCCGTATATTAGTCACGCGCGCCGCCCGCCTTTCGCGCGCCAGTCTGTACGTCGATCACAAGGGAAAGTGCTGGTGTCATTGTGTCTGTTTTTGTCCCTTTTATCATTGATGGCAGGCAGCTGTTTCCGACTCGCGATTGATACCCGACTTGACAGGTGGATGTGAATACGCCACGGGGGGTGGGCGGGGATAGGTAGGGGGTTTCATACTCACTGACCTAAACCCCTTGACATTCTATCATTTGGACCCCCTTCCTCTGCTTACGCATATGTTTTCGCGGGCTAGCTCTTAGATGAGATTGAATGGCCTACCACATAAATCCCTACACTTTCATTCTAACCTTTACAAACTATCATTATGGACAACAGTTATGCCGTCAGAAATATTCTGAACGCAAACAACCCGACAAACGATGATGGGCCGTTGACTAAAAGGTAACGTTGTGAAATTACTTCTTTTCTACCCAATGTTATTTTGTTGATAATAATAAGCTATTTTTAGGTTCTACCTCGTTAGGTAGAAAAAGAATTAGAGCAACCGCAAGAATACAAGTTCAGACGATGAAACGGAAGAGAATCGCCAATATTAATAGATGTTCGCAAGCAACACAAGCAGAAAGACGGCTTCGCCTGGAGAATAATGCTATGCGTCAGCGATATCGACGCCCCAAAGAAACTGAAGATCAAATCCTGCAAAAAGACACAAAGATACGATTCTCCATCAAACTAATCGCTCCCAAAAACCGAAGTCCAAACTCTGCAAAGAAGAGAGCTAGGTGGGATAAGAGATTCGCAACCTCGGCAAAACGAATTACCTAGATGTAGAAGTGAACGTCTGGCTGTGCAAGCATCATAAAGAGCGGATCAACGGCCCACCGATGCTGAAAACTCAAGTTTGAAACTACTTCACATACGGTTTGGCGACCTTGGCCCGTGAATTGCTTCCATAAATGCTCAAGTATGGAACAAAGCCACACTCAATTACAACTCAAATCTTGGTTATGCAGGAGATGCAAATTGTTCCATTAGGAAGATGATGGAAGTTTGCGGGCATTGTCAGACGAAAAAATGGAATGGTGAAACAAACGGCATTTGCTCTTCCAACGGCAAAGTTCTCCCGCATAACTTCCCCCATCCACCAGAAACACTCCAAACATTGCTTGCTGGTGATACCAACGGCTCGAAAGTTTTTCTCTCAACCATTAAAAAACACAACGGGGGTTTCAAATGACCTCTTTTGGTGCCAACATTGTTCATAAGGTTGGATTTATGCCGACCTTTAAGGTGAAAGGCCATGTTTGCGACCGGATTGGATCATTTCTTCCTCCTTCTGATGGCGAGCCGAAATGTCGACAGATATACTTCGTAGAAGACATCAACCTGCAGGCTCAAAGCTGATCCTGAGTGTACCCAGACTTGAAACATCACAATCATATTGTCCCTTCAAGACATGCTACACCACCGCAACAGCTACGTTAACAGTTTCAAGTCCGCCTTGGAGATGCACGCTTCCATTGACTTAACTATTGTCATAGATGCCGATAGAAGTCGTCGTGGAAAACATAAACGAAGATATAATGCTCCCACATGTAACGAGGTGGCCGTCATCATGTCAGAAACATAACGTTGCAACAGAATTATTCTCTTGAGAAGGAGAGACGACATACTGCAAAGGATATATGAGACACACAGTTCATACGACGTTTTGCAATACCCTCTCATGCATGTTTCTGGTGAAGACGGTTACCACTTCAAATAGGCATCCATAAAACAGTCAGTTGTGAAGCCTTCTACTCATATCACTCTATTATTCGAGAACGATCTTATAACCTACTTTATCGATTCAAAACATTGTTCCTTCAACTTGCTGTTGATATGTTTGCCAAAATGGAAACAGAGCGACTTTTCTATTTTCGCACACAACAGAAAGAACTTTGCGTGGACAACTACATCCACCTTAGAGGCAATATCCTTACTGATCTTGGTGATAATGCTGGTTACGGTCAACTTTTCATCTTGCCGTCAAGCTGGCGACAACCTGAGATTGGCGGACTCGAAGCAGTTATCAATGAAAGGCGAACCGGTGGGGTGGTAATTGATAGCCGTTGGATTGTGCCATATTGTCCCCTACTGTCAAAAGTATTCAACGCCCACATCAATGTTGAATTTTGCAACTCAGCGAAGTCAATTACGTCTGCAAGTACATCAAAAAAGGTTCTGCCCCCTTTAACGCAGTTCCATTACTGGCAACGCCACATGTTCTGCATCACGGCAATGTACAAAGAGGGAGTGTAAAGGTATTTACCTATATTTCCCTGATAAAACTGAACTGAACATAATTATTTTAAGAGGTTCTCACATCCGGTTTTCCTACATAAAGGACAACAACTTGTAAAAAAGCCCAAGGCGAAGCCAGGCTTCCGCCTCTAGTACTTTAATATATGCTAAATTCATTTTCATTTTACTTTATTTAGAAGTGTTGTTGATTTATATGTGAAGAATTTCCTAATCTGTATTATCATTTAACTTATTGCGGAAAACCCGATTAGCAAACTGCAGGTTTCCTTAATTTCCCGAAAAATTGAAATGGTGGTACGGAGGTCGTCTACTTCAACTTACCTGTGGTCGAACTTACCATTCTGGAGTTAGATAAGCACAGTCCACGGCGCGAAGCGCCGGCACACCTTCAATTTGCACGCGGAACAACCTGCTTCCAGTGGCCGCGGGAAGCAACCTCGACTACATTCTTTCACTTTACACTTACTTCTAAAAGTTTCCTTCTCTGCCTATCCTATTTCCCCACCCTACAAAACTCTATAACCACCGGTTTTGGAGGAAAAACAGCTGGGACTAGGGATATATGAATGGGGTTAAATAAGCTACTTTTGCCATCAAATCGACCAACATAAACTCCTGTTGCTTAGGTTACTGATTTTTCTGACCAGTATAAGAATATTAAGTGATTCCTATTGGCGGAAAGTTGACCTTAGGCTCTCAGGATTTATTTTGGGCAGCCCATAAGACCGTCCTAACAAATGCTTACGCGTAATTAGAAGGCACTCAATGGTTGTTCAGTCAATAGAAGGGCAAGAGCTTCTGAAATGAAGCTTGGCACCTTTGGAAACTGTAGAAGGATTACCTGCACACCATTCTGTCGATCGGACTGAACGAGAATTCCCCGTGTTCATCGTTTATGACAAAGTAGACAAACCCCACTTCATTGGACAATCTCTACTAGGTTTTCGGGTAAAACACGGTAATACTTACCATCCACTAAGTAAGGATTCTATTACTAGTTTCCAATAAGAGAAGTGTTGCCTTTTAGGTTAGAGTTACTGCGAAGACTAGAGGTTAGGCTAGCGTTAGGGTTAGTTTGAAGTTTGGCTTAAGGCTAGGACTAGAGTGTGGTGTAGACTTAAGGACTCGATGAATATTCAAGCAAGTGTTCTTTCTGCGATTAGTGCTTGGACACCTCAGGCGACCGATCAGCTAGGCGGTGGCCTGTTGCTGGGTGTGAGAGAGTAAGGGAGGTTGACACTTAGTGCATTCCTTTCCTCACTTAAAATAATCTGATGCGCTTAAACCTGTCAGGGTGCACCGAAAGCCTCGGCTTGGAGGATCGCTAACTGACGGGATAACTTGGGCACTGTGGTCAGTCCAGTGCATATCTTGTGGTGTGGAGTGACTTATTGCGGGCTGAGAGTCAGGCTGCAATAGCTCCTATTTAATGTGGCCTTTATGGCGCTCCCAGGCGGGAGCCTTTCTAGCCAGGTTGTGTTTTTGTGGTGCGTGCTGGAGTGTGTTTTGCGCACACCAGCTGCGTCCTCCCTCATCCCCGGTCTTCTCGACTATTGCCTCGACATCGGATTGAGGTTTTGGGGTGGTCAGAGAGTGGGGGGTAGATTCTCCGCAAGTCTACTTTCACTGCAGTCCAGCAGCAGTCATCGCGTCTGTCTTAAGCTTGCTGAAGCTCGCGGCAGACATCGTCGAAAGCGACGGTCGAACTGTCGGTGTAAATATGTATATGTTGCTTAATAAGCTACGCAAAGCTACAGGAAACACCAAAATTACGCTTCTTATACTGAAGTAAGCATAATAAAAACCGAAAACACCCGGTTAAGGGGGGGGAATAAGGAATCACGGGGATCAGAAGTCTGATTTCTGCAATTTGTTGAATGATAATACAGATTAAGAAAATATACAGATATAAATCAACAACATTCTTAAATAAAATAAAATAAAAATGCATATAGCAGTTATGAAAGTATATTCCCCTATCTATCCTAATTCTCCCCCATAAAATGCCTATAACAACCGTTTCAGTGGGACAAAATGCTGGGAATAGGGATACACAAGGTGCACTACATAAACTAGTGTTTACAACATTAAAAGGAAAGAACGCGGCTAGAGGCTTCGTCGGAGCGCATGGAATTGGCATTTTTAAACTTCTTTGAAGGCTTGATCATATTTTATATGCATCGCGTCCCACTTTTAACAGGATGCGGCCTAAGAGGTGTGTGCGTGTGTGTCTTTTTTGATCATTTTTTGTTTGAGTAGATCTGAGTTCCATTCTCTGTATAGGAACTTTAAGTTGATGTCTGTTTGCAACAAAGTACCGTTCCGATCTATTGACACCACCATGACTTGATGCAGGTTTACTTGAATATGGCATCAGTGGTATTCGGTTCACCATAGGTCCACGTCATCCTTTTGCTATTCATAGTTGATATATGTGATCACCCTGTCGCCAGGGAGACCCACTTCCGACTTCTAAGATACCTTCGGCCTAGTTAGTAAATGACCTCTAAGAAAACCCCATATAGTCAAGATTTAACACTGCGTCCATCCCACCTCAGGCGACCGATCAGATAGGCGGTGGTCTTTTGCTGGCATTTGGGGAAAGAGAGTGGCGTTGACCCTCAGTGCATTTCTTTCCTCAAAATAATCAACGTGATGCGCTTGAAGGTATCAAGGTACGCTCAAACCCGTGGCTTGGAGGTTGCAAACTCGCGGGATAACTTGTACACCGCAGTCAGTCCAGTGTGTGTCTTGTTGTTCGGAGTGGCTTACTGCGAGCTGAGAGTCAGGCACAATGGCCTTTTTGGCACTCCTAGGCGGGAGCCTACCTAGCCAGGTTGTGTTTTTGTGGTGCGCGCTGGAGTGTGTTTTGCGCACCCCACCTGCGTCCTCCCTCATCCCCAGTCTTCTCGACTATTGCCTCAACATCGGATTGAGGTTTGGGGGTGGTCAGAGAGTGGGGGGTAGATTCTCCGCAAGTCTACTTTCACTGCAATCCCGCGGGTGTCACCGCGATGCTTCAGCTTGCTGGAGCTCATCGTGGGCACCGTCGAGGGCGACGGTCGAACTGTCCTACGGACAGGAGGCTAGTTGTGTTTCCTGGAATATTATTTTCCAAGGCAAACTATTTTATCCGGGGGAGAAGCTCTGATTCCTGCGTCTTACCGCTGGCCATTACTTTTGGGTGTGGCAGACCAGACCAAAAAAAACAGGCCTGTCGTAGTGCAGTCCGTTAAGCTTTCCCTTTCGGATAAAATGGCAACGAAAAATTACGGCCTGGACGGACAGTCACGCGTGATAAGTAATTTCTTCTAAGTACTTCGGGGATCTAGGGGTGTGCAATCGACGAATCAGACTGCAAAAAAGAAGATCCCATTGTTCTGTGCAAACTTCACGGAAAATATCAGTCTAGACTAGGGCTACCTAGCGCAGAAGTTAGGCACGGTATATGTGACAGCCACAGGTTCTTGAAAAGTTATAAAAGCACTCAGTGCCTCCGATCTGTTCCCCTTCAGGAAACCATAACTGCACAGGCCTTTGCAGTACTGAGAAGACTTTTGAACTATCAGAGAAAGCAATTTAACCAGCGCGCAAACGACATGGAGCGGGGAAGGCCGTTGTACGTATGCTTTTCAGATTTACAAAAGTAATCAGGAGGGGTCTGTTATATTGCCGTCAAGTTGGGAAAAGCAGCATGATTTTTTACAGCGTACCGGAGTCTTTTTACTCACTTAAGAGAAAGACCAAATCTAACGAAGACATGCATCTGCTTGTTGACTTGACTAAACGCTAGCTACTGCACATTTTATACAAAGTTCACAGAACAGGCAACGGAGGCATAATGATTCTAGTAAAGTGAGTGCCGATCGTCGAATGTCTCATTTGGCATGGGATTGCATAGGAATGAGTCGATAAAGGAAGATTGTAAAGGCGGACGAAATTTTCACGAAAGGATTTTAAGTCAACAATTTTATCACGATGTTAGGGTCTTCTTATTTCAATGAAACACTTTCAAATTTTTTATTCAGAAAAACCTTTGGTCACAATACATAAAAAACAGTAATAAAAATCCTTCACTATAAAGTAACCTTAAAAACCCCACAATGTGCAGGTTTTTAATGGAAAATACCAACATTCTGCCGCCGGATTTATGAGTGGCTATACACATACATACAAATAGATATTTTATAAATTTATAAACGCATTATTTTTTAATTTTTCGGAATATTCATGGGACTGCAGTTTTTTAACATCCTTAATCAGAAACTACCTGCTGTTAATCTTCTGTCATAAGATTAACACAGAGGCAGAAAATATTGTTGTTAACATCATTTATGATTAAGACTGCTTTCTCCAAAGAGATGGGACTCAAAAACAACACATGGCTTTTAGCTTCATATTCCCACCTGCCAACCTTTTCGGGCACATTTCCCCTTTACAACACTATGTTATGAAAACGTTTTCCTTATCCCTTCCGGAATGCATATCCTGGAAATTTGGCGAACTATATCAAAACATCGAGATTATTTTCCTTGTTGCAGTTTAACTAAGCTAATTTTATCATCGCTTTCGTTGAATTTGGCATTGAAACTCCTCAAAAACCCATGCTACGTAAACGCATGTTTGCATGTTTCACTGAATAAGATGAACCGCAGAAATCACCTGACTTCTTAAATTACGGTTAGAGTTAATATCCATTCCCCGTCGGAAAAAATAGAGGAAGGAGGCCTGTGGGCCAAAACGGTTGGAAGCTGATTTTGACGTGATGGAATCAACGGAAGTTGACCACTTTTTATATGCATATAGTGGCATAGAGGCGTACACCGGTCTGTCAGAGGACCCACTCGTCCCCCATATTGCCTTTAGAGCTATCTCTCGAGCCTCCACAGCGAGGCGGCTAGGATATAGGCAGAAGGACATTACCAGCAAAGACAGGAGACACTAGGAAGGCCTTTTCTGCCTTGTTAGGCGTCATCGGCTAGTGATACCCAACCCCAGTGTGGCCGCGGAAATTGCTGCCACACCGATATTTGAACTCGTGATCTCTTCCGTCAGGGTGAACGTCCTAACAGTTGAGCTATATATGTATATCGAGTGTATCGTCTCCCATAAAAGAGGAAGAAGAAGAAGGGGCGGGTTCGTGGACCAAATTGTATTTGGACTGACGTTTCAAAAGCACACTCGCTTCTATCGTCAGAGTATCGCGCTTACTCTTCCGCGGGCCTTGAGCGAAATTGCCTCGCCACCGATCTTGTGAAGTAACCGTGTTCCCTCCACGTGCGATCGCCGCTGGTTGGCTCCGACTTGTTTTCTGCCGACCAATGGCGGGTCCGCGTCTCCTTTCTGCCCTGCGCCGCTATCGTGGTTGCTGCGGCGCCGTCCTCCTCTTCTTCCTCGTCTTCCTCTTCTTTGGGAGACGATACACTCGATAACATATCTGGACCCCGAGTCTTTAGGCATATCAATATATATATATATATGTCACTGGCCGATGATGCCTAATAAGGCAGAAGAAGCCTTCCTAGTGTCCCATGTCTTTGCTGGTAATGTCCTTCTGCATATATATATTTTGATGGAGAAATTCTTCGGGAAACGGAAACAAAGTTTTTTTGTAAATTTTCGACACTAGCACGCTAGGTCGCCTTCAAACGTGACGAAATAGTGTGAGGAACAGTTCAAACTTTTCAACGCGTCAAAAATCGATAATGCTGTGCCAGCTGTGGTCATTATCCTGCTTTTGTGGTTGGTCTATTTTCCAGACTTTTTTAAGGTTGGTGTATATTGAACCCAACTCAACGTGCCTGTTGATGCAGGATTCGTCGAAATTGATAGCTTCTAAAAATTCGCGACCCTTCTTTTTGTTGGGCAAGAGCGGACAATGCAAGTTTCTTCCCATGCGAATTGATGTCCAGTTTCTACTGTGTGTATGGTGACCTCGGACACTGGATATCGTCCCTTAACCGCTCGCTGATATTCGAGTAAGCGAGTGGCGGCCGATCATCCTGTTTGTCCGCAATAAACTGCATTGTAGCAGCTACAAGGAATTTTGTAAACGATATCTTTTCTGTCTAAATAGCCAACCATATCCTTAGGGTGTAAAAGCTGATTTCGTAGCGTATGCGTTGGTTGGGGCAACACTTGGATTTGATAATTCTTCAGGTGTCTTTCAACGAGTTCAGACACGTTTTTAATGTATTGTAGCGTTCGCCAATTTCTTGGATTGGGCGCTCCATCGGAACATTCTAGTTTCTTTTTGTTTTGTTTAAACTTTTTTTGCCATGCACACAGTAGAAACTGGACATCAATTCGCATGGAACTAAACTTGCATTGTCGGCTCTTGCCCATAAATGAAGGGTCGCGAATTTTTAGAAGCTATCAATTCCGACGAATCCTGCATCAACAGGCACGTTGAGTTGGATTCAATATACACGAACCTTCAAAAGGCCTGGAAAATAGACCAACCACAAAAGCAGGATTATGGCCACAGCTGACACAGCATTATCGATTTTTTGATACGTTTAAAAATGTGAACTGCTCCTTACACTATTTCCTCACGTTTGAAGATTACCTAGCATGCTAGTGTCGAAAATTTCCAAATAAACTTTGTTACTGTTTTCCGAATAATTTCTCCATCAATACATATATCTGGGGACGCCTATTTTCAAATATATATATACTTAGAAGGATTTTGTCTTAAGCGGCATAAACCGTAGATAATTGAAAGAAAGTGTAGGAAACTCACTCTCTGGTTCAAAGGGGGACATCTCCCTTGATGGTCTGAATGCAGTCCTTCTGGGAGGTGGCTCAAAATCCAGTTCCTCCGTATCGAACTCTGAATAGTCATCATACTCGAAGGGTTCCATGACACAGATCCGGTGAAAGCTTCAAGATGACTTAGACTTCAACAACACGTAGGCAGAACTGATCGTTTTCGGTCCTTGTTTGTGCGAACGGGCTTGGCGTGTGACTTACGGTTGCAGCTGTCAGAGTGGAGTGGAATCAATGCGATGTCCCTAGTCGGAACCAATGAACGTGCGATTTGGGCCGGCGACTGGTCAACGTGGGCTGTTATTCATGCGGACTGCACACGCCCAAGCGTGGGCGTAAGGTGCGTGGCTGTGCCCTGCCTGACCAATCAGCAAACCCCACGGTAGGATGATGCATTCTGTGTTTATGGGAGATATCACCAGCTGGGAGGCGGGAAACCCGATTCCTTGCCAAATTCAGGAAGGGAGACGAACTCGGTCAACTGTAGTTGGGCGCCGGGAGGAAAGAAACAAAATTCACATTTATTACCTGCAGCAAAAATTTCAAGCATTTCGCACGGTATTTATCAGGTGTAGATTGCAATTTTATTGGCGTATCGAGCTTAAAAAGGCCTTTGAAAAATAAATCCTTGGTTGTACTGAAAACAAACCATGTTCAGGTTAATAAGTTGGCTAATAATTAGGCAAAAGTCGCTTATGTAGGCCCACTCATATACCCCTAGTCCCAGCATTTTTTCCTCCAAAACCGGTGGTTATAGAGTTTTGTAGGGTGGGGAAATAGGATAGGCAGAGAAGGACAGTTTTAGCAGTAAGTGCAAAGTGAAAAAAAATGTAGTCGAAGTTGCGTCCCGCGGCCGCTGGGAGTAAGTTTTTCCGCATGTAAATTGAAGGTGTGCCGGCGCTTCGCGCCACGGACTATAGTAATCTAACGACGGAACGGTAAGCTGGACCTCAGGTAAGTTGAAATAGACGATATCCTAACTGCCATTTCAATTTTTCGGGAAATTCAAGACATGGGCAGTTTGATTATCGGTTTTTTTCCGCAAAAAGTTAAGCAATAATTCAGGTTAGGAAAACCTTTAGATAAAAATCAACGACACTTTAAAATACAGTAAAATAAAAATTCATTTAGCATTTATTAAAGTATATTCCACTGCGTATCCATTAACCCCACCCATAAAACCCTATTACCACCATTTTCGTAGGAAAACATTCAGGGAGTAGGGATAAATGAGTGGCACAACATAAGCTACTGTTGCCGAAAATTATTTTGTTGAATCTTCATAGTCGGCACAGTGCTGAGGCAGCCCCTTACCCAAAAAGTAATTCGCACTGGTTAACACTGGGGCACCTTTATTTGTCCTTGATTTAATCTTCGGAAATAATTAGAAAAAGCAGAAAACGCTTCTCTGCCGATGGCATGAGGTTGGATGAAGTGCCGAAAAGTCTACAACCAAGTAAAAATATTGATGAAATTACCCGTGCATGTTAGCAAAGCACCGGCTCTTCGTCGTCCTCTGATAAAGAACCTTTGAACTTACCAACTTACAAAACGGTTTCAGCTCTTCATAGAGTCATTATTAGATAAGATTTTGAGTGCTGGTGAAGCCAACACAAAAATTGGTAGTTTGCAGGGTGACTAACTCATGAGTGCATAGCCCAGTTACCTGCCGAACTGAAGGACTATACTGAGAGGGAAGAGGAGAAGGGACAGTTGGATGCTACGCAGGCTCTTCTCATTCGAAAATGACTTTAACAAAAATGTATTTCAGAAGATAAATTTGCAAAAATAGGTTTGTTTTCGATAAATTCTCGTCAGGCCTTTATATTTATATGGTAATTATGAAAATAAACTATGCGGTTTGGTGGAAAAACAGTACGATTATTAGGGGAGAGGGAAGCGGGGGGATTGGGGTCAAAATCTAATCAGCGTTAGAGGGGGACTGGTAGTCGGCCGAGGTGATAAACTGCTAGCTGTTGGATTAGTAGCTTTTGCCAATGGTAACCGCGGCGTTGCAGCGAAGTTCTTTTAGGCGCACAGGACCAGGCGGCATAACCTGATGGCGGCCGCTTCTGCCGTAGCCAACAGACGCTGTCCGAGGCATTTTGAATCGATTGAGGGCACCTTGTAGATCGTACAATGTATTTCGCCTCAAAACCCGCGACGAACGAACCGCCATTTCACCACCGTCGCTTCCTTGCTACGCTACGTGATCTCGACTGGAATAAGAATAAAATTCGGAATTGCCATTGCCGTTTTTAAACGTCTCTGAAATTACTGCGAAAAACTTGAATCGTTTTCAAGCCCAGCCCGAAAGGTGATAGTTGAATAGTTTAACTGAATTTTTATCAGGTAGCACAGAGTAACCGCGTAATATTCGCCAGCTGCGAACAGGCAGCCAGCGGTATAAACTTTGCAACTTCATACGATAAACTGGGGTATCCACTGATGAATCGAATCGAAACAAGTCAACGGAAGATTAAAACCCATTCTGTTCATGACCTGTCACAAGAAAGGTTACGAACGAATTGATGCCAAGGTTCGCTGTTTCGATCACCGGAATCATAGTTTTATTGGTCGCATGGTGGGTTCGCGCATTAACGAGCGTAAGTTGGCTGTTTGACGTGAGGACGCATTATCGCAAGTGGCCGCTCACACCTATGAGACAGGTCACGAGTTCAATTTCGCAGCTGCGAGGATAATTGCACAGGCAACAAGCAAGACGGGCCGAGAACTGAGTGGAGCCTGGGCATCGGATGACAACGCAGTTAACCGATGCATCGAACTGGCGCCCACATATGTGGCCCTGCGCAGGTATCTCCAGACTCACGACACTGCTGGTCCTATTCCTCCCTTCCTCCTCCCTACCCGCCCCTATGACGGTTAATTGGCCCTTCGTCCTCTAAATGTTGCTTGCTTTCGTTGATGGTTAATTGGCCCCTCCCCCTATAAATGTTGATTGCGGTCGTTGACAGTTTTATCGCTGACGATAGACTCCCACGAAAGTTCGAAAGCTCAGACTAATAAAACTACGATTCCGGTGATCGAAACAGCTTCTTCTGAAAGGTTGCGAACTTCGTACAAGTCCACCTCATATCCGGGATGTTTATATTGTGTATATTAATTTAGAGACTATGATTTTTTTTGTTGGGAACTAAATTATTTCGATGAACATCATCAAGTGAAAAAATGATTCAATGAACTATGAAGTATTTCAGACCTCATATAATTGACAAAGGGAGAGAATTTTTATTAAGAAGGGAATATTCAAAATTTTCAGCAAAAGATAGCTCCATTCACGGATAAGGTAAGAAAGGGGTCATGGTAAAAGGTCGAAGGTAAAAGGTCACAGAATAGAGAAGAAGAAGACTCGATCGCTGGGACAAGATGTTTATTCACCTGTTGGTTTAATATGGAGCAGACTGCTCTTCTATTAGACAAAAGACGTCCCCTAAAACCTCAAGGTAGAATTAGATACTGCAGTAGGTCAGAAAATTGCCTTGAAAACAGGAGATGGCAACATGCGGTAGCCGTACTTCAACGACTATTATCCGTGCCAGCCACAATCATATGATCCTTCTGCATAGCGAAAAGTCTGCTATGCGTCGATCCTTCCTCACGATTCGCTTCATGCGTTAAGCCTATCGGTCCCTTCTGTATTGTTATCTGCACGCGTATACTGGTCTGCACTCCCCCGCACAGGGACAACGTACCCGCCAAAACCACGGGAAAGGCAAACCCGGGTGTCTTACACAGTCACCTCAAGCGAAAGATGAGGTCGAGGGTAAGCTCATTTTCCCATCTGGTCTGCTTATTATACAGCTACTGACACAGTTATAGGATATAGCAATGTTAGTTGCTTATGGAGCAGACTGCTCTCCTATTAGGCAGCAAACGTCCCCTAATACCGAAAGGCAGAGTTAGATATTGCTTTAGATCAAAAAATTAGCCTGAAAACGGCAAATGGGACCATACGGCGCAAAGGCGTGGCAAAACTTGAGCTTTTACATGATAACGTCTCGTTGACCAATAAAGTGACACAGCTTGTTGGATAGAGTTGAGGAACGGAAACCAAGAAAAGCCCTGATGTGAACCAGGCCTCATCGGAATAGCATAAACACAGATTCACCCTCCCTATTGGGATCGAGGGGACGTTCTGTAAATTCCAAGCTAGAGCTAGATACCATAGTAAGCCCGTAGGAAGTGTTTAGACGGCGAACGAAAGTACCTTACAACATAAGGGCATGACACAACTTGTGCTATTATTTAACCTATAAGCGAATCATTCTACCTCATGCGGATTGGACGCGCATTCGGGGTACCGACTTCCTAAAAGCAGACAGAGGCTGTATTGTGCTGGTCGTAGTAAGTTTTATTACTAGAATTAGCACTTATATCTAGCAGCAATATCCTAGTCCTCGTAATCCAAAGCTCGTAGAAGCGGACACAGTCTGATGGATAGATATGATAGGGCGGAAACCAAGCCAAATTTTGCTGTGCTCCGGGCCTCAAACATGTATTGAATCGACAAAGCCTTAGCCAAAATTTACGCTCCTTGTTGAGATCAAGGGTATATGAGCCGCTGATTATAGCCAGTGATATTACCAGTACTACTAACATGCAGCTACATTTCTTGTTAGTAGTAGGAGTAGAAATCGTGGTAATCGTATCAGTCTCAGCCTTCGTGAGCCTATATTGACGCCTACTGAAGTCGAGTGAGCGTAGGTAGTGCCGTAGTACCAGCGCAAAACGCTACTGTCACTTAAGACTAGGTTAGGCGGTGTTCCTGGCTACCATTGAAGAAAACTGCCAACGCCGGATCCAGTCTGTTCTTTTTGACCCATGGTGAAGGTGAAGAGTGTGGCTGGCGCTATGCTCTCCCCCATCGATGCATATGGTGTACTTCATCGAAATCGATGGTCGAGCAATCACCATCGTGTTCGTGTTGTTCATTGTGTTTTCAGCATCTCTAATGTAGTTTTTGGGAAAGGGGGGGGGAAGAGATTCAACCTTATTTTGTGTGTAGCAGTATCGCTAGGAAGTCCTTGTTTGTTTAGTTTAGGTTCAGTCACGACGTTGGCGTAGGAAAAACACATCGTTCATTTGGAGCTGAGAATACATTTCGCTATAGTCCTTAGAGAGCGACTCCCAAAATAACCCATTTGAGTATCCATGGTGGACGGCCAACAAATGGTGTCCCCAAGGCATGACCTTGCAGCTGCTTCTGGCTTACCAATAACAGCTGTGGCAGTGTTTCCCGTCCTTTGGCAGCCTGACCTCCAAGACAATCACACCGACTTACAGACGTTCCAACAACCACGGCGCTCTGCACAATCAACGTCAGCTTTACCATTCACACGAGCGCACACACTCTCGTGCCCAACTAGCCACAGATTTTCAAGGGCCACTTCAACATGCCACCTGCGTGGCCACGCAGCGGAGAGCCTCTACAGTCGACATCCCCTTTGGGCAATAGCAAACCAATCGCTTCACAGTCATGCAAAAGCAGCTGTTATCATCACCTCTCTCACATCACACACACAATCTCAGGCAAGACTGGACGCAGTCACCGCCAGCCTTGGCGCTGCCAACGGCCACTGTTGCCTGAGGCAGCAACAGAGAGTTATGTGCACAATAAAGCTCACATTCTGGTAACTTTCGTCTTTCACCTTCAACCTGGGATTCGGTTTGATGATTGTACTGATCCGAGAACCAACCACAACTTAGACCGTTGCATGTCACAAAGACTTTGTAGTAATACATAGGAATAGGGGTAAGGATCCAAAGCGGGGTCCTCAAAGTGCGCGCGAAGCGCCCTCCACTCCAATATGGGAACCTCGGTTAAGGGGGTAGAATGGGTGGGGCGTATCGGGGAGCAATTCAGTGCGCAATAATAATCTAAATTAAAAAAGTTACGCGGGTAAGTTGGTGGATATTCGCTGACCTCGGGCGAGAACACTGATGTACATTCTTATATAATCTCTAGCACCCATTAGAGCGCGTGCATTTCGGAAGGTGTTCGCTGACCTTTAACGAGGTCATTGAAGTACATTGTAAATAATAATTGAATTACGGCGAACGAATGAAAGGTGGAAGATTGTGGAAATTCACCCTACTTGTACTTTTTAAGTAAGCGGTTTTTCCATGGTTAATTTTTAGAGCCATTTCACTTGATAAACTGACTTAGGCGGTTATTGTACATGGTGGTCTTCCGAGGACCCCTCTACAACTTAATATCATCATCATCATCATCATCATCCAATCCCTAATGGGCCAACGGCCGGCGTCCCAAAATTTGGGAGATTGTGGAAAATTCAACCCGTTTTAAATTTGTTAGAAAGCGCTTAGTAAACATGTTCACCCTTTTAGAACCCCTCTTTAGATCCCCGACGGGATATGAGCCTTGTCCGATAATACAGGCGGCCCAAGCGCTACATTCCAGAAGGGGTAAATACTCCACTGTCCCAACCTTAACCCTAACCTTGGCAGTAACATTAATCTCCCTGCAAATAAATACACGACCTTTGAATAGTGAAGGTTTCTCTTCTCGTGCCCTGCTAGTAGAATACTGTACACAATTCTGTTGAGTCGATATTTTTCGAACCTATATTATTTTTGTAGGTAACAGTTAAGTTATTCGCTCATCTTAGATACACCTAGCCCCATAGACCTGTGGTTAATTGTAGTTTTATTAGTTGTAGCTTAGTCTTAAGTTTATGAATTGGTTAAGGCTAGGTTTTACTTTATTTAAACACCAACACCTTTAATAACTATTATATATCAAGCTACCTAAAAGAAACTAAAATAAACAAACTAACTAAAATTAAACTCAATAATAAACTTAAAACTGGCAACAGTAGCTTATGTGGTCCTGCTCATATACCCCTAGTCCAAACCTGTTGTTCTACGTAAACAGTGGTTAAAGGATTTTATGGATGGGGATTTAGGATACGCATTGGAATATACTTTAATTACTGTTATATGCGTTTTTATTTTAGTATATTTAGAAGTGTTGTTGATTTAAATCTGTAGATTTTCCTAATCTGTATTGTAATTTAATGAATTGCGGAAAACCTGATTATCAAAATGCAGGTTTCTCGAAATTCACGAAAAATTGAAAGCATGTTAGGAGGTCGTCTAAATCAACTTACCTGAGGTCCAACTTACCGTTCTAGAGTTAGATTAGTAGAGTCCGCCGAGTGAAGCGCCACGCACTCCTCCAGTTTACATACGAAACAACTCCGACTGCATTTTTTCACTTAACACTTATTCTAAAAATTCCCTTCCCCTACTCCCCTAAAGTCCTATAACCACCGTTTTCGTGGGACAAAATGGGGGAACTAGGGGTATATGAGGGGGGCTACATGAGCTACTTTTGCCTAAAAACCAAACCAAATTAATACCGTCGGTCCTGTAAGTTAGAATTCTGGGGCTAGGGTTAACTTAGGTGGCCGAAATGTTATCATTTTAAAAAGATAAATTGTCGAGCATAAATTTGCTTCCGACAAATTCGTTTCAGGTCTGTATATTTATATGGTAATGAGATAAATATACTATACGGGTTGGTGGAAACATGCAGGTTCGTTGTTGTCAGGGGCGGTGGGGAGAATTATGGTCCGAATTGTAGTGTCTAGGCGTACAGGAGATGTGTGTCCTCTTGGCCGAGAGGTCTAGGTCGTTGATGTCTGGTACAGAGAACCCTAGTTTGAATCTCCTCGTCTAGCATCAGATAACTGCAGTGGCCTTGTTGCAGCCAATTGCAGCCCAAGACCAATCGCTGACGCATGGCGCCTTTAGCCTGCCTGCGCGCCCACTGCTAGGCTAGGCGCTAACTGTCCTTGACCGACGTGCACACACTCCTCAGCGAGAACGCGCGCTCAGGCTAGCCAGCGTTAGCCAACCTCAAGGTCGTGCGCACGCGCTAGTCTAGACATCAGCAGCCCCATTGGCCCCCGGGACAAAGCATTCACCGGCGGCCCCTGATGCTCTAGTCACTCCGGAATTGACGCCCTAGCAGCCGGACTGCGGTCATCCGCGAGTCAACACTCTTTCCATCTATTCTCCGTCCGGTGTACGCAATAAACTCTTCCTTCTTCTCTCGCCTTTCCAAGACTTCTCCTATCTCCTAAGGAACCAGGGTCTGGAAGCTTGTAGGTGTTAAGGTTAATCGTTTTAGCCTTAAATCTTGTATAACCATCGCTCGTAAAAACGGTCATGCACACAACTGCCAAAGTTGACAACTTAAAAGCTCCCAATTTCGAAGGAAGAAAAACAATTGTGTGGAGAGGTTATTTGAGTCCTAGATCAGGAGGCGAAAGC
This sequence comes from Ligula intestinalis, assembly GCA_036362985.1. Taxonomy (NCBI): domain Eukaryota; kingdom Metazoa; phylum Platyhelminthes; class Cestoda; order Diphyllobothriidea; family Diphyllobothriidae; genus Ligula; species Ligula intestinalis. The sequence continues at coordinate 109,649,141 of JAYGXS010000001.1, read as the reverse complement.
CCCATCCTTCTGTAATACAAAATCGCGTATAATAAAGGGGAGCAAGTCCGGGCAATACAAAGAAAAGGAAATATGCATAAAAAGTTAAGTTAAAAAAGTAGAAAATAACAGGAATAAGTGTTTATATAATCTACTGTTTATCAACAAAAAGGTGACATAATTTAAATGTGCAATTATGCAAATATTCCCGAATGAATGAAAAGGTTCGCGATCCAGGTATTTGCATGGATGAGGAAGAAGGCGGGTCGAGCAACAGACCAGATAACCAATCTGGTGCTCGACCCGCCTTCTTCCTCATCCATATGAAAATATTGGGAAATAAATAAATTGAAAGTAACTCAATCGACTAACTAACTAACGTAAACTTAAGTAAGGTAAACTCACGTAACTAAAAGTAATTTAAAATAAGAAAGTAAGCAAATAATGAAATTTAACCTCAAATGAAAACCAAACTGAAATGTAAGTAAGATCAATAAAACAAAAAATAAACTGACGTTAAAATGTTGTGCATGTAAATTGAAGGTGTGCGCAGCGCCTGGCGCCGCGAACTTAACTAATCTAACTCCAGAACGGTAAGTTGCAACTCAGGTTATTTGAATGAAAAGAACTCCTTACCACCAATTTTTTCAGGAATATCAAGAAATCCAATAAGCTCTAAAGTATAAGTAGGTAAAACATGTTCAAATTTGTCACACCCAATCAACTATAAGAAAGTAAGAAATGCAAGTACATTTCTGTGCTTATTTATGACGTGCTATTTCGTGGTGCAAACATTAGTATTTAAACAATTTCTGGGAGTCAACTTAGGATTCCACCGAGCTTTTTACTGAGACGATATGGATTACACAACCCTGTAAGCAGTTGCAACTACACCAGGCAAGCCCTGTCAGCTGTTACTACCGTTTGTCCGGGCGTGAAGTGTGCGAGCGGCTGTGACCAATCAATGAAGACGCCGGCGTCGCGAGCCGAGTCACGTGCGTGGGCGGAGGCTATCACGCGCGAGATTTAACAGCCAACGAAAACATGAGTCAGCGGTAGCGGCGTTGAGAGCCGTAACACGACCACATTCTCTTACTTTAGTGACCTCTAGGAGCCTGCGGTTATTCGGTAATCGGCGGTTTTATTTGGTCTGCAGGGAGATGACTTAATGAGACGAGTGTTTTTTTCGCAATCACTTTTTACATTAAAATTCTGATTTTGGACAACGAACGACCCAACCGCTAATGGCAGGCGGTCGCTAGGTCTACTTTGCCACAGAACAGGATCACAACCTTCTCAACTGAATGGGATAGACGAAGCAGGCGGCGGCGACGTTGCAAATAATCTTTGTAGAACTTAGGCATCAAGGAAATAATCGCGGAAATTATTAGGTGCATGACATGGAAGTAGGTGGACGGGACATGACTTTTAAGGGTCAGACCCTAGATTTCGATGAACATTTTGTCGAAGACAATCAACTACCGCGGAATAACCACGGAAATGTTCATTCTACAAACGATTAGCACTACAAGTAGTGTGAATTCTATATGACAATGATGTTATACCGTACTTCCGCATAGATACTAGCTAAAAGCCCAGACACGTGTTTCGCCAATGTTTCTGCTACTGCATGATACAGCAACGATGGTTTCGGCTCGTCAGTAGGTCTCTCGACGTTATCTATGCGGTTTCTAGCATATGACCTCCAGATAATAATCCAGGAAATAATCGCGGAAATTATTAGGTGCATGACATAGAAGAAGGTGGACGGGATATGACTTTTAAGGGTCAGACCCTAGATTTCGATGAACATTTTGTCGAAGACAATCAACTTAGACATGACAGGGTAACGATTTCGCCGGGTGGGATGGAGTTAGGGAGGAAGCTTGCTGTGAAGTTTTGGTCAGCGTATTCGGAAAATTGAGTCACATTTTGCTTATCATGCACAACCCGCTGACGACAGTTTAGGCAGTAGGTTACTCCTTTCGGAAAATTGCGACCGAACCATCCAAAAGTTCCGGGGACTTGAAATTCTAAAACCAAGTCAAATAACGGATGACGTTAATGAATAAAAACCAATCCTTTGGGATTGAAAACTGATATACCTGCCAGTTATAGGAGCTAAGGCTACGACGGTTATGACCTTAACACTTACAATCTTCCAGACCCTGGTTCCTTAGGAGATTGGAGAAGTCTTGAGAAGGCCAGAGTAGAAGGAAGAGTTTATTGTGTACACAGGAAGGAGAATAGGATGGAAATAGTGTTGACTCGCGAAGTTGTGCGTCCGTTCCCTATTCGGGTGGGCTCCGGAATGTTGAGAACATCGAGCGTCGCCGGCGCATGCTTTATTCCGGCGGCCAATAAGGCGGGTGATGTCTAGACTCGCGTGGACGCGTGACCTTGAGATGGACTGCGATTGGCTAGCGTGTACGCGCGGTCACGCTGTGGCGTACGAGCGCATCGGCCAAGGGCAGTTAGCGCTTAGCCCCAGGAGACGGTGGGCACACAGGCAGGCTAGATGAGTCATGCATCAGTGGCTGGTCTTGGGTTACAAGTGGCTGCAAAGAGGCCACTACACAGGTGCTAACTTTCGCTGACCGACGCCTCACCGTGGCCGCGCACCCATGCCAACCTTCGCCTATCTCAAGGTCACACCACGACCGCTAGTCTAGACATAAGCTGCGTGATTGGCTGCCGTAACAAAACATGTGCCGGCATTCCGGCGATTCCCAACGCTCTCGTCATTCCAGATTTGACGTCCTCGCAGCATAACTGCAGTCATCCGAGAATCAGCACTCTTTCCATCTATTCTGCCTTCCTCTGTATACAGAATAAGCTATTCCTAACACTTTGGCCTTCCCAACAGCTCGCGTCCGATATAGAGGCCCTTTGGCTCACCGTCAGAACGTCAGGGTCTCAAGACCTTGACATCTTGGTGGTTTATCGACCACCGTCAAACAATCCACAGTCAGACGCTAGCCTGATAGAGAAAGTTAAAGCATTTGCCGTGCGATCCAATGTCATGATTATGGGCGACTTGAATGCTCCGCATATCGATTGGAACCTTGGTTCTGCGACCGGGTCAGAATTAAGTTTCGATCACCGACTCCTACGCACGGTACAAAAAACCTTTCTATCACAGCACGTCTTATCTCCGACCAGGCAGCGTGTAGGACAACAGGCCAACTGTTTGGATCTTGTACTGTCAAAAGCGCCTGGCAGTGTAGACGTTTTATATTGTTTACCTCCTCTAGGCAAAAGCGACCATGTAGTACTACAGTGAGAGTATTCACTCTTCTCTGTACCTGATCGTAGCGCGACCGTTAGACACAACATATGGCGCGGAAACTTTAATCAAATGAGAACCAAAATGCGCAAGATAGAGTGGAAGGAGGCATTCACCGGGTGTGTCCACGGGAATTGGTCGGTGTTTAAGGCCGTTTTACATGGATCAATTACCGTTTTCTGCCCCATCTCGTAAACGGAAGCCACAAATAGGCCCTAGTAGCTAATAAGAACGCTGAAGAGGGAGGTAAATCGTAAAAAAAGCTGTGGCAAACATATCTGAGAGAGAAGACCACCGAGTCGCACAAAAAGTACAAAGCGCAGAGAAATAAGGTAAAGGGCCTTGTACTAAAAACCCGCCAAAGCTTCGAGAGTGACCTAATACATTGTGCAGTAGGAAATCCGAAGGTCTTCTACAACTACATTAGGCGATCTACCCGAAATAGAGACCCCATCCGGTTGTTAAAAACGGATGACGGCACCGAAATTTGTGAGAACAGAGCAAAGGCTGAGCATCCATCCGGGTTCTTTCAGTCGGTTTTTACGAGAGAGGTCGAGCTAACCGTTACCAATTTTGGTACAGAGTAGATTCTGACCATTGACTCAGTTGTGTTTACAGAAGTTACTGTCCTGCAAGAAATTCTTAAGCTTCAAGACAACAAGTCGCCAGGTCCGGACGGCATACCTGCAAAGCTGTTGAAAGAGCTAGCCATGGAGCTGGCAGAACCCCTGCAGTTACTCTTCCGGGCCTCCCTAAACACAGGCCAACTGCCATCCGACTGGAAGACAGCGTGCATCTCACCCAAACACAAAAGTGGGAGTCGGGCGTCCGCAAACAAATACAGGCCAATAAGCCTTACTTCAATATGCTGCAAGATCATGGAGCGAATTATCAAAATAGAGTTGATGCAATTCTTAGAGTGTCATCGACTTTTTTCTGACAAACAGCACGGATTCCGTAAAGGACTGTCCTGCTTGACAAATTTGCTCTACTGTCTAGAACAATGGACCAGAGCACTCGATCAAGGAAATACGGTGCACGCAGTTTTCGTAGATTTAAGGAAGGCATTTGACACTGTGCCTCATCAACGTCTCCTTTACAAGCTTAGACGTTAAGGGGGAACAGGCAACCTTTTCCGATGGATCGAAAAATTACTGACTGGTCGTACTCAAACCGTATGTCTTGGTGATCAGCGATCAGCGATCGGCGGAGGTGACGGTTGATAGTGGGGTCCCCCAGGGTTCCGTTCTGAGCCCTAACTACTTCCTTATACATATAGACGACTGCATAAATGGACAAGACTGCACAACCACAATGTTCGCTGAAGATTTAAAACTCTGGAAGGTAATTCGCAGCGAAGACGACGAAGCAAATCTGCAGGCATATTTGCACCGACTCGAGCAATGGTCAAACGAGTGGCTCCTCCCATTTAATGTCGCCAAATGCAACATTATGCGCTTCGGTAGTACTAACTCTTCGTATCGGAGTATGTACAACCTAAATCACACACCGCTGCCAGAAGTACAGACCCCGAAGGATCTGGGGCTGTTGTTCCCGCCCTCACTTAAGCCATCACTTTACTGCCTGAAGGTGACCAAATCCGCAATTTCGAGCTTGTATCTAATCAAGCGCGCCTTTGCTAAGTTTGATGAAGTTGTCTTTGACAAGGTCTTCGGCACATTTGTAAGACCCCAACTGGAATTTTCCATCTAAGCCTGGAAAACCTGGAGAGTCAAAGACAATAAAACCTTTGAAAGGGTACAACGACGGGTGACTAAAATAGTCTAAGGTCAAGCGTACATTCCTTATGAGACATAACTGACCAATCTTTACTTATTTCCTCTGGATTACAGCCAGCTGCGCGGTGACCAAATACAAGTTTTTCGCATGCCACGGGGTCAGAATTGTTGCATTTGAGCTGGCCACTACTACTACTATATTGCACGGACACCTTCTCAAGCTACGTGTGACTGGGGCAAGATTGAACAGACGAAGATGCTTCTTCTCAAAGTGGGTAATCCAGGCATGGAATGCTCTACACGCATACATTGTCATGTCCCCATCTGTGGACACGTTTAAGATGCAGTTGGATCAGCATAGAAAAAGACGGTCTCTGCAACGATGCTAGACTAATTACATTACCGCCCGTCAGCAAGTAAAATTTTGAACCAGACTTCTCTGGCAGTAATTACCCTTAAACATACTGCTTGCTAATTTTCAGTAATATGTTTGTTTCGAATGAAGATTGATCCCGTGTTCCGTTATCTGGTCGGTAGACCCGGTAACCAGCAAGGGCGTATGATGGGCGCATCTCCGACACTCGGTGATTTTCTCGTGACCACCGCAGTCATCTCCCCGTGTGACCATTAGGATATTGAAGAACCGTGATGGCCTCCTCCTGACATGATTCAAACACTTTCAGCAGCAGGACATCCGATTTACATAAATTCTTCGCCTTCCCCCCCCCACAGGCGACAGTTTTTCTCCTTAAAATCCCACAAACGGCATTCAAAACTAGACTCATGAAAGATGCCTAAGGAGTTGTTTTACTGTCTGCCCCCCTACCGCTACAGCAGTTCCAGTACTGGCAACGCCAAATGTTCTGCATCATAGCTTTGTACAAAGAGGGAGTTCAGAGGTATTTACCTATATTTCCCTAAGAAAAATGAACTGACATTCGCAGTTGGTAGGGTTTTATTTACATAACCCCCCCTGCGATAACCATACCGAGTATGCGAGCATAGTAACCTCTGGGTGGACTGAAGGTGACATAAAGTGACGCTCAAGGACTTTTTTATTACAAAAGCCCAGTAATTAACTATAAGGTAAATGAATATGACGTCCTTTATACCGGATGCTCGATTGCGTGCTGCTATGAAAAAGTTGGCTGGGGTTGAGATCGGAGACAAAGAACATAGGGACGGGGGTCACCGAGGGGGAGGGAGGGGTAAATGAGGAGCAGCTAACGGAACATAAGCACATAGCTGCCTGAATCTCGTCTGACTGTCTTCCTCTAATAGCTATCTTGGCCCGGTCAACGGTGACCACGTCTTTCTTGTTCTAGCGACGGATCCTACAGGTTTTAGTACGAATGGAGCTCGCGAGCTGGCGGTGAAAACACTCGGCCAAGCTGTTGACTGTTTTGGGCGTGGGGGGCAAAAAGAAAGCGGAAGAGTGCAGACTCGAGTTTGGGGCTTTCGTTTTTCGTAACTGTACATGGGGCACACAGCATAGTGGTTCAAAGACTGGCGAAGGCAAGGATGATTGCACTGACTTCCTCATAGGATAGAAGGGGAAACTCAGCCCAGAGGATGCACCGATCGACGCATATAAGGTGTACTTGCAGTCATTGGGTGAAGGAGTCCCAGGGGCTTAAGTAAGTTAAACCCTAGCAACTGCGATCCTCAGACCATGGTTACTAAGGAGAGAGAAGAACTCAGTAAAGGCCAGAATAGTAGGAATAGTTTTTTATGTACACAGAGGAACGAAGAATAGATGGAAAGCGTTTGACTGCGGAGATCACGACCTTCCATGGAAGTGGCGTGATCCGAAGGGAGGCATAGACGCAGGAATATCCGCGGGTCATAGAGCAAGATTTCACGCGTGCAGGCTTGCTATTCGTCGCCGGCCCAGAAGGCATCAATGCGGCAAATGTAATTGGCTGTTCCCCGATGGCAATAACCCCATCGGTGGGTATTTGGGAAAGTTCACTTCGATACAAGCTAGTCATAGCAAAGGTAAAGGGCCGTAAACAAAGATCAGACTATAAGGTGGCTCTGCCTTTGAACATCTGGAGAGTACGGTGTGCGTTGCCAAGTCCATCCGGAATGCACAGGAACTCGGATAAACCAAAGAGGTGGTGACGAACGGCCTCGAAATGTCCTTGGAGCCTCTGAGATTCTGCTCAGAAATCGATCACATAAAACTAGGAGAAGATGGACTTCAGAATAAAGTAATAGCAGGGTATCGATTATGCAAATTTGGTAGCAGTCAGGAATGGTCATGCTCTTTCAGGTCCAGTCTAGTCATCGTAAGGGTATAACTCATCGCAAGGTATTCGCAAAGACCATGTGCAGGAGCAAGGCCCACCGCTGCTAACGCGTACGCCTGCACAGAGGGCGCCCTCTTGAAAAACCAATCACAGATGTCACAAAGCTGGTCTCACCCGGCAGCGCATGAGACGCATGCATGCCTAGGTCGATGCAGTCTGTTCGGCCAACAACCTCTAAGGCCCAGACATTGAACGCTCTCTCTGTCTCTGACCGCTTGTCTGCCTGCTGTTAAGGCATCACTTAGGACCCGGCCAGCTTCCTGGCTGGTCGTGCGTTCCGAAGACAAACTTCTTCCTGCTTATTCTCGGTTCCTCTCTATGCAGAATAAACTACTCACACTATTCTGGCCTCCACCGACTTCTTCTCTCCTAAGGAACCATGATCTGTAGATCACAATTACTAGGGTTTAACTTAGTTAACTTCCTGCGATATACTTTCTATGACTCCCGCATGGTCATAGCACAATCATCCAACGTGGCTGAGCTCAGTCGTCACAGAATTCACACTCAAATTCTTCTTTCTACGATTACTATGTCGTTCATGGTTTTGCATAGGTAGGAAAGCACACTTACAGATACCTTGTTGCGAATAGAGTCAACATAGTAACTCAAAAGTTCTCTAAACATGCGAACTCCGGATGATTTCCTCCATCTCAGACGCTCTTGTTGTTACTGTTCTCACCATATCCCACCAAACCTATGACCCACCATTGTGCCTATCGCAATGGCGCACCCTGCTATCTCGCAGCGTCGTCTCGGAGCATAACAATTACCAGGCAGGTAAAAGGCTAAAGGCACCAGAGTAAGGTATTTTTTTGCGTACAGAACCCTGAGGTTCCGTTTCAGGCAGCAGTAGTCATTGACGAAGCCAGTGTCGCCGGTGTATATTTAGGAGTCTAAGCTGTGAGTGTGCTTTTACAGGACCACCGGCTTTCTTCAGCCGCTCCTGCATCCTGGCTTATTCCAGCCACAGCCGCTCAAACTGTTTTGCAACCTTACCTTGGTACGTATCTCCATTACTAAACTTAACTATTCTTCCTCCTTTGATCTCTTGTATCAATCGAATTTTGGTTTAGGAAGGGGACAGTTATTATGAATAGCTCGCGTCGAAGTGGACTTTCCCAAAGCCCCCGCCCCTCGATGCGGTTCTCGACGTCTGCGAACAGCCAATTGCAATTGCCACATGGATGCCTTTTGGGCCAGCGACCAACAGCAAACCTGCACGCGTAAATGGTTTTCTCCGCCCACTTGTCTGTCTACTGCCAAACCAGCACTTGGGCGCTGCTGGCTCTCCTGGCTGGTCGTATGCTCTCCAATTCAAATCTTTTTCCACCTATTCTCCGTTCCTCTGTGTACACAGTAAACTGTTCCTACTAGTCTCGCCTTTACCGACTTCTTTTCTGCTACGAAGATTGCAGTGGCTAGGGTTTAACTCACTTAACCTCCTGCGATATGCTCAGGCCCCTATAATTATAACATACAGTCCTGTATAGGAAGAGACAAAGCAAGACCAGCAGGAGTTTTTCATTGTAAACGTAAACTCAGTGGTGCCTGAAGCCCCGACACGTGGCGGGCTCGGGCCCTGCGCGCGCCCACTATGGGCGTGAATGCATAAACGTCATGCGATAGCGAGTCACTGGCCGCTAAATCATCTGCTTGGCTGATAGCAGTATAGAACACCTATGATTGGCCGTCGCATAAGCTGACAGAGTAACGCAGTTACGTGATCGTTTGCGGGTTTGGCGCCGGCGGTGTGTGTGTTAGGTCGACCATCGCAAGCGAAGATGTCCACCATTTACTCAAGAGCAGAGACGGTGACTGTGGTCAGGTATAGTGATAGCAGGCGCGCCGCTACCTACCCCACTCTAACCCTCTTAACAGTGTTTAAGCGGCGACAAGATAAGTCGAGATGGCCGTACAGAGAAAAAGCGTAGGCCGCAGCCGTAAATACTGCCTAAACTTAGCATATAGTGACAGTAGACTTTGCGCCGGTACTACTGCACTGTCTACTCTCACTCACCTATAGTAGGCGTATAGCCTGATTCTAAGAAGCCAGTCCTCGTTCTGCTAAACAACCACTACTGCTTTTTCTAATGTTACTGCTAGGGTACATCTGAGTAATATTGACGCTGTTTAACGTCTGCGCAGGGTTCATAGCCCCTCAAACCTAACAAGAAGTGTAGCATTACTGGCACTGGCACCAGTGCCACCACTTGTCAGCGTTGACGCTGACTGAGCTTTCAAAAGGGTTCTTATACCCTTGATCTGAATAAGGAAGGTGAATTTGGGTTAAACTGCTTCGGGAAGTACAGGCTTTGGGGCCTGAGCAAAGCTGTGCTTGCCTTGGCTTCCGCACTCTCATCTCGATCCCTCGAGCTGTACGGAATAAGACGCTGTTGCCATAGGTGCTTGCATATGATATAAGTGCTAATTCTAGAAAGTATACTTACTGAGGCTAGTAGATAGTATACTATAAGTACTGCCTGTGTATCTTCTATTTAGGGAGATGCACCCAGTATGCACTCCCCTGTCTGTATGAGGTAGAAGTGATTAGCATTTGGATAATAATAGAGCTGGGTGTTCTGAGCAAAGATGCATACGCTCCGCACTTTCAACTTGATCCATCAAACTGTACGGACTAAGAAGCTGCTGATATAGGTACGTGCCTATGCCAGGGGTACTAGAGCCAGCACGGGGTTCATCTCCCCTCAATCTCGACAAAAAGTATCGCTAGTACTGATGCCGCCATTTGTCAACGGCGATGCGGGCTGAGCCAACGCTAGGGCTTATATGCCTTTGCTCTCAGTAGGAATGTGAGTCTGGGTTTAACTATTTCGGGTAAGTACACGCTTGGGGGCCTGAGCAAGCTCTGCTTGACTTGGTTTCCGCACTCTTATCTCAAGGAAAGTAGTTCCGCCGGTTGGAGTTTGGTCTGGGCCATGTTCCCTTGATCTCTAGTGTACTACTTTTGAAAGTGTTATTCTAGGGGGCTAATTCTAGTAACCATACTTGCTAAGACCCGTAGGTGGTAGACTACCATGCGGCCTGTGCATACATGTGAGATATTTTAGTTTAGTGTGCATTTATTAGGGGGCATTTGTCAACTCAAGGTTTGGGAAAGGTTTATGCAACAAGAGCTGCGGATCTGTCATGCATTTAGGTGGCAACAAAGTGACATGTGCCACTTGTCAGGATACTTCTGTAAGAAGTACTGTGCCTAGGCTAAAGTGCTGGTTCTAGTAATCATACTTGCTAAAGCCTGTACATGCATGTAGAAATGTTGTAATTTTAGTAACAGTAGGGTTCAAGAATGTGTATTTGATGATAGCTTAATAACTGCCACCGATGCGCACTCAAATTTCTGACTTTTGCAACATCCACAATATCTAGTTTTAAGGAAGTCAAGTTAAGCGAACGAACGTTTTCGATTAATTCATCATCAGGCAATACAGTAATATAAGGGAGGGTAGAGTTAACGAAAGTTTTAGGCAAACCAATCAGTAGTAACAAGGGGGAGAGAGGGGGAGGGAGGTTTGACAAGGATCAAGGGGGGATCAAGGGGATCAGATTCTAGTCTTAATTGGGGACAGAGAAATGGGGGTGGGGGGAGAGGGGAAAGGGAAGGAGTCAGACAATTAGTTAATGTCATCCAGTGGTCCTCGTCTCGGGTTTTGTTGGGTTGTGTGACGACGCAAGGTGTCAACGTCTTGAGCCTGTGTCGGTGGCCTTTGGATGCTTGATGCCGCTGTCTCATCATTGTTTCGCGGCGTAGTAAGAGGCGTGAGGGCAGATTTTGAAAAGGCTTTTGGCGACGGGAGCCTTACGGCCGCTACAAATGCTTTCTGCGCACATAAAATTGGGTTTGTGAGGCGAATGGCGACTGCTTCTGCCGTCGCAAGTATCCGCTGACGCAGGAACTTAGAGTGTTTAGCCGGAACTTTATAGACGACTCTAAATGCTTGGTTGACGTCTACCCGATGACCGCTGTCTACCAAGTGAGCTGAGAAGTTGCGGAGCACCATCCTTCTAGCTGGAAGCAAGATTCTCCAGCAGTCCACTAGTCATGGAAGCTTGAAAACTTCCCTTATCAGCACTACTGGTTCACAAAGACGACGTTCATCCTATTTTATATCAATTTAGTATAAAAGGTGGGAATATGAGATTATCAGCTGATGTGCTTCTGTCTCATACGGCAGGTAGGGTTTTTAACTAGCTTCGCATTGTTACTGCTAGGACTCTTGCTTCTACTGCTAGTTCTTTATACTGATAGTACTGGTAGCGGCAGCGGAATTCGCATGTTCACTGCTTTTAGCAGTCCCCTTATTCATCGTGGGCCACCTACGTCTGTTTTCTATTTTTTTTAAAGAGATACCAGCCGCGGCTGCCATAGTTCAGAACTAGGGCCTCCAGTAACCACCACTCGATTTGCATGCGTTAACTACAAAGGGATTAGCAGTTTGATTAGAATGTCACCACACATATCCACAGCGCCCTCCACAAACACGTGCTAGACTCTCATAAAATTCGGTATTCCGACTGCGACGAGGGCAATAATCATGTCAGTATCCTTGCGTACGGAGGAGGCCAGTGTGTCGCAGGGGGTAAAGTGAGTTAAACCCTAGCAACTGACATCTTCAGATCGTGGTTCCTTAGGAGAGACGAAGAGGGTTGAGGCCGGAATAGAAGGAATAGTTAGTTTATTCTGTATACATAGGAACGAAGAATAAGCAGGAAAGAGTTTGACTTATGAGTCCACGACCAGAAAGTATTCTAGCCGGGTGCTAAGTGATGTCTGGTGGCTGCCACGGCCTTGAGGTCTGTCCAGACGAATTGAGGTCACGCCACTGTTGTTTGAGGCCAGAAAAGGGGACATATGGTGCTTCAAGTGATCGCAGCTCATCAGGGCTTCAATCCTTAAGGAACTGAGCAATGTCTGCAACATTTTCAATTTAATTTCTACCAAAATGTTATTCACGAGCCCGACCCCAAATAAAAGTTAGCATTGTGGGTCTTCAACTCCTCCCTCCCCTTCTTACACGGCCTAGTAATCGTACCCATTTTACTATTCCCGTAATCAGACGTCGAAACCAAAATGGTTAGATTAACTATCCTTTTTGTTCTCATTTCAGCAGATAGCAACAGGTGCTTTCGTCGATTTACTGCCGACATTCTATTTCAAAGGTAAATGGCTAGTAGCTTCTGCGAACTTGAGGCCTAACTGACTTCGCATATTTCATGGATTTTAGTTATACTAAAAACAGAATAAACCAATACAATGATAGGTGTAGAAAATAAGCACGGACGTGTAATCAGTACTGCTCTGTCGAAGGACGGTTTCATCAAAGATATTACTCATCTGAGGGTTTTAATCTATAATCAGCAACGGTGTCTATGGGCTGCGACCACTGCTTTATTAAAAACCTAAGCTAAAGTGCTTCTGTAATAAATTTCGCTTCCAAAGTGAACTTTTTGATTCCATTTTCAAGCTTTCAGTGAACATTAGACACCTCACAAACACGGGCAAGAGGATCTGTGAGAAATGGAGCACTTATTCGTGACTTCCAGAGGGGATACCTTCAAAGTACCTTTTCTATTGCGCGTGTGAGTAGGTAAACTTTGAGGATAGCATAGCGCTTACTGCATTTCTACGACTAAACAAGGGTCTTTCAATGTATAATTTTCCCTTCGCGACAAAGACTATCGTATTCGTTAATTACTAAGCTATAGTAGGAAGGAATATGACGTGTAGGTGAGCAGTAAGAATCATACTGCAGATTTGCTGCATGAGTCGTAGCCAGAAATGTTGTCGGAGCACTACAATCATCCCGCCCGGTCCCTTAAAAGAAGAGAATAATTAAGAGCAGTAGTTGTGTATTTTATACAGAAACTTAGTGATGACCTGAAATCCCGACTTGCGGCAGGCCCGGGCCCTGCACGCCTGTCTGTCTGTTAGCGTGATATGGGCGTGAATGCATAAACGTTCTGCGAGGGTGAGTCACTGGCCACTTGATCAACTGGTTGCCCAATAGCAGTCTGCGGCACCTGTGATTGGCTGTCCCAGAAGCAGACAGATGAACGCAGTCACGTGACCGTTTGCGGACTTGGCGCCGGTGCTACGGTGCCTTGTCATGTCCCCCTTATTTGACAAGCATTTTTCTCTATCTTGCGTCAATTAATCGGAGTCACGGGAGGTCCTGTTGATTAAATTAAGGTGCTAGCTCCACGTTGCTACTCAGCCAACGCTGCGATAGACTTCCAAAAGGTCTCTGCTCTCTGGAGAAAAAAGCAGTTGTTTAGCTAGTAGTTACGTTTCTGAATATCTACAAAGGTCCGATATAATATAAAAGTGAGTACCTAAAATCTGCCCACGGAATAAGCTAAAAGTTACTCCGCTGAAAGATTGATACACAGTTCTGCGAGTGCTGCAAGCAAATTTACTAAATTTGTAAATGTTCGATCATTTCTCCCATACCAGCGAGAGTGCATTTACGAAAACTTATAAATAATATTGAGAAACATTAGGCATATTAAGTATTTTAAAGAACTATAAGAAGTACTAAGTGTTTGTTAAGAAAAATAAAATTTTATCGACCATTCCCAGCTTGTGGAGATGTCAAAACTTAAAGTAACCACTTTCTTCATACAAAAAGAACTTGCTATAAGTCGAAATATTTTGTATACTTGAGAATGATTACATAAGTATTTATTGAATATCTTTGAATAAATTCTCTCTTCATTTCAGAAATTGGTGCTGTGTTCATTGATCAGTTTACTGATTTTTCGTTTGTTTGACGTTTATATCAAACCTTTTAAAATAAGAAATAACTAAACAGAATTTACCGAAAAAACGAGCTTTTGGATATTATTTCCAATGCAGATGGCCATTTTGGTGAAATTTTGATATGTTTCAAAACAGCAAACCACATTTTCGAGTATACAACATGTCTTATAGATACCACGCATATGTTTATTCCTAAGATTGATCAATAAAGTTTACATAATAGGTTACCTCTTTAAAAGGTGCCTTTGTTGGATATTTAGCTGACGAACTCTACGAACATTAACTTTTTTCAAGGTAATGTCCCAGTGAAATTGGAGACTTATAACAATTTCCTTAACGTACCTGAAGAAAACGATTAAATTTGACTGGAGATGAAGGAACATACCTTCCTCTTTATAACGGATTATTTTTCGCTAAAGGAGATTTATTACACGATCCGTACTAAACTTCCGAATGCAAAAAGCAGGCCACGTCTATGACCATTTTTTGAAACCCTTTTTATTCTTCCGTTATTTCCGTTTCTAAATAACGGTTGAGTGGAACCTATTATTGACAAAAAAACTATATTTCTAATGACTTACATTCAATAAGGCTTTCTATTGGCCGTCTGCGCAGTTATATGTAGAAACTTTGTTTATGCGCATGAAGAGCTGTGCGGTAAAAGAAAATTTTCTTCCAAGAAATTTTTTTACTGCAGTTTTTGCAAAAAACTTCACTTCACTTCTATCGCTGCTTGTTTCTGAAAATAAATGCCATTCCTTAAACTTCGCTTTAGTTCCATTTGATCAACTTGGCACAAACTTTTCCAGTACAGGAACGGATTATTATTCCACTTTTTTTTTTACTAATTATGAAATTCTTCCACAGCACAATGTATATTAGAAGAAAGCTTCGTCCTGTCTTTCCTTATAGCATACGGAATTCCTTTTATGTAAACATACTTATGATTTCACAAAAGTGAGAGCCTATTTCCCCCAATAACTTTAATTGAGAGGGTAGTTTTCCAATCCAAAGCCATTCTTATTATTAAATCCACTCAGTTTATCAAAATAACCTGTTCAGATATACGCTACATTACCCAGTTAAATTTTGATCTGAAAATTGCTTGCAGCACTCGCAGCACTGTGCTCTGTGAAGAGCACGTGTCACGAGCTCTTCATCAGACGAAATAAAAGGGGGAGAGAGAACGATTACAGAAGAGAGTTTAAGTGATCAGAGCAGCTAGACCAGTGACGTGTGAAGTGAGTCATAGTTAGTGACCGCGCGTGTTTGTGGGTGGCGTGCGGATGTCACACAGGTTGACTCCTGGGCACCCGTATCAAGGAACGTAAATTAGCTGCCTGTCGCAAGGACCCCCTCTCCCTCGTTTTCGCACACGTACTCGAGCGCGACCACCGAGTTAGTTGGGATGACACAGAAATTGCCGCCATGGCCAACACAAAAACAGTGCGTGAATTTATCGAGGCTTGGTACTGTACGATGGGCAGCATCAACCGCCACGTCGATTTGAACGAGCAATACGGTTGCTTGAAATCCAAACTTACCGCATCCCGTTCTACTCACACATCGACGACCGCTAACCTTATCGCGTTCACATCTATCGACCCACTATCCCCCCTCCCCCTACCATCCGCACACCGCCCAGAAACACGCACGGTCACAAACTATGACTCACTTTACACGCCATTGGTCTAACTGCTCTGATCGCTTACTGAAATCCGTCTCCCTCACTCCCCTTTATTTCGTCTGATGATGAGCACGTGTCACGAGCTCTAAAATTCACAAGTACAGCTTGATTTTCCCGAAGAACCTCTTCTTTTCTTCATTATATCGCTCGGAATGCATACCCCTTCTGATCTACAACATAAATGTATATACATGTTAAAAAATCGACTTCTAAATTCGTATAGAAGACTCTTTACCAGTTTCTTATTTCGCATTCTGGTCGATATAGAACTCACACAGCTACGCATTTTCCAGACTAGACAAGTGTTTTATTTTGGCTGATAGCGTCTGTCGCAAAACAATAAGATGAATAAGTCAGTTTGCAACTCTGCCAATTAGCCAACATGTGCTTAAATGCTTCGTTTAGCTTTCAGTTTGAATAACTCTTCAGGGCTTGCCAGCATTAGTAGGCTTTAATTTTTCTGGAGGACCGCATCAACTAATGCACGATAGATTATACCTCTGTCAGGCCCCACGAAGAATTTTAGTAAGGGACGGATGGGAGGCATGCGAGCGTTCATGTGACACAAACAGTTTTATTGCAATTTTACCTGAAAGAACTTTAATAAACTCGAAATGGGTGAGTGCACACCCTCTCACAAAAGGTCTATCACCTTATAAGGTTTTGCGCGATCGTTTTCACCCACTCGTAATTTGCGTCAAAGCCGTCTTAGTCAAAAACATGCCAGTTTCGCTATCATCCCAAGAGGCATTCAGTTAACAGAAAAACAGATCAGACGAAGAAAATGCGACCACTGGAACAAGTGTTCCACTTTTTTGACGTTTTCGATTCTCTGGAGAATCCTCAATCATAAGTAATAGAAGAAGAGTCTGAGTCATGTTCCTATGATTAAGGTTCCTCGACATCATCCAAAAGTCAGGAAAATAAAACTCTTGTTTCAGCGGTCCCATATTCTTCTTCTGAACTGCTTCCTGGAACTCGCATATTCCCTTATGCTGGCCAGATCTTTAGGCGGGATGCCTATCAATCAGAAGAATAGATACTTGTGCCCTTTGAGGCAATTAACGAACAACATTTCAAGCAGGATTACAGACAACGATGAGGGACAGTAGTGACCTTTTCGTGTTAAGTAAGCAAGATTTGGCAGTTATACCTCTATCCCAGGTACCCGTACATCCAAAGCTCAAATCAGGGCCCAGGAGGATGGCAAACGAGCTAGTTGTGATCCCTTCAGGCTGTCCTATCTTTGCTGGCAATACTTCGCACTGAATGACTGCTATACAGTAAACGCCATGGGTTACGCAACAGTTCGATTCAGACGAAATATTGATAATCTTTCGCTAAACGGCATTGACTCAAGTTGTGATACTGATTATCGTGCAGTCCATTCTAAAGTCAACTCATTCATGATAGGATGCGGATTTTTAAACGGACTTCGTTCTGACCACTAGCAACACGTATCGGTTGTAAAAACTGGCCACTTAAGTAGTATGTATTTTTTATCATTTATTTTGACTGTCTTTATAAATTCAAATATATTTTATGGAAAACATGCAGAAAAAATTAGTTCCTGTACTTGTGTGATAGCAAATTACGCCTTCTTTGAATTTTTTACTCAAAGAAAGGGTAGCTTTTGGTTATAAAAAGTTGCTTTTTATGAACTTTTTACAATTGTGAGGTGTTTATTCATAATACATCGTATTCGCCAATTTATTAATGCTGCCTACAGTGCATAAAATATGTTTCACATCGATTTCAATAATTAATGACAACTATGTGACTCCTTCCTCAAAAAGTGGGCGAAAACGTACTTTTCCTTAAATAGGATGTACACAGTGCGCAGTGTTTAAACCTTGAATTCGAGTGTAGCAGTCACTAGGTTAGAAAATTATTCGGCTATTGAGCAAATTTTTAATAACCGAAAGCTACCCTTTCTTTGAGTATAAAAGTTAAAGAAGGCGCAATTTGCTATCAAGTAAGTAAAATTAATATTTTTTTCGTCATGTTTTTCAGAAAATATATTTAAATTTATTAAGGCTGTCAAAACCAATGATAAAAATGCATGCTATTTAAGTAGCCAGTTTTTACAATATGTACTTTTTATTGGTAGTCAGAACGAAGCTCGTTAAAAAGCCCGCATCATATCATGATGGAATAAACTTCAGAGTAGACTACACGATAATCAGTATCACAACCTGAGTCGATGCCGATTAGCCAAAGAGTATCAATCTTTCGCCTATGTCGAAATGTTGCGTGATCTGTGGCGTCTACTGTAAATGAACCGTGGATTTCGACGAGGTCCATAGTGGGCTCTAACAGAAGGTGGTGCAGGGACGAAAACTTTAACTGAGAGTAGACTTGCTTTGCACCTACCTCACTCGCGCCCCGCACGGGAACGGTGTCAGGACAAAATCAAGAAGATAGTAGACGGCACAGACTTACGCACCACTAGTCATCACAACCAGAATAACGCAGCAAAGTAGGGGGCGGCGGCTCGGATCCCAGCTGAGTGAGAGTGCCATAAGAAGGAACCATTTAATCCTGACTCCCAGTCCGCCGCTCCAAACAACACACTTCGAGCCGAGGCTTTTAATGCCTCAAAGCACTGGGTGACCACCCACATGTGCTCTGGGCACGCGGACTCAAGGTACGACTTAAATGCCCCGTTACTCTGTAATTAAAGGGGATATAGAAACGTCTCCTTGTGTCGTCTCATTTTAGAATGTTTCGTGCGTTAATTATTCATTGGACCTCCTCAGATAGCTTCTTATTAGCCTGTGGTATGTCTTTCCCAAGCTTTGCGACATCTTATCTGTCCCACGCTCCCGATGGAGGTAGTCCGCTCACATGGTCGCCAGCGCAAACACTAAACCATACCTTCTGGTTCGCCTCACGTTCCTGGAGCCACCCACGTCTTGGAAACGACCAATCAAAGTGCGCCATTCACTGATTGGCTACAGACAACACAGATGTCTATGAGCGTGCAGAACCAAGACTTAAGAGCAATAACTGATGGACGTTACTTGCCTGAAGCTATAGCTATCAACAATTGTTTTCAAAACATATCTGTAAAAAGCTAGTTCAAACTAATTTACCTTCCCTGACTTAATTTAGGAAACCTGTGTATGTGTGTGTTGCCGACCCGATTACCTCGACATTGGTGACCCTGAAAGAAGGCTTCGTTCATTTCGAATCTACGATATAGTCAGGTGTTGACTGTGGATAACTTTCCATTAGAGGTTAAGCGTATTTTGGCACTTGCTTCTGTTTCGAACAACGAGAAACCCATTTTTATCAGTAAAAATAATCTAATTGAGAGTATCTTGAAGGGGTTCACGTTATCCCAAACAACAGTTTTTGATGAAAAGGGGTGAGAGGGCGGAAACTAATGTGAGCCCTGATGCGGTCCGGGCCGCAAACATGTTTTTTCTCGGAATAGCATAAATCCAGTTTCACACTACCAGTTAATATCTTCGGAACAAGAGCCCAAGCGTTGGCTTTAACCAGCGTCACATTTGACTGATATTAGAGTCAGTAACAGGACCAGTACTACTACCTTTCAACTGCATTATTATTAAGTATTAGTATCAGTCTCTGTCTTCTTGAACTTGACATGACAACTACTGAAGGTGAGTGAAAGTATGTAGTGCGGTAGTACCCACGCCAAGTCTACTGTAACTTATGACTAAATTAGGCGGTGTTCTGGCCTACATTAAAGAAAGCGGCCAACGTCTGATTTCGCTTGGTCTTCTTGACCTCGGATGAAGGTGGAGAGTGCAGTTAGCGCCTGCTACGTCTACTTTCACTGAAATCTACCCCCTGATCTCCAGTCATAGCCCCTGCTCTAACCTGCTGTGTGCATATGGTGGACTCCATTGAAATCGATGGTCGAAAAAAACACGCATGTCTGTTAGATCCGTCGAACGGACGTCAGTCCAAGCAATCAATCTTATCACTGACAGGCTGGAGACCGAAAGTGCACGACGAAGGAGCCGCCTCGGGAATGCTGCCCCATGAAGAACGATATTATATTTCACTTTACTGAACCGAACGCCTCTAAAAGTATAACGAGGCGTCAAAACTGGATAGCGTATTTGGCGGACCATAAGACGCACTTAAAAGCAGTTAATTTGCTCAAAAAACGACAATACGCCTTATAACCCGGAACGCCTTACATGTCAATTAATTCAACTTACTGTCCTCGAAACTATTTTGTGTGGCACACGGCGCTGACAGTTATTGTGAATGCACTAGCTTTCGACTTAGCGGTATCAGACTGTGTTTTCTACGTGTTACAACTGAATAAGATTAGGAGTTATTGTGAATACGCCCATTAACGCTTGAACGATGCTGAGAGTCATGGTGAATGCGTTCAGCAAAATTTGACTGACTGACTTACCTGACTGTTTTTGTTTATCTTGATGCGCCTTATATAAGAAAAAAGTTTGAACATAAATTGTTCACTGACAGTGCACCTTATAATCTATTACACCCTTTAGTGCGGAAAGTACGGTATTCTGAATGTCATCTGTCGAAGAAATAACTCGTGCTTTCCGTAAAGCGAGCTAAAAGGTACTTGTGCTTGTTACAGCTGTGATCATGTTTAATCTAGCCGGCCTCAATGGTGTCACGACCGGTACCTTTCCATGCGTGACGACTGGCGGCAGCGGATCTAAAAAGCGCCATCCAGTCTCTTCTCCAGCGACGGAGACCGAAGATATAAGGTCCGAGAACTGCTTCCATGTCTTGACTGACGGTGTCGAGCTAAGTCTTCAGTTGGCCTCCTCTTCGACGTTTTCAGGTGGGCTGCGGCGCCGGGTCGAGAACAGCATAGCAAAGGTCGTGGGACGGAGAACGTGGGCAAATGAACTCTAGTCGCCTTTCTTGAATAGCCTGAGATATCCTCGCGATACGATCGCAGCTAATGCGGACTGTCTCATTTGAAATCATTTCGGTATACTTCACTCAAAAGATAGTCCTCAGGCAGCGATGGTCAAACGCCTCAGCCATCACTCATCATCAGCGCGCACAGCTTACCATTAACATCCATAGAGGACGACTGACTGGACGGATGCACGGTAGATACGGATCTTCGTGGCGATGGTGATGCCGCATCAGATCCATAGCCTCTTTCGAGGATTGAGAAAACACAGCGAGCAGCATCGATTCCAGAGACAATTCCTTTCCTACTCCGTCCATTCGGTAGCAGCCTCACCCCGAGGTATTGAAAGCTGTCTACTTCTTAAAGTTGACCGCCATTAATCCCCAGGGGTGCCTTCTCCTGGGCAGGGATGCAGCTCGAGAACAACTTCGTCTTTCCGGAATTTATGAAAATACCAACCGGCATAGCAATGCCATTTAACTGCGACACTACCGACTATAGAACACCAAAGCTTGAGGCCAACAGCGCAATATCATCGGCGTAATCAAGATCAGTTAGCCGGTGTCCGGGTGCAAGCTCAACACCGTCCTCTTCCAGTAGGAGCTTGCATGTAGGGCCTCACGACTTACTCTAACTAACAAGTCTGACCTCCTGCCCTGTAAAGTTGACTTAAAACTTGTCATTGGCGCGTAAAAATGATTAGCTAATCTGCAGATTAGGTTCACTGCCTGACCGGCTGATTGTGTTTCACCCTACTGAACCGAATGCCTCTACGAGACGTCCAAATTGGATACTCTGACGGGATAATTCGGTTTTTCTTCCTCGTAAAACGAACCAACAAGTCCGACATCTCGCCTAATCAACTTGACAGGACCTTGACACGTTAACATATTTGGCTAAACTGGGGACTAGTTGCATTCCATTGCGAAAGTACAATAATTTACACTAAGTCCCACTTACGTGATAACCCACCAAAATGTACTACTGAAACTAACCAGCGATTTCCAGTTTGATAAGTCAGTGTGCAACCGTTAAGCGGCGAGATAAAAATATGACTGTGACATGAAAAATTCTAGCACGTATAAATGTGGGTTGTGTGTGTGTGTGTCAATTTGATGGAAAAAAGAGAACACAATGCTGCGAAAGAGTCACAGTGAATGAAACTAGCTGTAGCACGCATGCTAAACGCGTACCGCACAGGCCAAAGAATCCAGTTAGTCCAGAAAGTAAAGTCAGTTAAAAAGGAGGTCCTAAATACAATTGAAGTAGAAATACTTTGTACACAACCAGGGGTGTCACGAGGAGAACAGCGAGGTATGGTCGAAGTAACCTATTCCTCCTCCCTTTTCCTGTTCTTTGCAGCAGCCAAAGCCCAACCGTAACCTGACGGTTTGTTTTGTAGCTGGCTAGCTGCAGGATATTGCACGAAAGGGCAAAGCGGGAACCTATTCGACGGCCTAAAGAGCCCCAGGGAGGGGGGGGAGGGGGTACTCCTGGCGAGACGGTGCATTATGGAAAGGGGGGCGAAATGAAGGAAGTCTGTCTGAGCGATGGACGGGGGGGAGGGAGGTAGGGGTAGGCAGGAGAAAACGAAGATGACGAGGAGGAGTGAGAACTCTGCGCAGTTCAGCGCAGTAGGTTGCGGGGGCTGGGCGAGAGGGCGGTCCCGGTCGGATGAGCGCCTCCGCATAGCCCAGGAGGGGAGCCGTCGCTGTCACCGGCGCTTCCAACAAGACTGCTGTTGGTGACACCAACTGAGGAGGAGGCAGGGCCACCCCCCTGGAGGGCCCCACCACCGGTAGCCTCAGCGGGATAGAAGTCACCGACGGCGGAATTCCAGAGTTTGGTAAACCGATCGCGAATGAGCCGTAGGCAGTCGGAGAGGAGAGCCTTGTCTGACGGGGAGTTGGCGTGCTGACACAGACCGTGGATCAGTGTGATAGCCGCACGGTAGCGTTGCAGACACTAAAAACAGGCATCCGGGTTTAACAGTCAAATTCACTTGGAGGCAAAAAAACGAGGATTCAGGTTAGTAGAAGAGCGCTAAAAACCTCGAAGGGCTAGTCTGGTCGGCTGTCAGGTGCATGCTTGCACACACGGAATGAGATATCTCTTAGGGGTACCTACTTTAGTCTGTGGGAGTTTAAACCGTGAGAATGCTCAGAGCACTACAATTATTACGCCTCATTTCCGTATAGGAAGAGAAGGGGTAAGAACAGTAGTTGTTTATTGTAGGCAGAAACGAGGTGGTGGGCTGAAGCCCCGACACACGGCAGGCCGGGCACGCGCGCGTGTCTGCCTGCTACCGTGCTGTGGGCGTGAATGCATAAAAGTCATGCAGGAGTGAGTCACTGGCCGCTTGATCACCTGTTTGGCCAATAGCAGCCTACGGCACCTGTAATTGGCTGTCTCGGAAATGGATAGAGGAGCGCAGTCATGTGACGGTCTGCGGGCTTGGTGCCGGCGCTACAAGTCCCAGGAATGCTGATGTTTGTCACCGAATTTTCCGATCAATATTACTAAGCCACCTATGCATAGGACGGAAAGCTTTAACCGTAGCACTCCTCGGTTCCGATACTTACAGCTTGGTGGAGGGCGGGGGGTCCTTGGTCAATTTGATGGAGTGGTGCTGGCCTTTATGCAATTTGGTATTCTCCGAGTCAGCTAAGGGACTAGGATTAAAGTATCTATGGGACTGCCCACGGGAACAGCTTGACGGACACGCGACAAGTTGAGAGACACGCGCAGAGTTAAATGTCCACGCAGAAACTTTTACAGCAAACCGTTCTCTGTTTTCCAGTCTGTTTTCTATTCCACACATACAGCTGGGGGACATAACAATTAGCATGGAAGCTAGACACCTGCAGAGGTTCATGCTCCAGAACTGCAAGATATTCCCCCAAATTATTCGTCAACATAAGGGAGCAGACAAATTTTCGTCTACTACGCCATTATCTCACTTTCTGATAGTAGAAGCAGGAGGATAAGCGATGAGGGCAGCCACTGTTTCGAGAGGAATATTGCAACCGAGTGTGTTCTTGGGTCAACACCGGTTATGTTGCCCCAGGGCGTGTTAGGAAGAGAAGACTGGATAGGATAACTGATGCTACTTTACTGTCACTTGTACAAGTACATCAACACTGTTCCGTGTGTCCAGAAGCTGGCCTTCTGTGGTCGGGCTAGCTTCGGCAGCCTGTCCTACAGCAGAGTCCCCGTTCTGCTCACAACGTCGCTATTTAAAGGGCAGTCATCGTTGCTCCCCATTGGCTTTCCCAGTGCGTCGTGCACACTCCGCTTACACACGCCTGTGCGTCTGTTCTTAGCGTGACCTCACTCGGCTCGGCTCGACTCCAGTGCAGTCTGGCTTCGGGTGCGCCTTCTTTGTCCACACATAATGTCCACACATAATGTCCACCCTTTCAAGGTCGCGTGAATTGTCCCTTCCAACGTGACCTCGGACTGTCTGTGTCTCTGTCTGGGTGACGTGCTCGATCATCCCAACAGGGACCATTGTGACTTGTGTGTCTGTGAACTGAGGTCGACTCGCCAAACATCTTCCGCCCTCTCTCACTCTCTCCTCCCGCACTTACCGTGCTCCAGGGGCAGAAATGCGCCGGTGTCGAAACCTACTTACGCGTATCACGCACCTGACAGATCAACCATGGCTCTCGACAATGTCCACCACGAGCCTCAGCAAGCTGAAGTACCCCGCAGGGACTCCCGCGGGACAATAGTGAAAATAGACTTGCGAGGAACCT
The DNA here is from genome assembly GCA_036362985.1 of Ligula intestinalis. Lineage (NCBI taxonomy): Eukaryota > Metazoa > Platyhelminthes > Cestoda > Diphyllobothriidea > Diphyllobothriidae > Ligula > Ligula intestinalis. The sequence continues at coordinate 109,624,717 of JAYGXS010000001.1, read as the reverse complement.
CCGCCAATCCTACACCACTCCCACAGCGGGACCCGGTGTCAAGACAAAAGTCAAGAAGACCAGATATGGTGGAGGGCGCAGGCGGCTGGCGCGGTCGAAACTCAAAAGGCGTACCAACAGCGCGTTTCGCTAGGAGCGCCATAAAGGTCACATTAAGAAGGAGCCATGGAGCTTGACTCTCAGCCCACATAACACGATCCGCATTAGGCCGACTGCAGTCTCCCGTCAGTTGGCAACCCTTCAAAGCACAGCTTCTAGCGCACCGTGATAACTTCAAGCGTATCAGATCGTTCATAGTGAGGAAAGGAATGCAGTAAGGGTCGACCTCACTCTCCCCACCCCCACACCCCGCCAGCAAAAGGCTACCGCCTAGATGATCGGTCGCCTGAGGTGGGATGGGATCACGCACCTACTGCATCTAATACGCATACAGGAACCAGACTCCAATGTATGGTATGGGGCCTTGCATTAATGAGACTTGATGTCTAAGTCACGTAAAAGAAGCTGGTCCTTTTAAAAGACTGTGTATCCTGATGAAGAACTGGCATACTATGCAAAGTCGCACTTTGGCTTTCAGAGAAAAAAAAGACAATGCTTTGAAACCGATGAAAAATTGGCCGAAAGATATGGAAAAGTAAAAAGTAAAACGCCTGTCAAGGAAAAGATCACAAACACGTACCAAACCCAGTTCGCCAATATAGTCATCCATTTCCGCGGCGCAGCACTAAAAAAGAGCAAATTTCAAAATAGAAGGCGCTTAAAATAGAAGAGAGCAAAAACAAGCCGGGAAAAGTCAGTGGCTCTGTGTAAAAAGTTGCGAGAAAAATCGACTGCCTAGAAGAACACCACGCAAAACGAAAATGACTAGATTATAGGGGGAGGGGGGGAAGGCGGAATGATAGCCCACGGAAGCTGTAGTAAATGCGCTAGCTAGTTGTCCACTGCATTTAGTGAGGCAAGTCAATGTTTCGAGTTGGGGGGGGGGGGGGGGCGGTTAGAGCAAGGTCGACTTGCGCAGGATTGAGTTCATGACAAGAGACTTCCATAGCATCTGCTCCACTTGCTTTACACTACAGTTCGACCGTCGATTTCGATGAGGTGCACCGTCTGCAACACAGCAGGGTGGTGCGCAGGATCGGTGACTTGCGCGTAAGTTAATTTCGTCTGATAGTAGACTGGCGCTGCAACTACTGTACTCCCTCTCCCACTTCCCTCACCCCATAGTGCCCGGTGTCGAGACAGATTTGAAAAAAGACCAGAAGCAGGGCTGGCTGTAGGTGGCTGACTGGCGCGGCGTAAGCCTGCACGTGTTCGTGCCACCCCCCCCTCTTCGGCGTCTGTCCTGCCATTCGCCCCTCACAACACACTTCTAGGCCAGCAGTCCTAGTGGACCTGTTTGCAACCCGGCCATCCGAACCACCATCGTTGCAACGCTCCTGAGCCTAGCTGGAAAGTTCGGCCATCTATTCGTGCTCTCCACAAGGTATCTGTCGCCTCTTCTCACTCGGATGTACCTCTTGATGGCTCTGCCACTAAGAAAGGCTCCCAGCGTCTTCACCAGAGAGCCGTTGTCGAGGAGAAACGAGGTCACCATCCCCCGGTCCTTTTAGGCGGCTATCCACCTCCGATTGCGGCCGCAGAACAACATCTTCCGAGGGTCACTCGCTATACTCTGGCTCAAATACGCAGTGGCTACTCAATGGTCCTTCGTCAGTATCAACCCCGGCTCGACCTGTCCATAACCGACTGCGGCGTTTCTCCGCATGACTGTCAGCATCTGTTTGCCTGTAAATCCCGGCCAGGCACCCAAGTTACCCGCGTGGACCTTTGGCTCAAGCCGGCTGAGTTCGCGGCTTTTCCCCGTCTCCCAACTGCACCCAGTTTGGACTCCGGCAGGGACTCCTGATCCAACAAGGGCTACTAACCAAACAACCCCCCATATTCTGTATTTATCGTATGAGCGTACCCCGAATAACGACTGCCGTGCCTATTCCGGGCTTCAACAAAGAAGCTCGTTAAAAAGCCGGCATCCTATCGTGACGATAAATAGTTTTACAATCTTACTCAATGCCGATTAGCGAGGGAGTTTCAATCTTTCGAAAACATCAGCATTAGCAGGAATTCGGAGCCGTACTATATAAGCAAAAGAACAATACAGACCAGGGCCAAGGATACGGAACCAGTGAGGCCCGTAACCGATGGGTGAGCACAAATGCAGCAGCGTCAACAACGGCTGCCCACACTCCAACTAGCTTCCCCTAGGTGTTGAATTCGCGAACGCAGGAGACTTTGGTCTCTACAACAGCGCCGCAGTATACGACAATGGAAAACATGCAGGTTGGCCTACTTGCATTGCCGACAAGGCGGTTCTGTCTATGCGGAAAAAAGCAAGGTACAAAAGGTGAGAAGGCGCTGTGCACTCAATGGTTAGAGCGGTGGACTCTGATCGAATGAGGTGGGAGATTCGAGGCTCGGGTGGTGCACCGAATTACGCAGTTGATTATGACTCAAGGATGACATTGTCTCCCGAATTGACGCAGCACGACGAGTGTTCTCCAGTCTTCGGAAGTGCTTATGCACCACCCGACGCGATATTTTTATCTCAACAAAGATCCGCGTGTACCGTGCATCGGTGCGGTCCGTTCTCCCATACAGATGCCAATGTTGGGCTATGCGCGTGGAAGATGAACACAAACTGGAAGTCTTTGACCAATACTGTCTGAGGAGCATCCTTCGAGTGAAGTACACCGACTTCGTCTCAAATGAGACCGTCTGCACTCGCTGTGACAAAATCACAAGGATATCTCAGGCCATTCAGGAAAGAGAGCTGAGGTGGTTTGGACACGTTCTTCGACGCCAAACTCAAGAGCTCAGTGCTACTGCCCTCCATTTGAAACCGTTGCCTAATTGGCAACGTCGAAGACGAGGTCAACTCAAAACCTGACTTGACTCAGTCCGTCGGGACATGACACAGGTTCTTGGACTTTCGGTATTTGGTCTCCGGCGCTGGCGAAGAGAATGGGTCGAACTGTTCAGGTCTGCGGCCATGGACCGTCGCGCGTGGAGAAGCACCGTGCGGCATATAATTGAGGCCGGCTACATCAGTCACGATCTCAGCCGTAACAAGTACAAGTTTAAGGCCACAACCGATGAAACGCTCTGAGAGTTGAAAGTGCCGCATTATGGCAGGTCGGTCTTGATGTAAATGTTGCTAAAAGCCGCGATATAACCGTCTAATTACGGTCTATGCGAGCACCTAAGAAAAACCCAACAAGAAGGATTCAGAAGTAGAAGTTTGTTGGCATACCTACTACAGCGTACTTATGGCAAACAACGCGTACAAGACTAAACCAATCAGATTGCGGCCTTAAGTGAGGAGTGACTGCATTGGCTTTGTGACTCATCCCGCTGACGTGTTAGAGTCCTCAGCCTCACCGCAGCTGCGCTGCGTCATGTGCACTGTGTTTGAGCTGATCGGTCGTATTGCGTGAAAAGGACTCCTATCGCTCTAAGTCTGACCGTTGGTGTCTTCGACGCCTCTTAATAGTCTTCTGGCAGGATCGAAATTCCAATGTCGAGCTATACCGCAGATGTTTCAAACTACCTAGTCCAGCATCGCCGATTGCAATGGTTTTGCCATGTCCTGCGCAAACCATCGACGGACCTCTGCAGTTTAGCCGTGAACCCCTCTCGTAGTGCAAGCTGGAGATACCGACAAGGCGGTCAGCTGAAGACGTGGCTCAGCAATGTGAAGTCGGACGTTGAACGGATGAGTCTCGTAACCGTTTACGGCTTGCGACATTGAAACAAACAAATGGGCTAAGATCTTTGAAGAGATCGCTTCCGACCGTAGCTATCCGTGACATCCGTGAAGCCGATTCATCCAAGAACAGGAGCTAATCGGGTCAAGTATAAATAAGTAAGCACAAGAAAGGACTCGTCAGGTTGGGCCCTAACAGGCCTCACCCAATAACACACACTCTTTCGCACACTATTTCCCTCCATGTACCAGGTGTAGTATAAATTGCGAAGCCCACGGAAACGAATTAAGACTCAATCCACCATAATGCACATTGTGGAAAGAGACTCGCCGGTCATGCTTAACATATTCAGCCTGCCAGTTACTGAAGTGGCCGCTACGCAGGCATGGTGTCGTACAGAAATGCCCTTGGTATGATCGCCAGCCCTACCCGTTGGTCTTACCCGAACCCGAAGAGTTACTGAATGTTAAACCCTTTAAACGTAGAGCACTTACCTGATCAAGGGCATGGTTGAATATGAGACGGTTGGCAGTTATTCTGGACAGGAGTCGTCCGACCGGCTCAATTAGGTCATCCCGACGTGACTGTCGAGCTAACTGACACAGTCGAATGTAGCATCGGTGATAAAGGGCATTGCAGTCGATCAGTCCTGGGTAGGGAAAAGGGAATGCAAAGGCATTAGGAGAGTTCTGAAAAAGTGGCCTGACAAGGGAAGATGACAGGGTTACCCGGATTCGACTTACTTCGTTTGGCAGTCTCAGTTGGCTTCAATCGCTTGTTGTCAACGGCCTTTTTGACCTGCACGTAGACATACTCTAGGTAGTACAATATCCGTCTGTACAGCACCATCTGTTCCACAATTCTGTGTAAATGGCAGGTAGGAAAACGAAAAAAACATTCAGCAAATTCCTGAACGGGTAAAATCAACCCTAGTGTGATTAAATTCGCGGCTGACAGTAAGCCTGATAGCTCAATGGCAGTGTTGTAACGGAAGTCCAAGCCGAGATATCGCCGCCCAATAACGCCTTATGTGAGTCCCCAAAGAAAGAAAACGACAAGAAGGATGCAACGGCAGAAGTCTTTCAGTGAATGAGGTACAACGTATTTAGGAAACAAACGCGTGCAAAAGATGCACCTTGAGCCAATCGGATTCATTCCTGAAATGGTCGCCGGCTTTATTGGTTGTTGGCTCAGTGAATTAATGTAACTAGAAATTCAAATTATTGATTAATTGTCTAGCACGATGTGTTAGCTCACGCGTAGGCCGATCAGTAGCCTATTGCAGACGCGGCTATGGCTTGCAAGCTACTGCTTGCTAAGGCTGTTACTAGGCCATCCTAACAGATAGAGCGTGAGGCTGCAAAAATGCCTTCCCTTGCTGGCCTGTGTTCGACTCCCGCCAACGCCGTGAGTTTTTTCACGATTGGGTCAATTAAATTAAGCAAATCTACCAACTTCCCCGTCTAACTTTCAAGTCAGCCTGCTAGTCATTCTGGTGGATTCTAGATTATTGTTGAGGAAATCCTACCCGAGCAGTCAGCTTACTGCGTCCGTATTGGTGGATTGGCCAAGTGAAATCGACCCGAGTGCGTGATTAAATTCACGGCTCACGCGGTAAGCCTCGTAGCTTAGTTGGTAGAGCGTTGGCTGCGCGAAATCCCTCCCTTTCGACTGCCACCGAGGCCGCGAGTTTTTTGCATAATTGGGTTAACTGAACTGAATCCAAGAAAGTGGTTGGAGAAAGTAATATCAAGCAGACAGACTCACCGTTTGGCCTCTGGTGCGAACTGCAATCGTTTTCTGCGACCCGGATGCCTGGTGGGGGTTGAAGAGGAGCTGTCGCTGCCAGCGGATTGATCGCCACCGCACTCATGCCCCGCGCTGTCGTCGGCCTCTTCATCCTCCGAGGCGGTCTCCTGGTCCCCGGCGGCCGTGCAATCGGTGAGGGCGGAGGCGCGACGCTCCGCCAGCTCGGTCAACAGTTCGCACAATTCCAGCACCATGGTTATGGTCTTCACCTCTTCAATGTGCCCCGACTGTCAAAATATGGAGGGGGTGTTATATGCAACTTGACCAATATAATATTGCGGAACGGAAGCAATTTCAACAAATGGAAGGTTCAGTAATGATACCCATGTAAGCATTCATAAAGTTAAGTTAGACGAACGAACGTTTTCGATGAATTAATCATCAGGTTAATACAATAATATAAGGGAGGGTAGAGTTAACAAAAAGTGTAAGCAACCAATCAGTTATACTAAGGGGGGGGGGGGGGGAGGGGCGTTTAGGGATGAAGGGGGTTCAATTGTAGTCTTAATTAAGGACCAGAGGGAGAATGTGCCGGCGAAACATTCCAATTTCCTGCGTCAGCGGATACTTGCGACGGCAGAGGCAGTCGTCATACGGTTCACGAACCCCAGCTTATACGCGCAGAAGGCGTTTTTACAAGCACTCAGGCTCCTGTGGCCGAAGAACAATTCTACACCCGTCTACGCGCTACCCACTACTTTGGGGGACAGCGACAGCAAATGTCCCCAGGCCGCGAAACGGCGAAGAGACAGCGAAAGCAAGCATCCCCAGACCACTCATGCCGTTACGAGACGATGAGACATTGCGTCCTCACACCTCCCAACAAAATGCGAGAAAAAGACGACGGGGTGACGTGAACTAATTGTACGACCCCTTTCCCCTCTCTGGTCCATAATTATGACTAGAATATGATCGCTAAGGGAAAACGACAAGGAAATGTTAAAAAAAGATGGGAGCGACACCTTGTTAGGGGTCAGATGGATACGACGATGTAAGACATATGCCAGGCTTAGTTCCACTTTACTTGAACTTGCAAAAGCTTCCCAGACATTTAAGTCGGCAGGCTCTGTACAGTCACTACGCTCATTCAGAACTGTCGGCGTCGATTGCAGTTTGGCAAAGCACAGGGTAAGGATGACTTCGCCATACGCCCACATCGGAGAATAACAGCTTCTGCTCTATTTACCTATCAAGTTCCACCCTTCAAGGTCGACACTTAATTTATCTTATTAATAAGCAATGACCCTCTGCAGTTGATTAAGAGGTCGCGAAATAATATGACGTCAATAAATTTTGCTAAGCTCGTGATATTTACGTTGATAACATTTCTCCCAGGAAAACAATGTTTCAGAGTGCATTCAAGTTCAATTGACACAATTGTGAAACATTCGCGACCTCCGTGGGAGTTAAACCCACACAGCAAGGGAGGCTTTGCGCAGCCAAAGCTCTACCATAACGACGGTCAGTTAAGGGAGTTTGGCAGCTGTGCTCAATTCAATTGATCCAAGTGTGAAAATTCGTGGCCTCAGTGGGAGTCAGACCCACACAGCAGGGAAGGCTTTGGCGCAGCCAAAGTTCTACCATTGAGCTACGAGGCTCATCGTGCGCCGTGAATTTAATCACATTGTGGATATATTTTACCCGCCCAACTTACTGCTCCTATGGAATCCACCATTACGGAACAGAATTTAAGTTATTGAAACCCATGCAACTCAAAGGAAGACGAACTGCACATCTTGAATATGTGCTAATAAATATATTTTACTAGTGCTGACTGATCGGTCTCTAGCTATAATCACTCATTAGCCATCACAAGAGTCACCTACTTCTGCGTAGGCCTATTGCACTAGTTATCCCGAGGAATGATCGCATGTGCCATAATAGAGAATATAGGTAGAGCGAAATACCAAACTAGGGCAGTTTGCGCAGTTGCCGTTCCTCTTCCTTCCAGGGAGGCCTCTGTAATGTGCTAGTCGAGGAAACCCTGTTGGCTTGAATAGATAGCCATGGGCGCATAATAACGGTGTCCAGTAAGGTGACTAACGGTCCCTCACAACCTCAGGGCCTCTGGCTACCGAGATAAGGGATAAGGCCAACAGGTGAATGGAACTCACCTCCATATGCCGCTCTTCAACAGTTTCGGGTGAAATCCGAGTTGGCATCAGGACACCTCGCGCCGCAGCCTGTTGCTCTAAAATCGTAAAAATATCGCTTTGTAGACAGCTTTATTGTGCATAAAATACATTGGACATACTGTTATCTAGTGGATGTGGGAAATTAGACTAGTTGATTTTTAAGTAAGCCGCTCATTCCTTTACCTTAAGTGTAGTGTACTTGTACTTTACTCAGAATTCCTCACCACAACGTGTTAAAAGAATTCGAGTGCAAGTGTACTGGCTTAGAGCAGTGGAGGCGGGCGTTCATTTATAATCACTCAAATGCCCCCGTAGCATAAAATAAGGGCAAACATGTGTCATGGGCTCAGCACGCGAAAATCGCAAAGTTGCCACCACCATGAAGGCAAATAACGCCCTAAATCTGCCTGTATCTGCTGATCTGTAAGCTATACAGAGACCGCACGCTCGCAGGACGATTCCGGTGTCCTAAACAATTACCAGATGAAGACAAAGAAAATTGGTAAGCTCATATTCCCATCTGCTGTGCTTATTGCTTAGTACTCAGCTACTGACAAAGTTAGAGTATAGGAGATACCAATATTAGTTTATTCTGGAGCAGATTGCTTTCCTATTAGACGGGGAGAGACCCTTAACCTCAAGAGGATTAAGACACAGCAGTAAGCCAAACGTTTGGCCTGAAAACGGCAAATGGCACCGTGCAACATAAAGGCATGATTAAAATTGACACATTACTAAATAACGTTCCGTTGACCCATAAGATGACACAGCCTGGTGAATAGAGCCGATAGGGTGGAAACCGAGGCAAGCCCTGATGTGCTCCGGGCTTCAAATATGTACTGACTGCGAATAACACAAGCCCAACGTCACACTTCGTGTTAACATTACGAGGATATAAGCCCAGCGCTGACTTAAATCAGGGTCACTTCTGACTAATAATAGCGCCAGAAATAGTGCCAGCACTACCTTCATTCAGCTACGCTCCTAGTTGGTAATAGTAGAAATAGCAGCAGCGGTACTAGCCTTGATTTCCTTGAGTTTGTCATGATACCTACAGAAGGTGGGCTAGGACAAATAGTGCGGCAGTACCAGCGCAAAAGACTACTGTAATTTAAGACTAAATTAGGCGGTGTTTTGGCCTGCATTGGAGAAAGCAGCCTGCGTTCGAGCCCGTTCGGCCATCTTGACTGTGTCTTGTCACCGGTTCAAACGGAGGAGGGTTTAGAGTGGGGTAGACAGCTGCGCGTCCATTTCGCTTAGATATCGTCGATGATTGTAATCACCGTCCCTACTCTTGAGAACATGGCGGATTTAATCGAAATCAATGGTCGAAATATCACACGAAAAAACATTCTCTAAAAACAATTAATCTAGGCCAGCTACTCGTCTGATGACGGCTGAGGAGTAGGTGAATCGGTAAGACATGCGAAAAGAAACGCGTCTTATGAAAAATTACAGGAGAGGTAAGTATTCCTAGCAGGAACACTAAACCCAACTTAACCCTAATCTCTCTAGCATTTAGCGTAAGGTCAATGGCAGTAAGGGTGGTCCCTGTTAGCGTGCTTTACCGATACATCAAATTAACTCGAGTAGTGAACTGTCATTATGGACGGCGTTTGCCACATGTACAAGTAACCTAAAGCGTTGGAGTTGCACACAAGCCAGAAGCAACCATTATGGGCCGGGTCATAAGATCGAAAGACCCACTGCCACGGCAGGAAATGGCTGGAGCTGTTTACCGGATTTGGTGCAATTGTGGACAAAGCAACTACGTCGGAGAAACCGGGAGATAACTCCAGACGCGAACGGCCGAGCACGTAGCGGCGGTGAGGAAGAAAGGCGCTAACTCCATTGTTGCAGCTCACTCGACGGGATCAGTCTTATTTTCAAGTTTAACGAGGCCAAAATCCTCGCAAGAAGTGACAACCGCGGGAGCCGCGAGCAGCTCGAGTCATGGTTCTCGGGCCCACAGTCAATCAAAAAGCGCATCGATTTGCCGTTCCCATGCTGCGACAGTGTCTAAGCAGGAACAACTCCGACGATAGTTAAAATAATTGTCGCGCAAATAACAAGCCAGCATGCGACACGGACAACGAAATCGCTGGTTACAGGCGCTGATAATTATAGTACGCATCCGGGTGGCAGCTACAAACTATAAATACCACGCAATCTGTACATGCATCAGCCAAATCTGCGCATGTTTCACATAATTCTACGGTAAGCTATGATTTAGGATTCTCGACAGAATCCAAAACGTCATGAAAATAAAATTTCTGTTCCAGTGTTCACATCGTCTTCTTCTGAACTGCTTCCTGGAACTCGCATATTCACTTTCATCGGCGCAGAGCTCCGGTTCAAACAAAGGTGAAGGCCAAAGTCTTCATAACTTCCGTTCGATGTCCCTAGTTCTGATATTGTAAGATCCAGACACCTTGAGATCCCACGGGTGATAACGTTGCCATAATGAGCAAACACATCGACACGTGTTCAGCAAAGAGGACCCTAAACGTTTAACGGGGCAAACGAAAAAACAGACTGGAAGTTTCCGTCTACCTTCGCCATTCATGTGTCAGGGGCTTTAGCCTGTACAAAACGGACTTCATTAATACGGGCGTGAGAATTACTAAAGTACAAGGCGGATTATTCCAACAAACTGATTGGATATTCAGCCGCCGGTTGGCAGTTGTCCAAGCAATGGATTTTAAAGTACAGACGACTCAAAAGTACGTCAGATTTTTCCCCTCCCCTTTTTTCCTCTTTTCAGCATAGACCAAATAGCAGAACTAAATCAGACCGATTGGGAGGAGATAAGGCTGGAGGTAGTGAACGATTTAGCGCACTGTATCCTAGTCTCTCGCGTGCCGTAAAATAATTGGGTGCAGCGGAATCACGCGCATTCGAGGCCTGTAGTCGCATATACACACTTTATGGTTAACGCTTTCAAAAAAGCGAGTACATAAGGTGTGTGTGTTTCACTTCAAAGAACTTGGAGCTACGTCCAACTCGACTTTCAAGGCCTGTACTGAAAAAAAGTGCTTGACGACGGTTTGACTGTTCGGATTTACCACACTTCACTCGAGGAAATTCAGCGTTAGCGAAGGTTTCGGGGAGAGTGAGGCTACGTTTCATTTGAGCTGCGGAATCAATAGGTGTCAAGGCATGAAAGTTTGATAAACGGGATAAACAGGCTGTCAAGATGATGCGGATTTTTTTTTCAGGCAACAAATTTGCCCATATGTGGATTAAATAGGCGGACAAGTATGGAACATTGAAGAACCACGAACGCAACTAGCAGGCTTCCAATAAAAATGTGGATCAGATTCTCCAGTTAATTGCACGTAGACAGATGTGCGGATGTGCATTCACAAGAATGCAACTGGTGTTGAATGGCGACAAATATGAAATCGAAGTCCTTCGAAGACCGAACGGCCTCAGTACCTACACTGCTATAATACCCATTTAACTGCTTCATGAATACGTCTGAATTGTAACAACTTGGGCAATTAATTCCTGGTGACTTCGCTACGTGTGCTCGTAGGCAAGACGGACAAAAACCATGTAATACGGGCACCCAACGAATCAAAATGACCCGGAAAGGCCCTGCAGGCTTGACGCACTGAGAACTAGAGCGGCAGTCTTCCAAGTCAAGGTAGAGCGAGAGGCATGCAGCGCTAGAATGAACGTCCCAAAATACGTCCCATGCCAATGCATCCGAACTGTCGACAAAAATTCGGGTTAAGGATTAACCTTCTTGGCCATTTGCTAGACGCAGATCAATTTCAACACCCGTGGTTCGAGTATGAGCGCTCTAATAAGGAATGGAGCGTGTGAATCCCGTAACTGTACGGTGAGCGTCCATACACCAATTTTAATATTCCCGGTTGAAACGGGCAGGGTGAAGTTCCGGTTAGGGCGCTGGACTTCTGAGCAACGAGCCTCGGGTGACGCAGCAACTAGGGTCGGGTAGGGGGCGGCGTTCAGCGAAAATGGCCTCCCCGCACAACTTTGTCAACCGGTGCTTACGCAAACGAAATGGCCAACAAAGCCGCACCGACCGCAAAATTTGGCGAGCAATCCCGTAAGTCGAAAACGTCTCGGAGACTGTCGATCGCTTTCTCGTACCACTTGGAGTTGGAGTCGCACACAGGCAAAACAAAAGGCAAACAAAAGGCGTCAGATCATGAAACCGAAAGACCCACTGCCACGGCAAGAAACATATGGAGTCCTCTACAGGATCTGGTGCAGTTGCGGGCAAAACAACTACGTCGGAGAAACTGGTAGACTTCTCAAGACACAAATTGCCGAATACGCGGCAACAGTGCGGCGAAATGATGCCGATTCTCAGGTTGCGGCTCATTCGACGAGGCCCGGCTACACATTCAAAGTTGATGAGGTCGAAATGCTCGCAAGAGGTGACAATCGGGTAAGCCGAGAGTTACTTGAGTTATGGTTCACGGGCCTTCAGTCCATTAACAAGTGCAACGACTTGCCCAATCCATATTCGGTGCTGAGACTTAATTTGACCAAAGCAAGTCGCCGCTCGGGGAGCAGACAAGCCAACGCATCATCCAACGCCAGCACCGCAGGGTCAGGTGGTCAGTGCTCCTGCCAGTTATCAATTTTTCTACACGTTTAAAATTTACGGCAAACTTCCTGTGCACACACTAGCTGTAGCTCTGTGGGAACCACAGCAGACGCGTCTTCGACCGCCTTCCCACCCGCCCTCAGGGTGGCCAAGGTCTGCTACACCAAACCTCCCTATGGTGGATCCATCTCTTCTCCTCTCCATCTGTTTTTTTTATGACAGAGCAGCCCCTCTTGACTATGCTGCTCCAACTCCTCCTCCTCACCGCCGGGATTGAGGCCCACCCGGTGGGGTTCCGGATGCAACAAGGGCTGCTTGCCTGCCTGCTACTGCTCTGTAATTATGTCTCTGATGACGAATCCGCGACGGATCTCAAAACGTCAGGCGAATAAAAGTATTGACGTAGCGATCGAGTCATCTTCTTCTCAAATCGTTATTCCAGTCTGCCCCATATTTGTCAGCAGTGGTCTAAGGTCAACAGCAGCAGCCTAGCTGCTTCATGACTAAGAGACCTAACCACCAATACGAGTATCGCCAGTGGGGACAGTTCTTAGATCTGCCTTCACAATAATACAAAACAAACCACGGACGCGACACCACCATAACAGGAGAGACACCGCCGATCATAACATACGCACAGTGTCGCCTTGTCCCCAGCACCTAACTGCAAATTTACGCATCAGCCCAGTCGGCCAGCCCAGAATCCGTCAGAAGTATGACGCAGTGTGGCAGCTCCGGAAAGCGCCCGTCACATCCGCCTTATCTTCTGCCACTCTCGTGGAAGATTCAGGTCTCTAGTGCGGGCCTATTCTCAAGCAGACAAAAGATAAAAGTTCATTGAATCAGTAGGCACACAGACACTTAAATTATGTACGTGTTTTTTTTTCCTTCAAATACACATAGACATGTAGGAGACATCAATGGTCAACAAAGCATAACTCCCCGCTTTTGCAACAGTCACGATATGGAATTTGTTGTCGAAGCCAGTATGAGGAGGAAGTCGGTACATGTGCATATAAACCTTTCATTCTGCGTTTCAGTAAAGCCTAGCCAAGTTGAGTGAGGGACTAGCAAGTGTGCACAGCACGTGTCGTTTATGATTATCATTTTATAACGTCCGTTGCTGCGACTCGTCCCGTTCCCAGTCCACTGAAACACTCGAAGGGATGCATAACAGAGGGAAGAATGCAAGAATGACCCCGAGGCATCCCTCCTCGTGGTAGGCGGGGTTTAACGCGATGGCTCTGTTGAGTATGCCAGTCGACGACCAGCTTTCGAGCACTAGTCTAGCCTACCAAGCCAGGAACGGGGCGCCAAGGTGGGAGAGTGACGACCCAGAAAACCGACAACATGCAGCCGCGAGGGAAGTGGACGATCCACGGCCTGACGAGAGGAGGGCCGACGACCAAGCCACACGGGGTCAACAGCTAACACCCACGGGGGAGGAAGGCGGCGGCGACCGAGAATTATCCTACCACCACGGCGTGCTTTCTCACGCACCCGAACGTGAAGCTGCGAGCAAAAACCAACGACCGATCGATCGACCACCTGGCGGAGAGGAGGACGGTGCCGCGGTAACCAAGATAGTGGCGCAGGACAGAAAGGAGATGCGGATTACTTCGTAACGTCCGTTGTTGCGACTCGTCCCGCTACCAGTCCACTGAAACACTCAGAGGGATGCATAAGAGAGGGAAGCATGCGACAATGACCCTAAGGCATCCTTCCTCGTGGTAAATCAGCGCACTCTTCACTGCACACCTGATACACTTGAGCCTATAATTATGGGCTAACGACAGTTGTTGAGATGATTGCCAGGCTGGAATGGATCCTCGGTAATGCGACATTTATAGCAGTCTCAATCGCCTGAGACCTACAACCCTCTCAGTTGAGTTGGAGAAACGGTAAGTGCTTGACAAGTGCAGATGGAATAATTAGCCCTGCTGATCACTGTGCCACACTCATCGTCGGTTATCTTGTTCTGATATCGGCAAAAAACGGGAAGAGGCGTAGAAGGCGAGTGAGGTGGCTATTGCGCAATCCACTACGCCACTGAAAACACAGGCAGCTTCGGGGGAACCTGATACTAGCATTCCGCATATTACGTCTTCAAGACTGCTGTCTTATATCAGGGGATTTTTTCGAATTAGCAACGACGACGAATCTGAGGGGTCATTCACTCAAATTAAAGATGACAGGGGCCAGGCTGGACGCTCGGAAACACTTCTTCTCAAAAAGGGTGGTCGGAGCGTGGAATGCGCTTCCTCAGGACGTCGTTATGTCGGAATCGCTAGAGGGTTTTAAGCGAAACTGGATCGATATAGCAGTGCACGATGGATCGGAACGGGCCATTTACAATAATAATACTACTTTTTATTTTTCAGTAGTATTAGTTTTTATATCCTTCCAGTTTGCTATTTATAACGCCCTCCAACGCATAGCCTCATGCGAATGTTTCCGCGGTCTACCCTACTTGGCTATCTGCGTACCGTGATTACCCCGCTAGCGATCTTATCAGCCAGACCTGACAGCCTAAACATTCACCCTTGGTTCGACCCAAAGCGGACTGTCGACGACCTGGACAGATGCCTCTCCTTTTTACAGTTCCGTTCGCGGACTCTGCAATCAGCAAGGAAGAAGAAGGACGTGGCTTCCACACGGTGATGATCCTGGAAACCTTTGCAATGCCCCCCCCCCGCGTTGGAACCCCCCTTTTTTTCTCCTAAATCCCACACATTACCCCCACAAGAGCGACAGTTTTTCTTCTAAAAATCCCTGAGGAGTTTTTTCACTGTCTGCTCCTATTTTAATCCTATGACACAGCACAACTGGCCTCGCCAACAGTCTGAGAAACAAATTTTCTGCTACCACTGTACATATGTACAAATAGGGCACTCGAAGGAATTTTTCCTACATATCCCTCAATATCCTGATACTGATACAGTCGCGCAAGAACCAACCCACATTCTGTGTCAGCGGTAGGATCGATGACGTGACACATAGGGCCGAGCGACACGTTTCATTTAGATGCTTTAAAGCACAGGAGAAATTATACAGGCAGTTGAGAAGTGAGAAGCAAATAAAAGCATTGGATAGTTAATTGTTTGAATAGTTTAGCACTACCCTTATATGATTACCAGGACGTTACGAATGATTATCAGCGGATTCTGGGTGTCGGTAGTCCAACGACAAAAAGCAGCAAAGTTACGGCAGACTATTGAAATGAGTTCGTGGTAATCGGCGCATTCAATTTGCGTAATTGCGCTATGAAAGCAGGGTTAAAGCACCTATTTGTGCTGAGGGAAAGCTTCAGGGCTAAGATTCCTTAAAAAGAGTACGCTTCAAGCTGGCTTTATTCAATAAACGAGCCCGCGTGTATTAGCCCACATGGCAGTGCATAAAGCGTCCACCAAAATGAGGCATATCTACTTGAACCGATTATTTGCGGGTCCGACTAAAGGGGATTGGCGGACAATTCATGAATGGATGATAGAGGAGCAAATGATTCTGTGATACACGAGCCGGAAACGAGGGTGAACTAACAATTTAGTTGGTGGGTGCAAAAAACGTATATCGAGCAAACGTAGAGAATGCGGTAGGGTTAGACAACGAGGCAAAACTGTCTCGTAGGGCCGCCTAAATATATATATATATTCCCCTCACACAACTGTCTTATAGAATTGGTGGTTCAACATTTAATTCTTGGTTAAAGAGTGTAAATGAATATGTAATTGTGTAGAAAGTGATCAAAGAATACTAAATTAAAGCCCATACAGTTGTTTTAATAAGCTAAATAGAATCAACTCCTGTTGCTCAGGCAACCGATGCCTACTGGTGGAAATATGACCTTATGTTGGCGAAATTTAACGAAAAACAGGGAAAATCGAGGTACTGCGAGAGTAGAACTAAGTTATTATTATAAGTCAAAGGTAAATGGGACCTCTAAAGACAACAACTTACCGGTAGTCGGTACAGACTGCAGAGCAGTATGTCCCAGTTTGGAGGGCGACCCCACCGCCATCGGCTAAAAATGGAGGAAAGGTAGAGGGCATGAAACGGTTCAGGCGTCGCCAACTTGACTATCAAGGCGGTATGGCATTTACAGAGAGATAAAGAGCTAGAGGCATGCAACAGGTACTAAACGCTGAAACATTGTTCGACAAACTGCTGTCAGCGTTTACAACCAAATTTCAAGAAAGTCGCTGTACTTAAAATGGGGGGGAGCGTAGTAGGAAGAGTATAACTCCTGTCCTCTTACGATGCCCACATAAACTAAGAATAGAAAGACAATATGCTCGAGGCAGCGTACTATGCCGATGGGAGACTGTTGAGAAAGACGGCCAGCAGCTTGTGGGGGTGGAGATTTGAAGTTCCTGCTGTCATTGGATGCCGAGTACACGGGGGCCGGAACTCCCCTGGGACTAAAAGTGAAGGAGCTGATTAAAAGATCTGCACGAAGTTAACAAACAAATGGGAAGGTGAGAAGAGCACGTACGGATGTCTTGCCGCGGGAAGGTTGTGCTGGCCAGGTGGGACTTCTGAAAAAGAAAAAACGTGATATGTGAGCAAAATGGAGGTCGGTGGTTGAGGTGAACGTGGGGCATGTTAATATTTTGACTAAAAACTATCTCCTGTGAGTAGATTAGGCCAGATGACGGTCAGAGTTTAAATGAGAG
Organism: Ligula intestinalis; assembly: GCA_036362985.1. Taxonomy (NCBI): domain Eukaryota; kingdom Metazoa; phylum Platyhelminthes; class Cestoda; order Diphyllobothriidea; family Diphyllobothriidae; genus Ligula; species Ligula intestinalis. The sequence continues at coordinate 109,607,754 of JAYGXS010000001.1, read as the reverse complement.
TAAAAAAGCACCTACACTACCGCAGTTCACAAAAAAGGAAGGCTGAGCGTAGGTTATGTAAGGTTCTTTACCCACTTCTGAGCCCAAGATAGTGTAAAACGGAAATGATGGTAATTGAGGTTTTAAGGGCGAGGCCACACCGCGGAAAAGCACCGAAATGTTGACAAAAAACAAATGCTTAATAACTTTTCACCAACGTTTCCGCAACGCAAAATAGACCAAAACAAACTCTCAATAAAAAAAAGGAAGTTGGATGATGAAAACCACAATAGAAACAACTGTGTACATGCCGTTATCTGAATGCAATTAAACAACAAAGGGTTACCTCCCACACCTATGAAATAATAAAACAAACCAGAACAGATTATATATCTTTAATAAGAAGTAAACAATGGTGTAGTCATATTTAAATGACTAATTTATGGATTAAACTTTCAGCGCAAACAGTTCTTTTGCAACATGGACTAGTGACGGGTTAACGATAACGACAGTGAAACTAAACGCGATAGTTCCAACGCTAGTTCCTGTTAGAAGGTCTAAAGCGGCGGTCAAGTTCATGAAACAAAAGCAATGCCTATCACAGTTTTGAAATAAAATGCAATGTAGGAAGCTAATATGTACGCGTAGTTGGTACGGTTGTTAACATGACTAAGCTATCCGACCTCAATGAAGTACTGAAAACTATCGCTTTATGTCCTACGGTCTACCGAAGTGAATTCGGCGAGTTCAGTCTAGTCCCTGTTCCAGCAACGGAGAACGAATACCAAAGGTCTCAGAACCACATCCATGCCCGTAGAAGCTGTTCTGGGCCAGGTCTACTTTACCTTCTCTTCAATGTGTTCACACTGGTAATGACGCCGGATCAAGGGAAAAATACTGATGGACGGAGAATTAATAACGGTGCTAAAGTATATCAGCTTTTAAGTTGTCCTTCATACGCACAACGCGATATTTACGACTGTATATGAGTAACCGGGAAACGCCCAGTGCATATTGCTCTTTGTTGTGGTGAAGATATTACATAGAATCGTGAAAAGTCTGTCATTTAGTCTTTACGCCGCTACTTTGGCAACACTCCCGTTCTGAGGTAACTGAAACTGTCCACGTCTCCTAGCTGATGACTAATAATCCCAAGGACCGCCTTGCCATGATCCGAAGTGCAACTTGAAAACAACCTGGCTTTCCCCGCCTTGAGGGCTAAACTGACTGATTTAGCAACTGCGATACTGCATTCTATAGACCATTGTAGTTTGACGCTAGCACGGCAATATCACCAGCGTAATTAAGGCCCGTTAGCCGACGCGTTAATGCAAAATCGACACCATCCAAGCCGTGAAGGGACGGCCCTTCCACGAGTACAGTCAATGTTGTAGGTGAACAGGAAGGTAAAAAAAGTAGAACCTTGTCAATGAAACTCCAGTACGGTTGGACAATCCAAAGTCCGCCAAAAACCACGGAGGAGTAATTTAATTCGTCCTTGTGGCTACAAGAGAGGGTCTTTTCATCGCGCTGGTGAGTTGGTAATGTGAGTGGTAGCATTGCGACGACAGAGATATTGGCTAAGTACGCCTTCAGTCTTACGTAAACCGACAAGCCCCGATGCAAGTAGTGCACGGTATGGTTGTTCAGATGAGGGTGATAATCCGACCGAATTTATCAGAAAAGTCAAATGGGCCGCTGGGAGTTCCCAGGTAACATGCCACAAGCCCATAGTCGGGCTTTCCAGTTCCTTAAAAAAATAGTCGAACGGCCAAACCCCAGAAATTCACGCCTTAATGGCACCATTTCCATTGGTCCGCGGTTGCATATTGCACAGCTAGCCTTTGAAGAAGGTAGGTTCCCTATTCTCCCTCCTATGGAGATTCCAAATCGCCGGCTAACGGATGAACCCGTCTTTCCGGTGAGGAAACTCATAAGCCACCACTTGAAACGTCTTTACACATGGTTGGTGAAAAAGAAAATAAGCAGTCCCAAGTGAGTTAGCCCAGGAGAGGGATAGCCAGATAGTTAACTAATGGACCCTATTTCCTATATTGGACGGGGGGAAGGAGGAGGAGGGGGTGAGTAAACCCACTCGCTAAGCAGTGGACACTTTGCAAGGTCAGCGACACGTTTCATTTCGATGCTATAAAGCACAGGAGAAATTATACAGGCAGTTGAGAAGTGAGTAGCAAATAAAAGCATTGGATAGTTAATTGTTTGAATAATTTAGCACTATCTTTATATGATTACCAGGACGTTACGAATGATTATCAGCGGATTCTGGGTGTCGGTAGTCCAACGACAAAAAGCAGCAACGTTACGGCAGCCTATTGAAATCAGTTCGTGGTAATCGGCGCATACAATTTGCGTAATTGAGCTATGAAAGCAGGGTTAAAGCACCTATTCGTGTTGAGGGAAAGCTTCGGGGCTAATATTCCTTAAAAAAGTACGCTTCAAGCTGGCGGGTCCGACTAAAGGGGATTGGCGGACAAGTCATGAATGGATTATAGAGGAGCAAATGATCCTTTGATGTAATTGCACTGTTTACTGTGTTGAGTTGTGATAGTTATGGTGTACGTTTGAGTAGTTCTCTGGAACACAGGACACGCAGCTAAATCTACGGTCAATATTTTGAAACCTGCCAGGATCGATCACTCATGATAAGAGTGCATCATTCAGGATATCAGCATTAGATGACCTCAATGGCATGCTTACTTTCATAATTCGATCCAATAGAGTAATGGATGGTTCGCATAACTGCAAAAATTTTTCCAACTCAAGCTCATCCTCCTGAATATCTGGAATATACATGAAAAAAGACTAGACTAATATTTCGTCGGTGGCATATTCAGACGAGTTCCAACTGCAAGCCTGTACACAAATTAATCAATCCGAGAATAATAAATGAGGTAATCTACCTCCCTGGTCTCAGATATAACAAGGCTCATTGCAGTGTCAAGGGTACTGAGTGGAATATGAGGAGACTTGAGACATTATGAATAGAAACTGTCGCTAGGAGGTAAACAAGAAAGAATGCAGCAAAACTAACCAGAACCATCCGCATTGACGATTACGTAACCGTCAAGCGGAGCACCACTGCAACTTTGCTCAAGGTCATAACGACCCATAAGTCTCTCGTTACCGGGCTCATTTCGACCTGGGGGCTGCAGAGCTGTGGGTTGGTGTTCACGTTGACCCTGGAGGACACCTGTGAGGCAGGGATCCAGCCCGCCATAGCCACTGGTAGACAGGGCAGACTGCAGCTCTCCCTCGTCCTGTCCTCTAAACTGACCGCCGCCTTGGGTACATAGAAAGCTACTGCCTCCGAGACCGTCCTCAATGAATCCATCTCCCTGTTCGTCAGTGGGTGTCAACGAGGCCTCCGAGGTGTCTGTTGTCTGAGAACCATAGGAGGTCTGGAGAGGTTCGGGGACAGCTGCAGCCGCCGGAACACTTCCAGGCTTCACCACCACCTTCTCATGCTCCCAATAGGGAGGCGGTGCGGGTTGTACCTTGGGGACGCCAGCTGCTAACTGCTGCTGCGCTGACGGGGGCAATGGCTGGCGACGGAAGACTGCAGGCTGAGTGAGACGGGATGTCTTGGTTGGCGGAGAGGCACGCCAGCCCTGGGGGCCAGGAGCACCCTGGGCGTAATTTGGCATCAAGGCCGCGATGCGGCTGACCGGAGGTTCGCGAGACTGGAAAGAAGGGAAGAGTATCGATAGGCACAATGAGCAAAGACGTCTTTTTTACAGTGCCCATTCCTGCACGCCCTTACCAGCCCGAGGATGGAACTGGGGTGGTAGGTCATGCATGTTGTACCGGTGAATTATTTAGTGTCGTCGTGCCCTTTGGGCCACCCAAGAAAGAAGGGGGCCACAGTAGACGCGTCTACGTCGCGTTCCCACCCACCCTCAAGGCGGCCAAAGTCTGCTTCACCAATCTCCCTACGGTGGATCTATCTCCCCTCCTCTCCATCCGTGTTTTTGATGACGGAGCAACCCCTCCCGACCATGCTGCTCCGACTCCTTCGCCTCCTCGCCGCCGGGATTGAGGCCCATCCGGCGGGGCTTCGGATCCAACAAGTGCTACTAGCCGGTCAAACAGCCCAAGGAAGAACACAATAAGAAAGGCGTAATTGTGGAAGCCACCCTCATGGGTCTTTATTGTGTACAAAAGACCGGAGTTGCTGTCTCGGGTGAAAATTGTGACCTGGTGTTGTCCAGGGCTGAATATACCGCCGCGGGGCGATGCCCAGGCCTGGGGTGGACTGACCATGTCCAGTCCGTGTCGCAACTCACTGTCTGAGACGTGACAGTTACTTATAAGTGATTGCCAAGCACGTTCACTGGTGGCATGACTGAGCACACTGGAATAAGGTCACCTGCCGTGTGACGCACCTAAGTGGCCCTTAAGGAACTGCGACTAGCTGGGCACGCGCGTGGGCTCGCGTGCGTGTGTGTACGGTCCAGCGGTTAAAAGTCATTGCGTGGGGACAGTCACAGCGAAGACACAAGACCTTGCGGCAGTTCGCATTGACAAAGGAATCATTTTGTCAATCAGCCACAAACACGACGCCTTAGGACAGCCTAGGCTCCTAACAATGCACACAGGACAGATCGCTGGGGCTGTGGCGGACAGCAAAAAAATATTGTCTGGCTTCCTCATTCAATGCCTACTGCCTCGACGTCATGTGTTCTCGCAAGCGACTTTTTTCGACCCTTGACCGACATCATCGTGCGCATACACGCGCACACACACGTGTGCCCACGTAAGCGCGGCTGCTTAAGAGCCACCTGAAAATACCACTCCTTATTCAACGCAGCAGGGACCTCTTTATGCGACACCCTTCCCCGGGCAATGGAACACAGCAATCGCATATCGCTTAAAATCGCTTCACAATCATGTAAAAGCAGCTGCCATTTCTCTCATACACACGTTCAGATACGCTCAGGCACGATTGGGTGCAGGCAACACCAGTCTTGGCTTCGCCAGTGGCCACCGCAGCCTGAGGCAGCAAATCAGGATTCTGTGCACAATAAATCCCTCATTCGGGTGACTTCTGTCTTTTACATACCAATCTGGGATTTCAACCTGAGGATTGTAGTGTTTTAAATGCAAAAGTTACTGCTACGGGAACCCGAACAGCGATGCACTCAGAGCCTATGGCCAAAAGCGCACATCAGTTGAGTTATAGCCGCAGACCAGCCACGCAGGCCATCGCCTCAAGCACACACGGGATGATCGCGCATACGTGCAGTGTATATATTCTAGAAACGTCTCCCAGGGCCGCAGCGTTGGAAGAAACGAATCAGCGTGCAGGCCAGACCTCCCGTCGCACGCTATAGGCCAGGATTGTTCCTGAAGGACCGAAAACTTATAAATAGACAGGAATGGGAAAGCTGAAACATCCGTTGCCCCTATGCTGTCCTGAATGAAGTTCAAGTTATCAGAACCGGCTATTTGCGTTATTTCTGCCTACCCCTCGAGTTATAATAATTAAATACATCCCACGAGGCCAGGATCTTTGCAAAACCTCTTGGATAGCAGGCGGTAAAGCGTAAAGCCATGAGTTTGGTGATGGAGGCGTTAGATCAAGCCTGCATATGGCACGCAAACGATAACAAAGACCAGGAATTTGTCAATAAGGTATGTTATGAGCTCAGCCTAACCGAATACCATTAGAGGATTTCAGGCTGCCTTGACACGTCGTGCTTGTGGCCGACTGCAACAAGGATTCCTTGGTGGATGCGGACTGCCACTAGCGGTCTCGTATCTTCGCTGTGACTGTGCCCATGCAATGACCTTAAACACGCGCACGCGAGTCCGTGCGCTTGCGTGCCCAACTGATCGCAGTTTCGCAAGGGCCACTTAGGTGCCTCACGCGGTATGTGAACTTATTCCAACGCGCTCAATCATCCTGCAAGCGAACGCGCGTGACAATCACTTATAAGACATTGTCACATCTCAGACAGTGAGTTGCACACGGACACCGCCAGTCCGTCCTAGTGCCGGGCTTCGCCTCGAGGCTGGCCATCAACGCACCGGCTTTACGCCAGGGGCAATTGTCACCCAAGACAGCAAGCCCGGATTTTGTACACAATAAACTCTCCTCCAGGTGGCTTTTTCCTTTACATCCTTCTTGTTGTGTAACTCCTTGGGGATTGCAAGGGGCGCAATTAGACGGTGACAAGGACACAGCCACCGTTACAGCAAAGCATGCATTTTATGACGATTCTTTCCGTCAACTAAGAAAGATTACGGCTAAATCGGCCAAAGAGGACCGACAGAAATACTGGGCTGAAATTGCAACCTCCATGGAGTAGGCCTCAAACGTTGCTGATACTCGAAAGCTCTACCAACTTATTCGCCAGGCTAGTAGTAAGCTGTCTTCACTGAGTGACTCAGTTCGTGATGTGAATGGCAGCTTTATTGCTGGGAGCGAGGTGGCTGCCGAATGGACAAAATAAGGATGGCATTCTCTCCCGAATTGACACAGCACGACGAGTGTTCTCCAGCCTTCGGAGGTGCTTATGCACAACCCGACGCGATATTTCCCTCTCAACAAAGATCCGCGTGTACAGTGCATCTGTGCGGTCCGTTCTCCCATACAGATGCCAATGTTGGGCTATGCGCGTGAAAGATGAACATAAACTGGAAGTCTTTGACCAATACTGGCTGAGGAGCATCCTTGGAGTGAGTTACACCGACTTCGTATCAAATGAGACAGTCCGCACTGGCTGTGAAAAAAATCACTAGGATATCCCAGACCATTCATGAAAGACGGCGGAGGTGGATTGGACACGTTCTTCGTCGCCAACCTTAGGAGCTCAGTGCTACTGCCCTCCGCTTGAAACCGTTACCTAGTTGGAATCGTCGAAGAGGGGGTCAACTCAAAACCTGGTTCGACTCAGTCCGTCAGGACATGGAAGTGGTTCTCGGACCTCCGATATTCGGTTTCCGGCGCCGGCGAAGAGAATGGGTCAAAATGACCAGGTCTGCGGCCACGGATCGTCGCGTGTAAAGAAGCACCGTACGGGACATAATTGAGGCCGGCTATATCAGTCATGATCGCAGCCGTAACAAGTAAGTAAGTAAGCACATTATGCGGCGAAAAAAGCTAATATTTCGCAAAAATGCATGCCTTTACTCCACGAGTAAAGTGCTAACAGGCTTTAGTAGCAATAATAAAGCGTGCGTAAGTGCTCACCGAGGGTTTGTCAGTGTCGCGCGGGGGCAGCGCCGGTGTTCTGTAGGTACGGTTTGTGACGTGACTGTAATTTTTACCGGCAGTCGTATGGGAGGTCCGGTAAGGCGCAGTAGTACCTCCGGCGACACCCCGTCGGAAGGAATTTGGCAGCGGAGGGGCGCTGGCTGGCTTGGTTTGAATAAGGTCTCCGAAAAGAACGGGGTGAGAAAGGTAAAGAAAATAGAATTCAACTTACCAGCAGGGGACACACGTTTGGCTTGGAGAAAGGGGTGGGAAAGAAAGGCAGCTGGAAGATGATGGTTAAAGGGGAGGAAAATTAGTGCTTACGGAAATCAATACGGGCCGAGGGTTTGCGGATTAACATATTTAAAAGAAGATCACGCAGATTAGGACTGGTCTCGTGGGGGATTCTAAAACGAGCAAAAAGGGTCATGATAGCTTTCTTAGATGACAATAAAACCAGTGTCGATAAAAAAAACTTAGTTAAGTGAAGTGATCGCAGATACTAACAGACTGTATGCGTGTACATGGTCCGAATAAATCATCATGAAATCGATTTGTTTCAGCCCATGGGAGACTAGATTCGGAAAACTCACTTGGGCTTCAGATCAACCGTCTTTTCATAGATGTTTTTCAGGGCTTCCGGACTGTTTGCATAGAATGGTGCTCTGCCTACATAGCACTGATACACGATGACGCCCATGCTCCAAATATCTGCTCTGGCATCGTATTTTCGGCACATCAGAACTTCGGGGGCCTAGAAAAAAATGAAGCTGGTGACACGGTGCGCGTACATAGGGAATGTATAGAAGTAATGAGAAGAGGTGGAGAAACGCACCATGTACATCGGAGATCCACACATGGTCTCGGCCATGATACCGTCCTGCAAAAACCGTGCGAAACCGAAGTCGGCTAAAAGGGGACAGAAATGGTCGTCAGAACTGGATATGCCAGATTTCAGCTTCTAGGAATCAAAATAAGACAGAAATTGGAGTAAAAAATGAAACGTTTCGGCATCCTTGAAGACTTTGCACAATTACGTGTAAATAAAGGACAAACTACTGCCACCACTAACTATCAGAACATTCAAAAAGCAGATTTTAAACGATTTCAACTGGCAGGACTCACAACAACGTGCAGACAATGCTGAGGCGTGTACTCTTTTCGTTCCTTCTCCGTTAACATCCTAAAAGCAGTCACCCGACTTTCTGTGTTTCGATTCTATGTTGCTGTGGTAAAATCTCTGAGATGACTATTTTGGGGTAACTATCGAAGAAGGGATCAGGAGGGAAGAAAAACAGGGCTTGGTAACACTGTCTTGTAGGGTCGCCTAAATATCTACGCCACCAGCCCAACTGTTTTATGCATTTTGTGGTTAGACATTTAATGCTTGGTGAACGAGTGCAAATGAATACATTTAATCGTGTTAAGACTGATTACTAAAGCAAAGCCACTTATAGTTGTTTTAATGAGCTAAATAGAACCAACTCAATCAACCTACACTCCTGTTGTTCAGGCAACTGATGCCTAATGAGGGAAATTCGACAAATTTAACGAAAAGTAGATTGTTAGGGGGTTTTGGCAGATTTGCCTACTTAGTTGACCTAATTGTGAAAGACTCGTGACCTCGGCGGGAGTCGAATCTGCACAGCAGGGAAGGCTTTTGCGCAGCGGGTACAATCGATCCCTGTGTGAGTAAATTCACGGCGTACGGCCTGCTTCGTAACTCAATCGATAGAGCGTTGGCTGCGCAAAAGCATTCGCTGCTGTGCGGGTTCGATTCCCGCCGACGCCGCGAGTTTTTTCCCAATTGGGCAAGCCAAAAGTAGATTATTATTATTATAAATCATATGCAAACAGGACCTCTAAAAACAGTCCTACCACAGGGCTCATATTGCATCTTTATTTCTCGGACCCTGGCAGCAAATAATCGACAGTAATTTTTTTTCAAAATCCGAGTGAGCTCTTATCTAAGAAGAATAGAAGCAGCAGTACTTTAATCTAGCAGCGGAGCTTTTTCAGCGTTTATCACTATGGCATCCAACAGTCTTTTTCGTTAGGCCTGGTTCCAAAAACATTCCCTTTTTCAACCAGGCTTCAGAGGGATTAGAAAAAGAAGGACACTTCAAGTACTCTTCTTGAAAAACACATCCCCGAAGAGTCACTTTTAGGAAAAGCGAAAACAAGTTTTCTTTGAATCCACCAAACCATTTCAAATAATATTTATGGCATGCCCGTGAAAGTTCCTGGGGTTGTAGACAGAGGGTTCAAAAGGAGGGTAAAAATCATCAAACGACTTTCTCGAGTAAAAGGAAAGGGCAACAAGCAATGAAGCCTGCTTTAAGAGACCCTTCCAACGGCGAGGCCAAGAACAACCTTGGCTCCCCAGGCTGGTGTGTCCCTGAACCATGGTACGACTGCAAATTATCTGTCTACGTACAATCTGACAACCACTGACTGTTTGCCACTGTGGGCACGAATACACGAGTGTTTGTCTTGTGTAACCAGGCCGGATCGGTAACCGCCAGGCCCGGTGTAATCTTGATTACCAGCGTTTTCAATCACTTCTTGGTGCCTTGACTCGCCTTTATTTTGCCATTGCTATCTTTGCTTCTAAAATATACGCTAAAGCGAGTAGCCATATGCAGGATTCACCTGAGACTGAAAACACCTGTAACGGGAATAGTTTTCCTAAGTTTTAGGAAAGACCGATTAGCAAAGTTATAGCATACCTTAGGAGCCGAGTCTGGTGGAACAAGCAAAGCAGGGCAAGGTTTCTGGGCGAAATTAATATTGTGACACCCTGAACAGAATTTTTACAGAAGGTCCTACCACATCAATAACCTAAGCTAGTAAATTTTAATCAGCACGATTACGTACTTCTTCAGAGGGAAACGAGCTGTAAGCGGAAGCACCCAGCAGAACTTCGTTTTTTTTAATGAAGTACAGTACTACGGATATGAGTGCACTGGAAGTCATACTACCAACTGTAGACACGGTTAAGTACGAGACAACTAAATGCGACAGTCAAAAAACCAGACGTCGCCGACAAGCGGACGTTTTTCCCTTTTTGAGAAGTAAAGTTCAAAAGGATTAGTACCACGGGAAATAGACATTACACAGAGGTTCTCGTGGAGTCAAGGTAAGGAGTGGAAAAAAAGAACTGCAATACTCATATTTAAGACTAAAGTTTTTGTAGATAGTAGGGAGTTCAGTTCAGCTGGCTGGCTAGCTTGCTTGCAGAGTTAAAAAACCAAGCGTGACCGATTCCAGCGAACGGCATGAAGTAAACACATGGCACTGTTAAAATCGAGGTAATGAAAGTGTCCGAAATTTTGCCTGCACTTAGAAACTTTCCGAGGTGAACTCTCGAAGCCGGCACTCCCCACAGACGAGCCTATTTTCTTTGTTCGCCACTCGAACGCATGTGTGCGCACGCGCTCTTCCATGCTTCAGGGGCAGTCAGGTTAATCGGGGCACTAAAACAATAGTCACTTCGCCCACTTTAAACGTGCCGAGCTGCAACGACTCGACTAAATTGATCGGGGACGAGTACGTCCGCCCAGGCAACCATGAGCGACCATGCCAAAAGCAGAGTTAAAGCAAGGCGACGAGCACACTGATAAGGCAAGCACCTGCACTTGAAAACCAGACCTGGTTCTGAACAAGTACCGGAAGCGCACACATTCTTGATATACACCCTAACACTGTTCGCAGGCACAGCCACTCAGGGCTCTGTCCAGAATAAATCCTTCCGGGTATCTTCCATTTTAAAATGCCCTGCGTCGTAATCGGAATAGACAAAACCGTCCGAGTGAGCATTAGCCAGAGAGACGGGAGAGTCAGAATTAATGAGTACCCTAACACTAGGCTGTATTCAACTAGAAAGATAAAACAGAGGTAGTAGAAAACGGTCAGAGTAATGGGTTAGCATGACACCCTGCTTTGGGTTGATCCGGTACTTTGATCGTTACAGTTTATGCACGTGCGCAGCCCGTGGATATCAGCATAGGTGCCGGATAAAAACAGTTCGCCTTGGTTCTCTGCTAACAGCCGAGAGCTAGGTAAGCCTGGCATATGCTCTACATCTGGAGTCCCAAAACAACTCATAGGAAAAGACTAGCCAAAGGTACTTGAAGTAGTGAACCTCATATACGCCTAGTCCAAGCATTTTGTCCTACGGAAACGGTGGTTATAGGGGTTCTATGGGTGAGGAAATAGGATAGGCAGTGAAGGAAGTTTGTAGAAGGGGAAATTAGAAAAACGTAGTTGAATTTGTTTCCCGCAGCCGCTTGGAGTAAGTTGTTTTGCGTGTAAATTGAAGGTGTGTATGGCGCTTTGCACTGTGGACTATAATAACCTAACTCCATAACGGTAAGTTGCGTCTAAGGTAAGTTGAAGTAGACGACATCCTAATCAACATTCCTTTTTTTCGGGAATTTCAAGTAACCTGCAATTTCATAATTGGGTCTTTCCGCAATACGTTAAACGATAATACAGATTAGGAAAGTCTACAAATACAAGTCAACACCATTTCTAAATACAATAAAATAAAAATGCATATAGCGGTTAGTAAAGTATATTCCACCGCCTATCCTAATTCCCAACCAATAAAACCCCTATCACCACCGTTTTCGTAGGATAAAATGCACTACTCAAAGTACTGTTGCCAAATACTAGGTTTCTTAAATAATCTGGAGGTGATTTCAGTTGTTTAATAAAGTGGAGTCCGGTTAATGTGGAAACCTCCGTTCCAGGCCAACTGTCTATATTAACAGGTTGTCCACATTAAGCGAACTGACCCCAAACCAGTCGTTTCTACTATGGAGAAATTCCGTTCCTGGCCAACTGTCCACATTAAGCGGTTGTCCACATTAACCGTGTCCACATTAACCGGACTCCACTGTATAAGATGAGCGCCTCGCCCGTTCAATGCATTGAAAGAGCTGAATGTGCTGAACTCCGCTTGATCACCCTCCCTCTGTGACAATGGACGACGTACATAGGAATTTGTATAAAAAAACTGTTAGAAATAAATCAAGTGCTGGTAATGAGGTCTTAAAAATTGAAAAGTAATTGCAATTACAGTGCTCGGCAGAGTAAAGAACAAAGAACTAATTTTCGTTGAGCTTTTGGACTCATATAGGAAGCTACCATGCGAGACATTAAAAAGAAATAACGATTTTACAGCTCTTTGAGGTCGTTCGCTTAGCGGCGATCGGTGCGTTCGTGGCTGCGAATGGGACCACGTCAGCTGACAATGCGCGCGCACCACGTGATATGCCGGTATACGCAGTTCTGCAGGATGCAATGAATTTCATAATCACGTGTGCTCGTAGCCAGAACGCGGAGGAACAGTAGTCACTGTACCTTTAGCTCTTCTCGTATAAATTAAACGCCAAGGAAGATGTTGGTGGTCAGTTCGTAATGGCTTAACAGCGTGCTCTTCCCAATTATAATAAACCTACCGTTTAGACCCCCCCCCTCCCCCATATCAGAGCAAGCGGTGACGCACCGAGGCTGCTGTACCAGAACTCTTCAAAAATATGCATCCACTATCCGGGGGAACAGGTGAAGGAACTCCATTAACTACTCGATCAATTCTCAAGGAATGAGCGCCAAATAAAAACATCAGCTGCTGCATCCGTATGCAAAGATGGAGCACAAGTAGGAGGGAGTTGCAAACACTTTTGGGTACGCTGTCGTATATACGGAATGCAGAGTTCGGCGCGAGTACTGTTCAACGTCTGGTACGCGAACGGAAAACCAACCGGAGGCAGGTGAAAAGGCCGGCATTGTTTACCAGATTGTATGCAACAACTGCCCTCAGTATTATACTAGCTGGGCCACACGAAGACTTAGCCTACGAACATGTGACCAAAAGGAGCGGGTTCGGGAGGACATTTCACCGTCTACGCTAATTAGAATTCGCGAACACACACATATCGGCACGCGCAGCTATTAAGGCAGAGCGAAAACTGCTAGATATTTGGGTTCTGCGAAAAAAAATCTGTAAATCGGCATAATAAAGTTACCCTGCATTCACTACTAGAAACGCACGCTGTCGAGGGGCGAGAGGAGACCACAAAATGCTGCACAACAGCTACCACAGTAAGGATCCAAAAGCCCAGATGAATAGTCGTTTTCTTTGCAAGAAGAACATGAAACTCTTACATACGCTTGCACGGCCAAGAAAGTTTCGGCTGGAAGGCAGTAGTGTATTAAGGTATAGATATAAAGGCGATGAAGTATATGGTGCAACGGATCAGAAGACTGTCGTTTCTGCAGCGACACAACAATTATTGTTATTGTTTTTGTTGTTGTTGTTTACAGGCATCTTCCGAGTCGTTCTTGTACATGCACTTACTTCTGTTTGTTACAGCTGCGATCGTGACTGACCAAGTCGGCCTCGATGATGTCCCTGATAATACTTTTCCACGCGTGATGATCCGTGGCGGTAGACCTGGACAGTTTAATCCCTTCTTTTCGACAGCGCCAGAAATTGAATACTGAAGGTTCAAGAACCAATTCCACTTCGCGAGTTGAGCCAGCTTTTGCGCCGACCCCCTCGTTGACGTCACCAACTGATTAAAGATTTCGGGTCGAGGGCAGTAACAGTGAACTCTGGAGGTCAACGAGGATGAACGTGTCCAGACCACTTCAGTCATCAATCTTGGATGGCCTTGGATACCCTTGCAATTTTGTCGCAGCGAGTGAGGACTGCCTTATTTGAGGTACTTCACTCAAGGATGGTCTTTAAACACTAGTGGTTAAATACTTCCAGTTTGGTTTTCATCTTTTACGCGCATATCGGCCGTCGAGAAGGATAGACCGCACGTACATTTGGACCTTTGTGGTGATGGAGATGTTGTGTTGGGTCCATCGACACTTACTAAGGCTTGAGATGCATCAATTCAGGAGACAAAGTCGTCCTTACTCTGTCTATTCGGCAGCAACGTCGCTCTAAGGTATTTGAAACTATCTATTTTTTCTAGATGACAGCCAATAATCTTGGACAGGGATGCAGCATAAAAATCCTTGGGTCTTCCCAGCATTTATAGAAAAACCAACTGATTTAGCGACCTCATTCATCCGTGACACCATAGACTGCTGGTCGCCAAGGCTTGATGCTAGTAAGGCGATATAATCGGCATGGTCAACAAAGCTGACGACCGTTTGTTGTTTGTGGCTATAGCAGGATTAAAGGATCCACCTCAGTGTGAGTATCTGGTCCACACATCCATGTCCAGCGCGGAATCCGGCTTGGTTGGACCACTTCCTAGGGTTATGCACAGATGGGAATCGCCTGAGAAGAACAGTAGCGGGGATCTTCACAGCGGAGTCGATAAGACTTATGTCGCGGTAGTCAAATAGCGACAACTATTGGAGCCTAAATTCCCATTTTAACATAACACATTTATCCGTCTTCGGTCAGCCATCAGGACCGTGGTGTCAATTCTGGTAGGGTATATGGTCCGGACATCATGATACACTCCGCTTTGAAACAGTGTATGTACGAAACTATCGATGAAATTTGTAGAGCCTCTGTTACCGACATAAAGATATTCAAACACCGAGGAACAAGAACTAGAAAACATAAATCTAATTGTTCCTGTTAAGTGGTCTAGAAAAAGGGCTTAAGAGGGTTGCGACTACTATCCATTTATGTGCACCAGTTTCTACGAAGTGGATTATGAAATGGAGTGATCACTTTATTAGGTCAGTACTAATTTGGCGAATTAGCTTACGAGAAGCATTACAAAAGACATGTCTTCGTAATTTTACGTTAGAAGGATAGTCGACTGACCGACACCCAAGTGCGAACTGGTCACCACCAGAATCAATATTTCACTAAAATGCTAAGGCCTGTTTAGGAGAAGTGAACGTAAAAGTTCGTCTGAGCTGAGAGCATTAAAATTACCTTCGTAGTCTCAAACCCTAAATGACCGACGCTAGTTAATGCTAAGGCTTTCCTCTGAACATTTGAAAAGGTAAAAAGTGAGGCAATTATGTGATATCTGATAGCTGAATGCAAAAGAGGTATCCTGACAATTAATTTGAAAAAGTTAAAGGCACTGAAACAGTGCGGACAGTACGCGTCTTCCACTTAATATGTTTAGGTATAACTCTTGTATTTGAAAAATAAGGTTAAGTATTTTGATTGCATATTAAGGTGAAGTGTAACTTCTATCATCTACAGCGGTAGCTAATGATGGACTTTAGCATGAGCCGGCATATGACTAAAGACCACTAATACTAAACTAATAATAACCATGGTAATGTGATAGTGAAAATTAATGACTTTAGCCATATGCAGTTTACTTCACGATATCGCATCAAAAGGTCGGTCAAACGACTCGAAACTCCCTGTTTGACTCAGTATTCTGAGGACACTCATGGATTCACATTGTAGTATTAGCATTTATGCGGAAAGGAAGATACGAGTCAGATTCTTATGGATGCTCAAAATGCTAGTTACTTGCATGTAAAAAACGTAGTAAAGTGCTTTTGGGCCATAACTTAGATGGTACTTACCCAATTTGAAGGTTATCAGATGACCTGGGACGTCGCCGACGGAAGAAAAGTTGCCATAGTAGCTTAATAGAATGTTCCCCGGTTTCAGATCACGGTGCATAATAGCTCGCTTATTCATGGCATCCATTGCAGACCCAATTTGGATTAGAAAATGCCGGATTGTTTCTTCTGGAAGGGTCTTTTTGACTGAGAAGTTGTAAACAAAGGGTAGTAAAACGTACTATGCAAATATTCGGACAGGTCGCCACCGTTGCAGAATTCTATGACAAGGTAGACTCCAGTATTAGAAATCTATAAGACAGAAATTAAGGCATGACAAATTTCATTACGCTGTGATCATAGAGGCGAACAATGTGCTCATGATTAAGATCCTAAAGCCATGTTTCAGGTGTAATCGAACACAAACCCTCAAGACAGAAATCTCCTTGCTGAGGAGAGTTTTCGACTTCAAAACATTCTGACCTTTGATCATTTGCTTTATTGCAACCTTCTGATCATGATTCTACAGGTGTTAGATTTAAAAAAACATTTACATCGCTAAATCGACCTTTATAAACTATGGCGAAAGCGCCACTTCCAAGAATGTCGGCAGGATTGTACTCATAACTTCCCAACTTTATATAGTTTGAAGAGCCTTGTTCGGACATGGTTTTAACAAAAGATGCAATCGGTTTGGGTGAAAAGGAAGTCCATGGACTAGAAATATGGATTACTAACG
Source organism: Ligula intestinalis (assembly GCA_036362985.1). Lineage (NCBI taxonomy): Eukaryota > Metazoa > Platyhelminthes > Cestoda > Diphyllobothriidea > Diphyllobothriidae > Ligula > Ligula intestinalis. The sequence continues at coordinate 109,591,309 of JAYGXS010000001.1, read as the reverse complement.
ACGATTCCGCTTTAATCCAGAACACTAAAAAGGCGGTACGCCGTATTTGATTGACCAATTAACAGCTGCAACCTTCGGCGTCAGCAATCTTACCAATCACAAGACTACCTTTACTCTTATTATCTGCCATCAATTCACACAACCCATGAACCAAGGTGTAGGTTCAATAAATATCTCGCAAAACAGAAGGATTCTGTGGACTATTTGGCAATAGCGTACCTAGAAGCGAGCATCTGAAGGAAAAGATATCCAAGAAAGGAGTGAAGTGCATTCTCTGAAGAATTCGACTCGATCGCTGGTACCTTTTGTTGCCTGACGTTTCGAGATCGGTCACGGATTCGACTTCAGAAGCGTATTCCGAGAGCAGTAGCAAACCCTTTTAGGCGTTTTGTTAAAGCTGAGTCGCCGAGCACAGATAGAAGTCCCAGTCACCCTCCAGCTTTCAATGCCTTGATATCAACATGCAGCCTATTGTCAAGGCTAAGCAAATTGATTTATCTGCATTGCAGAACTGTAATGACTTCATAATGAAGTTTGGTTCT